>OU343223.1:186158001-186237616 GCA_910596185.1 Chrysanthemum makinoi
GCTTCCCCAACGAGGTGTGAATTGACGGGTTACGTTTGAGTTTGTTATTAAAGTGCTTGAATGGATCGAATTACCATTTTCGCTACGCTATTCTACAAATTAAAGAACGGGAAAGAAAATAAAACATTTAAACGAAGTAAATGACTAAATTAACTACTACTAAGCATACGGAACTATAAAACGAAGCTAAACTACATCCTAGTGCATAAAATGCAAAAACGCGAAAACCCGGGCTAATCCCGAGCTCAAAAAGTGAAAATAATGCAATTTAAGGCCTACGGATGTGAAACTAATTTTCCTACATTCTAAACTAATTAAAATAATTTTAGGAAAAGTCAGATTTTTTCGACTTTTATTTTATTTATTATGAATTAAAAACTAATTTTAACTAATTAATTAATTAAAAATATTAAACATTTTTTAGAAAATTCTGAGAAAATTACTTAAATTACTTAAGACTAAACTGAATTAAAAAAAAAAAAATAAAAGGGCAATGCTCGCTTATTGAAACAAAGATCTAAAACTACAAAAGCTAATAAGCTTAAAAATGAAAATGACTCTAAGTAATTAATAAAGCAAATCATAACACAAGACAAGTTCTAGTGCAGATGGTAAGGAGGGGGTGGCAAATGTGTTCTCGACTTAACCCATTGCACTCCGGGCCATTCCCGGTCTTTGTAAGTTTTGTTATTATTTTCTTTTTCTAGATTTTTCTTTTAACAAACTTTCAAATATTGAAAATCTAAACTTTTTAAAACACATAAATAAACTGAGAAATGGCTTATTTGAACAAAGAGAAGCACTAAGGAACGTACTTTGGCTAAGTAGCACATACTAAAGGACATTATAACTATAAAAACTTAAATAAGCTAAAGAGAAAAAGCTCTAAATACGCTGAGAGTCTAAAAGTCCTAATCGAAACTACCTAAAGGGTCATTAATAAGCAAAAACAAAAGACAAATAAGCTATCCAAAGCCATTCAAGGTCGGGCCTGTAATGTGCAGCAAAACAAGTCAAAAGAGGGCATAAATAAGCTATCAAAAAGGCACTAAATTAAAAGATAAGCTACGACCAATCATTACCTATCTTTAAACTAAATGAATACATAAAATGGGATCCTAAATCTAATCCTAACACACCTAAAATCTAGTTGTTGCTAATGGCTTATGTCAAAGAACAGTGTAACCAAAAAAGGGAGCAAGGGAGCATTTTGAGGCAAGTTTAAGCTATCTAAGGTATTCTAAAACTTTCTACAATTTCAAACATTTTAAATTCATATACTAAAGATCCTAAAAAAAACTAATTTAGCTACTATTGAACTGAAATAAGCTAATAAAAGGATTTGCAAAGGCCGGTATAGGGACAAGGGGATGTTGTTTCGTAACAAAGAAAGAAGAAAAAATGATTGATTCTTTTGTAAAGGCTTGTTTTGCAAACATAATCAAATGGCAAACTTAAAAATGACTCTTAACTTTCCTAATGCAAGACTCAAAGTGGGTCAAAAATGAATTTTGACCCACCAACTGCTTATCCAAACAAAACTCTTTTAGAGGCGTAAATAGCTAACTTTTTGAAACAAGAAAGGTTTTTGAAAGTTTAAAACTTGTTTTATCATTAACCAAATCTTTCAAAACGAAGTTTAAACCAATTTAAGAACATAATGGACGAGATTTCAAAGAACATGAAAAAATCAACAATAATGCATAAACTTGAAAACTAGAATTGAACCGAATGTAAATTGCATTGAAAATTAAATTGTTACAAATAAAGTAAATGACAGTAAATTAAAATGGTACTAGAACATGAGTTTCTAGACGAGTTTTTACATTTTACCACTAACTCCTATTTCTACTAAACCAAGAAAAAGTGGTCTCATTTCTTTGGCTCTGTCTCCGCTTCTTGTTGTATTTCAATGCAGGAGAGAAAAGTGAGAAGTATTTGAGCTTGTGTTTCTTAGCATCAATCTCATCCATTGATTTCATCTTGGTGCCTAAAGTTTTGTCCTTACACATTGACTTTCACCAATTGCGGAAAAAGGAATGGTGCCAAGTGAAAATATGTTGGCTTCTTCTATCCGAAAATGATGGGGAGAGTATCCTCCAAATACACCAATGGTTTAGTAGTTCCTAAATTGCCATTATATCAGACTTTAATGTAATGGTGGGAATGGGTAAAATTAGTTGGGTGGTTCATGGTATAAAGGATCACATCAAGTTTGTTCAAAAGGGTTTTAAATAAAAAAAAGGTTTTGTATTTATGTATTTTGTAAAACTTTAATAAAAAGGATGAAACTGATATAAGGGAATGGAAAAGTAATTTGATGCAATGATAGTTGAAGTTAGTGACTATGAGCGAGCACTAAAATATAATGAGATTGAGAGGAAGAACTTGCATACACTAAATGAGAACTTGATTACTGAATGTATTGCTCAAGATGTGTTTTCATCGCTACAAATTGTTCTATTAATGCTTCCAAATTTCATGAATTATCGGTTGCCCTGAAAGTCTCCCATGATCGTGTCATTGAGCTTGAAAAACTAATTCTAAACTAAACGAGAAAATTGAACTGGATGATCACGACAATTTGGTTAAACATTTTTCTAAACTAGAAGTTGAGCATTTTAATTTACAACTAAAATATCAACATCTTAAAGAAAATGTCAAAACTTCAAATATCAAGACATCCTCGGATGCTCCGAGTTTGATGCGTTTTCAAATTAACAAACGTGATGAATGATTCAAGCTCAGGCAACACGATCGTAAAGTTGAAAGCCCAAATCTCTCAATTAAAGGGTCAAAAGAACAATATGACAGCTCCCAAATGCCTCCTCCTTTAGATTCTCAGAATTCTCAAACTTTTCATCTTCAAAACTTAGTTGATGCCTTACAAAAGGAAAACGAGAGTTTTCTAGAAGAAAATGAAAAAGTTAAACGACATTTTAAAGAGTTATATGATTCAATAAAGTCACCCGTGACCAAAACAACGAAAAAATAACGTCTCTGCAAAAGGAAATTGAGAATCTGAGAAGTCGTGGAAATGGGAACGCCACTTGTTTTCAATAAGAATGTTGTCTCAAAGTCACCCTTAGATTGCAAATACACCTGTGATGCTTAAATATATTCCTCCTCATCTTAGGAATAATGAACATGCTTTTCATGAATACCGTGCTCACCTTAAGGATAGTCTAGAATGTCTCCGTGAGATTGTCGAAGAGGATTTCATTAACAAACCTCTTGATAGTGAAATTAGGTTTGCTTGCCTCCGGGCCAAACGATCTCAAGAGTTGCTAGAATGTGTAATTGCAACATGTCCCAAATCCTTAACCTTAGGTGCAAAAGGCAAAGCTGTGATGCCTTGTTCTATGCCTAGTGCCAAGCAGAAATCCGTTCTATGCCCAGTCTTAAGAAAGGAAACACTAATGTGCCTTCAAGTAGTTCAGATTCCAGATATGTTAGTGCTAAGAAAGTGAACTTTAGTGTGCCTAAAAAAAGCTCAAATCACAGTCTTAGAAAGTATACACAATGTGCCTTCTAGTACTTGAATCCTTGCACATCAAGTTGAGGAATGCAAAATTAGATCAACCAACTAATGTTCCATTCCTCTACTGAGGTAATCCCGGTGACTTTAAGCGAGCAGGTCAAAGTCTCAAGACAATACAAGGAATGATAGGACCTTGCAAGCTAAGAATGTGCATTGGAAGAGTGTAGAAGACCAATCTAGGAACTTTAAGCTTGAGTTGAATAAAGCGAATCGTGTTGATTCTAGTATTAGCCTTAGGCGTCTTGTAATTAATGAATTCATACTATTTGCAAACCTTGTAATGATGTACGCTTGAATTACATTTGCTAATCATGAATGTGGTGTGAATGCTTTGTCTAATCTTTGTCAAATGCCCGTTAAAATTGTTAATGCTAATAATGCGTGCAAATAAGGCAAAAGGCAAAAGCGAATTGTTAGAAAGCAGTGGAAACCCACAGGAAGAACTTTTATAAAGATAGGTTATTATTGGATACCTTTTGGCCATAAGAATAATCGGTTTTGTTCTCAAGCGCTAAGATTATGCCCTCTAAAAAATGGATGCCTATTGGTAGAACTATTCCCTTAAGAAGTGAACATACTTTGAATAGGTCAAATCTGAACACCCGACATTGCATCTATTCCCAATGATTCCATTGCTTCTACTACGATATGGATGTTTCATTTTACGATGTGGGTGTTCCAATTCGCATTACTAACCAAGTGGAACCCATTCTTGCATGGGGATCCCAATTATCGATTATCCATTCTTGTCGTGTTCAATGCCGGTCGTTCAAATCGATTACGTGGTACGGACTCGTACATTCCAAGCATATATGGAGGCGATCGGCGGCTCATGAACTTCGTGAGCAAATTCATCGGGACTGATAGATTCGGTAATGATCATTTCGGTGCAATTATGGGTTATGGTGATTATGTTGTTGGTGATAGTGTTATCTCTAGAGTATACTATGTGGAAGGTCTTGGTCATAATCTGTTCTCTGTTGGTCAATTCGTGACTCGATCTAGAAGTAGCCTTCAGAAAACATACTTGTTTTGTTAGAGAACTTGATGGTAAGGAACTTTTAAGAGGAACTCGTGGTTCAAATCTTTACACCATCTCTATAGAAGATATGATGAAGTCTTCTCCAATTTGCTTGCGGTCAAAGGCTTCAAAAACAAAGTCATGGTTATGGCATCGACGTCTCAATCACTTGAACCTCGGCACCATCAATGATCTCTCCAGAAAGGACTTAGTTGTAGGTTTACCTCGACTAAAGTATGAAAAGGATCATCTTTGTTCACCATGTCAATTGGGAAAAAGCAAGAAGTATGCCCATAAACCCAAACCTACTAACTCTGTCACGGAAGTTCTTCATACAATTCATATGGATTTATGTGGACCAATGAGAGTGCAGAATATCTTTGGGAAGAAATATGTGTTAGTTATAGTTGATGATTACTCTAGATTCACAGGGTCAAGTTCTTAAGGACAAAGGATGAAACTCGATATCATCATCAAACTCATCAAGCAGTACTGCGAGTTCGACTTAACAAAACCGTCGAGAATTATCGGACGGAGACAATGGGCTGAGTTTGTTAACAAACAACTTAGTGAATTCTATGAAAGCATTGGAATCACCATCAAAAGTGTTCCACGAACTCCTCAACGAGCGGTGTAGTTGAAGAGGCAAATCGAACTCTTGTAGAAGCGCTAGAACAATCTTGATTTACTCAAAGTTCCAATGTTTCTCTGCTGAAGCTATTGCCACTTGCATGCTACACAAAAAGCGTTCCACGATTCACCTTGTTCATGGAAACACCATATGAACTTGTCCAGAACAGAAAACCTAATCTCTCTTTCCTTCGTGTGTTTGGTGCATTGTGTTATCCAACTAATGAGGGTCAAGACTTAGGAAACTTAGAGCTAAAGCGGACATTGGAGTATTTGTAGGATATGCACCAAACAAAAAGGGATATAGAATCTACAACAAAAGAACCCGAAATATCATGGAAACAATTCACGTTACGTTTGATGAGTGACGGTCAAATGGCTCTGGACAATCCATTTCGGGACCAGCTTCAAACAGTCCATTGGTTCATCCCTTGTTCCAAACTCTTCTCAAGAAACTCCATATGTACCTCCATCGGAAGATGATTTAAAGAAATTGTTTGATCCTATGTTTGATGAACTTTATGATTCAAGTACTAATGAGGTGTTGATCCCTACAACAGAGGATGCTCATATTCAAGTGAATGAAGTCAATCCCTCAGTCTCAATATCTTTAAGTCAAGAAGCACTGCTCTGGCGATCCTTGTCTCATCAACAAATCATCATTCTTCAAATGTACATCATGGAAATGTTTACGCATCAATGATGAAGAAAATCCCTTTGCTACTCCTGAAGATGCTCCATTTGAAAACATATTTGCTCCGAATCATCATCAGAACCATCTTCTTCGGAGACATCGACTCGCTACTTCGGTCCCTCAACAACTACCACATGAACACCTTCGAAAATGGACTCACGATCATCCATTAGACAACATCATTGGAAATCCCTCTCGTCCGTATCCACCGGAAACAACTTGCATCTGATGCCTTATGGTGCTTCTTCAACTCCGTACTCTCTAAGATCGAACCAAAAGATGTTAAAACCGCCATGAATGAAGATAGTTGGTTCAATGCCATGCAAGATGAAATTCATGAGTTTGATCGACTTGATGTATGGGAGTTAGTACACTCCAGCGTGTGCTATGATTATTTCCCTTAAATGGATCTTCAAAGTGAAACTTGATGAGCATGGTGATGTGTTGAAGAACAAGGCTCGATTAGTTGCTAAAGGATACCGTCAAGAGGAGGGTATAGACTTTGAAGAATCTTTTGCTCCATTGTTCCGAATCGAGGCAATCGGAATCTTTTGGCTAATCTTTGCTAGTAAGAACATGGTAGTCTATCAAATGGATGTGAAAGCGGCATTTGACGGAGATCTTAAAGAAGTCGTCTCGTCGGCCAACTGAAGGATTTGTGAATCAAGAGCATCCTACTAACGTTTATCGTTTGAAGAAGGCTCTTTACGGTTTAAAGCAAGCTCCAAGGGCATGGTATGATACCTTTGTCAAAGTTTCTTCTATCAGATTTACAAAGGAGCAGATTGATCCTACATTGTTCACCGGTCGGCAAACATTTAACTCATGTTCAAATTTATGTTGATGATATTATTTTTGCCTCGGCTGACCCAATGGAATGTGATCGTTTTCTAATGAAATGAGTTCAAAATTTCAAATGTCAATGATGGGACAAATGTCATTTTCTTGGGATTACAAATTTCAAAGTCAGGAGGCATTTTTATAAATCAATCTAAATATGCTAATGAGATTTTAAAGAAATTTGGATTTGATTCAAGTGACCCTGTTGACACCCCATGATTGATCGAACCAAACTAGATGAGGACCACTCAGGATCATGATTGACCAAACAAAATATCGTAGTATGATTGGATCCCCGATGTACCTCACGCTAGTAGACCGGACATCTTGTTATTTGTTTGCATGTGTGCCAGATACCAGGCTAAGCCTACTAAAAAGCACCTTGAAGCGGTTAAGCGGGTCTTTCGGTATCTCCAAGGAACCATCAATATGGGACTTTGGTACCAGAAGGACACCGGTATGTCACTAACGGCCTATCACGATCTTGATCATGCGAGTTGTCAAGATACTCGTCGAAGTACATCTGGAGGTGCTCGGTTTTTGGGTGATAAGCTTGTGAGCTGGTCTTCAAAGAAGCAAATGAGTACTTCTATTTCCTCTGAGGTTGAATACATAGCCATGTCATCTTGTTGTGCAAATCTTATGGATGAGATCTCAATTATCGACTATGGCTTTATTCAACAAAATCCCACTGTATTGTGATAATAAAAGTGCTATTGCTCTCTCATGCAACAACGTTCAACACTCAAGAGCAAAGCATATCGACATTCGACATCATTTCATCGGGGAACAAGTGGAAAAAGGTGTGGTGGAACTCTATTTTGTGAGGTCCGAATATCGGTTAGCGACATCTTCACCAAAGCTCTTCCAAGAGAGCGTTTTGAGTTTATTCTTCCACGACTTGGCTTGAAAAGCCTTCAACGAAACACTCAAAGCGTCTTGAGAGGAAGGCGAGGAGTAAAGGTCTATCTTCATCTATCTCTTGTATATATCTATTCGAAAAACAAAATACAAATATAAAACCTAAAATCAAATAGAAATATAAATCAAAAATAAAAAATTGAAAAATCTTCAAAAAATATTCAAAATATATAATATTTTTGTCATGTCGTTTTTCTGGTTCGATAATATCTACGGTCTTTGTGCTGTCATTCAAAGAATGACACGGACTTTAGATGTTGAATTCTAATTATAAAAAAAAAAAAAAAAAAAAAATATATAATAAATAATATATAATATATATATATATATATATCATTTGAGAAGAAACAATGGTTTATTGTCATTTTACAATAACCGGTTTTAAAAGAAAGAACGAGCCATGTTTTATCATGTTTTCAAATTCCATGCTCGATTCTATAAACATTTATCTGCTTGAAAACTAAATGCTTTGAAAAATAACTCAGTCTCTATTTTTGATAATCATCAGGACTTATTTGTCAAAATATCTATCTCTCAATCAACAACCTATGTCATTGATTGAGGGGAGATGATTTCAATTAAATTTAAAAGTTATTTGGCATTAAATTGTTTTCAAAAGATGTACATGCATGTTTTATCAATGGAGTTTAAAGTCTTAAAATCCGATCCTTATCAGTTAAAGCGCTTTCATAATCAAGTCACAATTCTCCTTAAAAGCTTTCAAAATCAATTTAAATCTATAAGAGATCACAAATCTCAAATGATTTGATAATTGTGATCGGGGAGAATGTGTGATTTAAATTGGATTTAAAGCTGATGGTTTTATAAGGCATGTTATCCTCCCCACATGTGACAAACGATTTCAAATTTTCCATGCACATGTTGAGGAGGAGCATCTATCTTAAACCTATGATTTGAAACGTGATCATTTATCTCAATGTGAGGTTCCTCTAGTATGTGCAAAACTCTTTTCAAACCTCGAATATTGAGGGGAGCAAATCATGAAAACCTCATCCTTCCCCAAATGCTTTATCTACTTGATTCGATTAGGGAAGTGATGTTGATATTTTTTAGAAAATGGTAATCAAAGAATTTAATTCTTCCTCTTGCCTCCGTGTGCAAAACTATTTCAAATATTGATGCACATGTTGAGGGGGAGTTCTTATTCTAAAAATATCAAAAACAATTCAGGTACAAAATGCTTTGATAATATATCACAAGTATCGGAATTGATTTTCAAATGGTTTTCAATTGGTTCCTATGGCGGATGAACAATACCAAATAGACCGACCAACTTTACTTTATGTATGGTGATATAAGGATGATAAGGTTAGGTATTGTTCCCATGATCCGCCGAGCAGGAGGATCTACCGGGACTATCCACTAGTAGTGTAGAGTTCTTAGGTATGATGATAAAAGGAGAAAAATGAGATATGGGAAGAGTGCGGTGAGGCGAGCTAGTCTTGGAATAAACCCAACAAGGTTCTAGCTATGAAGTCTCGGTAAGCCCTGAAGGGGTTGAAGAATTAAAAAGAATTGAATGAGAAAAGGGTGAAAACAAATAGCCCTCCATTTATTCAACCTTAGAGGCAGAAACGGGTTCAATTCATATGCTCTTGATGGTAACATCGGTATTGAAGACAAGGCGTCATGGACCCGGTGGCCTTGCACTTCAACTTTCCAAACCACTCAAGTTCCTCTTAAAAGGACTTGTTTCATTCTCAGGGCGACATTATCTATGACTTTCTCTTAGAGATTGTTGATATTGAAGAAGGAGACCCTCTCCTAGTCTCTGATATAGGATCCAAATATGCACAAATTGAGTCTAGAGCCACGAGATCATCAATAAATCTCATTAGGACACTTTCAATGAAGACTCTGTTTCACACAATGTGGAAAGAGAAATTATATCTTGAGTCCTACGCATTATCCTTGTGGTATTGCGGAACATGAGTGATGTGTTTACATATTCACAATGAAGATGGAAAGCCTTCTAGAGCCAACATCTAACAAGCTCCTGGTAGGTGGCATGTGAGATCTATTATATGGATCAACCATGTGACAATTGAGCGAAACAATGGGGCGATTCAATCTTTTGAATCAATCTGGTTCGAGGTTATGGATTGTGGATACCTTTGAAAAACCGGTCTTTGTGCTTTAAAACTCTTTTCATTAGCACATCGGCCGTGTACTAATTTTTCAAATCAAAAGGTGTTTTATGATTGATAATTGATTTTCATTAAAACCTTCGTTATATTGCAAAAACAATTTCTATTGAGCAATACGATTGTTTTCAAATCTTTTCATCAATCGATGGACTTAAATTATTTGGTTCACTCACTCCGTGTTGTCTTCTTTGAGACGTTCGGTTTGAGAACGGCTAGGCGGTATCGAAACCTGTCAAGGAAATTCTTGAATTATACGATCCGCAGAGGCGGTACTATGCGATCAGCGGGGAACCGTGGGCCGTGTACCTCAATTCAGCGAAAGTGATCAAAGACACTTTCGTGCGATTTATTGCTAGCTGTTTATGCAGTACACCCGGCGTTTGCGGTGATCGGAAGAAGCGGTCAATCCATAGCCGCATGCTCACCTAACACATTCATCTCAAAGAAATCATGATTAGTGCATCAATGACTCGATATTTTCACTCCAGCTATACCTTTCTGTACGCCAATATCATGAATCAACTAAAGCTTCGCTACTCATGAGAAGATATCATGATCGAGAATGTGAGCATGTCGGTCGAATATCACAACATCACATAATACCAACACCACAAGGATGTATCGAGAGATTTTCTATAGGCGATGATCTCAAAGGCTGGCTCATATTATTATCCGTGGATCATTAAAGACCTCCACTTGGAGTAACCAAACATGCAATGAGAAGAATCAATGACTACGAGCTTCGGAGAAAAGTACTACATCAAGAATGCAAGATCAATTGTTAATGTAATATCTTATTGTATTCAATGTAATTTTAGTATATGTTTGAGGTGACCTACCTTAGGGGGAGATTGTTAGGAATTAGAAATTCCAGGTATTAAAGAGTCGGTCACCTCAAGTATATGTAATGTTAAGCTTCGTAGTCGTAGTTATTTTGTGTTAAGTAGTATTTAGTTAAGTAACACCGTGAGGAGGGCCGGGTCTTTACCCTTGTATGCACGATCCACGGCCCGTTGTGTGGCGATTTATGTAAGACTATAAATACTCTCTACCTCCCAAGGTAGAGAGTTGGACCTCATAATAATATCTTTCACTTTCTCTCACTAAGTTCCCTAAACCTCTAACTTTCTCTCTCTAGAATTCCATTTATACGCCACTTTGTGTTATGGTTTGATGTGTATGTGAAAACTTATATCTAACAACATTGCACGAGCCATGTCCAACAATATTGATTGGCTCAACGTTGAATCAAACATCAACTTCACGGACACGACAAGGCTCACTTGCCTGTAATCGGACCAACCACTACCCCCCATTGGTCGACTTTGATCAACCTCGGATTACTGGCCGCATTATTTCTTCAACAATGACACGTAATTTCTTGACCGCGACGATGTTGTAAGGAAATGCATACCTCGATCACCTTCCTATCACGACGGCAATTCTCCAACAATGTGCCATCGAGGAAGAAGCCATACATATGTTCGATTGATAATGTGGTTAATTATGACCTCGATGCAGCACGTATGAAATTCATCAGCGGCCTGAGCGAAGAAGAATCTACTACAGAAGCTGTCGGTACTCAAATCTAAGAAAAGAGGGTGTCTGATGACCAACGGATCGTTGCTATAATGCATGTCGGCTTGTCTACTAAGTGGGACTACTCTTTAAGAAGAAATCGTAGTCAGCGCCAAACGAAAGGAATATGACTTCTACGAGGCGGATTTTCTAAGATTGTCACTCAATGGCATTGAAGACATGTATCTTGCTAAGGTACAATGTCGAATGTGACTTCTCACCAACATCCGGCTCCGTACATCAGTCATTGCGTATTCATGAAGCATCTCGTTATCCATGAACGTATTGAAGACCTTCAACTGCTTGGTGGAATCAAACGAAAAACGTGTCAATCTCACAAAACCAATATAGCTTTACATTCCGATATCAACCACTGGCTCAATACACCCATTCTAAAGAAACCAAAGTTTGGCGTAGTCTCAGTAGTGAACTTCACCGTATTTGCTTTTCATGACATGTAATGAGCTTCACAATTTTTGTGATCACACTTTGAAGAAGGTTCAGGATGAGTTAGCATATCGGTTAAAGGAAATTCATGAAGGCATAGGGTCGAAGAAGAGGTGGAATTCAAGGGAAAAGAGGGATTCGAAGAAAATCATCACAAGGATTGATGAAAGGTTGTTTCGTCGCGATCAGATGAGGACTTTGGAGAGCTACGTGGGTGGACGACCAAGGATCTCTATAACAGGCTATCAACGCGTCGATTGAAGAACTCCTCAGTCTAATTGACGGTGGTATTTGGTACTCCTTGATTACTCTCTTGATTAATATTTGGATGTGTAGATCTTTGTTGTTTATTATGGCTTGTGCACACATAACAGTGTACAACCCGTACTTGTAATGAAAGGACCTTGTGGTACACATCAGTGCCACAATCCTATCAAAGGAGCGAAAGCTTCTTACTTTTGAGTAAAACTTATCAAAACTTTCACTTTTCAAAGTTTTGCTCAATAGAACAAGTATTCCCCTTATGTTTTTCAAAACCTCAAAAGTTAGTATAACTTGTTGAGGGGGAGTACTTGCTTAAAATCTTTGTTCACAAATTATTCTTCGTGGAAATCTTCCCACAAAACTCGAAAGGACGTATTCGATATCAAAATTTCATCAAAAATAACATTTATATGCCATTTTTGAGGGGGAGAAAAATTGTGTGATACAAATATGTTGTGAAAATTGTGATTGAATCTTCGTGCTAAAGACTTAAACCATGAATTAGCGAGATCACGGTCATACATGAAAAGATTTGTCTTCCAAGACTTATCCTAGTAGATTGTACCTATTCGAGAAGCTCTTGATAGACATGAACTTGGCGGGTTTGACAACCTTTGAGTTTGTCCATACCTTCAAGGTAGTTATTAGAGCTAGTTGTCACCTAAAAGCTGAAAATGGAACTCTTTAACTATGCAACGTAACTTAGTGTCTGCGAGGAATTTTCTATCTTGAGTCGATCAATTCAAAGTGCGCGAGCGCTCTTCTCTCACGTGCAGATTTACGTCAAAAGCTTAAGCCGTGTTGAGGGGATATTTCTACAAAATACAAAACTCTGTGAGTGGTACAAAATGTTTTACTCATAACGCTGAGAGATTTTCATGGAAATTGGTTTTATGGCAACATAGGTTAGTCATGGAGTTATAAGGTAACTAAGGTTAGGAATAACTGTCCTATGATCCGCCAGAGCCAGAGGGATCTACCCAAGGACACCACCAATAGTTAGAAGTTAGAAGTCCTTAGGTATGATTATAAAAAAGAGAAAATGAGAATCGAAGAACGAAGGAGTTGAAGAATTAAAAAGAAACATAATGAAAAGGGTGAAAATAAATAGCCCTCCAGATTATACAACTTAGGGCAGACACCGGGTTCAACTCATATGCTACTGGTTGTCACTAGATGACATCGGTATTAAAGATCAAGTTCATCATGGACCCAGTGACGCATGCACTAAACCTTCTTAGCCACTCAAGTTTCTCCCAACAGAAGCTTGTTTCATTCTCAAAGGGAACCCTACGTAAACTATCGGCTTTCTCTTAGAGATTGCTGGTATTGAAGAAGGAGACCCTCTCCCTAGTCTCCGCTTAGGAAAACCAAAGTGCACTATTGAGTCTAGAGCCATGAGATTCATCAAAAGATCTCTTAGGAACACTCGACATTTCATCACTTGTCGTTCAACAATAAGGACTAAGTGATACTATTCTAGAGTCCTACACAGATCTTAGCAATCTGTCGAGAACAAACAGCCCTGACAGCAGGTCACTTCAGTAACTCCTTGTGGGTTACATTTAGTGTTGTCTCAAACGGTCTGATCATGGGGTGATGCTTGGTGTACCTCGACTCACTGAACTATAGGTGTACCGGTTTTACATCGTGTTATCCTACTTGAGGACTCCAGTTTAGGAATAGCCTTTGCTAGAATTAGAGATGTGTTTTCACAATATGCGTTAACACGTCGAAGTTCGAACTTGTAAATGCTGGAAATCCCGCTAAGGAGATTCCTTTCAAGAATCGAGTCCTGAAGATGTGGGTCATTACTTGAACTTGTTCAATGTAATGCCAACTATCCCTTATGGGATTCGGACGGCTAATTCGCCCGACCAAGGTGAATGAAATCAAGACATTCCTCACAAGAACAATCGTAGTGGTCAACTCTTTAAGAAACAACCACAATGATCGATTGGTGTTTATCACTAACCCATTCTTATGTTTTCTTCTTATGGATGCTCCTCGGAGATGATCGTGCAGATTCTCCACATGCTCATACCAACAACAACACATATTGAAGTTCTCTCGAGGCAACACAAAGTCGAGAAGATTCTTCCTCAAAGCCAAAGAATCAATAAAGTATAAAGACTAAGAGAACTACATCTAACCTGATATCCAACGTAAAAGAGAGTGTGAGCATGTTGGAGAAGGACGTGGAGACACCTGAGCATCGAAGCGGACCTGATGCAGATTACCACAACATAACATCACCATATCCACACCAGAACAAAGAACAAAGATAAATGAAGATGTCAATGCTAAAAACTTGAAAGAAAACAAGGTCCTCAGACTTGGGAGATTGTTGGAATCAAGGCACTTATTCTCACAAGAAAGAAGAATGTCAAAAGACGTCAAAGCAACTATTACATCAGCACCAACAACATTTAAAGATTACTTAATTCATTAATTACCAACACTTAGGGGGAGATTGTTGGAATCACTCCTAAACTATATTTCAAGTGTTTGTAATTAACATGTAATAGGTTGCTTAATTAGGCTTCTATGTTTGTATTTATGGCAAGGCTTATGTAGAAAGCCCATAAGCCTTGACCCACGCCCAATAAGGAAAGGAATATATAAACACATGTAAACCTTCATTTGAAAGTTGGTTGTTCACTTTGCAATACACTCCACGCATAAACTTTCTTTCATTTCATACGTGTGTGATTGTGTATGTTCATCCGCTCTACATCTTATCTTATTTATAACATATTAATGCTTGTGTTACAATATGGTAAGCTAACACTTTCACTCTGATACCATTATGCTATGCTTTTGCTACGCTGATGCAAATATCATGATCCAACAAAGCTTTTGCAACTCTGTGTCATGGTCTAATACTGTGAGCATGTCGGTCCAAAAGTAACAAATATCACATGAAGGAAACACAACAAAGGATGAGTCAAGAGATCTACGGTGGTGGATGATCTCTAAGAAGGCTCAAAGGATAACCAATCCGTGGATCAGTAAAGACCTCCACTTGTAACCACCGGTAAATTTAACCTCGTATTAAACTAATATAATATTCTAACGAAAGAATACTTATCCATTTTCCACGCCCAATTTTTTTTTTAAGAAACGATATCCTTTTATTTGATCACAACAACTAGCCAATGTGATGACCCTCACATCTTTAATAAACATAAACATCTTTATATATAAAACTATAAAAGTTTTCAACTTTTATTTACCACTTTACGTTATTTCGTTAACGTACAATTATTAAACTTTCGAACACCCTAATTTATTATGACTATAATTTTACGAAACTAAAAATACTAAAGTACAAAATTTTCATACATAGAGTACAAGTCACCAATGCACATTTCCAAATTAAGTTCTGTTTAGTTATACAGATCATATAATTAACGATTAAAAGTTTATTTTTAAATGACTAAACCTCAAACTAAATTATACCGTAATATTTTAAATATTATTCACTACTAAGCAAAACCGGTGTACAAGTGTTTTATACATTTTACTTCCTTATAGTCATATTTATATGTACTCTTATTATTTTGTCATTTTTACTAAAATCTTGTACTTTTAAATCTTACGCGTTTTCACTCTACGTCTTTCAGTCTTAATAACATATAAATACTCCAATAGACTCATGACTAATCTAATATATTAAAATAGGTTATACTAATAAGTTTTAACATTTTTATAAGTATTATATTTTTATATTATCCGGTTTTAAGTTTCGTGACGAAAGGACTTAACGTTAGTAATTACCGGGATCAAACTATACCCTCTAGACCTTAAACTAATAATAAATCTAAAGATGGTCACAAAACCTTCTATTCTTTTCCTAATGCCACGTCAAATACAAAATATATGTGGTCCATACTTAAGCAACACATCTCTTTGTTAATACCCTATGTGTTTCATTTGGTATCATGTGTTTAAAACAAATTACGTGTTCTATATATCATGCTAGTTCTTTTTATAAAAAGCCTGGCTTACTTGCTTCTTCCATTTTTACCAACGAACACAACAAGAGAAAAGATATATCTTCCCTCCTCTCTTCCTCTCCCTTGTGTCATCAGCGACACCACCACCACACCACAGCCATCTCCACATCTCCTCCACCTCTACCACGCCGCCACACAGCTGCTCCACACCGACACCACAAAGAGGAGACAAGGGTGTGATGGAGTTGGGTCTCGTTTGGTTCGAGTTAGACATCACAGCCGCACCACCTTCGTGACCTCCATTCCTCTCTCATTTCCATTGGTATGTCGAATGCACCACCATCTTTGTATTTTCTTTATATCAAAATATAAAACATTTGTTATAACTTTTCGTGGGTTAAAATTGGATATAATCACGTTTTTGATAATTTTCGTGTGGTAAAACTTGATCTAAAAAGGATGTTTGTTTGTTTCGATTGGTAAACATGTCGGGTCAGACCCGTTTGAGTCACGGGTTGGCTTTGGGTTTGCTTATTTTCTTGTTATTTATCCCGGGTTTGATATTATATTTATTTGGTTTTGCTTATTTGAAGCTTGTTTGGATTATGGCTTATTTGTTTTGTTCGGTTTCGGGTCAATCAAAACAACCACAAGGGTGGTTTGCTTGTTGTGTTCGGTTCCCAGAAAAACACCACAAGGGTGGTTTGCTTGTTGTGTTCGGTTCACCAGAAAAACACTACAAGGGTGGTTTGCTTGTTGTGTTCGGTTCACCAGAAAAACACCACAAGGGTGGTTGTTTAGGTTCGGTATGACCAACCACACCCGAGAGGGTGTTTGCTTATTTTCGGTTCAAAAGAAAAACCCGACCAAGGGGTCGCAAGTTCGAAACCCACGAGGGGCTGTTTGTATCTGCTGATTTGCAGCCCCTAAAGGGTACGTTTTGTTGCCAAATTTTCTGCACTAAAAGGATGCGTATGAACCCGCTCATTACAGCCCCTACCGGGTGTGTTTTGTTGCTTATTCTCTGCATAAAATGGTGCGTTTAAACATGCTCCTTACAGCTCCTAAAGGGTGCGTTTGTTGCTTATTTTTCTGCACTTAATGGGGTGTTTGGAATTGCTTATTTTTAATATATGAATCTGTCCAGAATTAATTCATAAGAAACAGTAGCTGTAAAATATTTTTGACAATGTATAACCTTAAAAACATGTTAGTACCCTTAATTACCTTTCCGGGGATATAAAGAACGTCGAAAACGGACTTATAACGAAAGAGATACGGCCGATTTAAGATTTATAAAATACAAGACATTTTGACAGCAATTGCATAATAATTTACTTGCTGATATGATTTTGAAACAAGGTTTTGGACCCTTTCTAGTCCGAACCGGCTTAAGTGTAAAACATGAAAGTTGTCCGAAATGATGTTTTACTTTAGAACGCGAGGTTTTTTTTAAGCTTGAAAGTGTAAAATGAAGGATTTAAGCTTGGTCAAAGTCGGACCATTTTTCTGAAAAAGGTCAAAGTTGCTTATTTTCCGGAAAATAGTATATATTCTTTAAGTGTCATTTTTCCGGAAAATTCTATTATTACTATGCGTTGTTTTATAAACCATATTATTCGTTATCATTAGATTTCAGATTAGCCATATTTGATTTTAGTGCACTTTTGGATGTAATGATCCAAAAGGAGCGTCTCGGGTCCGTTATTGCTTTATTTTGTCATATCGAATTATAGTAGTTTTGTCGAATCATTTTATATTGTCTAATACAGGTTATGTAAAATATGGGAACGTCCGATAAATGAACGGGTCATGCCGAAATTTTCTAAAATTTCTATACTTGGTAAAATTTCTACAAAAACTCTATTTTCTCAAATTACGACAAAAAGACGAAAAATCCTAAAATTCATAAAAATCTTATAATTTCTTATAATACATTTAGAATGTTTTAAAAGTATGCTTTCTTTTATTATAAACTTCCTTTTTCTTTATTTTGAGGTTTTCGGAAATATGTCGAATTCTATTGTTTTATCATTAATTTATGTCTTGATTTCTTCCTTGCTACATACCTTGACTTCTCTTATGAATTATTTATATATTTTCTTGAAGTAATTGTGTGTCGTTAATGTCCTGACTATAAGTCGTGATATCTTGGTATCATTAAATTCTGAGTCCGGCTTACATAGAGTCAATACAAACTACAATGGGCTGAGCCCACAGTACTCCAACTTGTTCTCCAAACATGTTCTCCAAAAACATAACCTAACTAAAATCGACTTATCTTTCGTCGTTGTCTACTCAACTTGAGTCTTGGTCGATATTTATTGACTATTCCTTATAATGTATTGTGATACACATTATGCTTTGGTGTGAGTTGTGTTTGACATGAGTGCATTTCGAGTCTTTGTATTCTTACCACCACACGAAACATTAATAATAAACTTTTTAAGATATGATATTAGACTTTTAAACAAACATTGATACAATTATTCCACGAAAACTAAGACGCTGTTTTTTTTGAAAACTTATTTACTTTACTATACGTATTCTGAGATAAGCCGTATACTACTAGGTTGTACCGATGACGTACCATTGTGCCCGTACACTTTGATATCATTGCGCCTTGCTTGATGATACTGTTGTGCTTACTACTCGATGCCAGTCGTGTTACTCTTAATTCTTGCATTTCTACATACTAAGGTGAGTCATAGCCCCTCTTTTCCTTATTTTGAATGCTTTGGGGGAGATACATGCTCAAATATTGCTTGATATTTTTACATTTATTTTAAAATCTTATGAATTACTGTGAGTTCATGGCCCCTACCTTTACTTGCTTTTAAACTATTTTGGGGGAGATACATGCTTAACTACTCGTTTTTACTTTCACAAGTACTCAAAAGCTTTTACATACTACTATGAGTTCATAATCACACTTTATACGTTTTGCTACAAACTTGAACACAATTACTATTTGTATGCGATCCTGATTGTTATTGCCTAAGTTATACACTATTGCCACTAAAAGTCCCTCTATCATGAGCCATTAATCACTTGCGAGTGAACGCGAATATAGTGAATAGATCTATTGGCAGTTGACGCCCCACTTGTGTTGCTGGATAAGTAACCAAGTGCACTTTATTTGAGAATACTAGGAAGTTGGCAAACTCCTACCCGAGGGCCTTATTACTTACATCATCTATATGATGTTAGTAACTTACATCATTAGTTCATTACTATGATGCGTCTTAAGGTTTGCGTTCATAAGGCTTAAGGCAATATATACTGTGTTGCAATGATACAAATGCTGCAACTACTGAATTTATGGGTACAACAACATGACCCAACCTTGAAACTTGTGTTCAAATGATTACTAAACAAACAAACTATGGGTGTATAACAACGTAGCCCACTACTTATTTTATCGATATCTGTATTTATTACGATTATCACTCAAACTCGAAACCACTGAACTCAATTGTTTTACCTATAAACTCTATGACCTCACCAACCTTTGTGTTGACACTTTTTAGCATGTTTATCTCAGGTTCATAATTTACGAGGATGGCATGGAAGGGCACGGATACTCAAGAAGGCTATATTATCATTCGATAACTTATTTAATAAACTGTAAAACCACTGGGACCTCATTTTGTAAACTCTGATGTTTATATAAATCGAATGATAAATCTTTTAAAATGATACAATTAGAGTTCGTTTTCTATTATTGTAACTGTTGAGCCATGAAGTAACACCCGTTTGAATTCGCTGCATATCGAAATGGGGGTGTTACAGATTGGTATCGAGCCGCATTATAGAGAAACGGATCTAGTTGAGGTCCGAACTATAACTATTTTTACGAAGAAAACATTTTATAGCCTTTTCGCTCTCCGTGCCTTCCATCCTCCAGGTAATTATGTGACTTTTAGACAATTTATGCTACACAAACACTTTAGTATACTGATATATACTTCTGATCACTTTATACAAAATAAACATACTTGCATATGCCTACTTTAAGGCATTATGACTTAATTACATTTCCCCGAGCATGTACCTACTTCTATATTTTTCAAATTTATGAAACCTTCTCAAGACATTGTAACCAATTACAATGGTCTCTCCTACATATCTTATTTACACTAAACATATATACTCACCAACTATTTTGGCAACTTTCCTTGATATTCGTACTTCCATCCATAAATGATGAGTGAAAACACTCTTTCTGTACTCCCAAAATACCTAAATCTCCTTGTAACTCAACAGTTAAGTACGAAGGTTAATTCAAAAATTCTTAAGTAGGATGACTTACAATGTCTTTATTTGAATGGATTGGGACGCCTTTTATTTAAATAAAGAAATTGTGAATCGCCGAACCATAAGTTTATATTTCTTTATTTACATTGTTTGGGACGCCTCTCTATGTAAATAATGAATTATAGATAAGTGGGCTTATTTGTATCTGAAACGACATGAGTACAAACTCGAAGATCACAATAATTCACAAAGATATACGGCAAACACAAATAACATAAATTTTTATTACATTAGAATCCATGAATATTAATACATAATGATATAATTAGCAACGGTAGTGCTAATGTTACAAAAACCACCAAATAAGGTATGGTATCGCCAAATGGTTGATTCACCAAGCTAATGAAAAATATGACTACACCTATGAGGCGAGAATCATGACTGGATTTGCATATCTTGATTATTCTGTATAAAAAATATAAATGAGTTATTAAGCATGGTGAATGAAATAACAAGAGACGTAGCTCAATATATAAAAGCGCTTCCTTTTATAGCGAAAAGTGGGCTTCAACCCATTAGTAAAACAAACACAACCCACATTTAGATTAAAAGGGCCTCGGCCTAGATTACATAAACAAACACACCATTAAGCGTATTGGATTTCAACCCAACAACCAACACAAGACGCAACTCAATGAGTGCTAACACATACGTTTATTACCCTAAAAAGAGATAAAGATTAGCGATAATGCAAATAAAATAAAGATTTATTCCTAACATAATGCTATTACCCCCATAATTTATCCACGCCAATGGCTAGGATCACAAGTGGAACAAGGATCACTAAGATCACAGCCAAGAACACATAATCTTCATCCGTAACGTTGGCTAAATAGATAGCCGCGACAACAACATATACGAGTGCAATAATGGTAATAAAGTGCGGCATTTTGAAAGTATGATATGAGAAATGTAGGTAGAAAAGTTAGTATGAAAGAATGAGGATTAAAATGGGGTATTTATAAAAGAAAAGTAGCGTTGGGGTACTATTCCGACCGTTAAGTCTTGTTCACGACCGTTGGGGTTCTTGTTCATGACCGTTTGAAATCATTGTTCACCTTACTAAGGAACAAACTAATTTATCATCTACAAAAGCTAAAGTTCAATAACTTTCTCTACATTCATCAATTTCTCACCCGAAATTTTACTTATTAAAAGACAGTTTTCGATGTTAATAATTTGATTTTCACAAAACATTATGAACCATGTTATTTTCAAAATTAATTACTAAAACATGATGACCCTTATAAAATAACAATCTTCATTCAAAATAAATTTTCTTAAGTTTATATGACCTTTAGAATAATGTTATTCACATGTAAAAACAATAAATTCTAACTTATAAGCTTTCACAAGTAAAACCACATTTCATCCTCATTACTTCAATATTTAACACGGATTTGAATCTGGGGCGAGATTCAATTAGGGGTGAGCTGTAACCACCGGTATATTTCACCTCGTATTAAACTAATATAATATTCTAACGAAAGAATACTTATCCATTTTTCCACTTCAAATTTTTAAGAAACGATATCCTTTTATTTGATCACAACAACTAGCCAATGTGATGACCCTCACATCTTTAATAAACATAAACATCTTTATATATAAAACTATAAAAGTTTTCAACTTTTATTTACCACTTTACGTTATTTCGTTAACGTACAATTATTAAACTTTCGAACACCCTAATTTATTATGACTATAATTTTACGAAACTAAAAATACTAAAGTACAAAATTTTCATACATAGAGTACAAGTCACCAATGCACATTTCCAAATTAAGTTCTGTTTAGTTATACAGATCATATAATTAACGATTAAAAGTTTATTTTTAAATGACTAAACCTCAAACTAAATTATACCGTAATATTTTAAATATTATTCACTACTAAGCAAAACCGGTGTACAAGTGTTTTATACATTTTACTTCCTTATAGTCATATTTATATGTACTCTTATTATTTTGTCATTTTTACTAAAATCTTGTACTTTTAAATCTTACGCGTTTTCACTCTACGTCTTTCTGTCTTAATAACATATAAATACTCCAATAGACTCATGACTAATCTAATATATTAAAATAGGTTATACTAATAAGTTTTAACATTTTTATAAGTATTATATTTTTATATTATCCGGTTTTAAGTTTCGTGACGAAAGGACTTAACGTTAGTAATTACCGGGATCAAACTATACCCTCTAAACCTTAAACTAATAATAAATCTAAAGATGGTCACAAAACCTTCTATTCTTTTCCTAATGCCACGTCAAATACAAAATATATGTGGTCCATACTTAAGCAACACATCTCTTTGTTAATACCCTATGTGTTTCATTTGGTATCATGTGTTTAAAACAAATTACGTGTTCTATATATCATGCTAGTTCTTTTTATAAAAAGCCTGGCTTACTTGCTTCTTCCATTTTTACCAACGAACACAACAAGAGAAAAGATATATCTTCCCTCCTCTCTTCCTCTCCCTTGTGTCATCAGCGACACCACCACCACACCACAACCATCTCCACATCTCCTCCACCTCTACCACGCACAGCTTTGCTCCACACCAGACACCACAAAGGGAGACAAGGGTGTGATGGAGTTGGGTCTCGTTTGGTTCGAGTTAGACATCACAGCCGCACCACCTTCGTGACCTCCATTCCTCTCTCATTTCCATTGGTATGTCGAATGCACCACCATCTTTGTATTTTCTTTATATCAAAATATAAAACATTTGTTATAACTTTTCGTGGGTTAAAATTGGATATAATCACGTTTTTGATAATTTTCGTGTGGTAAAACTTGATCTAAAAAGGATGTTTGTTTGTTTCGATTGGTAAACATGTCGGGTCAGACCCGTTTGAGTCACGGGTTGGCTTTGGGTTTGCTTATTTTCTTGTTATTTATCCCGGGTTTGATATTATATTTATTTGGTTTTGCTTATTTGAAGCTTGTTTGGATTATGGCTTATTTGTTTTGTTCGGTTTCGGGTCAATCAAAACAACCACAAGGGTGGTTTGCTTGTTGTGTTCGGTTCCCAGAAAAACACCACAAGGGTGGTTTGCTTGTTGTGTTCGGTTCACCAGAAAAACACCACAAGGGTGGTTTGCTTGTTGTGTTCGGTTCACCAGAAAAACACCACAAGGGTGGTTGTTTAGGTTCGGTATGACCAACCACACCCGAGAGGGTGTTTGCTTATTTTCGGTTCAAAAGAAAAACCCGACCAAGGGGTCGCAAGTTGAAACCACGAGGGCTGTTTGTATCGCTCCTTACGGCTCCTAAAGGGTGCGTTTTGTTGCCAAATTTTCTGCACTAAAAGGTTGCGCATGAACCCGCTCATTACAGCCCCTACCGGGTGCGTTTTGTTGCTTATTCTCTGCATAAAATGGTGCGTTTAAACCTGCTCCTTACAGCTCCAAAAGGGTGCGTTTGTTGCTTATTTTTCTGCACTTAATGGGGTGTTTGGAATTGCTTATTTTTAATATGAATCTGTCAGAATTAATTCATAAGAAACAGTAGCTGTAAAATATTTTTGACAATGTATAACCTTAAAAACATGTTAGTACCCTTAATTACCTTTCCGGGGATATAAAGAACGTCGAAAACGGACTTATACGAAAAAGAATACGGCGATTTAAGATTTATAAAATACAAGACATTTTGACAGCAATTGCATAATAATTTACTTGCTGATATGATTTTGAAACAAGGTTTTGGACCCTTTCTAGTCCGAACCGGCTTAAGTGTAAAACATGAAAGTTGTCCGAAATGATGTTTTACTTTAAAACGCTGAGGTTTTTAAGCTTGAAAGTGTAAAATAAAGGATTTAAGCTTGGTCAAAGTCGGACCATTTTTCTGAAAAAGTCAAAGTTGCTTATTTTCCGGAAAATAGTATATATTGTTTAAGTGTCATTTTTCCGGAAAATTCTATTATTACTATGCGTTGTTTTATAAACCATATTATTCGTTATCATTAGATTTCAGATTAGCCATATTTGATTTTAGTGCACTTTTGGATGTAATGATCCAAAATCTCGGTCGTTATTGCTTTATTTTGTCATATCGAATTATAGTAGTTTTGTCGAATCATTTTATATTGTCTAATACAGGTTATGTAAAATATGGGAACGTCCGATAAATGAGCGGGTCATGCGAAATTTTCTAAAATTTCTATACTTGGTAAAATTTCTACAAAAACTCTATTTTCTCAAATTACGACAAAAAGACGAAAAATCCTAAAATTCATAAAAATCTTATAATTTCTTATAATACATTTAGAATGTTTTAAAAGTATGCTTTCTTTTATTATAAACTTCCTTTTTCTTTATTTTGAGGTTTTCGAGAATATGTCGAATTCTATTGTTTTATCATTAATTTATGTCTTGATTTCTTCCTTGCTACATACCTTGACTTCTCTTATGAATTATTTATATATTTTCTTGAAGTAATTGTGTGTCGTTAATGTCCTGACTATAAGTCGTGATATCTTGGTATCATTAAATTAGTCCGAGCTTACATAGAGTCAATACAAACTACAATGGGCTGAGCCCACATACTCAACTTGTTCTCCAAACATGTTCTCCAAAAACATAACCTAACTAAAATCGACTTATCTTTCGTCGTTGTCTACTCAACTTGAGTCTTGGTCGATATTTATTGACTATTCCTTATAATGTATTGTGATACACATTATGCTTTGGTGTGAGTTGTGTTTGACATGAGTGCATTTCGAGTCTTTGTATTCTTACCACCACACGAAACATTAATAATAAACTTTTTAAGATATGATATTAGACTTTTAAACAAACATTGATACAATTATTCCACGAAAACTAAGACACGCTGTCTTCACGAAAACTCATTTATTTTACCATCGTGATTCGAGATAAGCCGTATACTAGTAGGTTGTACCGATGACGTACCATTGTGCCCGTACACTTTGATATCATTGCGCCTTGCTTGATGATCTTGTTGTGCTTACTACTCGATGCGGTCGTGTTACTCTTAATTCTTGCATTTCTACATACTAAGGTGAGTCATAGCCCCTCTTTTCCTTATTTTGAATGCTTTGGGGGAGATACATGCTCAAATATTGCTTGATATTTTTACATTTATTTTAAACTCTTATGAATTACTGTGAGTTCATGGCCCCTACCTTTACTTTCTTTTAAACTATTTTGGGGGAGATACATGCTTAACTACTCGTTTTTACTTTCACAAGTACTCAAAAGCTTTTACATACTACTATGAGTTCATAATCACACTTTATACGTTTTGCTACAAACTTGAACACAATTACTATTTGTATGCGATCCTGATTGTTATTGCCTAAGTTATACACTATTGCCACTAAAAGTCCCTCTATCATGAGCCATTAATCACTTGCGAGTGAACGCGAATATAGTGAATAGATCTATTGGCGGTTGACGCCCACTTGTGTTCTTTGGATAAGTAACCAAGTGCACTTTATTTGAGAATACTAGGAAGTTGGCAAACTCCTACCCGAGGGCCTTATTACTTACATCATCTATATGATGTTAGTAACTTACATCATTAGTTCATTACTATGATGCCGTACTGTTAAGGTTTGCGTTCATGAGACTTAAGGCAATATATACTGTGTTGCAATGATACAAATGCTGCAACTACTGAATTTATGGGTACAACAACATGACCCAACCTTGAAACTTGTGTTCAAATGATTACTAAACAAACAAACTATGGGTGTATAACAACGTAGCCCACTACTTATTTTATCGATATCTGTATTTATTACGATTATCACTCAAACTCGAAACCATATGAACTCAATTGTTTTACCTATAAACTCTATGACCTCACCAACCTTTGTGTTGACACTTTTTAGCATGTTTATCTCAGGTTCATAATTTACGAGGATGGCATGGAAGGGCACGGATACTCAAGAAGGCTATATTATCATTCGATAACTTATTTAATAAACTGTAAAACCACTGGGACCTCATTTTGTAAACTCTGATGTTTATATAAATCGAATGATAAATCTTTTAAAATGATACAATTAGAGTTCGTTTTCTGTTATTGTAACTGTTGAGCCATGAAGTAACACCCAGTTTGAATTCCGCTGCATATCACGAAATTGGGGGTGTTACACCACTTAAAGTACAAAGCATGCGAAATATGAAGAATCAAAGATTATGAGTTACAGAGCAAAGAACAAACAAAAGAATCAAAGAACACAAAATGTAATATCTGTTTGTAATTGAGGTGACCTCCCTTAGGGGGAGATTGTTGGGATTTAGAAAATCCATGAGTTAAAGACTCGGACACCTCAAGAATATGTAATCATTAGAAAGCTCGTAGTCGTAGTCATTTAGTTATGTCTAGTAGTTAGTCAAGTAACACCGTGGAGGACGGACGGGTCTTTACCCACTATATGCTTGATCCACAGCCCGTAGGTGGCATATTTTGTAAGACACTATAAATACCTTTTGCCTCCTAAGGCAAAGGGTGGAGCTTTATAATATACTTTGCTTTCTCTCACTCGAAGTTCCTATTTCTCTCCATCTTTCTCTCTCTAGACTCTATACATTCAAAACTTTGTAATTGTGTTTGTGTGTTTATGAAAACCAATATGTTACACGGACTGCCATCCTGCTTTTGTTTAAGCCAAGAAAGAGTCAAGAAAAACACAAAAAGAGTTAGAGTTAGTGTATCGAGTCTGGGCTTAGCAATGCCACTTTGTACATGTAACTAACTTAGATGATTAACTTGCCACCCGTAAATCCCCCCATATCCCCAAAACCGTGTTTTTCTTTCCCTTACACATAATGTTACATCCTTTTAAAAGTCCTCTTTGATAGTTTATCATAGGTGCTTACGCCAAAGCGGTGAAGGTTTGATCCTTTATCACGCCTATTGTAATCTATGTGCTATGACTTGTAGAGAGTGTTTATTTTTCCGTTTCCATAATGTTATATAACCTATACACCCGAGAGATGAGAGAATCCAAACACTTTTATGTGAGGTGCTAGTATATAATTTGTTTGCTTGATATTACTATTATAGAATGATTTGTGTTGTAAATTATCTTTAAACCAATGCTAAATGCCCCCTAACTTGTAAATTGATTAGGATAAAAGTACATTTGTTTGAGGACAAGCATATCCCAAGTGTAGGGATATTTGATGAGGTGTAATTTTATACATTTTTTAGGGGTCATTTAGCCTCTAAATCCATACATATTCGATCAATTATTGCCCTAAATCATTTTTATTTAAGTTTTAGTTACTCGGGAAGCAAATGCTGGAAACTAGAGGGTTTTTGGCTCGCTTGGAGAAGAAAATGAAAAAAACTAAAAAGTTAAGAAAAATGTCACAAACTGGACTGTGATGGCGTTAGAATTACTATGTGACACCTTCACTTGAAGATTAACGAATATGATCCAATTATAAATTTTCCAAGTGACGCTTCAGACAATGGAGACGGCCTTGACCTGACGGCGTCATGACCAGGAAAACTAAAGAGCGATGCCGTCACAATTCATATGGTGACTCCGTTATAATAAAGTGGCTAAATTTCTCGAAACCCTAATGACGGCAAGCTAACGGCGTCAAAACTTGCAAGTGACGCCATCACAAGTGTAATTCTATATATATTTTTCGTAAGTTTTTCATTTTATGGAACAACTAGGAGAGACCACTTTGGAGGAACTTTGTGTTCCAAATTTTACAGCTTTTTTATTAGTGTTTACTTAGGATTGCGTGAAACCTAATTATTGAATGATGATTGTTATGCAATCCTTAATCATTACAATATATCTACGTGTTGTGTGATTATTTGTTTGCCTTCTCCTCGATTTAACATGTTAGGCTAAATTTATTAGTGTTTACTTAGGATTGCATGAAACCTAGTTATTGATCGATGATTTTTTTCTCTTGTTTAATTAGTTTTCATTCGTGTTAGGAGTAAGAAAACTAGCTAGATCTAGAGATATTAGCTTGAACGTTCGACTAAACGCCCCGCTAGATGATTAGTGTGTCGTTAGTTGTATTTAATACGTGATTTGCCTTTGCTAACACTGAGATAGCCTCAATGAGAACAAATTCATAGAGTTAGGGATTGACAACCCTAGCGATTGATATTAAGGAATACAACGCTCTAATTAAATAAGAAGTGACAATTCGACTAATCAATAGGAGATAACTCAAGAGTAATGAGATTCTAAGTAAATACACTTTACCTATCATACGAGTTTCTATCCAATTTACTTTTCCATATATTTATATTAGTTTAGTTTAATTTAGTTTAATTATTAGTTATAAAAACCGAACTCTTCAAACCTCGAGATTTAACCTTGCTTTCTAAAAAATTTAAAGGTACAAAAATAATCATCCCTCAACTCTTAGAATTAATTTGTTATACACTTCGAGCCTACCAGATCATTCCCCTAGAGAATAATCAATCCGTCGTGTCTTGCCTATAGTACACTACAACAGTTAGGTAACTCTGCCTAGGAGGATTGTAAGCTTCTTGTGTTTTGTATAATACGCATCAGCCTTCATTATCAAACATATCATTAATTCTTCCTTCCTTTTCTCACCATAGATAGTAAATTCTTAACCATTTGAATTTTCATGTCGAATGATCTTTTGACTACATAGAATGGCGGCATTGTGTTTACCAAGCCAATCCATGCCTATAACAATATCGAATTCTCTCAACATCATAGGAATCAAACCAATCTTAAAGACATTATCATCGATTTCAATTTCTACATCATGATACACATTAGACACTTCAATCACTTTACTATAAGCTATTGTAACTTCGAGGGGTTTAGGGAGTTTTTAATGGAGTGGATAATCTTTCACTAAAATCATAGTATACGAACGATACAGTTGCACCCAAATCATACTATACACGAGCAGGAAATTAATTTACAAGGATTGTGCCTATGATGATCTTGGGTATCGACCTTGCTTCTTTGGTAGTCGTAGGGTAAGCACGGGATTTCGGCTTCAGAATCTCCACTTTTTCTTCTTTAACGGTTTTCAACCTTCTTGCTTCAACCACATTCGGGTTGGGACATTCATTCAACTTGTGTCCCGTTAGGTTAGACCCGTAGCATATAAACATTGGCTTGGTAAAATTTATACTTATGTGATTTAAATCTCCACATTTGTTGCAACCCGCATATAGAGTCTACACTCGCCATAATGAAGTTTATTACATTTCTTGCACGGGGACTTGGTTTGGTTTTCTCCGGCTTTCTTGCCATGGCCGTACTTTACTTTCTTGACATTTCAATCCACATATTCTTGCTTTATTTTGGTGTCTTTCACCTCTTTACCTTCCTCTTCTTATAATATTTTCTTTCCTCACACGAGCCCTACTTAGAAGATCTTCTAAAGTGGTACACTTGAAAGGCGAATTCACTTCTCAAATATCATCTCGGAGAATCCTTTGAAATCTTTCTACCTTGAGCTTTAAATTACAGTGGTACTTGGGGTAATGTAGAACCATATCATTGAATTTCTTTCATAACTGATTTACCGTTTCTTTGGTTTGTACTAGAGATTGGAATTCTTCTTGGATCTTATCAATCTCCTCCACCGAAGAATATTCTACACTAAATAACTCCCGAAATTCCTTCCATTAGCATTTTTCGGCCCAGGCTTCGCCGTTCTCACAAGTCTTTCCTTCCCAACAAGTCCTAGCACTGTCGCGAAGGAAACTGGTAGCATAAATAACTTTCTTCTTTTCTTCACAATCGCTAGTACAAAAAGCGGCTTCAACAGTAGTAAGCCATCTTGTACTGAAATTTGGCGCATCACATGTCGTGAAATCACGGTAAGTGGCTTTATCATTCTTATTATCCATCATAAACTCGCATACCCTTTTGAGTTCGTCAAATTCTGTATGCATCAATTCTTGAATATTAAGGGTTGTTTTCTAGATATAATAGGGCACATATCGCTTTATCGCCTTTCCTATCATCTTCCTTAGCATCATATCCAACGTCTTTGTTTGTACCACCGAGAATCCTTCAAGATTACGACTCCTGGAACTGGAAGATGAAGAGCTCCCATTGCTCTTATCGTCATTACTTGCATCACTTGCCGATGACTCGGCACATTTAGAAGTCGTAGCCTTCTCGACTTCCTTGTGATAAGTGTTTTCCATTTGTTCTTCTTAATGAAATTTAGCACATTATAACTTATCAAGTACAATCAAATACATGAGCAATGAATGAATAATAATGTATACATTATCCTTATACACTTCCATCATATGCTTTTCGCAATGTATAGACTTAATGATTTCAATTTCACATATGTACCATATTTTTATCCCTACGGTGGCCAGATGTATTTATAAGAGTATGTCACACATGTATTCTCAAAATCCTTAAAATAGTACACTACAACAAACACTATTACTAAATGCATATACATAAGGCCTACGTATAGGAAATCGTGTGGTGAAATCCTAAATCCCTTAGACCAAAGCTCTGATACCAAGTTGTTACGCCTAAAAAATGACTTAATAAAACTTTTCAAAAAAAATAAATAAATAAATAAAATAAAATAAAAAAACTTTCACAATTTCAACTATTGATGTGTCTTTTGTCGTGTAGGTAATTTATGTATTCAAGTTTTAAATTTATATTTTGCCAACTTTACCTATAACAAACACCTACGGACAATTCTCCAGTCGAGGGTGAGCTAGTTGGTAAGTAGAGTGTCAATCACTAAGAGTGTAACGTTAACAATTAAATCTATCAGTATTTTAATTATATAAGTTAGTCTATCTAAACCTAATTATAATGCAGCAAAAGGGTTTTTCAGCCTGAGAGACTGGCACAAGGTCTAGATTTAATAAAATTATAAAAGCCATGAGACAGATAACACACATAAGTAGAAACACATATGAAAAAAAGAGGTCAAGCCAATAGTAAGAAAAAGGTATTAACCAAGTTTTTTAGTGATATAAGATGTTTGATTAGTCTAAGACCTGTAACGACTATACTCACGACCTGGCGTTTATCAGATTTAAATCTAGGTGGTCGCTAGATTCTAAATTTACATATTAAGTTTTTCAACGTATATAATCCTGTCATGATTACTCGAAATCCGCATAAAAAAAGCACACCTTAATGATTATCACTTTATTATTTATCCACCTAGGGCTCACATTAACATGTTAAAATATTAATGAATTAATAAACATAATCATTACTCAGGACTAAGTAAACTGTCGAATTAAAACAAACCAAAACATCAAATAATCATTAAAATTGGCTAATACCTACAGGTATTAGCCCATAATATCAGCTATAATACAAGATAACATATTCAGAAAGATTCAAGTATAAATCAAAATAGAAAAATACGACAAATTATTATAGTGTAGTAAAAAAATTTAAGTGTATTATCCTATGGAATTATAGAACTAGCAGGACCTTCTTGGTCTTCTTTTGTCTCTGGCTTCATACTTGGTGGTTTCTCCTCTTTGAAAATTGGACTTAAGGTTTTCTATTTATACTTTTCAAAAAATTGTCGATAAGGCTATCGGATTGATTGGATACGTCGTATCGAGGTAACTTTGCATGGGGTCCAAGATTATTATATTCCATTAATATTCATAAACTGCCTTACTGATATGACATATCATAGAGATGAATATGGCGTATCAGGTCTTCATCTAGTGAAGTCATTGAGATGGATATGGCGTATCTTGATCAGGTCATACGGCGTATCTTGACAAAAACAAGCTCATTCTTCTTTTTGACCAAAGTTTCATATATGGCGTATCCAATACTTAGCTACGACGTATTCTTCAAATTCAGGCAATGGTCTTCATAATCATCCAAGTTTTGGTATACAGTGTATCTGTCTAGAATGATACGACGTATTCTTGTCTGTTTTGTAGACTTTATCGAACTTGATCAATTTGCTTCAAAACATGTCCATTATTGCTAACTTTCACTAATTGCTTGTAAATATCTGAGATGGAAACATCTAACGATCCAAATAATGTGCCAACGATCCAAAATATACACCCTAGATCTAGGGCGTGTTATTTACATAACGGATGGTCACCAAAATATACACCCTAGATCGTTGGCGCATCATTTGATCACTCAAAAACTGGATGTTCACTAAAATGTTAATGCACTAAATATTTTCACAAAGCCATTACCATATCCGGATGCTCGAAAGCTAATAACGGATAAAGTAACTTGGTAAGGGTAAGGAAAATGGAAAACGTACATAATTGGTATTAAATAAATTCACAAAACAAATAGATTAAGTCCAAACAAAAAGAAATACGTGGTTAATTACTTCCCGACCTTCCCATGAAAAATATACAAATCATAGACTAACTCACGCATTAACAAAAAAACTCACGCTTTAGTAGGTAGAAACGAATTAGACTCAATGATATGATCACTTCAAAACAAACCTTAGTTGGCGTTCCCTTAACGGCCAACTCCTTTGCAATCCATAAATATAGTACAACAAATAGTGGCGGTATGTCCAATTACATAACTTACATCATTGGTTTATAACACATACCAATAAATAAGCAATTAGCTCAAAATAGAGAATCGTTTATGTTTAGACGAACCGATTATCTCACAATCTCACCTTTTTTTCTCTCTTTTTTTTTTCTTTTTCTTAACATCAAATAAACTAAATGGTGTAAAATTTCACCACTTCACCATCATAATAAATATGGATGAATTTTTCATATACTTTAAAATTCAGACATAAAAGAAATAGTGATAGTAGTAAAAACACAAAAATAAAAAATAACTACTATCACATTGTCATTGCGATGTGCAATTCCCAACCTAACCAAAGATAAGAAACACAGGAACACAGGAATACACACAAAGTAACTAACGAAGAACTTTAATCTTTAAGGTAGGCTATGGTGTATAGGTGTAACGAAAAAATTTATATTGGGTGTAAGAAATGAAAGGAATAGCTTTGAGGGTTTTTCTAGGGGTATCTTACTCTAAAAATGAGAGTAACAAAAGGGTTTTATACGAGGGTTAACTAACTAGTCTAGTTAGTTAATATCACAAAACATGTAAACGACATAGGCCATTTGGGTGAAATCCTAGAAATTTACCTAGTTAGAAAAGTCACTCCAATTATATCAACGATACTAATTATGGTGGTCTCGAATAGTATACCAAGCCAAGTTCTAAAGTTTACTGCAAGTCACCGGCACACTCATATTTTTGTGGAAGTTTGGATAAAATAGTAGAAACAGAATAGGTTCAATTCTCACAATATGGAAATAACAATGCTATTTTTTTTTAAATTAAAGCATAGATTAGGCATATTTATAAAACAAATTGAGGAAAAAATAATGTTCTAATTCTCCATCCCCTCGATTAAGATAAGCAACGTCCTCGTTATGTTAATTGAAAATTAAATATAGGAAACGAAAAGAATTAGAACGAAAACTCCTCTGAGATTTGCTCGGTATGATCCTCCATGATGCGTTTGTGAGCAACTTTTTATTTTCTTGTGTGTAAGGGCGTTTGAATCCTTGCATGACTACAACACACAGAAAATAAAGCATATATATGAACCACCACTTCCTTCATAATCTTAGTATGCCACCTGTGTTAATATGCATGAAAATCAGAGCTAGTGTGCCTACGATAATTGATGGTTAGTAAAAATAAAATAAAACTATAAATCATCATGTCAGTCGATACGCCATGGGGTAGGATACGCGGTATTGAGTCTGGAATTAAAAACAAATAAAATATGGGTCAGAAGTTAAATGTGCCATATCCAAAAACTTGAATACACCGTATCAAAGTAACTGACAAAAAGTTCCAAAGTGCATAAATACTAAAAGTGAAGAAAAATAAAAGATAGATATGACCAGTATGATCGATACGCCGTATCGATGTCTAGGTCTGAAACACTCGATTAAAAAAAATTAGAAATTAACATTTCGGGTTGTCTCCCAGGAAGCACATCTCTTTATTCCAAAGTCTTTAAGTTAGATTCATCTTCAGCTTCAACATTGTCCTAGCCACGTACCACCCTTCGTCTTCCCGATCATCACCATTATCTTTGTCATATTCTCTCATCTATAGTATCTCGAATTCAATGCAAGTTGCATCCGAGTCGATCTTATGGTAATGTTTCTTCAAAATCTGTAAAAGTAAGTTTTTATCCTTCTCTGATAGTGATGACGAGATAACAACTGGAATTTTGATAAAGATTTAAAACGTACATTTAAGGGGTCATTTAAGCCCTAAATCGACCACCTTATATCCGTTACTGCTTAATTTCGTTCCTTTTCACTTTTTAGGTCTCTTGGAAGCAAAATGCTGGAATGATGTACATTTGGACGAAAAGGAGTGAAAACATGAAGAAAATGGCAAAGTCAAAATCGAAGCTACTCAAGATGCTAAAGCTGAACCTGACGGTGTCCCAATATAAGGGCGACGCCGTCCCTCTATACAGATTTGATAAAAACATGCACCAGATGACTCAGTGGAATTTTTGCTCATAACACCCGACGGCTTCAGGCTTTGAAGAAGAAGGGCATCACTCAGACTTTTCATCTCAGACGGCCCAGATCTAGAACCAAGACGGCGTCCCATCTGAAGCCCGATGGCATCACAATTCTAAGGTGATGTCGTCCCATCGATAACTTAATTAAGATGAAAACCCTAATGACGGCGATCTGACGGCGTCCCACCTATAAGCCGACGTCGTCGCAAGTGTAAATCTATATATAGAATTCGTTTTTTCGGCATTTAGAGGGGTAGACTTTTGGAGTAAAAACCCTAAACGTTTGTAGTCCAACTTGGAGAGTATCTTAGGGTCCCAAACCCTAGTTTAAACATCAAGATAAGTGTTTTTAATCCAATAGTATCATTATGACTTCCATTGATTGTGTGTATGCTTGCTTGTTTAACATGTCTAGCTAAATTTCTTGTGTGTTTGCTTAGATCTATGAAACCTAGTCATTAATTATTGTTAGGTTGTCTCTTATCTTAATTGTAATTGGCTTAGGAGTGCAACTAGGCTATCTTTGTGTTTAATGCTTGAAGAATCTTTGTGAAAGTTAGTTTATGAATAATCTAGCGGATTTCGTAGGCTAAACCCAAAGGTAACCTCAAAGAGTTAGGGCATATGCACACCCTACGACTTAGGAAACACAACACGTTAAGAATAAGGATGTGACAATTCAACCATCAATAAAAGATAATTAGGAAGTAATAGTATCTAGGTAAACACATTTTTAATCATCATACGAGCACACATCAAATAGACATGGCTACCCATAGAATTAGATAATTAGAATAGTAGAAGTAATCGGTAGAAGTACCACCCCCCAAACCAATTGCCTCGAGATTTTACCCTTAGCTTTCTAAAAAACAAAAAAAAAATGTAAAAAAAAAATAATCCTCAAACCCACCTTAGCGTAATACACTTCTAGCTAGCATTCCTATTCCCATAGAGAACGATATCAATCCCCGAGGCTTACCCAATACTACACTACAACGATTAGGTTCACTACCTAGGGTGTTTAAAAACTTGCTCGACGAAAAGGAAGTTCCTTTGACCCCGAACACGCTTCGTACACACATTAAGTTTTTGGCGCCGCTGTCGGGGACTAGAATAGCTAGTTAGATTTTTATCTCGTTCAGGTTCCCTTGCTTGATTCCTATCAAGTGAGATTTTATCTCATATTTAGCTTCCTTGTAGTATCCCCCTTCTTCGTGAATTTGTTCGTAACCCCATCACTTTTCATCATCGAAGGTGATAACCCACCACCACATCAACCATTTCCCCCCACCAACTCCCTTAGACAGCTTAAGACCAGTAGTTCCACCAAAACCCTTCTTGAGCCCTTTGCCGAACCCGATAAAGAGCTATATAAGCGAAGAAGAGCCCTCCATGAGTTGGGACCACAAGGCACCACCATTGATTTTGATGAAGCCGTGACTGAAGAAGAGTCCACACATTCCCCCAATTCTCCTAAAAATATCAACAACGATAATCTGAGCCAACATAGCAAGGAAATCCCTGCTACTCCTGTCAATGAACCCATCAATGAACCCAAGGCAAAAGTCCTTATAGATTACTCCTCTCCTACCTCATCTGGATTTACCAGCGCCATCGTCTACCCTTCCGAACAGATCAATGAGGTGTTGCATGCCACCGACATTTGGCTTATCCAAAATGCGTGTCAATTTCACGGATCCCACAGCGAAAATCTAATTCTTCAAATCAAAGAATTTTTAAAAAATTTTGATACTATCAATACTGACGGAGCATCAAAGAATTTTTTAGACTCCGATTTTTCCCATTTTCTCTTCAAGGAAAGCCCAAATATTGGCTCGATAAGCTACCTCCAAGGTCCATCTTCACTTGGGAACAACTCACTACCAAGTTCACCAAAAAGTTCTTTCTTCTTGGGAGAACTGCAGCCATCAGGAGCGAAATCCTTATCTTTCGTCAAAAAGATGGAGAATCTATTGCTAACTTCAGGACTCGTTTCAAAGATCTCATTCAACAAGCCCCACACCATGGTATCAACCTTTGGTTTTTGTCCAAATCTTTTACGACAATGTCTCCCGCGATGATCAAAAATGGATTGACTTCTCGACCGACCGAAAGATTTCCAATCTCAGTGCAGAGAAGGATGGGACCACATTGAGGAGTATGTCCAAGACCAAGAAAACACTTGGAATGAGCCAATAACCGTAATGAGTATCTCTGCTACCTCGAATAATAACCCATTATCTCTCCACGATCAGATGAAGAGGGCACAAGAGAAGCTCGCATACCTCACAAAGTCGCAAGATCCTAAGAGATTGTTTAACCCATACCTTATATGCGCTATTTGTGGAGGGTCACACGAGAGCGATGAGTGTGACGATAATACACACCATGAGCAAGCTCTCCTTTCCAGCCATGACATCTATGATGACCTTTTCCTCCTTGTATTTTATCAGAATAATGATTACACTCTTTGGGGTAATCTAAAATGGAAACATGAGGAGGAAGAGGGTTCCGAATACACCATCCGTGATACCTTTGAAGAAGAACTCGGGTAATTCACCATGGAAAGGGGATGCTTTTGAAGGGCGTTGAAGGATTCATTCAAGATCAACAAGCTGAATTAGAAAGCCAGTTCGCCGAACTCCACAAAATAATAAGTGAACCTGGTCCAATCCAGCATAATCTAACTTGTGCTATTACTACTCGATCTGGAACCACTACCAAGGATCCACCATACCCGGTTCAAGATCCCACTACCAATGAGCCTGAGTTGGACAATGAGGGAGCACCTAAACCCCTCCGACCTCTCACAACCCTCCTCCACAAGCACCAACGCCCATCCAACGTTCAACTCTCACACGGATTCCTTATCCCTCGCGTTAAAAGAGAAAAAAGGCCGAAGAAGACAATAAAAGATTGTTTTCTTACTTAAAGGGGGCCGTCGTTACCATCCCACTTCTCGATGTATTCTATCATCTCCCTAAACATAGCACATATTTCAAAAGACTGCTCTCAAATCGAAAGAAGCTTGAAGGGTTGGTAACAATAGGAGAAGAATGTTCAACTATCATCCAAAAAAGCCTACCCAAGAAGAAAGAAGATCCGGGTAGTTTCACCATTCCTTGCTCTATAGGGGCACTCTCTATGAAAAATGCCTTGGCAGATCTTGAGGCAAGTATTAACTAGATGCCTCATTCCTTATTTCTCAAACTCGGATATTTAAGGCTGAAACCAACCAGAATGAGTATTCAGCTTGCTGATCGATCAATCAAATATCCCATTAAAGTTTCTGAAAAGGTTCTAGTAAGGGTAGGCGAGTTCAAGTTTCCGGTTGATTTCGTGATCTTAGAAATGGAGGAAGATAACTCAGTTCTGATAATCCTTGGGAGACCATTCTTGGCCACAAGTTGCGTCATCATCGATGTTCATGATGGCAAGCTCACTTTACGAGTGGGGTCCGAGAGCTTAACCATTGAAATCAAGGATACTATGAGTCGTCCTTCCTCTTACGATCATCCCATATATTTTGTTGAAGAAGTTGATGAGTTTGTTGATGATATTGATAGTTGTATTGATGAGTATCTGGTAAACGGATTCATGAATGACGACAACCGCATGATGTATGATGATGAAGAGATTGAGATGGTAGGAGTCGTTTCCTTTTACCCACATAGGGTAGAGATTGAACCTCTAGACCTTCAAAAGCCGGGAAATAAGCTAAAACCATGAATCAAGGAACCTCTTACCTTAGAATTGAAAGATCTCCCAAGCCATTTAGAATATGCCTTCCTTCAGGGAGCGGATCAACTCCCTGTTATCATAAGCTCATCCCTAACCACGAAACAAAAAGGGACGCTCTTAGAGGTTCTAAGAGAGTACAAGTGAGTAATCGCATGGAGTGTTGTTGACATTAAGGGAATTGACTCTACTTTTTGCACTCATAAAATTCTTATGGAGGAGGATTACAAACCCACCATTCAACCTGAAAGAAGAGTTAACCCCAATATCAAAAAGGTGGTAAAGAAGGAGGTCGTCAAGTTTCTCGATCTTTGGCTTAATTTACCCCATTTCAGATAGTCCCTGGGTCAGCCCAGTCCAAGTGGTCCCAAAAAAGGGAGGAATGACTATTGTGAAGAATGAGAAAGGCAATTTAGTACCTCAAATAACGGTCACTGGCTGGCGTGTTTGTATCGACTATAGAAAATTAAATGATGCCACACGAAAAGATTACCTCTCTTTACCATTCATCGAACAAATGCTCGAAAGGTTAGCTGGGCATGAGTACTACTGTTTTCTTGACGGTTTTCCAGGATACTTCCAAAACACCATTGCTCCTAAAGATCAAGAAAAAACTACTTTTACATGCCCCTATGGGACTTTCGCATACAAGCGAATGCCCTTCGGATTATGCAACGCCCCCGCTACCTTTCAACGATGTATGATGGCCATATTCCATGAATTGATTGAAGATAGCATGGAAGTCTTAATGGATGATTTTTCGGTGTTTGGGAATTCCTTCGACCTTAGCTTATCCAACCTTAGGAAGATGCTAAAGCGGTGTGAAGAAACCAACTTAGTCCTGAATTGGGAAAAATGCCATTTCATGGTAAGAGAAGGAATTGTCTTAGGACATAAAGTCTCCGGGAATGGGATCGAGGTCGATAGGGCCAAAATTGAAGTGATATCTAAACTACCATAACCTACTACCGTTAAGGCCATTCGAAGCTTTTTTGGTCATGCATGCTTTTATACGAGGTTTATTAAGGACTTCTCAAAAATTGCCCGACCAATGACACAACTTCTTGTCAAGGACGCTCCTTTCGACTTTTCAGAAGAATGTAAGGAAGCATTCAATCGCCTAAAGAACGATCTTACCCAAGCTCCTATAATGGCTAATCTTGATTATTCCCAACCATTCGAAATCATGTGTGATGCTAGTGATTATGATGTAGGCGCCGTGTTGGGCCAAAGAAAAGAGAAGCATTTTCAACCAATTTACTATGCTAGAAAAATCATGAATATGGCGCAAGAGAATTACACAACCACCGGAAAAGAGCTTCTGGCTGTAGTTTTTGCCTTCGATAAATTCCGGAAATATCTCGTCCTTTCCAAAACTATCGTCTTCACCGATCATTCCGCCTTGCGATACTTATTCTCCAAACAAGATGTAAAACCTCGACTTATTAGGTGGATTATATTTCTTTAAGAATTCGACATTGAGATTCGGGATAAAAAGGGGGCTGAAAATCTTGCTGCTCATCATCTATCGCGATTGGAAAACCAAGACTTAGAGGAATTAGACTATGACAAGATTCGTGACTCCTTTCCTGAGGAACGGCTAATGGCCATTAAGGATAATGAGCCATGGTATGCGGATTATGCTAACTATCTATCCAGTAGGGTCTTACCAAATTACATGACTAGGCAAGATAAAAAGAAATTCTTCACTGCACTGAAATACTATTTTTGGGACGAGCCCTTCCTATTATGTATATGTCCCGATCAGATCATTCGACGGTGCATTGCAGGAAGGGAGATTGATTGGATTATGAGAGAGTGTCATACGAGACCATCTGGGGGGCATCACGGTATAAATGTCACGGCACGAAAAGTTTTCGATGCCGGATTCTACTGGCCTACTATTTTCCGCGACGTTAGGAGGTTAGTTCAAACGTGCGATGCATACCAACGATCGGGAAACATCTCGAGAAGGGATGAAGCACCTCAAAACTATCACCAAGTCTGCGAAATATTTGATGTTTAGGGTATCGATTTCATGGGACCTTTCCCATCATCCGGAGGAAATGAATACATTCAAGTTGCCATTGATTATGTGTCCAAATGGGTGGAGGCACAAGCCCTTAGGACTAATGATTCAAGGATAGTTATTCATTTTCTCAAGAAGCTCTTCGCACGATTTGGGATTCCCAAGGCATTGATTAGTGACAGAAGAACCCATTTTTGCAATGCTCAAATGGAAATGATAATGAAGAAGTATGGTGTTCCGCACAGGTTCTCCACGGCATATCACCCCCCAAACTAATGGGCAAGTAGAGAACACAAATAGAACATTAAAGCGAATACTTGAAAAAACAGTCCACCAGAACAGAAAATATTGGGCATTCAAACTAGATGAGGCACTCTGGGCATTCAGAACAGCTTATAAAACATCCATCAGAACAACCTCTTTTCGATTAGTGTACAGGAAAGCATGTCATCTCCCTATTGAGCTTGAGCAAAAGGCATACTGGGCACTTAAGGCTTGTAATATGGATTATTCTGTGGCAGGGTCAAATACGTTCTTTGATGCAGGTTTTACTGACCAGGTCTTAATATTTATAGTGTCTCGCTATACCTATGGTCTACCCTAATGCACTAATGGGCAGTGTACCCGGTCGTGTGTAGTGTAGTAAATGGTAAAGTCGAGGTCGTCCCAAGAGCTATGTGTGTTGGATTATTACTAAGTCAAGTGTCACAGAATAATAGTTTCGATAGGGAATTAATTAATTAAACTACTAATGCAGAATAAAACCAAGTAAATAGATAAAGGGAAATCAATAGAGGAATAGTGGTGCTAACCTAGTCAATCTTCCTAGCTAGGTATGTCTACCTCTACCTACTTCCAATTACTTCAGGTGGGGTCAAATTCGAGAGGACAGCATTTGGTCAATTCTCCTTAACCTATCAGTAAAGATGCCACCACAGGAGAAATGGTAGCATAGTCATAAGTCCTGTTGTTCCTGGTCCCCTAAGCCAAGTCATTAAGTACCGCTACATGCTAGATTCAAAATAGTGAGTGCCCGGCCATTAGGAACTTAGACACTACACCCCCCAGTTCTTAAGTTCATCCAAGCGATAGGTGATCGATTGATCAAATCGCACAAGTAGAAAGGGTCGTCAGTTGGTCATATCTTACCCTTCACGTCTCAGTCCGCTCACCTAGGGTCTGTTGGTCATATCTCCTAGGCAATTGGCCTCTACCGCCATTCAAAACTACCGAACCAAGGGTGACTACCAAAGAACTATGCATGCATACACTTAGAAATAATTGTACAGAAGTAAAGGTAAATGCAAACAAAACAATTAATGAATCATAACTAGGCTAGCACCAAAGGGTGCTTAGCCACTCATATTAATCATGCAAATCAATTCAATATTCAAAGGTATGAAATACATGAATAGAAAGTAAAAGAAATATAAAACGCTAAAGCTTATCGTAATGGAGTGACTTCTCCCTTGGAAAAACTTGACTCCGTATGCTCCCTAGACCTGCTTGAGCTTTTTCCACGTTCTCGAGAGTTGTGTGTGGAATGGGATGATTAGAAATCTTGGAATTAGTGGGGTATTTATAGGCAGTCACACGGCAGTAACCAATATAGGAGTTACGCCGTAACCTTCTATTTCATCGTAAATGCACTAGATCTGCCAGTTATGGTGTAACATAATAAGTGATTACGCCGTAGTCTTTAATAAACACGGTTACGTCGTAAGTGATGTAGTAGTTATGGCGTAAGTATCAGCGGCGTGGATCCTCATTTGACCTAATGTAGTTACGTCGTAACCATTGGGAAGAGTTACGCCGTAACCTCTTGATAAGTTGGTATTCGAGTCGCATAATAGTTACGGTAATGTGAGAGAGGAGTTATGCCGTAACTTCTTCAAAATAGGCATATTGTGATAAATCTTTAGTAATGTTTCCATTTCCGCGCCTCTTTAGCTCCAAGGCTCGTAATTTACCTGAAAGTGGAAAACAATGGAAAACAAGCGTAAATCCATATAAATGATATAAATAACGAGCATTATCGGGGGAAATTGACATTAAATATTTAGGACTATTTGATGCTATCAAATATCCCCCCACTTGAACTCCACTTGCCCTCAAGTAGACCTTATTAGATAGATTCCTAAAAAGATATCTCCTAAAATCTGGAAAATATGAGTTTACAAATCTCTTATGCTAGAATAAAACAAAGCCGAACACCTCACGAAAGGGGAACAAACACTCAAATCTCTCAACTATTCTAAGTGTCAATTTCGGGGTGATCATTCAATCGCACAATCATAGCATGTATTCTTTCATAAGCTTAGCGGTTACACAACTCTCCACCACTAGAGTTAAGGGCTAAACATTTCTCGAAGGCAATATGGGTAGACACGACAAAGGTTAAGGGGTGACTCGTCATTACTACATGTCACAGCGAAGTGGATAAAATCAATGATACATGACCAAATCCATGGCTAAGACACCAAAGATTGCTCGCTGCATCACCTAGACACGCTTCATGACTAAAGGGTAGGATAAGTTATGGGATATATAATTGGTGTATAATGAAAAACAAACAGGTAGTCTAAATCTATAACCAAGTCATCACCACTTACCGTCCGCCCAAAGTTCAAGTTTAGAAGTCTAGAAACCGGATCATGAAATGCAAGGTAGATGTGTCATTAAAGGACGCCGTGATGGGCACACCAACTTTTCTTCTTCTGTTGGCAAAACTACCAACTCCAATATTCATATGTGACCGAGGTGGCCTCCTCGATACTAATCAATAATGCTCATACTATAGTGCTTATAACATCGCACTTTACAATATCATAACTAACTATTTTTTTCTTTTTTTTTCGAATCATTTTTTTTTGGTGAATCATAACATAATAACATAACATCCCCCCACTTGAGATGAACAATGGGAATTCGGGGGGTCTTCAATGATCTTCATAAATGTTGTCGATGAAAGCGTGATTCCCAAACCTTTCCACTCGAACCTTGAACTTAGGCAAATGATGACTTTCCAATCACAAATAAAGACTACAGGATAGGCTAAGGTGTATAGGTGTAACGAAACAATATATTGGGTTGACAAAATAAAAGGAACGGCTTAGAAGGGTGTATCTAGGGGTATCTTGCACTAAAGGTGAGTGCAACAAAAGGGTTTCACATGGGGGTCGAAAAGTCGAGGTGACTAATCAATAGACTCACAATGGTAGGTTGTTTGGGTGATAATCCTATAATATTGCCTTCTAAAACAGAAAAGTCCAAATACATCGAGCTAACTCAACATACCTCGTCTATGGTCTCGAAATGATGCAAAGGCCAAGTTCTAAAGTTTACAAGCTACCGGCACACTCATAATTTGGTGAATTTGGGGTAAAATATTGGAAACGGATAATGTAATGTTAAGGGTTGTATGTGCTCGGCCAAGGTCTAATCTAGTTAGGTTTGGAAAAACATGTCAAAATTTTAAAAATGGCATAATTTTTCAAAATAAACTAGAAAAATGAGGGCGAAATAAAGTTCAAGAGATAATTCTACTCCCGTCCCCCCACTTGAATTGTACAAAGTCCCTTTTGTACTAGGCATTAAAATAAAGGTGAAGAGAAAGGTAGAATTAGAGCGAGAACTTCCCTGAAATTTGCTCTAAAAAGAAGAAGGCCCACTAAAAGGATCGTACCTTCGTTAAAGCGTCATGAACAAACTTCAATCCCTGAAATCACAATACCGACAAGCATAATTCTAAAAAGAAAAAAAAATAAAAATGAAAAACAACCTAACTCACTTTTGTAGGAAACACGGTTGCATTTAGCGATGCAACAAGTTTTTAAACCACTTGGTGTACCAAGTGGACGAGTGAAGTCTCATGAGGGTTTACAGGGAACACACCACAAAGTTCATTTAAAATACTAATACAAGGTTCTTGTTTTAAAATGAAAAGAATTAAAGCAGATGAAACTTACGTTGTAACTCTGAGGGAGTTAGCGTAAATGGCAAAACCTAGTATGAGTAATGCGAGTAGTTACTGGCGTAACCGAGATGGTATTACCGTAATTGGTAATGTCAAGAGTTCTCTACTGCTAAAAGTTGGTTACGGTAATCATCAAGATGAGTTACGCCGTAACTCTATTCGAAAGAATCGGCAGCGCGCAGACAATTAGTTCCTCGTTCCTGCAACAATGGTTAGAAAACACAAGACCCAACAGAAAAGAAATAAAAACAAAAGAAACGGATAATTCGGGTTGTCTCCCAAAACATCACTTTTCTTTTTTAATGAGTCTTTAAGTTAGACTCAGAGCCGCGGGGCTACTAAGGGGGTCTTTGAACTTCCCCCACTTCCACCATACGTTGGTACTCATTCCTCCAATTATTGAGCCTTTTTTTCTTGTGGAAGTGTTGATTTCATTCGTTCCAGACTTATGTGAAGGCCATTTATCACATGATTTTCCTAGGTCATCATCTTCAGTAATAAAACTATTAGTAAAGCTGATGTTGGATCTTGTACCTCCTATTGTGTCTGTGAGATGATTGTACTCATACTGCTTAAATAGACCCTTAATGATTTTTGAGCTCCCAAATTTTAATTTGTACCAATCTTCCAATGCTAACTCAACATCATGTTTCTCTCCCTTATGAGGGTATATCAATTCATCCGTTTTTCTTTCACATTTTTGAGGATGAGTAAATGGTGACCACACTAATTTGCTATCTTTGGTTGATATCGAGTTGCAAAAATGTTTGTTTGGATTCAGAGTTTCTTCAATGCCTTGGACAATATCATCGTGTTTCTGCTTACAATTAATATTCTCTCTACGATCATCAGAAATAGTTTTAGAGTGTAGAGTGGGATCCAGTGATTAAACATCATCATTTGAAATTTCTGTTTTTGGTTTTAAATGTTCTTTCATACTAAAAGTTATCCGTTCATTTTCAGTTCCCAAAGAAATTTGTTTTTCAAAAACCCTAATCTGAGCCCTACAAGTGGCTAGAAAAGGTCTTCCAACAATCAAGTTGTAAGCCTCCCGCTTTCCCATGTCAATAACCACAAAATCGGTAGGGAAGAAAAATTTTCCAATTTTTAAAAGCACATTGTTCACAATTCCCTCATCTGACCTTAGAGGAATCAGCCATTTCAATCATAATAGTTGTTTCTTTTAAATTGGTAAGTTTGACTTTTTCAAATAAAGTGGTAGAGATAAGGTTTACCCCGGCCCCTAAACCAACTAATGCGAGAATCTTTACGTTACCAATAGTGCATGGGAGAAGAAAACTTTCCTGGTATTGCTGGTTTTCAGGAAGTTGGCTTGGCAGGAACTCGTCATCTTCTGATTTATCATCCTCTCTTAGGTAGTTAAACCCAGAAAGATCATTAGTGATAGTGGATGTGGACTTTTCCTTTTTTGCTTTATCTTGCGCAAATATGGCCTTGCAGGCAGTGGCTTTGGCATTACTTGTTTCAAGGTTTTTAGCCAATTGTCCAATTTGTGTTTCGAGGTTCTTAATTGCGGCATCTTGGTTACGTAGGTTCATATTTATGTCCTCCTTTATTTTGACCATCCATTCCTTGAGTCTATCTCCCTTTTTTGTAGATTCTATGATGTGCCGGTGCATTATTTCTTCAAGGCTAGGTTTAGGAGGATTATTGTTGATTCTTTTGTAGAACCAAGGGGATTTTTCAGGATACCTAGGTTCGTGATTATCGTAGTTGTTGAAAGGGAATTCTTTTCCATAGTTAACTTCTCTGATCCTTTTAACTTCTTCATTGGAGGAACATTCTTTAAAAGGAAGGGTCCCATTTTGCTCCACTTGAATGGAATGCACATTTTCCTTGAGCTTCTTCATTTCCCTTCCAAGGCTTTCTAGTTTGTTGTTTATTGCCGCGAGGCCTTCTATATCATCACTCTTACTTCGGTTGCTTCCTCCATTGTGCCATTTGTGAGAGTGGTCTGCCATTCCTCGAATAGTTTTAAAGCCATAGTGGGTGTCATACTAGGAAGCGGCCCTTGAGAATCAATCATTTGTCTTCAGGAGATGCTCAGTCCCTTGTAGAAGACGTTCACCTTTTGTTGGCTGTTGAGATCCTGAGTAGGGCACTTGTATAACAATTCGTTATATCTTTCCTAAGCTTGGTATAACGTTTCACCACCCTCTTGCTTGAAATTATGAATTTCTTCTAGTTGCTTAGCCATCTTCGAAGGAGGACAGTATCTCTGAATGAAATACTTTTTTAAGATAGGCCAAGTGTTGACATTACTGGGTGTAATCGATCGACCCATCTTTTCGCAGCTCCGTAAGAAATAGGGAAAACTTCGTAACATTATAGCATTGTGTGAGACTCAGAATTTTAAATTGGTGACAATGTATTCGACATTGTCTACATGTTCATGGGCATCATCGGTTATGCTTCCAGAAAAAGGATTTGCACGTAATTCCCTCATGAATTGAGGTTTGATTCCGAATTGAGCATCTTCTGCAATGGCTGGCCTAACAATCCCTGGTCCTTGTTCTTCTCTTGTCAACGCCAAATATTCCTCAAGAGTGAGGTTATCAATGTTAACAGCTTCCATGGTACCTGAAATCAAGAAATATGATCGTGAGAAAAGTTTAAAATGAAATGAAAGACTTAATATTAATCCTAATATAATTCCCCGGCAGCGGCGCCAAAAACTTGATGCGGTTTTACTTGACCGAGTCTTAATATTTATAAAGCCTCGTTATACCTATGGTCTACCCTAATGCACTAACGGGCAGTGTACCCGGTCGCGTTTAGTGTAGTAAATGGTAAAGCCGAGGTCGTCCCAAGAGCTATGTGTGTTGGATTATTACTAAGTCTAGTGTCACAGAATAATAGTTTCGATAGGGAATTAATTAATTAAACTACTAATGCAGAATAAAAGCAAGTAAATAGATAAAGGGAAATCAATAGAGGAATAGTGGTGCTAACCTAGTCAATCTTCCTAGCTAGTTATGTCTACGTCTACCTACTTCCAATTACTTCAGGTGGGGTCAAATGAGGGACAACATTTGGTCAATTCGCCCTAACCTATCGACAAAGATGCCACCACAGGGAGAAATCGGGAGCCGTCATATGTCTGTTGTTCCCTGGTCCCCTAAGCCAAGTCATTAAGTACCGCTACATGCTAGATTCAAAATAGTGAGTGCGGACCGTTAGGAACTTAGACACTACACCCCAGTTCTTAAGTTCATCCAAACGATAGGTGATCAGTTGGTCAAATCGCAGAAGTAGAAAGGGTCATCAATTGGTCATATCTTACCCTTCCCGTCTCAGTCCGCTCACCTAGGGTCAGTTGGTCATATCTCCTAGGCAATTGGCCTCTACCGCCATTCAAAACTACCGAACCAAGGGTGACTACCAAAGAACTATGCATGCATTGATATGTGCTTAAACACATATCGTTTGTTTATCAAAACTGACCCAAAATAACCTAGAAAGAGCCGTTTATTGTTAACATTTAAGCGTGTTTCTTGAGTTTTGCATGTGCAGTACGGATATGACAAAAGCAGAGACAAAAGAAGGCCAAAACCGAAGAAAACCGAGCACGAGAGAAAGAAGAATGCAAAAAGCTGAGGTCGGAAAGGAATTTGCAAGTTTAGACAATCAATTCTCAAAATGGCAGTTTTAGTCCCTAAAGATTCAGAATTGTCATGTTTAGTCCTTGGATTTTTCAAAGTTGGCAAATTTGGTCCTTGCTTATTTGAAGAATGTCAACAATGACCCTTGGAAGATAATTTCAGATTTACACTTTTGATCCTCGGATTTTCGATTTAACATTTTTGGTCCCTAAGTTACTACATGGATCCTAAATAAATCCTAACTCCAAACTTAATACCCTTGGCCCAAGTTTAATCCCAAGCCCAACACCTATACCCGGTTTATCCAATCCATACCCGGTCCAGCTACCCTTATACCCGACCTCTACCCGGTCAACCCACTAAACCCGGTCAACAAATACGAAAAACATTAAAAAAAAACTCACACGCGCCAAAAAGTTTACCCAATTCCCCCCAAACCCGGATATTCCACATGAACCCTAATACCCAAAATTACCCCTTTAGCAATTAAACCAATTAAACCAAATTGAAGGGTACTTTTGTACATTCTGACACATCCTGACACGTTGGAGAATGCCGGTGGCAATCCACAACCTCTCTGCTCGCCTCGATTGGCCAATGCAGCGTGGAGGTGTTAATCCAAGGGTCAAGATGATGTGGGATTGATCGATGGTTCAAAGCGTCCAAGAGAAGCACATAATGCAGCTTCCAGATCCTTCCTTGGCCTCAAGCGTGGCTATAAATACCCCCTTCTTTCATTGTTGTATAAAAGTAGAGTAGGAGTAGATTAGGAATAGTTTCTGAGTGATTTTCAATTGTTTTCAATGTTTTAGTTTTAATTTCCAGTTATTATAATTTCCTTTGTACTCAAATTTTATTAATACAAGTTTTATTTTTCATCAAAATTCAAATCACTGTTTCATTGTTTAAATTCAGCTTATTAATGTTTTTAACTGGTTACTTGAGCTTATTCCAAATCTATTTTTAGTTTGCTTAACTCAGATACTACTCTCATTTACATTTGGTCAATAAAAGTCAAACCTGTAGATATTTGGTTGAATTGCTCTGGATTGCTGAATCAGATGGATGTGGGTTGAATTTAATTTGGAATTGGGTTGATATTAGGTTCAGTTTAGTAGTAATATGATTTCTGTAGCTAGTCATCGTGACTGGACTATTTGTGAGTATTACTATTTTTTTTGAATCTGTTATAACTTGTTTTAATTAGTTAGAGTTAGATTTGTTCTTATCTAGTTTAATTTCATTAGTCAATTGTTGTTTTCATTTAAATCATTTCTTTGTTTAATTGTGCATTGTTTGCATAATAGTGTAAATCTGCATATTCGGCATTAGCTCAGATTTGATTAATATAGTTGTAGTTTTGCATTATTTAGCTATTATACTAATAGTAGGATCTGGATTTAAAGTTGTCATGGATTGGATTTGAGGATTCATAGTAGGAATATTGCTCATCATTAGACTTATAAGGGACTGTTTGGATCAGGCTGCGAATCTGAGTTAGAGGAATTGTTAGTGGTTAAATTATGATACACTAGTTTCTATTAGGATAGTAGTAGTCATCTAAAGTCACTCTATTGCACTCTATTGTTTTAAAAGTAAAAATCATTTTCTAATCTATCTAGTTGCATAACTGTTAGGAATCTTTAGATCATTATCTGTCATTAGGTTTAGATTTAGATAACTTAGCCTTGATTAGTTGCATTTCATCTTATAACATCATAATCAGTTCATAAATTAAGCTCAAAATTCAGTTTAGTCAAAGTATCAATTCTGTTTATAAAAAGTCAAAAGTTGAAAAAATCAGTTTTTACAAAATTTTCTGGAATTTTCATGGATTCAGTTCTGATCCAGAATAAGTAAGATTTTGGTTTTACAAGTTCATTGGTCTAGTTTCTAAAACACATTTTGTGGAATTTTTGGAAGTACTTTTAAGCACTTAATCACCTGCTCAATAAGACCTCATATACCTCATTTCACACTCAAATTCTTGAAAGTGTGAACTGACCCTATTTTAGCACCTTGCAAGGGGTCAAACTAGCTTGTTAGGTTCCCAGTTTGGTTTAGTTATAGTGCGGTTGGTGGTCTTGAGTTCTCTATTTCTGGTTTTCAGTTTGGAGCTCTAGAATAGCATATAAGGTAGCTTATAGTAGGAAGGTCATAAGCTGATTTAAGCATAATAATCAATAAGTCATTTCAGTTTAGCTTGCTATCTAGAGGTTTAGATTAGTTGATATAGATTTCTGTTAAGTATTTTTAGCATGTGTTAGCTTCTGTAGCAGTTTGGTAGCTTTTATTATTCATTTGCTTATTATTAAGTGCTTATTCATAAGCAGTTTGCACTACAGCTACTATTTCTCACACATAAGCATAGGTTTTGATGTTTTTTATAGATTTAGAATAATATTTTAGATTTTCCCTAAATTTTTCATAATTTTTAGTTACTGTTTACTATTTTTCTTGATTTAAATCAGTTTTAAGACTTTTAAATAGCTTTTATTACAATTAAATCAGAAAAGGTTCCAAAAAATAATTTTTCAATTTTCCGAGATTAAGAAAATTATAAAAAGCAAAGAAATAATTTTTCTAGATTTTTCCTAGTTTAATTTGTAATTTTTAGCATTTAAATTAGTTTTAAATAGTTTTTAATTCATAGAAATTCAAATAATCATCAGAAAAATACAAAATTAGTTTTGAAAAGTCTTTTGAGTTATTTTAGATCTTTGAAAAATATTTTCATAATTTTCACCTTTATTTTTATAATTTTTATTATTTTTAATTAGTTTTAAAAGTTTAAAATTAGTTTTAAATTCAAATAAATTCCAGAAAAAACATAAAAATTAGTTTTAATTCTTAATTAATTTTCAAATATCATTTTTAGTTAGAAAGTAATTTTAGATTATTTTTAGGACTTAGAATAGACGTAGTTGCATTTTATTTACGTTTCATTTAATACGTTTTAGTATAATTTGCGTATTTAGGATTTCCCGTAGTGTAATTTCCCTTTTATGCTTCCCTTGCCCCATAGTTTAGAAAACTTCAAATTATCTCCTTTTCCCATTCAAATCCCGATAATCGCGACGTGAGTTGGAAATTCCATTCAACCCTCGTTCGGAACGATCTCGGTGCTCAAACCTAACACGTTTGAGTTACCCGTATACTACACACTTCTCTTATTATTGATCTCTTCCGGAGGAATCAATTTTGGCCATTGCGGGAGGGCTTATAGCGAGTTTTCAGATTCCGTCTCGAATCGCGTGCATTTGAAGATCCTTCCCCAGAGTGAAGTTACCGTCATTTTGTATATATATATTTTTCAAAACCCAAAACATCTAAAAACACCTAAACATTCTTCCTAGAGTGTTTACAAAACCATAAAAATTAAAAAACCAACAAAAGAAACCGAGCGTTAATTGTTACGTTGGCTCACCTTGAAGGTACAACCTATACACGGGGTATAAGGAAAGTCTTGACATTAAATTGCGGACTGAAGAACGATCCACTCTTCGTTCCCGCTCATTTCTGCGCGTACTTTTGAGAGCTACTGAGCACCGGTTGACGTGAAGGTTACAAAAATATTGTGTTTTCAAAATTTTCTTAATTATAAAAACCCAAAAAGATTTTCCTTTTCAAAATTTGTTTTAAAAACCCAAAAATATTCTTCTTTATCCTCTAACCCGATAATTCTTTCCTTTTATCCCTCTTTTATGTTTAATTCTCATGGAAACAATCAATTATCGTCATTGTTTCCATTGCAAAGGCCGTATGGAAGAAGATCAGTATTGTTGTCTTAATCCAGAATGTGTATGTGAGCGATGTGGACACCCCGGTTCTAAAAATCTTGCTATTGGTGCGACTTAGCCGACAAACAATCTCTCGATGACTCTAAAAGTTTTTCCGACCATCCGCCCAACCAGAGATATGTTCTTATCGTCGTTGCCTTCATTGCCAAAGCCGTATGGAAGAAAATCAATATCGATGTTTGAAATGTATTTGCGTAGTGAAATAATTGTCGAATGGATTTTGTGATGTATGCCAAATTTTATCAATCCAAATCGGATCTCGCTCGTCTTTATGCACGTCTAGAACAAAATGGTACTCTTCATAATGATGATGATATAATAGCATGGTGGAAGAATTTACTTGAAGAACCTTCGATTCCTACTCCTTCTCCGACGAGGGAAATGGAATATGTTTCTTAGCCCGAAGTGACTCCCGAGCCTATCACGGAAATGGTGGAAATCACTAACTCTTATCCGGATAATGCTCGACAACTCTTGTGCATATGGTGTAGCGGACGAATATGGTGGGAATTGTCGGTTGTAGCAATGGCAAATCGGGCCGAGTTTCACCACAATCCTTACTATGAGACAACCGATTTTCCTAACCAACCTGTACCATGAGCCGAGATCGTACTCTTGTGAGTCTTGTGGTGGTCCTCACCAAAGTTTTCAATGTCAAGATCAAATTAACAACTCAACCTTTGGTTATGAACCTTACCCTTATTCGTCACAACAATCATCTCATGTTGTGAGTATTGTGGAGGTCCGCACGTTAATTCCGATTGTCGGATGCAGAATCCGATTGTTTACGAGCAAGTTCCTTGTAACAATTACGATTATCCTTATAACCCACCTCCACAATACCAAGAAGTTCAACCACAACCTTCACTAATATCTAATCCACAATTTCTGGAAATAATGAGTGATCTTAAGAATCTTCTTGATAAAATTACCCACGGAAAAGAAGATCCTCCTCGGAAGACCTATCGTGAATTATTAGCTGAAGAAGCCGCGAAAGTGATCCAACATCGTCCAACTACCTATTATTACGATTCTGATGACGATTATACTCCTCCGAGTGGCAATCCCACTCCGTTTCGAGCCTTTAATTTCCGACCCTTCCCTCTTCTCTCACGCGGTTGAGAGAAGTGACGCCGTTTTGGAAGAGGTCGATGATCATATTTCTACGGACATTATTGAACCCGTTGACTCTCTCATAATGGGGGATGAGCATCTTAGTACCATTCCGGAAACGGAAGCGTCTAATGTTGAGGTCCTTATCCCAAACCCACGAGAGTCTGGGGTTGTTGATGATGAGCTTTCTCTTGATATTTCTAACGATCATGATGAGATATTCTCCGATTCCGATGATGATTCTTATGGAGACATCGATTTTGTCGACGATTTACCTTCTGAGCCCGTCATCATAGAAGAAGATAACGATTTTGAGCCGGAAGATGAAGAGATTGAGCCCGATGATATACAAATCGAGGATGAAGCATTACGTGAAACATTGTTGAATGTCCATCTTCTCATTTCCAAGATTGAAGCCCTCAACGATAATTCAAGTTCGCCTCCTATCTCCGTTAAAGATAGTGATTTCTCTCCCGAGCTTGAGATTTTCCGATTTGATGAAGAGATTAGTGGCAGTCCCACTATTACCGATGTTTATCCTCCGATTCTTGAGCGGTTCTACTTTAATGTTGATGTGAGCAAAGTTTTGAACGATATTTCCGATAGTTCGACAAATGACCCAATCATTGAGGACGCCGACTCATTTCTTGCTCTTGATGACTTGATACCCCCGGGTATTGAGGATGCTGTTAATGATCCCGAGGGAGATATGATGTTTCTTGATGGATTGCTCGACTCTCCTCTCTCTGATGAGTCCACCATCCTTTATCCCTTTGAGCCGACATGTGAAGACAAAATTTTTAAACCCGGGATATGCATTAATGAGCCTTTTGTTAAAATCATCTCTGGAGATAAGGATCCTCGGATGGATGCCTTCATTTATGAGCCTAAACCTCTTATCCTTTACCATGAGCTTCCATTTTCTTTGGAGTATTCTCATGTTTATCCATCATCCCGACGTCCACCCGCAAAACCACCGGATGATGGATTCTTCTTACATGATATGCCTTATCCACCCATTTTCTTCTCCACCTAACCCACCCAGTCTCATTCTTTCGGGAATGAGGACACCGCTGACCACCTGGTATCTCTACCACTTTCTTCCCAAGGACAAATGAATTGGGGACGAGTCAAAGGGCTAGCGACTCGTTGAAGAAAAACAATGCGCGGGGAGGCACCCCATGATTATCTCTATCTTCTTTCTATTTTCTAATAAGTGACGTGAAGGGGTTAGCCTCTTCGATTTCTCGTGTTTGGTTGATTGTGATGTTGTGTTTAGGATTTTGCCGATATGAAGACTCTCGTGCTCGAAGTTTGTCATTTTCTCCACTCGAGTTTCATGATCGTTGCTGATGGAAATCCGATATCCGAAATCTTATCGACTAACGTTTATCTTTTAGCATAATTAATAAACGGCTTTTAGATTTTCGTTGATACCCTTGCTTTTAAACATTGAGGACAATGTTTCGTTCTAGTCTGGGGTAGGGTAATCTTCGATTTGATTTGACCGCACTTGCTTCCTTTTTGCCGTGTACTATCGCAACCCCGTTTTTTCCTTAGAAAATGAAAAATTTGTGCAAAATTGTGAAAAATTTAAAAAAATTTCAGCTTTTGTTAAGTCTTTTTGATTGAAAAGTTTGCTAGTCTCTTAGACAAGAAGCTATAAAATGCGAATTCAAGCTCACAAGGCCAAGAATTTGCAAGTTTCCCTGAGTGACTTTAAATATGCATTACTTAATTTCATTTAGACAAAGCATATGCTAAGTTAATATATGTTTTGACACCTTGTTGACTTTCCGCTGGTGAGAGTAGGAATGCAATTCTGACTTGACCGGGCGTGTTGAGCCCTAGCTTGTTCCCTTAACCATAGATAATTTAATTATCGGCTAAGCATCCGCGGATCTCATTATTTGGGATTTTAAATTTGCGGAGATCAAGAAATGATAGAGTTACTTATGAGTTTAGATGCTAAGCGTGGAGTAGTTGGTTCTCTTTAGAGCCCATCGAAGGTACTTATGGCTTTTTGTTCCCACAAAATTGTTTCACCCCATATTTGTCAAATAATAATTAGAGATGTTGAGTTTTTGGCGATAGTTAGTTCTTTATTCTTCTTTAGAGAATCCTTGCCCATGAGAGTTGGGTACATCAGGTACTTGTCGATTGTTACGGTGTAATAGACAAGCGATTCCCGATAGTTCTTGCTATTGTTTCTATTGTTATAAAAGCTGTAGGGTTTGGAGTTTGGCACAAAAATTAACATGAAATAAAGCCAAATGTTTTAAAATTAAAAAATCCAAAGCTATAAAAGTTGTCATAGACTTCTATAAGCGAGAGGAAAAATCCAAAGTCATAATAAGACTTACGATAAAGCGGTAATCCCGTTGAGTTAGTAGTTGAAAAGACCAAGGGTCTAAATTGCAAAAATGCAAATGTGCTAAAATAGTGTTAAGCCAAACTTGGATCCGGAGATGTCTAAATAAAGCTTCGTCTCGGACTCGTAGATGAGTTGTCTCGGTCGCCATAAAAGGATATTCTCCCTAAATCGTGTGAAATTAGGACCTTGATGTGGACCTCATTCTTGTGTCAAGTGGTTTTGAGGGAAGATGGATAACTAATTAGCGACTTAGCTTTATATCTTTATCTAAATAAAAGTTATCGAAATGAGAAATTTGAAGAAATTCATTTCTCACAAAAATAAAAAAATCTAGAGGAAATAGGAAAATCGGAGCAAAAGGTAATTACACAAGTAACTTCCATGGGTAGTGTTAGCATCTAGAGTCATATTTAACAATGATTTTGATTTTACGCTTAGTTTGGGATCTTGTGAAAAATCAGGGACGATGTATTCTATCCGTATGGTCACTTCACGCTGTGTTGTGTTTCCTACTCCGTGATCCTAAAGTGTTGATTGAAAAATGTTGGAGTTATTGATCGGCATGAAAGTTCAACGAACCGTCACTCATAATCGGAATGTGCTTAATCGTAATATCAATTTGTGAATCAAAAGGTAAACGGGGCATTTTTAGAATTAAGGGGTTCTTAATCTCTTTTGAGAAATCTTTGCTACTTCTTCATAGGTTTAGTAGAAAGAGATTGAAATCCTTGGTTTTAGAAGCGTGAGTTGATTGCATTGCGTGGGGACACGACAATAGTCTCGTCTGGGGTATTTTGATATGTGCTTAAACACATATCGTTTGTTTATCAAAGCCGACCCAAAATAACCAAGAAAGAGCCGTTTATTGCTAACATTTGCGTGTTTCTTGAGTTTTGCATGTGCGTGTACGGATATGACAAAGCAGAAAAAAGAAAGCCAAAACCAAGAAAACCGAGCACGAGAGAAAGAATAATGCAAAAGTCGATTTTGGGAAAGGAATTTGCAAGTTTGGACAATCAATTCTCAAAATGGCGCTTTTAGTCCTAAAGATTGAATTGTCATGTTAGGTCCTTGGATTTTTCAAAGTTGGCAAATTTAGTCCTTGCTTATTTGAAGAATGTCAACAATGACCCTTGGAAGATAATTTCAGATTTACACTTTTGATCCACCGGATTTTCGGATTTAACATTTTTGGTCCCTAAGTTACTACATGGATCCTAAATAAATCCTAAGTCCAAACTTAATACCCTTGGCCCAAGTTTAATCCCAAGCCCAACACCTATACCCGGTTTATCCAATCCATACCCGGTCCAGCAACCCTTATACCCGACCTCTACCCGGTCAACCCACTAAACCCAGTCAACAAATACGAAAAACATTAAAAAAAACTCACACGCGCCAAAAATTTTACCCAATTCCCCCCAAACCCAAATATTCCACATGAACCCTAATACCCAAAATTACCCCTTTAGCAATTAAACCAATTAAACCAAATTGAAGGGTACTTTTGTACATTCCCGACACATCGACACGTTGGAGAATGCCAGGCTGGCAATCCACAACCTCTCCTGCTCTCTGATTGGCCAATGCAACGTGGAGGTGTTAATCCAAGGGTCAAGATGATGTGGGATTGATCTGATGGTTCAAAACGTCCAAGAGAAAGCACAGAATGCAGCTTCCAGATCCTTCCTTGGCCTCAAGTGTGGCTATAAATACCCCCTTCTTTCATTGTTGTATAAAAGTAGAGTAGGAGTAGATTAGGAATAGTTTTTGAGTGATTTTCAATTGTTTTCAATGTTTTAGTTTTAAATTCCAGTTATTATAATTTCCTTTGTACTCAAATTTTATTAATACAAGTTTTATTTTTCATCAAAATTCAAATCACTGTTTCATTGTTTAAATTCAGCTTATTAATGTTTTTTACTGGTTACTTGAGCTTATTCCAAATCTATTTTTAGTTTGCTTAACTCAGATACTACTCTCATTTACATTTGGTCAATAAAAGTCAAACCTGCAGATATTTGGTTGAATTGCTCTGGATTGCTGAATCAGATGGATGTGGGTTGAATTTAATTTGGAATTGGGTTGATATTAGGTTCAGTTTAGTAGTAACTGATTGTGAAGCTAGTCATCGTCGGACTATTTGTGAGTATTACTATTTTTTTGAATCAGTTATAACTTGTTTTAATTAGTTAGAGTTAGATTTGTTCTTATCTAGTTTAATTTCATTATTTGCCTAATTGTTGTTTTCATTTAAATCATTTACTTGCTTTAATTGTGCATTGTTTGCATAATAGTGTAAATCGCATATTCGGCATTAGCTTCATTGATTAATATAGTTGTAGTTTTGCATTATTTAGCTATTATACTAATAGTAGGATCTGGATTTATAGTTGTCATGGATTGGATTTGAGGATTCATAGTAGGAATATTGCTCATCATTAGACTTATAAGGAATTTGTTTGGATCAATGCGAATCTGAGTTAGAGGAATTGTTAGTGGTTAAATTCTGATACACTAGTTTCTATTAGGATAGTAGTAGTCATCTAAAGTCACTCTATTGCACTCTATTGTTTTAAAAGTAAAAATCATTTTCTAATCTATCTAGTTGCATAACTGTTAGGAATCTTTAGATCATTATCTGTCATTAGGTTTAGATTTAGATAACTTAGCCTTGATTAGTTGCATTTCATCTTATAACATCATAATCGTTATAAATTAAGCTCAAAATTCAGTTTAGTCAAAGTATCAATTCTGTTTATAAAAAGTCAAAAGTTGAAAAAATCAGTTTTTACAAAATTTTCTGGAATTTTCATGGATTCAGTTCTGATCCAGAATAAGTAAGATTTTGGGTTTTACAAGTTCAGTTGGTCTAGTTTCTAAAACACATTTTTGTGGAATTTTTGGAAGTACTTTTAAGCACTTAATCACCGCCAATAAGTCTCATATGCCCTGTTTCACACATTCAAGTGAACCGGCATTGCATTTTATGAACCTTGCACAGGGGTCAAACTAGCTTGTTAGGTTCCCATATTTGGTTTAGTTATAGTCTGGTTGGTGGTCTTGAGTTCTCTATTTCTGGTTTTCAGTTTGGAGCTCTAGAATAGCTTATAAGGTAGCTTATAGTAGGAAGGTCATAAGCTGATTTAAGCATAATAATCAATAAGTCATTTCAGTTTAGCTTGCTATCTAGAGGTTTAGATTAGTTGATATAGATTTCTGTTATGTATTTTTAGCATGAGTTGGCTTCTGTAGCAGTTTGGTAGCTTTTATTATTCATTTGCTTATTATTAAGTGCTTATTCATAAGCAGTTTGCACTACAGCTACTATTTCTCACACATAAGCCTAGGTTTTGATATTTTTTATAGATTTAGAATAATATTTTAGATTTTCCCTGAATTTTTCATAATTTTTAGTTACTGTTTACTATTTTTCTTGATTTAAATCAGTTTTTAAGACTTTTTAAATAGCTTTTATTACAATTAAATGGAAAAGCTTACAAAAAATAATTTTTCAATTTTCCTAGATTAAGAAAATTATAAAAAGCAAAGAAATATTTTTTCTAGATTTTTCCTAGTTTAATTTGTAATTTTTAGCATTTAAATTAGTTTTAAATAGTTTTTAATTCATAGAAATTCAAATAATCATCAGAAAAATACAAAATTAGTTTTGAAAAGTCTTTTAAGTTATTTTAGATTTTTGAAAAATAGTTTCATAATTTTCACTTTTGTTTTTATAATTTTTAGTATTTTTAATTAGTTTTAAAAGTTTAAAATTAGTTTTAAATTCAAATAAATTCCAGAAAAATCATAAAAATTAGTTTTAATTCTTAATTAATTTTCAAATATCATTTTTAGTTGGAAAGTAATTTTAGATTATTTTTAGGACTTAGAATAGACGTAGTTGCATTTTATTTACGTTTCATTTAATACGTTTTAGTATAATTTGCGTATTTAGGATTTCCCGTAGTGTAATTTCCCTTTTATGCTTCCCTTGCCCCATAGTTTAGAAAACTTCAAATTATCTCCTTTTCCCATTCAAATCCCGATAATCGCGACGTGAGTTGGAAATTCCATTCAACCCTCGTTCGGAACGATCTCGGTGCTCAAACCTAACACGTTTGAGTTACCCGTATACTACACACTTCTCTTATTATTGATCTCTTCCCGGAGGAATCATGCATTGATTCGTCAGAAACAACGTCAAGCTTACTCACACAAGCTAGCCACTTGTGAATGACTAACCGTAAGAAACTTAAAACGGCTCGGACACTGATCAATAATAGAAGTATGTAGTACACGGGTAACAAACGTGTTAAATTTGAGCACCAGTCGTTCAACGGCTTGAATGGAATTTCCAACTCACGCCTCAATAATCGGGATTTGAATAATATAAGGGGCATAAGAGGATATTATCTAAACTACGGGATAAGGAAAGTAAATGGAACATATAATCTACGGGAAATCCTAAAACTAAGGCAAACAATAATTCTACACTAAAGCATAGCGAATTAAGCGAAGCGAATAAAAAGCAAGAACGACTAATCTAAATCCTAAGAAGAACCTAAAATTACTTTTATGCTAAAAATGATATTAGAAAACTATTTATGAATTAAAACTATTTTTAGGAATTTTCTTGATTTTATTTCTAATTAAAACTAATTATTAACTTTAAAAATAAAACTAAATATCTAAAAATTATGAAAAAGAGAGGGAAAAATATGGAATTACTTTTTAAAAATCTGAAATATCATAAAAGACTTTTCAAAACTATTTTTATATTTTTCAGATTATTTTCCTAATTTCTATGAATTTAAATCTAATTTAAATTGTGAAAAATACAAAATAAAAAGAAAAAAATATGGAAAAATCTTTTTTATGCTTTTTATATTTATCTTAAACTATTAAAATTGAAAAATTATTTTTTTGGAACTTTTTCTCAATTAATTGCAATTAAAGGTAATTAAAAATGATTAAAAACTATTTTTATTTAAGAAAAATACCAAACAGTGTCTAAAAATTATGAAAATTTCAGGAAAATTCTAAAATTATAATATGAAACTATGAAAAATGAGAAATCAACAGGTTATGTGTAGAATATAAAAGCTATAGTGCAACTGATAATGAAATAAGCTAGGAAAATAAGCAAATAAGCTAAATAGGCAACCAAACAAAGGATGTGAGCTAAAGTATCCTAAAATAAGCTAAAAGCAACTAATTATATCTACTCCTATCAAGTTTCAAGCTCAAAACCTTGATTTAAGCAAAGCCATTAAGTCTAAGCAAAACAGTGAACACCCCCTTGGTTTGAGCTAGTTCACAAGCTTATCCAATAAGCTAAACCAAAAACTAATTATGTAGTCCTAAACACCACCTGGCTAGCTACAATTGTGCCAAGTTTCAAGCTCTAACTCCTAGAAATGAATCCAATTCAACAACTGCAATTCACCTGTTTCACACTCAGTTTATATTGAGTGTGAACAGGGGAGATAGGACTACTTTGAACAGCTTATTTGATGCTTAAAATGATTGAACCAGATTTCACAAAAAGCAGTTATAAGATCTAGACCAACTGTAAATTGTTTTTCCAAAGTTTAACACACTCAAATTCAGTAATGAATAATCAATGAATGATTCAAAGTTTTGTGAAAATGCTTGTTTTAGAATTGACTTTTGAAGAACGGACTAGCAACTTTGACCAAACTCAACTTTGATCCAAATGTATGAACTGATTATGATGATTTAAAACTAATGATGATTACAAAATGCTAGATCTACTTGTTTTGACCCTAATTGCAACTTATTACTCCCATAAGATTCTAACAGATTCAATCACTAGATTAGATCTAACTTGATTTTGACTTATTGAGTGCAATCGCTATAACAATTACCAGAAATGACTATCAACTAACCACATAAACATTTATCAACTACTTAAAACTAAGCGCTATACTCTATAACAGATTTACCAGCTATTCCAAACACTATATTAGCTACTGATTTAAGAAGTAACTAACAGATTATGACTAGATTCACTAAACAACCATCAAAATCAGATCAAACAGTATAGATTATCACTAATAAACAGATACAACGGCAGATTAAATGAACCAAAACAGATATGATGAACTTACAATATTCCTTAGCCACTATGGCTTGCACACTGATGAAACAAGTACCACTAACCTATTTAACCCCTAACCTAATGTAATTCCAGCTCAATATGAACCCAATCCAAAGGCATCACGCAATATTCCAAATCCGGATCTAACACTAGCGCATCGTAGAACACCCTTGTAGCAAGCGAACTTGTGAACCTGATTTATTTGTGATTTGAGATTGAACAAAGAATAAGCTCACAACAAGCTACTAAAAGCTTACATGAACTTAATAAAACAAGATAGATCGGTGAAGATTCAATCTACAAAACAGATCTACTATGATTTTTATTTTTCAAATGATTTTATGTGATTTTTTTTTGTATTTTTGAGATTATGAAGAAATAAGCTAAAAACAGTTTGATAAAACTAAAATAAGCATTTAGCAAAGATAATGAACAGATTTAGAGCATAAGAAACTTAAACAAACACTTGATGATGAAATTCTAATTTTATTAATAATAGAAATTTTAGTACAAATACGAATTACAAAACACTTAAAACATTAGAAAATGGAAACTACTACTGATTATACTATTAAAACTAGAGAGAAGAAATAAAATGAAAAACTAAGATACAAGAGATACATTGTGAATGAGAAATGGTCCTATTTATAACTTGAGCTAAGGGTCTTGGAAGGATCTCGAATTCATCACTTGTGCTTTCTCTGAGCTTGTATCCACCCTTAGATCATATCCCACGCAACATCTTCTGATTACAACCCTTGGATTGAATCTGATGACTTGTTTCCACCAATGGGAGAGCGACATGTGGCCTATAGCACACGGATTGATTACTTGTCATTCCCATGTGTCAAAGGGTGTCAGAGAAAGTACGAATCTACCCTTTGATTGCACTGGATTGGCTCAATTTATGAAAGGGCAATTTAGGGTTCTTGTAAATGCAGATTTGGGGGGAAAATAGGCGCGCTTGGGTTTTTTTTATTTTTTTTATTTTGAGAGTTTGACTAGTTCAAGAGGGTTTGACTTGGATCTAAAACCGGGTAATGGAGGGGTTCGGGTTAAATATCAAACCGGGTTTTGTGTGTTTGGGATTGGGCTCGGGTAAATCATTTTGGGCCGAAAGTATTATATGTTGGGTTGGTCTTGGACTTTAGGATTTAAGATAAACCCAAGTTTAACTTTAAAGGACCAAAGATGTATAGATTGAAACTTCAGGGACCAATCATGTACTTTCTGAAAATCTCTTTCAAGGACCAATTTTGTAAAGCTCAAATAATCCAAGGGTGACTTTTGTAAATTCTGAATCTGGAGGGATCAATTATGTCAAAAAGCTCAAAGTCACGGGACTATTCTTGACTTTTCTTCAAACTTTCTAAACTTCAAAAATCATCTTATCGAGAATAAAATCTTCCAAAATACACAATCTTGACCTTCCATTCAGCTAAAACTCTCTTGATCTCGTGCTTTCGGATTTACATCTGATTTGGATCCTTTTTGCGTGTTTTTTGCATATCCGTACCTACACAAGCACAAACTCAAGAAAACCACAAATATTAGCAATAAACGGCTTTTCCTTGGTTATTTTGGGTTAGTTTTACTAATGAAAAGGTATGTGTTTTAGCACACACCAAAATACCCCAGACGAGACCATTGTCGTGTCCTCACGCAATGCAATCAACTCACGCTTCTAAAACCAAGGATTTCAATCTCTTTCTACTAAACCTATGAAGACGCTTAAATTGGTATGTCCAAACCATCAAGTTTACTCACACAAGCTAGCCACTTGTGAATGACTAACCGTAAGAAACTTCAAACAGCGATTCAGAGACATAAACCAATAATAAGAGAAGAAGTTGCAAAGATTCCTCAAAAGAGATTAAGAAACCCCTAATTCTAAAAGCGCCCGTTTACCTTTTAATTCACATATATAGATATTACAATTAAGCACATCCGGTTATGAATGACGGTTTGTTGAACTTTCATGTCGATCAATAACTCCAACATTTTTCAAAGGACACGTTAGGATCACGGAGTAGAAAACACAACACCAGTGAAGTGACCATAAGGATAGAATACATCGTCCACGATTTTCACAAGTCCCAAACTAAGCGTAAAACCGAAATCATTGTTACAGATGAGTCTAGATGCTAACACTACCCATGGAAGTTACTTGTGTAATTACCTTTTGTTCCCATTTTCCTATTTCCTCTAGATTTTTTTATTTTTGTGAGAAATGAATCTCTTCAAGTTCTCGTTTCGATAATTTTTATTCCGATAAAGATACAAAGTTTAAGTCGATAATTAGTTATTCATCTTCTCTCAAGAACCATTGTCGTAAAAATGAGGTCCACATCAAGGAATTTTATTACTAACTTTTGACTTTTTCAATTTCCATTTTTCAATTTTTTTTTTTTTTTTTTAATTTTTATATTACACTTAAACTTTTACTTGTATGGGCTGAGAACCACGGAGCTTCACGGGGTAATTCCAAGACTATAGGCTTCATGAAATGAGGATCCCGGCTGGCTAGGCTAAGACCTCACTCAATCCCGCCTAAAGATCCAAGGGTCCGATCTCATTAATCGCAGCTCACAACTTTACTTATTAAATTATCACTTATCACTTATTACCGATTACTATTTATTACGGATCCCTGATGTGTACCCAATTTTTAAAACAAAGATTCTTTCAAGAAGATAAAGAACTAACTATCGCCAAAAACTCGACATCTCTAATTATTTAGACAGATATGGGGTGAAACAATTTTGTGGGAACAAAAGCCATAAGTACCTTCGATGGGCTCTAAAGAGAACCAACTACTCCACGCTTAGCATCTAAACTCATAAGTAACTCTATCATTTCTCGATCTCTCCAAATTTAAAATCCCAAATAATGAGATCCGTAGATGCTTAGCCGATAATTATTAGATTATCTATGGTTAAGGGAACAAGCTAGGGCTCAACACGGTCAAGTCGAATTCCATTCCTACTGTCACCAACGGAAAGTCAATCAAGGTGTCAAAACATATATTAACTTAGCAAATGCTTCGTCTAATGAAATCTAGTCATGCATATTTAAAGTCACCGTGGAAACTTGCAAAATATTGGCCTTGTGAGCTAGAATTTGCATTTTATAGCTTCTAATCTAAGAGACTAGCAAAACTTTTCAATCAAAAAGACTTAACAAAAGCTTACAAAATTTTTAAATTTTTCACATTTTTGCACAATTTTTCATTTTCTAAGGAAAACGGGTTGCAAGAGAAACACAACGTAAATAAGGTGCGGTTAAATCAAATCAAAGATTACCCTACCCCAGACTAGAACGAAACATTGTCCTCAATGTTTAAAGCAAGGGTATCACGAAAATCTAAAAGCCGCTTATTAAGTATGCTAGAAGATAAACGTTAGTCGATAAGATTAGGATATTGATGTCCATCAGATCAATCATGAAACTCGAAAGGAGAAATGACAAACTTCAAGCACGAGAGTCTTCATATCGGGAACATCCTACACACAACATCACAAACAACCAAACACGAGAAATCGAAGAGGCAGACCCCTCAAGGCCACTTACTAGAAAATAGAAAGAAGATAGATGGATAAGCATGGGTTGCCTCCATGAAGCGCCATGTTTTTCTTCACCGAAGTCGCTAGCCCTGACTCGCCCCCAATTCATTTGTCCTTGGGGAAGAAAGTGGTAGAGATACCAGGTCAAAATGGTGTCCTCATTCCTAAAAGAATGATCGTGTTTGGGAGGAGAAGAAACTGTCGGGCATCAGCACATAAAGGATAATTCCTCCCAAACTCACATAAGGCATATGAAAGAACATCCATCATCCTACGGTTTTGGCGGTGGACTAAAGGATGATGATCAACATGAGAAAACTCCAAGAAAGATGGGAGCTCATGGTAAAAGATAAGAGGTTTAGGCTCACAAATGAAGGCATCCAAGAAAGGATCCTTATATCCAAAAATGATTTTAACAAAAGGCTCATCAATGTATATCCCGGGTTTAAAGATTTTGTCTTCACATGCGGGCTCAACGGGATATGTGATGGTGGACTCATGAGAGAGAGGAGAGTCAAGAAGTCCATCAAAAAACATCATATCCCCCTCGGGATCATTCATAACATCCTCAATACCCGGTGGTATCAAGTCATCAAGAGCAAGAAATGAGTCGGCTTCCTCAATGATTGGTCATTTGTCAATTATGGGAAATATCGTCAAAACCTGCTCATATCAACTCAAGTAGAATCGCCAAGAATCGGAGGATAAACATCGACAATAGTGCCACTAATCTCTTCATCAAATCGGAAAGTCTCAAGTTCGGGAGAGAAATCACTATCTTTAGCGGAGATAGGATGCGAACTTGAATTATCGCTAAGGGCTTCAATTTGGAAATGAGAAGATAAACTCTCAACAATGTTTCACGTAATGTCGGATCCTCGATCTCAATATCATCGGGCTCATCTCTTCTTCTTCCGGCTCGCCCGTATAAATCGTCGACAAAATCGATGTCTCCATAAGAATCATCATCGGAATCGGAGAACATCTCAACATGATCATTCAAAATATCAAGAGAAGGCTCATCACAAATATCAACAACAACCCTGCACTGACTATGAATCTCAACATTAGTCTCTTCCGCTTCCGAATAATACTAAGATGCTCATCCCCCATTATGAGAGAATCAACGGTTCAACGATGTCCGTGAGAAGTATGATCATCGACCCTTTCCAAATGATGTCACTTCTCAACCGTGTGAGTGAAGGGAAGAGTCTGAAATGCAAGGTCGTAAACGGAGTGGATTGCCACTCGGAGAGTATAATCGTCATCAATCGTAATCGTAATAGGTAGTAGGACGATGTTGGATCACTTCGCGCTTCTTCAATAATTCACGATAGGTCACCTGAGGTGGATCTTTTCTTCGTGGGAAAGTTTTTCAAGAAGACTCTAAGATCAATCATGATCTCTTGAACTTTTGATTAAATTCGCAGAACATGGAGAAGGTGGTGGTTGAACTTTGGTATTGTGGAGGGTTATAGGATAATCATAATTGTTACAAGGAACTTGCTCAAACAATCGGATTCTCAGATCTCAATCGGAATTAACGTATGACCTCCACAATACTCACAACAAGATTGATTGTTGTGACTAATAATGGTAAGGTTCATAACCAAAGGTTGAATTGTTAATTTGAACTTGACATTGAAAACCTAGGACCACCACAGCATCACAAGAGTATGATTCGCTCATGGTACAAAGGTTGGTTAGAAAAATTGGTTGGCTCATAGTCGATTGTGGTGAAACTCGTTCCGATTTTCCATTGCTACAAGCGAACAATTCCAACCATAAGGGTCCTTCCACCATATGCACAAAAGCCGATAAATCGAGGAATTATCCGGATAAGAGTTAGCTATTTCCACCGCTTCCTGATAGGCTCGTTCTTGAACGGGATTCACCTCGCTCAAACATATTCCATCTCCTCTCCGGAGAGGGAGTAGGTCTTCAATTAGAGCACTCTTTGTTCTAGCAGGCATAAAGACGAGCGAGATCCGGATTTGGATTGATAAAATTCTGGCATACATCACAAAATCCATTCCGACAATTATTTCCGCACCAATCACATATACATTTCAAACACCGAAATTGTGTCTCTTCCATACGGCTTTGGCAATGAAGGCAACGATTTATAATTGATCGTATCCATTAGAATTAAACATATAGAGGGTAAAAGACAAGAATTATCGGGTTTAGAGGATAAAAGAAGAATATTTTTGGGTTTTAAAATTTTTGAAAACACAATCTTTTTGTAACCTTCACGTCAATCGGTGCTCGGTAGTCTCAAAAGTACGCTAGCCGAAATGGAACGAAGAGGATCGTTCTTCACCTGCAATTTAATGTCAAGACTTTCCTTATACCCGTAGGTTAAAATCAAGGTGAGCCGACGAACAATTAACGCTCGGGTTTCTTTTGTTGGTTTTTTAATTTTTATGGTTTTTCAAAAAGATATATATACAAAAATGACGGTAACTTCACTCGGGGAAGGATCTTCAAATGCACGCATTCGAGACGGAATAATAAAACTCGCATAAGCCCTCCCAAGCAATGGCCAAAATTGATTCACAACAAAGCAACGCAGTTTGACTCACACAAGCTAGCCACTTGTGAATGACTAACCGTAAGAAACTTTAAACGGCCGCATTAATCCATCAATAGAAGTATGTAGTACACGGTAACTCAAACGTGATAGGTTTGAGCACCGAGATCGTTCCGAACGAGGGTTGAATGGAATTTCCAACTCACGCCTCAATAATCGGATTCATACAAGGGGCATAAGAGGATATTATCTAAACTACGGATAAGGAAAGTAAATGAAAATATAATCTACGGAAATCCTAAAACTAAGGCAAACAACGCAATTCTACACTAAAACGCTAAAAACCGATTAAACTAAACGCTAATAAAAAGCAAGAACGACTAATCTAAATCCTAAGAAGAACCTAAAATTACTTTTATGCTAAAAATGATATTAGAAAACTATTTATGAATTAAAACTATTTTTAGGAATTTTCTTGATTTTATTCTAATTAAAAACTAATTATTAACTTTAAAAATAAAACTAAATATCTAAAAATTATGAAAAAAGAGAGGAAAAATATGGAATTACTTCTTAAAAATCTAAAATATCATAAAAGACTTTTCAAAACTATTTTTATATTTTTCAGATTATTTTCCTAATTTCTATGAATTTAAATCTAATTTAAATTGTGAAAAATACAAAATAAAAAGAGAAAAATATGGAAAAATCTTTTTTATGTTTTTTATATTTATCTTAAACTATTAAAATTGAAAATTATTTTTGGAACTTTTCTCAATTAATTGCAATTAAAGGTATTAAAATGATTAAAAACTATTTTTATTTAAGAAAAATACCAAACGGTGTCTAAAAATTATGAAAATTTCAGGAAAATTCTAAAATTATAATATGAAACTATGAAAAATGAGAAATCAACAGGTTATGTGAGAAATATAAAAGTTGTAGTGCAACTGATGATGAAATAAGCTAGGAAAATAAGCAAATAAGCTAAATAGGCAACCAAACAAAGGACGAATAAAGTATCCTAAAATAAGCTAAAAGCAACTAATTATATCTACTCCTATCAAGTTACAAGCTCAGAACCTTGATTTAAGCAAACCGCTAAGTCTAAGCAAACAAAGTTGAACACCCCCTTGGTTTGAGCTAGTTCACAAGCTTATCCAATAAGCTAAACCAAAAACTAATTATGTAGTCCTAAACACCACCTGGCTAGCTAAAATTGTGCCAAGTTTCAAGCTCTAACTCCTAGAAATGAATCCAATTCAACAATCGGCATTCTCCACTGCTTCACACTCAGCTTATATTGAGTGTGAACAGATAGGACTACTTTGAACAGCTTATTTGATGCTTAAAATGATTGAACCAGATTTCACAAAAAGCGCTTATAAGATCTAGACCAATCAGAAATTGTTTTTCCAAAGTTTAACACACTCAAATTCAGTAATGAATCAATGAATGATTCACAAAGTTTTGTGAAAATCGCTTGACGTAATTGACTTTTTGAAGAACGTACTAGCAACTTTGACCAAACTCAACTTTGATCCAAATGTATGAACTGATTATGATGATTTAAAACTAATGATGATTACAAAATGCTAGATCTACTTGTTTTGACCCTAATTGCAACTTATTACTCCTAATGATTCTAACAGATTAATCACTAGATTAGATCTAACTTGATTTTGACTTATTGAGTGCAACCGCTATAACAATTACTTAAATGACTATCAACTAACCACATAAACATGTATCAACTACTTAAAACTAAATCAAGCTATACTCTATAAAGATTTACCACTATTCCAAACACTATATATATCGATGAAGAAGTAACTAATGATTATGACTAGATTCACTAAACAACCATCAAAATCGATCAAACAAGATGATTATCACTAATAAACAGATACAACGGCAGATTAAATGAACCAAAACAGATATGAGACTTACAAAATTCCTTAGCCACTATGGCTTGCACATTAATGATGAAACAAGTACCACTAACCTATTTAACCCCTAACCTAATGTAATTCCAACAATATGAACCCAATCCAAAGATTCTAATATTCCAAATCCGATCTAACACTAGCAGATCGTAACACCAATCGTGAGCAACCGAACTTGAACCGATTTATTTGTGATTTGGGATTGAACAAAGAATAAGCTCACAACAAGCTACTAAAAGCTTACATGAACTTAATAAAACAAAGAGATCGCTGAAGATTCAATCTACAAAACAGATCTACTATGATTTTTATTTTTCAAATGATTTTATGTGATTTTTTTGTATTTTTGAGATTATGAAGAAATAAGCTAAAAACAGTTTGATAAAACTAAAATAAGCATTTAGCAAAGATAATGAACAGATTTAGAGCATAAGAAACTTAAACAAACACTTGATGATGAAATTCTAATTTTATTAATAATAGAAATTTTAGTACAAATACGAATTACAAAACACTTAAAACATTAGAAAATGGAAACTACTACTGATTATACTATTAAAACTAGAGAGAAGAAATAAAATGAAAAACTAAGATACAAGAGATACATTGTGAATGAGAAATGGTTCCATTTATAACTTGAGCTAAGGGTCTTGGAAGGATCTCGAATTCATCACTTGTGCTTTCTCTGAGCTTGTATCCACCCTTAGATCATATCCCACGCAACATCTTCTGATTACAACCCTTGGATTGAATCTGATGACTTGTTTCCACCAATGGGAGAGCGACATGTGGCCTATAGCACACGGATTGATTACTTGTCATTCCCATGTGCAGAGGGTAAAGTATGAATCTACCCTTGATTGCACCGATTGGCTCAATTTATGAAAGGGCAATTTAGGTTTTGTAAATGCAGATTGGGGGAAAAATAGGCGCCTTGGGTTTTTTATTTTATTTTGAGAGTTTGACTAGTTCAAGAGGGTTTGACTTGGGTCTAAAACCGGGTAATGGAGGGGTTCTGTTAAATATCAAACCGGTTTTGTGTGTTTGGGATTGGCTCTGTAAATCATTTGGGCCGAAAGTATTATATGTTGGGTTGTCTTGACTTTAGGATTTAAGATAAACCCAAATTTAACTTTAAAGGACCAAAGATGTATAGATTGAAACTTCAGGGACCAATCATGTACTTTGAAAGTCTCTTTCAAGGACCAATTTTGTAAAGCTCAAATAATCCAAGGGTGACTTTTGTAAATTCTCGACTGAGGGATCAATTCTCGCAAAAGCTCAAAGTGTGGACTATTCTTGACTTTTCTTCAAACTTTAATAAACTTCAAAAATCATCTTCTCGAGAATAAAATCTTCCAAAATACACAATCTTGACCTTCCAAAGCTAAAAACTCTCTTTGATCTCGTGGCTCGGATTTATCCTGATTTGATCCTTAAGGTATATCCATACTCTGGCTAACAAGCACAAACTCAAGAAAACCACAAATATTAGCAATAAACGGCTTTTCCTTGGTTATTTTGGGTTAGTTTTACTAATGAAAAGGTATGTGTTTTAGCACACACCATGCATACACTTAGAAATAATTGTACGGAAGTAAAGGTAAATGCAAACAAAACAATTAAGGAATCATAACTAGGCTAGCACAAAAGGGTGCTTAGCCGCTCATATTAATCATGCAAATTAGTTCAATATTCAACGGTACGAAATACATGAATTAAAAGTAAAATAAATATAAAACGCTAAAGCTTATCGTATGGAGTGATTCTCCCTTGAAAACAAATTCAGATGCTCCCTAATCTCGCCTTTTGAGCTTTTTCCCACGCTCTCATAGAGTTGTATGTGGAATGGGATGAATAGAAATGCCGAATTGTGGGTTAATTATAGGCCAGGTTCGGGTTACAAGTAACTAATATAGGAGTTACGCCGTAACCTTCTATTCCGTCGTAAATGCACTAGATCTGCTAGTTACGGTGTAACCTAATAAGTGGTTACTGTTGGGAATAATTCATTACCATAGATAGTTGTGCTTACACGCTGATTAACACTAAAGGGAAACATATTCCACCGCCAAGACATTATTACCACCGGTATCAGATTATGATTAGAATAACGCGTCTAGATAAGTATAGAATAGATCTTTTATATATTCTATAATGTTAGCTTTATACTTATCTTGTAAAGGACTCCTTGTTGTATAAAAGGAGGTCCTAGTCATTATCTTAGGTACTTGTCTATATACCTAATGATACTCACTAGAGCTTCAAGGTGTAACCCTAGTGATAAGCAAGATCACTGATTATTCATTAATATTGAGCTTAAGTTTTGTGTTTAATCTGTTTATCTACATATATCATATTATCCATCTTCTAAGTATTACTAAGTAAATTCACAAGGCTTAATAATATTATAAATATCATTGACACAAGGTATGTGTCTAGATCCATCAGTGGTATCGTGAGAGGAAGGTTCCATATTTTGTTTTAGAAGATCTAAGGAATATGCTTAACCTACTCACACAATCCAATAGAGATGGAAAACAACCAGTCCAACTCTTCTACACCAAGGCTACCTAAGCTAAAACTTAATGAGTTTGAGATGTGGAGGATACTAATTGAGCAATACTTTCTCATTCAGGACTATGCTCTTTGGGAGATCATTCAAACTGGTGATTCTTTCATGCCTGTGACTAGTACTATGAAGGTTGGTGAAACAGATGTTGTGAAAGTTTCTATGCCTGAATCTAGTATTGAAAAGCTTGCGGAAAAAAAATGATCTTAAGGCTAGAAGTTTGTTGCTATGACTCTTCCTAGAGATCAAATCATCAGATCAGCAAGCACCGCGCAGCAAAACTGTTTGAAGACATTTGCTCGGTTTGGTGGTAATGATGCTACAAAGAAGACAATAAAGACATGTTGAAGCAAAGTTACGAAAACTTCTCTGCTTCAAGCAATGACTCACTTGATAGCATTTTTACCAAACTTCAGAAGATTGTTACACAACTGACTGTGTTTGGCATTGAGACCTCAATTTGAAGTTTCTAAGAAGTTTGACTTCAGAGTTTCAAACTAATGTTACTGTCTGGGAAAACAAATCAAACATAGAAACAATGAAGCTCAATGATCTTTACAACAACTTCAAACTAATTGAGCAAAGGTTGAAGAAGGCAGGAAAACTTAGCACAAGCTCTAGTAGCTTGGCATTGTTGTCAACCTCTCTGACGTGATGATTCAAAAGATGATGATGATGAAGTTGCCATTGCGGTTCTAAAGTTTCCACGGAAATGTGAATTACCACTGCAGGTTCAAAGAAGAAGGTTGCTAGTATTGGAGACTCTACCTTTAATGCTTTCATATCCACACAAGTTGATGGCTCTGTCTTAACTCATGAAGACATAGAGCAAATTGATAAAGATGACTTGGAGGAGATGGATATTAAATGGCAGATAGCTCTTCTTAGCATGAGGGCTAGGAAATTCTATAGAAGATCGCAAGCCTATTCACATCAATGGAGTGAAACTGGGCAGTTTTGATAAGAAGAAAGTGGAGTGCTTTAACTGCCACAAGTTTGGACATTTTGCTAGAGAATGTAGAAGACCAAAGACCAAGGACAACGGGTCTACTTGGTACAAGCAAAAGAAGGAACCAACTGTGGAAGAACCAAAGGCAATGTTGGCTATTGATGGTGTGAGCTATGATTGAGTTTCATGGTGATGAACAAGAAGAAGAACATTCTGATGCTGCTCTTATTGCTACTGAATTTGCTCTCATGGCTTTCTCGACTCGAGGTACAAAACTTTGATAGTTGTTCTAAAACATGTAGGGGTGCTAAAGAAGTTGAAAGGCTTAATGATTTATATTCTAATGAAAGACAAGAGTTGATAACGCTAATTATATTGTGTCTAACCTTAGGAGAGCTTTAGCTGTATTAGAAAAACAAATAGAGCACTATCAAGCTAATGAGTCAAAATATAATGATGATATGATTGTTCTTAGAAAAGAGGTAGAACATACAACTGCTGTGAATGAAGCATACCAAAAGGAGCTTGAAAAACTTCAAAAGAAAAATGAAAATGTCAATTTAACTTTAGACACATGTTATCATCAGTCAATTGATAAAATTTGGAATGCTCAAGTATTTAATAAAGCTAAGTCTGGTGTGGGTTATAATACAGTGCCTCCACTACTAAGAGGTATTCCATCACCTCCAGGCATAGATTTAGCTCATACAGGACTAAAAGAGTTTAAGGATCTTGAAAGGGAATATGGTCCTTTAAAGGACAAATGTGAAATGAGAATGAGGTTATGTATGATAATGATGTTTTTGAGAGTGCTAGTGACTCATCTGTTGTTGATGAGAATGTTAAAAAGAATGAAGAGGCTTCTATCCCAAAAGTTGTTAATAATGTTACAGAGGAACCTAGGAAACCAATTAATAAACCTAGACCAACTGTAAGGTATGCTGAGATGTATAGGAACAAGCCTACAGCTCCTAGGGGTAACCAGAGGAGTTGGAATCATGTTAAATCTAAACAACTAGGTAGTGATTTTGTGATGTACAATAAGGCATGTTATATCTGTGGTAGTTTTGATCATCTACATGCTTATTGTGATTATCATGTTGGGAGAAGGGAAGTCCATGGGAATAAAAGGGTGGAGACTAACAGGTTTCAAAATAATATACACCCTAATTCACATTGCAAAATGATCCCAAGAGCAGTTCAACTTAGAAGTGGCCTCAAAACTTTTGCCACTGCAAAAACTATTAACACTGCTCACCCTAAGTCACCTGTTAAAAGTGCAACCTCAAAACAACTTTTGCAAAATCTCGCACAAAGGGAAAAGAACCTTTCAAGCTAAAAGGTTAATTATAACCAACAAGGGGTGCCTAAAGAAACCACAGTTACCACTGCTCATTCAAAAGTTACCACTGCAAGGGTTGTAAACAAGAAAAGGGGGACATGGGCAATGCCGTGAAAGGCCTCAACACGTTGGGAATGGAAACCTAAAGGAAATACCTCTACAACCAATCCCAATGGTGTATCAATGACCTGTGATAGATTTAACTATATTGATACACGAGGCAGATCCAAGTCAATCATGGCTTGGGTCCCCGAAAGAAACTAACTCTTTACTCTTATGTGCAGGAACATCCAAGGACAAAAAGATCGGATCAAGGATATACAGATAGTGGATGTTCAAGGCACATGACTGGCAACAAGTCCTATCTTTCTCGATTTGAGCATTATGATGGACAATATGTCATCTTTGGAGGTGGAGTAAATGGAAAAGTTGCTGGTAAAGGAGTTATAAAACCGGTAACTTGGACTTTGAACCTCTGTACTATGTAAAAGAGCTAAAGTACAATCTTTTTAGTGTGTCACAAATGTGTGACAAGATGAACAATGTTCTTTTAACCAAAGATATGTGCTTTGTTCTCTCTAAGGATTTTAAGATGCCCGATGATAGTCGATCCTTCTTAAAATTCTTAGAAAAGGCAATCTCTATAGCTTTGATATGAACAACATTGTAGCTAAAGATGATTATACTTGCTTGCTTGCAAAGGCCACAGTGGATGAATCCATGTTATGGCATAGAAGACTTGGTCATGTTAACTTCAAAACCATTAACAAGATTGTCAAAGATGGTTTGGTGAGAGGTTTACCTCAAAAAAGATTTGAAAATGATCAAACCAGTGGGCTTGTCTTAAAGGCAAACAACACGAGCTTCTGCAGTCAAAGTTAGTTAACTCTATTGCTCACCCACTTCAAATGTTACATATGGACTTATTTGGTCCTACATCGGAGCGCTTGAATCTAAAGATGTATTGTCTAGTGGTGACTGATGATTTTAGCAGGTTTACATGGGTTTTCTTCCTTGGAACCAAGGATGAAACAACAGGCATCCTCAAGATCTTTATCACAGAAGTAGAAAACCAATATGATATGAAAGTTAAAATCATTAGGTGTGACAATGGAACAGAATTCAAGAATAGAGTTATGGATGAGTTTTGCAGAGATAAAGGTATTAAAAGAGAATTTAGTGTGGCTAGAACTCCTCAACAAAATGGTGTTGTTGAGAGGAGGACAGAACACCGATAGAGGCTGCTAGAACTATGTTGGCCGATTCTAAATTGCCAATTACTTTTTGGGCTGAAGCAGTTAACACTGCATGTTATGTGCAAAACAGGGTTTTAGTGGTAAAAACAAAGAACAAGACACCTTATGAATTATTTAGGGGTAGACCTCCTATCCTTGACTTCATGAGACCATTTGGATGTCATGTATCTATTCTCAATACCATAGATTATCTGGGAAAGTTTGATGAAAAAGCTGATGAAGAGTATTTTGTTGGGTATTCCATGGTTAGTAAAGCTTTTAGAGTATTCAACTTAAGAACTCAAAAGATTGAAGAGAATCTGCATGTGGAATTCCTGGAAAACAAAGTCAATCTCAAAGGAACTGGTCCGAGAAAGGCTCGTTTGATCTTGATTCTCTAACCAATACTATGAATTATGTACTGTTTCTACAGAACATCTTCTTTTGATTTTGCAGGTTCAAAGAGATTTCTTGATGATGATGAACCAAGCAAAGATCATGCAGATGATCAAGATGAATTCTACCTCTTTGGGACTATGCAGATAATGATGATATATCAAAAACTAGAGATACTCATACTTCTAGTGATTTGGGAAAGGAAGGAGATAGTAATTTGAATGCTGAAAATTCTGAAAGTAGTGGAAATTCGATTTCCATATTGTTAGGCAAAATATTTCCACCGCAACACCGATGTGGAAATCACAACTCCGATTTATCGAGGAAGCTCAAGCCAATGATGTTGAAATCTCAAATATGCCAAATGAGATTGCAGTTCCTCGACTCCCCACACTTCTGTTCATAAATCACATCCTCTTGAAAATGTGATTGGGGATGTCTATTCACATGTGAAGACTAGAAGACAATCCAAGTCGCTCGATGTCCATGGATTCATTAATAAAATATATGAATCTAAGATTCATGAAGGCAAGAATGAATGTCTCTTTATGTGTTTTCTGTCACAAATGGAGCCAAAGAATGTTTATAAGGCACTTGAAGATGAAAGTTGGGTGGAAGCAATGCAAGAAGAATTGCTCCAATTTAAGATTCAAAAGGTTTGGGTGCTTTGTGATTTGCCTTCTGGAAAGAAGGTAATAGGTACTAAATGGGTGTTCAGAAACAAGAAGGATGAAAGAGGAATTGTTATAAGAAACAAAGCTAGGCTTGTGGCTCAAGGATACACTCAAGAGGAGGGTATTGACTATGAAGAAGTGTTTGCCCCATGCACAAATTGAAGCAATCAGGCTATTCTTAGCTTATGCATCCTTTATGGGCTTTAAAGTCTATCAAATGGATGTAAAGAGTGCTTTTCTATATGGGCAGATTGATGAGGAGGTTTATGTCTCACAACCTCCAGGCTTTGAAGACCTCAATTTCCTAACAAAGTATACAGGGTAGTTAAAGCTTTGTATGGCTTGCATCATGCACCAAGGAAATGGTATGAAACCTTAACCACTTATCTTCTTGCTAATGGGTTTCATAGAGTCAGAGTGGATCAAACTTTGTTCATCAAGAAAGACAAGAATGATATCTTGCTTGTTCAAGTGTATGTTGATGATATCATTTTTGGATCTACCAAGATAGAGATGTGCAAAGAATTTGAGAAGCTGATGAAAGAAGAATTTTAGATGAGTTCTATGGGTGAACTCACATTCTTTTTGGGACTTCAAGTACTACAGAGGCCAGATGGTATTTTCATTAATCAAGATAAATATGTGGTTGAGATACTAAGGAAGTTCAAGTTCATCGATGCAAAGTCATCCAAGACCAGCACTCAGATAAGACTACACATCTACTGAAAGAAAATAGTGGTGAAGCGTTGATGTGTACTTATAGGTCTATGATTTGTTCTTTGATGTATCTTACATCATCTAGACAAGATATTATGTTTGCAGTGTGTGCATGTGCAAGGTTTCAAGTTACTCCCAAGTTCTCTCACTTGATTGCTGTGAAGAAGATTTTCAGATATCTTAAAGCATTTCCTACTCTGGGATTGTGGTACTCCAAAGATTCTCCTCTAGATCTCGGTTACTTACTCGATAGTGACTATGCCGAGCTAGCTTGGATAGAAAATCTACAACGGTGGATGCCAATTTCTTGGCCAGATTAGTGTCATGGCAGGCAAGTAAAAAAAACTATGGTGGCTAATTCTTCAACTGAGGCAGAGTATGTGGCTACTGCTAGTTGCTGTGCTCAAGTTCTATGGCTTCAAAATCAACTTTTGGACTATGGGTACAATTTCATGAATACCATCATTCATATTGACAATAGCAGTACCATTTGCATCATTAAGAACTCGTTCAACACACAAAGACTAAACATATTGAAATTAGACACCACTTCATTAGAGATTGCTATGAAAAGGACTAATTCAAGTTGTCAAAATTCATACTGATGACAACTATGCTGATTTGTTAACAAAAGGCCTTGATGTGGGAAGATTTCAGTACTTGGTCACAAGTATTGGAATGCTTAATCCATAACCTTTTTGTCAAAATGTTCTCGGTGTTGAGGGAGGTTGTTGGGTACTAAAATTGTTGTATGAGTTTGTATATGTTTACTTGTATTCCTGTTTCTGTGTTAACCAAGCTTTGTTGGGAGTTGAATTTAAAAGGTGTATATCTGAGATACACAACAAATGGTTATTGATTCACCATGTCTTACACACATAAGAATCAACTAGTCCAGAGCAAACGCGGCTACGGTAAAGACTTGTCAAATCCGTTTATGGTTGATAGTTTACCAAAACTATATGGTTATCAACTCACCATATTCTTTATGATTAAGAGTTGGCTAGTCCATAGCAAACGGCTCATGGTAAAGACATATCAAATCCGTTGATAGCTTATAGTTTGCTAAAAACTATGATAAGAGCGCTTTAGTTTTCAAATGATTTTTATTTACCACTGCTCTTTGAAATTTTTGTGAAAAATTACCAATGCTAGTTCACAGCCTTTCAATCGACAGTGTTATTTTACCACTGTTGTTCTAGGCGTTACAACTGATTGTGTCAAGAACTTATTTTTACTAGCCGTTGAAAGTAATCACTGTTTGTCATATATATAGGGTTAAAATATTAAGGAAATTATCTTCTTTCCATATTATGATAAATACTTTCTAAAGATAATTTCACTGACATAATACTTCTAAACCCTAACCCTATATATATTTCTCTCTTAATTGGCTAGTTATTTTTTCAATTCTTACTGACATAATATTCTGTTTCATCAAAAGTTTCTATGGCATCTTTAAACTTTGCAGATGAGCACAACCTAGTGGCCTACCTACAAAAGTCTAACGAGAAGAGTGGCCCTGTTTATCATAAAATTGTGGAATTTCTACATACCACACATATAAGGTATGCTTTGCTTTTAAAACCCACAATTTATATCTCTCAAATCAAACAGTTTTGGACTTCTGCTAAGTCCATAACACTTGAGATTGGAGACACATGAAACAGACAGTGGATGCTCTAAGAGCTGTGGATGGGGTAACTATTGATGTTACTGAGGCATCCTTGAGGAGAGTACTCCAATTGGGTGATCTCAATGGTCTCATCATTACCTATGCCGAAATTCATGATACTTTATCATCCATGGGGTATGATACCACTGACAAAAAGGCTACTTTCAAAAAGAGTGGTTTTTGTCCCCAATGGAGATTTTTGATTCATACTCTGTTGCATTGTCTCAGTCCAAAGAAAACATCTTATGAGAAATTTAGTTCAACCATGGCTTATCCTTTGGTTTGTCTAGTCACTGATAAGGTTTTTAACTGGTCAAATT
>OU343223.1:186237716-186378248 GCA_910596185.1 Chrysanthemum makinoi
ACTTAAAAATGAGAGATTTAAATAAAAACTGAATTCTATTAATCAAATGAAATTACAATTAGCTGAAAAGGATTACAATAATAATTGAAAGAAATAAGCTAAAAACATTAAGAAAACTACTCAGTTAATACATGATATGAGCTTGTGATACAAAGGGGTATATATAGCACGAATGAGCTAGGAAGAGTCTAGAAATCTTCATTTGTGCTTCTTTTCATCACCTCACAAAACCTTGGATTAGTTCCCAAAGATCATCCTTTGCGATCTCGCATTGATCATGATTACCACGTAGCCTTGGCCAATCAGAGGTGAGTATTTAGATGGAATGACAAACGGATTGCCAAGCGGCATCCGTGTCGTGTGTGTCGGGGGATTGTACTATATTACCCTTAATGATAGTGGATTGAGCTTAATTGGATTCGGGGTATATTAGGGTTCTTGCTTTCCTGGGTTTGGGTAGAAAGGGGGAAAAATGGGCGCGTTTTATTTTTTATTATATTTCGATTATTTGACTCGTTGACCGGATATTAAGTGGGAACGGGTTAGGTAAACCGGGTTGGGTAAACCTAAAAGGATAGTTTATTTTGGGCTTTGGGTTTGTGTTGGGCCAAGGTTAGACTTAGGATTTAAATTAGATCCATGTAAACTTATAAGGGCCAAAACTGCCAAATCAGAATTTCCAGGGACCAAACATGAAAATCTGAAAACTTAATCCAAGGGTTGATCTTGTCATTCTTCAATAATCCAAGGGCTAAATTTGCAACTTTTGAAACTTGAGGGGTCTTTAACTGCCATTTTGAGAATTGATTGTCCAAACTTGCAAATTCCTTTCCCAGCCTCGGCTTTTAGCATTCTTCTTTCTCTCGTGCTCGGTTTTCTTCGGTTTTGGCTTTCTTTTGTCTGTTTTGTCACATCTGTACCTGCACATGCATAAACTCAAGAAACACGCAAATGTTAGCAATAAACGGCTCTATCTTGGTTATTTTGGGTCAGTTTTGATAAACAAAAGATATGTGTTTAAGCACATATCAAAATACCCCGACGAGACCATTCGTGTCCCAGCAGCAATGCAATCAACTCACGCTTCTAAAACCAAGGATTTTAATCTCTTTCTACTAAACCTATGAAGAAGTAGCAAAGATTCCTCAAAAGAGATTAAGAAAGCCTTAATTCTAAAACGCCCCATTTACCTTTTAATTCACATATAGATATTACGATTAAGCACATTCAGATTATGAGTGACGGTTTGTTGAACTTTCATGTCGATTAATAACTCCAACATTTTTCAAACGACACGTTAGGATCACGGAGTAGGAAACACAACACAGCGTGAAGTGACCATACGGATAGAATACATCGTCCCTGATTTTTCACAAGTCCCCAAACTAAGCGTAAAATCGAAATCATTGTTAAATATGACTCTAGATGCTAACACTACCCATGGAAGTTACTTGTGTAATTACCTTTTGCTCCCATTTTCCTATTTTCCTCTAGATTTTTTTATTTTTGTGAGAAATGAATTTCTTCAAATTTTCTCGTTTCGATAACTTTTATTCTAATAAAGATATAAAGCTAAGTCGCTAATTAGTTATCCACCTTCCCTCGAAAACCATTGCACACAAGAATGAGGTCCACATCAAGGTCCTAATTTCACACGATTTAGGGAGAATATCTTTTTATGGCGAAGAGACAACTCATCTACGAGTCCGAGACGAAGCTTTATTTAGACATCTCCGGATCCGAAGTTTGGCTTAACACTATTTGACATTTGCATTTTGAAATTTAGGCCCTTGATCTTTTCAACTACTAACTCAACGGGATTACCGTTTTATCAGAAGTCTTATTATGACTTTGGATTTTCCTCGCTTATAGAAGTCTATGAAAACTTTTATAGCTTTGGATTTTTAATTTTAAAACATTTGGGCTTTATTTCATGTTAATTTTTGTGCCAAACTCCAAACCCTACGGCTTTTATAACAATAGAAACAATAGCAGCAAACTATCAGAATCGTTGTCTATTACAAGTAACACTGACAATACCTTGATGTGTACCCAACTCTCATGGGCAAAGATTCTCTAAAGAAGATAAAAAACTAACTATCGTCAAAAACTCAACATCTCTAATTATTATTTAACAGATATGGGGTGAAACAATTTTGTGGGAACAAAATGCCATAAGTACCTTCGATGGGCTCTAAAGAGAACCAACTACTCCACGCTTAGCATCTAAACTCATAAGTAACTCTATCATTTCTCGATCTCCGCAAATTTAAAATCCCAAATAATGAGATCCGCGGATGCTTAGCCGATAATTTTTAGGTTATCTATGGTTAAGGGAACAAGCTAGGGCTCAACACGCCCGTTCAAGTCAGAATTCTATTCCTACTCTCACCAAATGTAGGAAAGTCAGCAAGGTGTCAAAACATATATTAACTTAGCAAATGCTTTGTCTAAATGAAATTAAGTTATGCATATTTAAAATCACTCAGGGAAACTTGCAAATTCTTGGCCTTGTGAGCTAGAATTCGCATTTTATAGCTTCTTGTCTAAGAGACTAGCAAACTTTTCAATCAAAAAGACTTAACAAAAGCTTAAATTTTTTTTAAATTTTCTCATTTATAGCACAATTTTTTTTTTCATTTTCTAAGGAAAAACGGGGTTGCGAGAATACACGACAAAAATAAGCAAGTGCGGTCAAATCAAATCGAAGATTACCCTACCCCAGACTAGAACGAAACATTGTCCTCAATGTTTAAAAGCAAGGGTATCAACAAAAATCTAAAAGCCGTTTATTAAGTATGCTCAAAGATAAACGTTAGTCGATAAGATTTTAGATATCGGATTTCCATCAGCAACGATCATGAATCTTGAGAGAAGAAAAGACAAACTTCGAGCACGAGAGTCTTCATATCGGGAAAATCCTAAACAACATCACAAACAACCAAATACGAGAAATCGAAGAGGCTAACCCCTTCACGTCACTTATTAGAAAATAGAAAGAAGATAGAGATAAGCATGGGGTGCCTCCCACGAAGCGCTATTTTTTTGGTCACCGAGTAGCTAGCTTGACTCGATCCCCGAATTCAGTTGTCCTTAGGGAAAGTTTGGAGATCCGGGACAACCATAGATGGGATGTCCCTCCAAAATAATGTTTCACACGATGACCATTCACCTTGAAATTTGGGCCATCGGGTTGAGAAAGCTCTACCGTTCCATACGGGAAAACCTGAGCAACGGTGAATGGTCCGGACCAACGGGTTTTGAGTTTGCGCGAGAATATCTTCAAGCGAGAGTTAAAGAGGAGAACTTGATCACCAACGTTGAAAACGCGGTTTTGATTTTAGAATCATGAATCCTCTTAGTCTTCTCTTTGAAAATCAAAGAATTCTCGTAAGCCCGATCCCTAAGCTCATTTAATTCATTCAATTGAACTTTCGGTGATCACCCGCGGTCTTAAGATCAAAGTTTGCATGTTTCAAGGCCCAGAATGCCTTATGTTCGAGCTCGATGGGCAAGTGACAAGCTTTTCCATACACCAACTTAAATGGGGTGCACCGGATGGGTGTCTTGTATGCGCGGTCGCGAAAGCCCATAATGCATCATCTAACTTATCGGCCCATGAAGTTCGATTTTCTCCTACGGTCCTTTCTAAAATCCTTTTCAAACCACGATTCGAGACCTCAACTTGTCCGCTCGTTTTCGGGTGATACGCGGTAGAAAGACGATGGTTAACTCCATATTTAGCCATAACTTTAGCAAATTGTTCATTACAAAAATGGGTACCGCGATCATTGATGATAGCACGAGGTGCTCCGAATCGGGAAAACAAATTCTTCAAGAACTTAACAACCATTCTAAGGGTCATTGGTGGGGAGCGCCTTCTCTTCAACCCATTTAGACAAGTAGTCGACGGCCACGAGGATATACTTATTACCCTTAGATGATGGAAATGGTCCCATAAAATCGATGCCCCACACGTCAAAAATCTCACAAACTTGAATAGCATTTTGTGGCATTTCATCCTTTTACGAAATTTTCCCTTGACGTTGGCAAGAATCACAAGACTTAACTAAATCATGAGCATCTCGATATATGGTAGGCCAATAAAACCCGGAATCAAAAACCTTCTTGGCGGTGTAGCTTGCACCATGATGGCCACCAGTGGGTCCGTTATGGCAAGCATTGAGAATATCAAGGGCCTCTTGGCCATGAACACACCGCCGGATTACTTGATCCGCACAAATCTTAAACAAGTAGGGATCGTCCCGAAATAATGTTTAACATCTTTGAAAAACTTTTTCTTCTGTTGGGACGACATCCCTTTCACGAGAAAATTGCCCGCATGGTAATTTGCAAAGTCGGCAAACCATGGGGTGTTTAGGTCTTTCTTAGCAATCATCCCAAGTGTCTCGAGAGAAAATGTTTCCGTGATATATTTTTTCTCGAGCACACTTTGATGGGGATTCTCAAGTCTAGAAAGGTGATCGGCGGCAAGGTTCTCCGCTCCTTTTTTGTCAAGAATAGTAACATCAAACTCTTGAAGGAGGAGAACCCACCGAAATGTCGTGGCTAGCATCTTGCTTTGCCAAAAGATACTTTAGAGCAGAATGGTCGGTATACACTATGGTCTTCGACAAGACAAGGTAGGGTCGAAATTTCTCGAAAGCATAAACAACGGCCAATAATTCCTTTTCAGTAGTCGTATAATTGTGTTGGGCCTCGGACAATGTCTTACTCGCATAGTGTATGGGTTGAAAATATTTTGATTTACGTTGCCCCAAAGGCGCCCCAATTTAGTAATCACTTGCATCACACATGAGTTCAAAGGGCAAATCGGTCGAGGGCAACTAAGATCGGAGCCTCAGTTAATTTCTTTTTAAGAAAATTAAATGCTTCAATGCATTCGTTGGTGAAGATAAACGGAGCATCCTTCTCGAGGAGATGGGTCGGAGGCGGGCTATCTTAGAAATCTTGGATGAAGCGGCGATAAACGGCATGACCCAAAAAACTCCGAATACCTTTGATGGTAGTAGGATGAGGGAGTTTAGCTATAACGTCGACTTTAGCTCGGTCGACCTCAATCCAAGATTTTGAAATCTTATGGCCGAGGACAATGCCCTCACGAACCATGAAATGGCACTTCTCCCAATTCAAGACCAAGTTGGTGTCTTCACACCGTTTGAGCATGTGGTCTAGATGAGAGAGGCAAAAAGTGAAAGAATCTCCATAAACCGAGAAATCGTCCATAAAACTTCCATAGACTTCTCGATCATGTCATGAAAAATAGCCATCATGCACCTTTGGGCGTCAGGGGCATTGCATAAACCAAATGGCATTAGTCGGTAAGCAAGCGTTCCATATGGGCGCGTGAAAGTCATTTTCTCTTGATCCTGCGGATCAATCGAATTTGAAAGTAGGAAAAACCATCGAAAGCAATAGAACTCATTTCCGCTAAGCGTTCGAGCATCGATCCATAAAGGTAGCGGAAATGATCCTTCGTGTAGCATCATTCAACTTTAGGTAATCAATACACACTCCATCCGGTGGCGAAGTGTAGAAATCAATTCATTATCTTCATTGGCAATGGCGGTCATGCCACCTTTCTTGACACAATGGATAGGGCTAACCCAGAGCTATCGGAGATTGGATAAATGATTCCGTCGAGGAGTTTAAGAACTTCCCTTTTGATAACCTCATGAATTTTCGGATTAACCCTACGTTGTTGTTGAATAACGGGTTTGCAATCATCTTCCATTAAGATCTTGTGAGTACAAAAGCGAGGGTTTATGCCTTTGATATCGGAAATTTGCCAAGCGATGGAACTCTTATGTTTTCGAAGAATATCCAAAAGTGCGGTTTTCTCCTCATCTTTCAAGTTTTTAGCAATGATGCGGGAAACTTGTTAGGTTCTTCAAGAAAAGCGTATTCAAGATGAGAGGTAAATCCTTGAGCTCGGAGCTCGGTTTTTGTTAGGCGTTTATGCAGTTTGATTTCTTCAATCGTAATCTTTTTTGGAGGGAGTGACGGTGATGGATCTTCATTCAATAATTGCTCAAGATAAAGGATATCTCCCTCAGAATCATAAACACCATCATCAATTCGGTGGAATCGATTAGTCATTAGCAAGAAACTCATCGATCTCTTCCAAAGGAAGTCACTCCCTCGACGGAGTAAGAGAGGGAAGAATTCGGCAATTATAGGCTCAGTTGTTAGAAGGTGAATCGGTGAATTGTGAGCAAAACCAAGAACTTCTTGGCGTACTCCTCACAAAAACATCAATACGTCGATTCGATTGATAGAAGCATCGTCGAAATTTGAGGAGTATCTCGTCGTTTGATTAATGTTGAATGTGGCGGCTTCTTGATTAACTCTCAACGTAATCTCTCCTTCGAACACATCAATTAAAGCAGACCGTCCGTAGAAACATCTTCCAAGAATAATGGGTTTTCGAGTGCGGCATCGAAATCTACCACAACAAAATCCGCGGGAAAATAGAACTACCCCACTTTGACAAAGACATCCTCGGCTATACCCTTTGGGCCAGTTATTAGAGCGATCGGCTAGCTCGAGGGTCATACACGTTGGGGTAAGTGGGGGTAATGAAAGCTTCTCGTAGATTGAATTTGGCATTAAATTGATACTCGCACCAAGATCGGCCAAGGCGGAGCATTGAACAATTCCTTGAAAATCACATGGAATGGGGAACTTGCCGGGGTCACCTAACTTTTAGGAAGTTTCTTGGATAAGCCGAACAATTCTCATTAGAGATGTAAGTAGCAAGCTCATATAGCTTCTCCTTGTTTGTAAGCAATCCCTTAATTGTAGAAGCAAGTTTAGGCATCAAGAGAAGGGCATCCATAAAGCCCATTTCCATTCAAGTCTTTGAAGATTTGAAAAAATGTTTCCATTTGATGATTAGATTTTTCACGAAGCGTTTGATCTTTAAGACGAGGCGGATATGGGATAGAGCGGTTTGGATTAGCTTTCTTCACATTCACGGGAGCATCTTGGGCTCGAGAATCTTGGACAACGTGGGTTGGACATTCTCGATACTCCACTTATTAGTAAGGAAACTGGGTCCTTTGTTACACGGTCTCACGGTCTACCACACGAGAAGAAGAAGTGTTAGTGGTAGGAACCGTGGGTCCATCGTAACTTCACCACCGGGTAGTGATTGCTTTCATGTCACCTCTCGGGTTTAGAATCGTATTGCTCGGAAGAGCGGAACCCGAGGGTTGAGAATAAGATGTAGGCGGTGATTGGCTTGAAAGAAACTAGCCATCATATTCCTTATTTCATCATCTTTTTTGCTTGTAGCTTCCATCTCCTTTTGAAGTCCATCCTCATGCGTTAATTTGATTTTCAAATTTTTAATGGTGTGTCGGAGTTCTTCATGTAAGCTAGAAAATCGTTGTTTGGGGCGACTTGAGGAGGTGCTTGATAAGATTGTTGAGGAGGAGGTGGTTGTTGGTAAACTTGAGGTGGAGGAGCTTGGTAGTGTTGATTACCATGATTAACATTAGCTCCTCGGTTCTGATTAACATGATGGTTACCATTGAAACGGTTTTGATTTTGTTGTTGAGGTTGGTTGAAGGGAGGTCGAGATAATTGTTTGAGCGGTAGCTAAGAAGATTTCGATCTCCTTGGTTGATTGTAGTTCACTGTAGACATAAACATTCTCATGTGCGTAGCCACCGATGGTTGGGCATTCGGAATAAGAATGTGGACCTCCACAAGTCTCACAAGTCGGGTGTACCGCTTTCACTTGTTGATTCGATTCGATTATTCATCAGGTAATCCGTAAGATATCGTCGATCTTTTTGTTCATGGCGGCTATTTGAGAGAAGAAGGCGTATTTGTCGAGATGATGCACCCCTTCGGTGGTAGAATCCCAATAATTGTAATGAGCAGTCATGTTCTCAATAAGATCGTAGCATTCCTCGGGACGTCTTTTCATGAAAGTTCCACCGGCGGCGGCATTGATTGTTTCACGGTGTCTCAACATCAAACCATTATAAAGCGTATCAATTTGAGTGACAAGCAACATGTTATGATTTGGACATCGATCAATCGCAAGCTTATATCGTTCCCAAGCTTCAAACAAAGATTCATCGGGATATTGCGGAAATTACGATATCGTTCCTCAACTTCGTCACCATCGGCGGTGGAAAGTACTTTGCCTTTGAAACCATTTCCTCGAAAGTATGAATCGAATTCTTGAGTCGATCAAACCAAGTGGCATGATGAGTCAAAGAGTATGGGAAAAGATCTGACGAAAGGCGTCATCGGAGACCCCATTTTGTTTCATACTCACAGTGATGGTCAAAATTTATCAAGATGTTTGTTTGCATCGTCATCGGGTAAACCATGAAATTGACAAATTTGTTTTTACTTGTTCTATCATATGTTGTTTCAAGCTAAAATCGGTAGCTTGAAAATTAGTCGGTGCAATTGGTCCTCCCCTCCCGTACATTGTAGGTTGACATAACTCCTCCATCGTTCGAAGATCGGGAGCTACATTTTGATTAGGGGAGGAGGATTAGGACCGGGGTTGGGTGGTCCGTTGGGCGCCATATTCGTAACTTCAGTGCGTTCGATCTATACGAAGTCGTCTAGATCGAGATCGAGTGCGCATGCACTTAAATACCAAGGCAATTAAAATGATACGGTTTTGAAAACACAATGAACTTAATAATCCCAAGTGAATAAATCACTTCTGAAGAAGCCTTTAAGCGTGAAGAAGCTTTTTAGGTCGTGAAAGCTTATTAAAACCCGCTTCTTTTCGGCCGCAATTTAATGTCGGGCCGTCCTTATACCCACCACCGCAGTGTGTTTATCAAATAGAAATAAATCGACTCAAGCGACACAAAGGCAAGTTTTTGATCTTTGGTTAGGGAACTTACTAATGATAACACCTCCGTTGAGAATGTTATATAATTGATGTATTCTATTTAGCTCAAAACAAAAGAAAATCTTTTTGTATTTTAATATGATATATATATATACAAAGAAAAAGGAAAATATTTTTATTTATTTTATTTTTGATTTTTTATAAAAAATAACTTCACAAAGGAAGGATCTCGAGTCACTAATCGTCAAACCTTTAACAATATTGTCGCGACACAACCTCCCGGCCCGGCACCAAAATTTGATTCGTTGAGGTTTAGGGGTGTGTGTGTATGGATAAAACCACAATATCGATATCAAAAATAACCACAAGTAATGATTTAAAATCCCTTTAGGAAAAAGGATAATGAATCAAAACCGTGAGTGATAGTGATACGGATTAGGAAATCCGAGTCGTTTCCCAACGAGGTGTGAATGGGCAACGTCGTTATTGGTTCGTTATTAAAATGCTCGATGTTTTGGATTTATGATAATATTAAAACTACGGGGAATGGAAAAACAATTAAGGGAAATTACACTACGGAAATTCAAAACGCGAATTATACTAAGCGTATTAAAAAGCGTAAAATAAAATCAACTCGTCTATTCTAAGTCCTAAAAATAATCGAAAATTACTTTCTAACTAAAAATGATATTAGAAAATTATCTAAGAATTAAAATTATTTTTTAAGATTTTTCTGGAATTTATTTGAATTAAAAACTAATTTAAACTAATTTAAATGCTAAAAATTACAAATTAAAGTAGGAAAATCTAGAAAAATTATTTTTTTGCTTTTATAATTTTCTTAATCTAGGAAAATTGAAAAATTATTTTTTGGAACCTTTTCTGAATTATTTGTATTAAATGCTATTTAAAAGTATTAAAAACTAGTTTAAATCAAGAAAAATAGCAAACAGTGTCTAAAAATTATGAAAAATTCAGTAAAAGTCTACAATAATATTCTAAATCTATGAAAAATATCAAATCCTATGCTAGTTTGCAACAAATTGGAGATGTAGTGTAACTGTTTTCCAAATAAGCACTTGTAATAAGCTACAAGCTACTCTCTTGAGCCAAAAGCTACGAAGCTCTTAAGCTAAAATCAACTTATGTACACCTAAAGTAACTAAGCAACCTAAGACCACGAGGTACAAGCTTATGAGTACAAACTCAAACTAGTTCAATCAGGCTGAGGTGCTCAATTCAAGCTTAAAAATAAGCTATCTATTCTACTTGGAACTCAACACCAGATATTAGATCCTCTAAAGGACCTAGCTAAGAACAGTTAAACCAAATTTTAGGTCCTAACTATCTAGAATGAGCCACTGTGCAAGGCACGCAAGTTTCTTTGTTTCACACTCGATGGCTTCTGAGTGTGAGCAGAGGAAAAAGCAAAAAGCCGGTGATTTAGAGCTTAAGCTGTTTCCAAAAATTTGACAAAAATCAGTTTTCAAAACTTAACCAATTAAAATTGTTTATCCCAGAATTTCACTAATTTTCACTCAAAAATGAGTCAAGGAAAAATCCACAAAGTTTGGTGAAAACATTTTTCTAACTTTTGACTTTTAACTCGAGATGAAATTTTGACTAATTTGAGATTACGGTGACTCTAATTTGATCGGAATAATGAAATAGCTACAACAAAACTTGATTAAGCTAATAATATGAGATCTAAACTTATTTCTATCCTCCTTGATTACTGCACTATGATTTAAGCTTAGATCAAGTTAAAAGCTAATTTGACTAATGAAGCTCTATGATGCAAATTTATGAACTAATAATACTAAATAGACCTATACTATTGTAATGCAACAGAATTTAATCACTAACAAAGCCTCTAACCTAGATTATAAGCAGATCCAGACACTCCTTTCTTAAGATGATATTCAAACTGAACAAAGCAAATCAAAATTTCAAGTTACTACAATCCTTAATATAACTACTACTAATTATACTAGACCTAATTCAAGCAAATTCACAGCAATATCACTCTAATTATAACAGAACCAATCAATTCAATTACTACTACTCTATTAAGCTAATAATGAAACGAAATTGAAACTTACAAGATGTCCAGCCACGATGGCTTAACTTCAGTTAAATAACCACTACCTAATACTGATTTTCAACCCAAATCCAACTCTGATTCAACCCATTTCCATCTCCAATCCATATGAAGCTGCAGGTTGACTTTTGTTGTGAGAGTGTTTTAAAATAAAAACTTAGTAGAGGCTTATATAAGCAATTAATAAGCTATAGGAGAGCTTATAAGAGCTTATCAAAACAATTTTAATAGCTGAAATCAAAGCTGAACACTATTTCACTATATTTTTTTATTCTTTTAAGAGATTTTAATTATTATTTTTTATATGACTGGCGAAAACATCAATTGAATAAACTGAAATAAGTGATTTCAATGCGAATAAGCTAATAAGAAATTTAAAAACGAATAAAACTTAAAAATGAGATTTAAATAAAAACTGAATTCTATTAATCAAATGAAATTACAATTAGCTGAAAAGGATTACAATAATAATTGAAAGAAATAAGCTAAAAACATTAAAACTACTCGATTAATACATGATATGAGCTTGTGATACAAAGGGGTATATATAGCAGTCGAATGAGCTAGGGAAGAGTCTAGAAATCTTCATTTGTGCTTCTTTTCATCACCTCACAGCCCTTGGATTAGTTCCCAGCATCATCCTTGCGATCTCAACCATTGGATCATGATTACCACGTAGCCTTGGCCAATCAGAGGTGAGTATTTAGATGGAATGACACACGGATTGCCAAGCTGGCATCCGTGTGTCATGTCGAGGATTGTACTATATTGCCTTAATGATAGTGGATTGAGCTTAATTGGATTGGGGTATATTAGGGTTCTTGCTCTGGGTTTGGGTAGAAGGGGAAAAATGGTGGCGTTTTATTTTTTATTATATTTCGATTATTTGACTCGTTGATGGGATATTAAGTGGAACGGGTTAGGTAAACGGGTTGGGTAAACGGGTGTGGGATAGTTTATTTTGGGCTTTGGGTTTGTGTTGGGCCAAGGTTAGACTTAGGATTTAAATTAGATCCATGTAAACTTATAGGGCCAAAGCGCCAAATCATAATTTCAGGGGACCAAACATGAAAATCGAAAACTTAATCAAGGGTTGATCTTGTCATTCTTGATAATCAAGGGCTAAATTTGCAACTTTTGAAACTTGAGGGGTCTTTAACTGCCATTTTGAGAATTGATTGTCCAAACTTGCAAATTCCTTTCCCAGCCTCGGCTTTTAGCATTCTTCTTTCTCTCGTGCTCGGTTTTCTTCGGTTTTGGCTTTCTTTTGTCTGTTTTCTCACACGTACTGCACATGCATAAACTCAAGAAACACGCAAATGTTAGCAATAAACGGCTCTATCTTGGTTATTTTGGGTCAATTTTGATAAACAAAAGATATGTGTTTAAGCACATATCAACAATTAATCATAAAGTGGCTAAAAGTTCACATAATTGTGACCATATGGTGTTTCCTTAATTAATAAAAGTTCACCTTTGCACAAAAAAAATATATTTTGTGTTCTGGTCTACTTATAAGCATAAAAGTTTAGTGGATAAGGCTGCCAGTACAAAGTTAAGTCTGGTAGCTTAGTTTTAGTGGTTAAGGCTGCCAGTACAAAGTTAAGTCTGGCAGACCTAAGTTAAGTCATTTAGTATTAGTAGTTTAGTTACGATTATGAAAAACATAATAGTTTTTTGTGTGACTATTGATCATCCAATGGCCACACTAAATTTATGTTTGTGTGGCCTTTTCTAATATTTAGTCACACAAAGAATGTTTCTTTTGGGTATTTAGTCACATACAATTAATCATAAAGTGGCTAAAAGTGTTAATAAGTGTGACCATATGGTGTTTCAAGTGAAGAAACGTGTATTTGGTGTGACTATTGATCATCCAATGGCCACATGAATTTTATGTTTGTGTGGCCTTTTCTAACATTTAGTCACACAAGCATGTTATTTTGGGTATTTAGTCTCATGCAATTAACCATAAAGTGGCTAAAAGTGTTAATAAGTGTGACCATATGGTGTTTAAAGTGAAAAAAACGTGTATTTTGAGTGACTATTGATCATCCAATGGCCACATATTAAGTTACGTGACCATATGTACTAGATTTTGGCTACACTTAAATAATATGTGTGACAAAACTTTTAGTGTGACCATATATGGCATTTGGTCACAGTGTTAGTAGTAAATGTGACTTTATAGATTAGTTTTTGGCAAGCTAACACAAACTAAACTTTAAACACATATTAACTATGAACATATGTACTTTGGATTTTGGCTACTTGAATGTGTGACAAAACATTTAGTGTGACCATATATGGCTGGTGCAGTGTTCAGTGTTGTGACATATATTTGTCCTTTGTTTATATGTATATTGTGACTAATGCTTCAACCTTACTTTTCATTTGTCACTCGTTCCAATTTCAGATGTGGCTAAAAAGTTGGTAAAACATATCAGTCACCCTTAAATAATGTGTGACAAAACTTGACTCTATGATTTAGACACATAAAAAATTACTTCATGTGACAAACGCATCAAGGCTACTTGTATTTGTCATGCGTTCCAAATTCATATGTGGCTAAATGATCTGAAACAAAATCACCAGATACCTATAGCCACACAATGTTCAAATGTGTGGCAATACAGTTCTAATGGTCACACAATCAAAATTTGATTGTGAAAAGTACGTTAAACGTTTTTCATTTACCTTGACCCACACAAATATGCGAATTTGTGGCCGTTCCATTTCGACCATGTGTGACCAAATCCCGTTTTTGTACTAGTGTTCTGAGTCTTATCCATTGACCATCTCATCACCCATAAGAGATGAGACCACTCTCACTTTGGCTACTAATACACCTATCACTATAACTACTCCACCACCAACAAAGACTCCTAGCTCACCACCAGGCTCCCATCAAACATCAAAATCACCATGACCTCCAAAATCCTAAAGCCTCATCCCACTAGAGTTATTCTCTACACCACCTACATCTCTAAATCCATTTTTGGAAGACTTGGAGAACTTGCCTCCTAGGCCTAATCATCCACCACCTCTACCATCTTTAGGTACTATTGAGCGAATAGCTCATGAGTCTCCACGTCCATCATTTGACCCAACGCCCGTTAGGCCAAAACCTCTTCTTTTCCATCCCATTCACAAAATGGGTCCTTTGTATGGGGATCAACCACTTCCTACATCAATGTCTTCTCATATAGGGACATTGAGGAATCAATGGGAAGACCATCCCACAAAGAAGAGATTCAAAATTTGAACTCCATCATCTCACCATTCTCAAATATGGTGGATTCTCATCTTAGTGATGCTATGCAAATGCAAAGTGCTTTGCTAGCCTCCATAATCACCACTCCAAACACCAACACCAACACCAACACCTCCACCATTCCACCACCACAAACCATGAACCATACTACCCCCTAGACATGGTTTCTCCAATTGTCAGCGTACTGCCCAAATAACCGAAAGGACCCGGGTGATGGTCCATGAGCTTCAAGACGAAATGAGGTTCATCCTCAATCATATCCTAGAGCGCATCAATGCTCTTGCTCGTACACCACCTCAATAGGAGGGTCTTAGCTTATTTTCTTTAAGCATTTTTAATTTTCTAGGATTTTTCTTGTATTTTTTACTTTCTAAGATAATTTCTTTATTTTCTAGGATTTTATTATTGTACTAAACACTTCATTGTGTTCCCTTTTCATGATTCTTAAATCATGAAAAATTTTAACAAATGAATAGTGTTTCTTATATGGTTGTGGATTGTTACATGGTGTTTGGAAATGCTTGTGATGATTCTTATTACTAACAAATTTTTTTTGTAGCTTTTTCACAATCCATGTATCTTTCTCTTTGCACCCAATTTAGGGGGAGTATTGGCAAGGGAGAGATAATGGCTCGGGCTCATTACATTAAGCCGCATCTTCTTTTTATTGAGACAAAAAGGGGGAGAAATATATAGAACTTGGTTATATTTGACTTTCTGAAAAAGTCAACTGCATACTTTGACTTTCTGAAAAGTCAAACATCATACTTCAACTTATGAAGACTTTAACCTTCTAAAAAGTCAACTGCATACCATGACTTTCTGAAAAAGTCAACATCATGTCTACATTAGGACATACTTGCATTATCATCTTTATCTTTCAAGTTCTAAAAATAATATTTTTATAAATCTTGTACAATCTTTACATCTTTTATAAAAATAAAATTTATGTTTTGTCCTCAACAAAAAGGGGGATATTGTTAATACAAATATCGTCATTAAACGTTATTTATATTTTGATCTTTACCTAAGTTTTGTTAACGATAAAAGTAAATTTAATTTTTATAAAGCTTAAAGCTTGTCAAGGTTAATAGATATTAAAACAAGCATTTTCAAATAATATCTTCATCACTCAATCATTTACATTGTGATTAATCATATATTGATATGACTCTAAACCATAATGTATGATAGTAGTTTTAGTTCAAGAATGTTTTGGTTTCTTAAAACAAAACATTTCATATGTATTTGCATTTTAACATATTTCTAAAAATAGAAAAAAACACACATGACATCATGTGGTGCATCATTAAAATCCTTAGAAGATTTCACTAGATACTTTTTGTAGATTAAGGCTCTACATATCTTACACAATCTTGGATAGATATGGTTGACTTTGGTAAGATTTTGAGATCTTCTTTAGGGACCTCGGCGGCACCAAAATTAACACAGGCGGAACCCTTTAGGGTTTCGTGGTCCGTGGTGCTTCTTGATCTTTTGGCTATAAATAGCAAAGCCAAACCAAGTTTTTTTTCATCCCTTTCCATCATATTCTCATACATTCCTTCTCTCTAACATTTCTAACTTAATTTCATATCATATTAGTGATCTCTTTTGTAGCAAAAAAGATCAAGGCACATTCAAGCTTCAACAAGAAGTTGGAAGTCTTATTCGTTTGTTGTTGTATGATCTTGTGTTGATTCATACATCATTGTTTTACCAAACCATCATAATCTTGTGAGTGTGAGTGGTTAGTATTTTAGTCCTTAAAATACATTGTGTGCGGGAGTGGTTTTACCCTTAAAAGAACTTCGACATCTAGCTTAGTGAGAAATAGTGTGTCACGTGAAGTGTAAAGGTTTCTCCACCGGTGAAAGGAGCTTGTTGACTAGTGAAGATAAACTCTCGAGTGTGAGACTCGGGGAGTGGAGTAGGGCAAGGAAAAAGAGTCCTTGTAGCGAACCTATAAACAACTTGTTGTGGTTTGATTTTTTCTTTCCTTATCTACTCTTTATATGTTGTTGATTATTATTCACTAACATATCTAAGATCAATATCAATCGATCTTACAATAAGTTTCAAAACAAAGTTTTTAATTGGAAAACTATTCAACCCCCTTCTAGTTTTCCACACGCAACTTCATAGGAATCCTACCGAGCTAATCAGGGGAGTGCTAGTTTCTTTCTCTTTCAATTACCTTCCATTATCATAAGTTTGATACTTTCGGGGAATATTGGGGACAATGTTCAGTTTAAGTGTATGGAGGGAGAATAAAATGGGAACTTAGAAACTATGCTTATCCTTGATTATTTGTCTTGTCCTTGGTAATTTGTGTAATAAACTATGAGAAATATTTGTTAGGGAAATTTTAGCACCAAATTTAAAATTTTTTATGACATGTCACGAGCAAAACTTTATTGAATAAAGCGTCTCATGAATAGGAGTTATATGACTAGCACAAAAACTGTTTACCACTCAAATTCCACCCCAAAAATGTGAGGTTCGCCCCAAGATCTTTAGGAATAAAAGCATTCACCTTTAATGCTTAGAGAGTGTACCGGTAGTATAATAGATTCTAGAACTTGTTTTGTGATGCATTCCAGGATCGCTAGTGAGACTACACTTGTGTAGTTAGGAATAACTAAGTGATAAGAGGCATTAGGATAACCCTTGTTTGAATCCTGTATTATAATTACTTCTTCCACATCGGTTGAGTAATTACCCCACACCCTGCGATGTACTTATCTTTTAGTACGATACCCTAGTTAACCCCTCAGAGCCTATCACTTTCGCGGTTCTCGTGATGTTTCGAGTTTCCGGAATATCAATGAAGAGCATTATTTACAATCCACCCCCAAATGTAGACCCAAATCGTCTTAGTCTACCTTGTATGCACTCACCTTTAGTGCATTATTGTTATCATTACTAAACCCTTAGTTCAATTATCTAGTTACTTGCATGGTTGCTAAGTCGAGTCATATCTTTTTACACAGTTTTGGGATGATTGGGACTCATGGGTAAAAGTAATATTTTATGGAGTAACGGGAAGGAACGTTAAATTCAAATTCCTTTTGTCTACGTAATTAAATACTCCAAGTGTTTTGCTCTTTTCAAATCGGGTCAATTAGTGTTAGAGAAATAAAAACTCAAGTGTAGGGATGCTTCTATAAATCCCTTATATTTTGATGTTATCGTAGAGGATGGTAGAGTAAAAATGTATGCAAAAAAAATTGAAAAAATTGAAAAAAGAAAAAAAAATGATGAAAAACGTACGGGCTACCATCCTATGTCTATCTTTATGTTTATGTCTTTAAATTTATGCATGTTTGTTTCAAGTTATCTAGAGTTTAGTGAGTCGAGTCTTGGCTTAGCAATGCCGCGCTTTTCATACTTGTAACATAAGATTTTTGACTTGCCACCACTAAATCGCCTATCCAACAAAACCCTTTGATTCCCTACCGTAAGCCTAACGTTACAACTCTTTTAAAGACCTCTTAGATAATTGTTCCTAGGTGCTTACACCAAAGCGGGGGAGGTTTGATATAGTCTCAAGCCTATGGTAATCTATGTACTATGCCAAGTAATGAGTTTTTATCTTCCATTTCCATTTACTATATTTCATATAAACTCGAGAGATGAGAGAAATTTCCGTGCTTGTTATGACTATTGCGGTGCTTTTACTTGTTACGAATTATTTTAAACCCATGCTTCATGCCCTCTAACTTATAAATTGATTAGCCGAAAGCACATTTGCTTGAGGATAAGCAAATACCAAGTGTAGGGATATTTGATAAGGATTTAAAATGCACACTTTTAAGGGGTCATTTAAGCCCTTAATCGACCACTTTTATATATATTACTGCTTAATTTCGTTCCTTTTCACTTTTTAGGTCTCATGGAAGCAAAATGCTGGAATGATGCACATTTGGACGAAAAGGAGTGAAAACATGAAGAAAATGGCAAAGTTAAGATCTAAGCCACTTAAGCTGCTAAAACTGAACCTGACAGCGTCCCAATCAAAGGGCGACATCGTCCTTCTATACAGATTTGATAAAAACATGCACCAGACGGCTTAGTGGAATTTTTGCTCATAACACCTGACGGCGTCGGGCTTTGAAAGAAGAAGGCGTCACTCGGACTTTTCATCTCGGGCGGCCCAGATCCAGAACCAAGGCGGCGTCCATCAGAAGCCCGGCGGTGTCACAACTCTAAGGTGCGTCGTCCCATCGATAACTTGGCCAAGGCGAAAACCTAATACGGCGATTTGCGGAGTCCCATAAGGACGTCATCGAAGTGTAAACTTATATATAGAATTCCATTTTACGCATTTAGAGGGTAGACTTTTGAGTAAAAACCTAAGCGTTTGTAGTCCAACTTGGACCGATATCTTAGGGTCCCGAACCCTATTTTACACATCAAGATAAGTGTTTTAATCCAATAGTATCATTATGTCTTCCATTGATTGTGTGTATGCTTGCTTGTTTAACATGTCTAGCTAAATTTCTTGTGTGTTTGCTTAGATCTACGAAGCTTAGTCATTAATTATTGTTACGTTGTCTCTTATCTTAATTGTAATTAGCTTAGGAGTGCAACTAGGCTATCGTTTTGTTTAATGCTTGAATAATCTTTGTGAAAGTTAGTTTATGAATAATCTAGCGGATTTCGTAGGCTAAACCCAAAGGTAACCTCAAAGAGTTAGGGCATATGCACACCCTACGACTTTAGGAAATACAATGCGTTAAGAATAAGGACGTGACAATTCAACCATCAATAAAAGATAAATAGGGAGTAATAGTATCTAGGTAAACACATTTTTAATCATCATACGATCACACATCAAATAGACATAGCTACCCATAGAATTAGATAATTAGAATAGTAGAATTAATCGGTAGAAGTACCACCCCCAAACCAATTGCCCCAAGATTTTACCCTTAGCTTTCTAAACAAATAATAAAAGATGAAAAAAGAATCATCCTCAACCTCCACCTTAGCGTAATACACTTCTTGATAGCATTCCTATTCCCTAGAGAATAATATCAATCCCCGAGGCTTACCCAATACTACACTACAACGATTAGGTTCCTTTGCCTAGGGTGTTGAAAAACTTGCTCGACGAAAAGTAAGTTCTTTTGACCCCAAACGCGCTTCGTACGCGCATCAAATTTTTTTATTGTTATGAAGACAAACACGTTCTAATTGTGGTGGCAATATGATAAATTCTCCATTCTTGTCATTATTTCCAGACTCATCAATGGTTTCACAATCCTTAAATCTATCCTTAGGATCATCAATAATATCATTCCTAAGCTCAACAGGTTCATTCAGGTCGATTAATTTGATAAAATCCTCATGGTTTGGCCTTAGTGGTTTATTTTGAATCAACGTTTTGCCCATTAGCCTAGTTTCTAGGTCAAGTTCCATACGTTCTCTCAATCCTAGCACATAAACACTCTTAATTATGCTTTTAACAGGATCTTCACTTTTAAAAACTAATTTTTCATCCCCTACTCTTAAAGATGTTTTTCTTTTAGACACATCAATCTTAGCATGAGCAGTAGACAAAAATGGTCTTCCGAGGATTAATTGGATTTTGAGATCCTCGGGCATATCTATAACAACAAATTCTACGGTAAATACAAATTTTTCAATTTTAACTAAAACATTTTCAGCAATACCCTCGGGACATTTCACAGTCTTATCAGCCAATTCAATGATTAATTTAGTAGGACCTAGACCTAAATTAGTAAAAGTTAAATAAGGCATGACACTAACACTAGCTCTTAAGTCAGCTAAGGCTTTATTGAAACATATATCATTAATGCTACAAGGTAAAGTAAACTTCGTGGGTCTTTTTCGTTATGAGGCAAAATGTTTTGAGCAACTGTAGAGCATTCTTCTTTCATGGTAGCTTTAATCTCCTCATCTATTCTTGACTTATCCTTTAGTAGTGTTCTTAAACTTATGGAAGAGTTAAAGAATAATTTTGGCTTCACATCATCTTTACTTTCCAATAAACGCCTTGGAAAAGGTACAATAGAGATAGCTTCTTTATTAGTAGTGATTTCCTTGACATGATCTCTTGGGTTAGTCTCAATTGAGCCTGGTAAACTTCCATATCCCCTTTCTTGAAGTACCTTGCTCATTTTCCCAATTTGAATTTCCAATCCTTTGATCGAAGCTCCTTTATTTCTGATGGAAGCATTTGTTGAGGACCGAATATATTTAATCAAGGCAGAATTTTCTTCATATCTTTTTGCAGCTTCAGCCATGAATTTATTCATAGATTCTTTCAAAGTCTGCATCCTTTCTTGATAAAACAAATTTCCGCTGTCCCTTTGGTAGAATCCTGGAGCAGCTGCTCTATACCTTCCTGATGGCTGAAATGGTACTCCATATTGAGTGAAATAGGCTTTTTTAAGCGTCTTACCTTTTTCTTTTCATGGAAATTCCTTAGTGTAATGAGGTCCATTACATAACCGCATATACTTTTTCATTCACTTTCTTGAGTTCTCTAATAATATTTTTCAGTTGAGCTTGAATATCAGCATACCCATCAGAAGTTTCACTGCTTTGAATCCTAGTAGAGGTTCCATCATGCAACTTTTAAGAATGATCAGCCATTTCTTGGATGGCCTTCCTAGCATTAACTGCACACGTATAAGGTACAACACCTTTGGAATCAAGAATCTGTCGATTAGGCACATCCAAACCTTTATAAAACAAAATCACCTCCTGTATACAATACTAATAATGTTGAGGACATTTTTGTAAAAGATATTTGAAACGCTCCCAAGCTTGATTAAGAGTTTCATCAGGATCGTGCTTAAAGTTATTGATTGTCTCCATCTTTGTTACATATTGGATTTCACAAGCACATCATATCATAACATAAATGGGGCGTATGGTTTAAGAGTTTAGAGAGAGAAAGTAAAGAGAGGGAGCCTTTCTAGAAAAAGAGTAAACAAAAGAGAAAATGTTAGATTAGAATGAAAGGTCCAACCCTCTACCTTGGAAGGTAGAGGGTATTTATAGTTACAAACTACATCCTCCTTGATTTGTGGATCGGGCATCTGATTGGGTAAAGACCGTCCTTCCTAGGTGTTACACCACTAAACTAAACCAATAACTAACTAATAAAAGCTGACTGATATGTCTACGAGCTAACTTATGCTAAATTATATTTGGGGTGACCGATACTACTATGGAATTTCAATTCTAACAATCTCCCCCTAAGGGAGGTCACCCCATGTTTTATATTTCGAATCTTAGCATTCTATTTAATCTTCAGTCTTGAGCTCGTAGACTTTAATTCTTCAACATCACCATCTTTGTGCTTTAGGTGATTCTTCAAAGTCGATTATTTTGTACTTTCAGTGGAGGTCTTTGGGCTGATCCACATCTTTGATGATCTTGAGCTTTTGATATCATCGGCCAGATAAATCTCTGGATCACCCTTTATTGTGTTGCCATCATGTGATGTTGTGACTTTTGGACGGCATATCACACTTTAGGATCATGACATCTTTCCATCAAGTAGCGAAGCTTTTCTTGGCTCATGATATTTACTGGCGTAAGCGGAAACATATATAAAATATCGAGCCGAGTTCTATAGATATCACCCAAGTCATGATTTCTTCAATTAAGTTTGGATGCTGTGCGCATGCGGCTTTGGATTGACTCCTCAATTACGATAAATTTTCAATCGTCGGGTGTACACATACAAGTTAGCAATAAAATGCGAAAGTGTCTTTGATCACTTTAGTTGAATTGAGTACATGGCCCACGGTTCCCGTTGATCTGTACAAGTACTACGTGATCGGTAGGATTCCTAGAATCTCCTTGGCGAGGGTTTGTATTTGCTCTAGGTTGTTCTCAGCTGGCGTCCCAAAGAAGACAACAGTGAGTGAACCAGCAATTTAGATTCAGGATTGATGAAAATTGATTTGAAAACAATCGCGTATTGCTTGAAGAAAGAGTTTTGCAATAGGACGAAGGTTTTATGAGAAAGATCAATTTTCAATCAAAATACCTTTTGTATTTGAAAAGAGTACACATTCGATGTGCTAGAAAAAAGAAGAGATTTACACATCGAGCGGTTTTTCAAAAGTATTTTTCAATCGGAGATACTTTTTGTGTTTGAAAATGAATACACATTCGATCGCTAGAAAAGAAGATTTGCACATCGAGCAGTTTTCAAAAGTATTAAATCAATTCATTTCTGGACCAAGGTTGATTCAAGATTGATAAGCCCCAATCGTTTCTATCAGTTGTCACAAGTTTGATCTTTAGAAAGATCTCACATGTCACCCACCAAGAGCTTGTTTGATGTTGGCTCTAGAAGGCTTTCCATCTTCATCATGAATATATTTGATATATCCCTTTCGGATGTTAGGCAATACCACAAGGATAATTCGTAGGACTCTTAATATAATCTTACTTTCCACATTGTGTGAAACAACAAGTCTTCATTAATTTTGTGTCCTAACAAGATATTGTGGATGATCTTTTAGCTCTAGACTCAATTGTGCACATTTGGTTCCTATCCGGAGACTAGGAGAGAAGTCTCTTCTTCAATATCAACAATCTCTATGAGAAAATTGATAGATTATGATTCCCGTGAGAATGAAAACAAGCCCTTTTAAGAGGAACTTGAGTAGCTTGGGAAGTTTAGTGCAGTCGTCCTTTGGGTCATGATGTCACAATTCTCAAATTCCGGTCATTTCTCATATTCCATATTCATCATTTCATAACGATTATTTACATGGTTTTGCATTTTTCATTAAACGTTATTTGCTTATTAAATAAACGTTATCGCGTAAACTTTATTTTGAACATTTGATCCGATAAATCCAAAATGATCCCGATACATTTTATACTTACATTTAGTTATAAAAACTATATTTTGAGTTACCTCGTGTTTTAAAATTCATTTTGTATGTAAATTGTTAAATTTATATTATTACGACGGTTTTTCTTAAAACTACCACGAATATTATTATTTCCTCAAGTTTTGCAAGAAATGTATTTTTATAATTTTTTTTAAGACCAAAATATATTTTATCTTGACCCGTGAAATTTATTTTATCTAACGCTACCTTAAATATTCAAATGTGTATACAACTTACTAATATTACTCAACAATACTACAAATTACTACTTCCATTCAAGTAACTTACATTTACTTACACTTACATTTATACATTTACATACTAATAATAATATATGTATATGTATCATTTATTACAAGATTTTCTAAGATATGCAAGATCTTTTATTATATAATCTTTCCTCCAACTTCTTCACATTCAACTCATTCAAACTCAATAATTCAAGTGTGTTAAGTCAAGTTCTCTTCCTCTTTTCTTCCACACCAAAACCGGCAACACCATTGGAGATCAAGAAGTGATCATCAAAATTTTTCTTGTCAAGTTCTACACAATCTAGATAACACTCTTGTTTAGGTTTTGAAATAAAAACCTAGGGTGTTTAGGTTTAATCCTTGGTTCACTAAACCTCATCAAGCACTTGTAAGCATAAAACTTCATCTCTTACTTTTTCATATATATTTTTCATACATTTCATGAAGTCCATATGATCATTTTTGCTCAAGTTGTAGTTTTTATTCATGTTTATCAAATGTTATCACCCATATGTGTCCTATTAATTTTTTATAACAAGTATGTACTAGTTAGAAGTTTATAAAAATGATAAGTTTGAAAAATGGATCATCAAAGTCTAGTTGTGATTTTTGGAGGAAATGATTACATAAATTTTATACATGTTTATTTAAGTTTGTATATATATTTTAGCCTCACAATGAATATTTATTTTGGGTATGATCAAATGAAGTTGTTTTACTAGTAGGATTGGTGATGGGTAGATTAAGGGATTTTTGTGGTGAAGTTGTGGTTAAACAAGTAGAAAAATGGTAATTTTAAAATAAGCGAGCAACTGTCGAAAATTATAATTTTTCCGAAAAGTTAGTCATTGTTATAAGTTTTATTAAAGTTTTAGAAACTAGATTTTTAGTTATGAGCGTGGCCTTTTGAGCGGACTAAAGCGGTTATAACGAAAAATATCACGTGGTTTCAAATTTACGATTTAAAACTACCATTTTCCGGAAAATGTACATGCAGTCCAATTTTAACTGACCCAAGCAGTGGCCTTAAAATTTCTGTGAAGTCTCGAAGTTTAAAATATATTAGTACTCTTCATTACCTCAGTGGATATAAAGAACTTGAAAAAGCGGACTTAAGCGAGTGAGTTATGGTTAAGCGAACTTTGAGTCAAAAAGCGTCTGAAAACACTATTCACGGCTTTAGTAAGCATGCGGTTTTAATCAAGGTTTTTGAGGGCCTAAGCGGACGTTTCGGAAATGGACGTTAAAAAAAGCGAGTTAGTTTTCCTGTATACATTACGTTAAGTCGGCGTGGCGGATTTTTCAATTACTAAAACGTTACATAGTTTTAACTACATTTTCACCATTAACTCAAAAGTGATTGTTTTTTTACAAGAAACCGTCACACATTCAAGTAACAATATTTTTATATAACTAGTTTTCAAGTAGCATATTGGGTGATACATTTTCAAAATCATGCATTCACGACAACATATCATAACTCAAGTCATGACATTCATTCTAGATCGTGGATAGTTTCAAGTCTCACTTTTCGTGCACTTCATTTTGTTAGCATATCAATCACACGAGGGTAGTTCAGTAGCCCTTTCTATTACTTATTTGTCTTACAAACTCTTTTGGGGGAGATACATGCTCAAACTATTTTCATTTACTTTCACAAATATTCTAAACTTTGACATACTCTTTGGCGAGTTCATACCCATTTTACTCGTTTAAATTCTTACAAACTCTTTGGGGGAGATCCATGCTTAAATACTTGTTTTTACTCTTTCGAATATTCAAACCATTTATACAATTGTGTTACACTATACTTCTTATACACTTTGGACATTTGTGTGGTTTATTACGATCTTTGCCTTAATGTGTTAAACTTGTTTTCTATTATGCATCAACATACATACTTTAACAACTCGTTAACTCACGTAGGGCAGGTCAAAACATTTAAACTCTTTTGCCAAACAACATTGCTTATACTTTATACTTGGTGCGTGTGGTGACTAGACTTAAACAAACATCCCATCATTTATATGGTGGAAGGCCATTAATTTGGATACGACTAACGTCGTCGTTGGAGGAACATCCCATCATTTATATGGTGGAAGGCCATTAATTTGGATCTGGTAACGTGGCGTTGGAGGAACATCCACATTTATATGTTGGAAGGCCATTTTATGGATACATCAACACGAGTGTTGGAAGACCACTAATGGTAACATTGATACTTTTAACTACTATGATACATGCATACATGATTGACATACTATTTTTAGCGGTGGGTTGTAAACACACAGGTTGCAAGTTTTGTATGGGCGGGACTTGGTAGTGGATTCGATTTTTGCTTTGCTGCGAACTATTCTATATGACCAAAAACTTTACCTTTGTTTTTGACGCTCTTTAAAGAAACTACTTGTTAATCAAACTCTATGAACTCACCAACCTTTGTGTTGACACTTTTGCATGTTTATACGGGTTTTAAGGTGATAGCATTTCATGGAGTTTTTGGGTCGCATGGCATACATTGGAGTCTTGTGCTTTACTTGATTACCATTCGACATGTTTTATAAACTCTTTGTGTATTATCAAACTTTATGATTTCTTGTTGTGTAAACTTTGACATTTGAAATCGATTGGTAAACTTTTCAAAACGTCTCATTATAGAGGTCGTTTTCCGTATCCATACTTTGTGCTATGACGTTATACCCCAATGACACTATCGTTCATTGCGATATCTTGGGGTGTGATGATTGGTATCAGAGCATCAGTTATAGAGAACTAGGTTGCATCATTGACCCTAGACTATAACCACATCATCATAGCATCTCATCATATCATTATAAGTGCATATTCTTTATACATGTGAACTTATGACTCAACACCAAACATCATATGAGTCGATTAGTCCAAGCATTGCATAGTTACTCCTAAATTATACATAGCCGATCCTATGTCTAATTCAGGAAGAATCATGCAATGAAGGGAGAAGTAGTCTCATATGAGTAAGCAATTCCGTAATCGAGCCAAATTTTCAAAAGATTTTCTTCAACCACTTGTTTCGGTTTGATCCGTGGCAGTTCTTTTTGATGAGTTGCAAAAATCAAGCTAGAAACAAGTTGTTACCTAAACCGATTTAGCCTAATCGTATGACAGTTCTTGTTTGATGAGTTGTGGGATTAAGCAAAAATGGTTACCTAAAGTCTTTTAAATTTTGCTCGAGAATGGGAAAGCTTGCCTCATCGAGCCTAATCATAAGGGAGCATGTCTTTAGAATGGGATATAGTCACGACATATGCATGAGCATTGGCATAATCATTTAAATCATACATGAGCATAAACTTTTAGAACCCTTGTCGCGTTTTGGGCCATAGTATCATTAATCGAATCAGGGCGTGATTCCTGACATGGGAAGAATGTCACAATTCTCAAATTCGGTCATTTCATATTCCATATTCATCATTTCATAACGATTAGGTACATGGTTTTGCATTTTTCATTAAACGTTATTTGCTTATTAAATAAACGTTATCGCGTGAACTTTATTTTGAACATTTGATCCGATAAATCAAAATGATCGATACATTTTTATACTTACATTTAGTTATAAAACTATATTTTGAGTTACCTCGTGTTTTAAAATTCATTTTGTATGTAAATTGTTAAATTTATATTATTACTACGGTTTTCTTAAAAACTACACGAATATTATTATTTCACTCAAGTTTTGCAAGAAATGTATTTTTATAATTTTTATGACCAAAATATATTTTATCTTGACCCGTGAAATTTATTTTATCTAACGCTACCTTAAATATTCAAATGTGTATACAACTTACTAATATTACTCAACAATACTACAAATTACTACTTCCATTCCAGTAACATTTACTTACACTTACATTTATACATTTACATACTATTAATAATATATGTATATGTATCATTTATTACAAGATTTTCTAAGATATGCAAGATCTTTTATTATATAGTCTTTCACTCCAAAGACTTCTTCACATTCAACTCATTCAAACTCAATAATTCAAGTGTGTTAAGTCAAGTTCTCTTCCTCTTTTCTTCCACACCAAAGCAAAACACCATTGGAGATCAAGAAGTGATCATCAAAATTTTTCTTGTCAAGTTCTACACAATCTAGATAACACTCTTGTTTAGGTTTTGAAATAAAAACCTAGGGTGTTTAGGTTTAATCCTTGGTTCACTAAACCTCATCAAGCACTTGTAAGCATAAAACTTCATCTCTTACTTTTCATATATATTTTTCATACATTTCATGAAGTCCATATGATCATTTTTGCTCAAGTTGTAGTTTTTATTCATGTTTATCAAATGTTATCACCCATATGTGTCCTATTAATTTTTATAACAAGTATGTACTAGTTAGAAGTTTATAAAAATGATAAGTTTGAAAAATGGATCATCAAAATCTAGTTGTGATTTTTGGAGGAAATGATTACATAAATTTTATACATGTTTATTTAAGTTTGTATATATATTTTTAGCCTCATAATGAATATTTATTTTGGGTATGATCAAATGAAGTTGTTTTACTAGTAGTATTGGTGATGAGTAGATTAAGGGATTTTTGTGGTGAAGTTGTGGTTAAACAAGTAGAAAAATGGTAATTTTAAAATAAGCCTGAGCGTATCGAAATTATAATTTTTCCGAAAAGTTAGTCATTTTTATAAGTTTTATTAAAGTTTTAGAAACTAGATTTTTAGTTATGAGCGTGGCCTTTTGAACGGACTAAAGCGGAGTTATAACGAAAAAATATCGTGGTTTCCAAGTTACGATTTAAAACTACCATTTTCGGAAAATTGTACATGCAGTCGAATTTTAAGCTGCCCAAACAGTGGCCTTCAAATTTCTGTGAAGTCTCCGAAGTTTAAAAATATATTAGTACTCTTCATTACCTGCGAGTGGATATAAAGAACTTGAAAAAGCGGACTTAAGCAGGTGAGTTATGGTTGCTTCCGAACTTTGAGTCAAAAAGCGTCTTTGAAAACACTATTCACGGCTTTAGTAAGGTGTGCGGATTTTAATCAAGGTTTTGAGGGCCTAAGCGGACGTTTAGGAAATGGGCGTTAAAAAAGCGAGTTAGTTTTCCTATATACATTACGTTAAGTCCGCGTAAGCTGATTTTTCAATTACTAAAACGTTACATAGTTTTAACTACATTTTCACCATTAACTCAAAGTGATTGTTTTGACAAAACGAACACATTCAAGTAACAATATTTTTATATAACTAGTTTTCAAGTAGCATATTGGGTGATACGGTTTCAAAATCATGCATTCACGACAACATATCATAACTCAAGTCATAACATTCATTCTAGGTCGGATAGTTTCAAGTCTCACTTTGTGCTTCATATCAATCACACCGGGTGAGTGTAGCCCACTTTCTATTACGTATTTGTCTTACAAACTCTTTTGGGGGAGATACATGCTCAAACTATTTTCATTTACTTTCACAAATATTCTAAACTTTGACATACTCTGTGAGTTCATACCCGCTTTTACTTTCGTTTAAATTCTTACAAACTATTTGGGGGATACATGCTTAAATACTTGTTTTACTCTTCGAATATTCAAACCATTTATACAATTGTGTTACACTATACTTCTTATACACTTTGGACATTTGTGTGGTTTATTGCGATCTTTGCCTTAATGTGTTAAACTTGTTTTCTATTATGCATCAACATACATACTTTAACAAGTGGTTAACTCACGTGGGCCGGTCAAAACATTTAAACTCTTTTGCCAAACAACATTGCTTATACTTTATACTTGGTGCGTGTGGTGACTAGACTTAAACAAACATCCCATCATTTATATGGTGGAAGGCCATTAATTTGGATCACGACAGCGTCGTCGTTGGAGGAACATCCCATCATTTATATGGTGGAAGGCCATTAATTTGGATCTGACCCAGCGTGGCGTTGGAGGAACATCCGGCATTTATATGTTGGAAGGCCATTTTTATGGATACATCCTAACACGAGTGTTGGAAGACCCTTGTGGTAACATTGATACTTTTAACTACTATGATACATGCATACAAGATTGACATACTATTTTTAGCAGTGGGTTGTAAACACACAGGTTGCAAGTTTTGTATGGAGGGACTTGGAACCGAGTGGATTCAGATGCCTTTGCTTTGCGAACTATTCTATATGACCAAAAACTTTACCTTTGTTTTATAGCAGCTCTTTTAAAGCTTTACTTGTTAATCAAACTCTATGAACTCACCAACCTTTGTGTTGACACTTTTTAGCATGTTTATCTCAGGTTTTAAGGTGATAGCATTTCATGGAACTTTTGGTGCATGGCATACATTGGAGTCTTGTGCTTTAACAGTTTACCATTCGACATGTTTTATAAACTCTTTGTGTATTATCAAACTTTATGATTTCTTGTTGTGTAAACTTTGACATTTGAAATCGATTGGTAAACTTTCAAGCGTCTCATTATAGAGGTCGTTTTCCGTATCCATACTTTGTGCTATGACGTTATACCCCAATGACACTATCGTTCATTTGGATATCTTGGGGGTGTGACACACGCAATCTTGTCTTCAATACCATGTTACCACGGTAGCATGATTCCGGTTTACGCCTAAGGTTGAATTATTGGAGGGCTATTTCTTTTCACCCTTTTCACATTCAATTCCTTTTCATTCTTCAACCCCTTCAGTGCTTACCGAGACTTCATAACTAGAACCTTGTTGGGTTTATTCTAGTTCTAGCTCTATCTCAGTCCGCACTCTTCCCTTATTCTCATTTTTCTCCTTTTTTCATCATACCTACGGACTTCTACACTATCTAGTGGATTATCCCTGGGTAGATCCCTCTGGCTCTGGTGGGATCGTGGGAACGAATACCTAACCTAACCATCCTTATCACTCCATGCATAAAGTAAATTGGTTGGTCTTTTGGTCTTGTTTTTTCTTCCATGAAAACCAATTGAAAAATCATTTGGAAAAATCAATCAAGGTACTTGTGATATGAGATCAAATCATTTTGTACCTTAATAGTTTTGATCATTTAAAAATGCTCCCCCTCAACATGTGCATATGATCTTGAAATTTTTTAGCACATGGAGGCAAGAGTTCTTTGAAATAATTTCTTGATCACAATTTCCGTAGAAAAAGCGATTTGATTTTCTTTGATAAATTCTCCCCCTCAATATGTGCATAGGATATTTGAAATCATTTTATCACATAGAGGCAAGAGGTTTTTGAAGTACTTCCATGATTGCATTGCCATACAGAAAACCATTAGAAAATCAATCAAGGTACTTTATGATGAAACATAGAAGCTTTTGTACCTCGATAGTTAATTTTGTTTTGAAATGCTCCCCCTCAATATGTGCTTCGAGATTCGAAAGTGTTTAGCACATATGGGAGAGCTTCGTGCACAATTGAATCAAGAGGATCACCTTTTATCAAATTTCATTATTAAATCACAAATTCTCCCCCTATCAAAAATATCAAACCCTATGAGATTTTGGATCCCAAGTGATTTAATAAGGTTTAGAAAACATGGGAGAAAATGTGCCTTGTTTAAATACTCATGTTGATTTTTGGATAAATGCTCCTCCTCAACATGTGCATCGAGTATTTGAAATCGTTTGGCACATGGAGGTAGGAGTGCCTTTAAAGGACTAAAACAGATTTGAGATTTAAATGCGTCTCTCCCGATCAAAAATATCAAACCATTTGAGATTTGTGATCCCAACTGATTTAAATCATTTAGAAAAGTTTGGGGAAAGACGTGGCAAGATTTAATTTTGAAATTGACAGATAAGGAACAGATTTAGACATTAAAGATTGTTAGTGCCAGGTATGATTATTTTAAGAGATCTTAAGGTAAAATAAAGCAATTTCACAATCAAACAAGAACAGAAAAAAATTTCATTTTGAAAGATCTTTGAGTTTTAAATAAAATCATACTATGACATAACATTAAATCTTTAGATCACCACTTATTTTGTACAAACGGACTTTTATGAAGAAATATCGTTTGAAAATACTTTATTTTAAATCACTCTCCCCTCAATCGATGGTATGGTAGTTGATTGAGTGACTTAAGTTTTGATAAAATGAAGTCCGGTGATTTTCAAAATTAAGTCAAATTAATTTTCAAAACAATATTTTCCATTTTCAAAACAATTTAATCAAATTTTCAAAATTGTTTAAAATGGTATCTGCACAAAGATCGTTAGGTGGTTGAGAAGCTTATGTTGTTCTTTGTAGAGCGTGGAAAAACCCGTCTGAGATCAGATGACACCTCTTCGTTGCATTTTAAATGCCAACTGAGGTCAAATTAAGCTCCGTTTCTTCATTTGCTGATGAAGAAAACCATCTCTGATGCTTGATGAGACCTCTTCACGTTGCATTTTTCCATGCCAACTCTCCATAGAAGTCCAATTAATCTCTGTTTCTTCATTTGTCAACCCAAGATATAGTTACCCTTTCCTTTCGGCATCCAATCATCTTCATTTGCGGGATCCGGATCGGGAACATTCTTATATACCAATATACCTGCATACGTTAGTGAAAACACATACAAATATATGGTGGTCGACATCACCCAAACATCAATCGACTAATAAAAGTCAATTCAACAAATCAATCAGATCATATAAAGGTATGGGATTTATGTGTTTATCAAACTCTAATCAACTAATCCTAACAATCATATCCTAGGCACCTAGTCCTTCAACGTAGGTTAACATCATTTTCAATTAAGCATTTAGGATAATTAAGAAAGCCCGTTAGATGATATAGATTTGAAAACATTCTCCCCCTCAATCAATGACTCATTTTTTGAAAAGTTTAAAAGCGTTGAAGTCATTGATTGAGTTTTCAATTTATTCGAAAAACTCTGAAACTGATTGATTTTCAAGCAACTCATTTACCACCACCTTTTGAAAACAACAGATATTTTTCTGAAGAATTTTAGACGGAAAAACATTTGTGTAGGAACAACAGTCCTTCGACATACTTTCCTCAATTTGTTTTTAGGATAAGTGCACGAAATGTTTGAAAATAGGTTTAGCGCAGCACTTTCCTTTCTCGAAGAACGGGTTGCTATCTGAAATAATAGCAAACCATTGTTTTAAGCGGGTTCTGATCTGAAATAAGCGCAAGCCATATTTTTAGACATGTTTTGGAAAGAATATTTACATATACCTTTCGAACTTCATCTATCGGTCGTCTTAATTTGAATGACATTTCTAAAGGCAGATAAGTGATTATCGTTCACCAGAGACATGTGAAAACATATTTTTTAATTGTTACTCAATTTCGATTTTATGGGCTTTTGAAGATTTTAAATTTTTCTATTTTGATTTTGTTGGTTTTATATTTTTGTATTTTGCTTTTTTGAAAATTATTTACAAAGATAGAGAAATAGTTTAAGAAGATGATGATCTGAGTAGAGATAAAATCGATTCAACACTTTGTAGAAGATAAATTCATCATCTCTAAGCGTTCACCACAAAGCTTTGAGAATGAATCGTCGTGAACTTGTTAGCCGAAAGTGTGGACTTTGGTAGCTTCCCCGGCAGACAAACTAAGAATAAAGACCATTTTCCCAAGAAATAGAAGTGAATAAAAATGGTCTCATTGAATGAAGCTCGTACCAGAGCAAGAGAACACCAAGTAACAAGTTGAAACATTAATCGTCTCGGTGGTTATCAAATCAGGAATAGCTGATGAAGTCGATCACATGAACTTTGTTGTGTGTCCACGATGTACACATTACTCTTGAGATTGACGGTTGTCTATGGGGGACAATACATCAACATCTTCATTTTACCAAGTGCATTCGGTTATCTCCCATATAACCAATCAACCCATAATGTGTACTTGACAGTAGAGACAAGCGACATCACGATGGCGGTTGAATCGATCTCCTCTGCGGATGTCAACTCCGAAATAGCGATTAAGCTCGATCATGTGAATATGTTGTGCGACCGATGTACACATATCTCTCACGATGGTTCGCGATCTCATTGGAATCATCATTACATTGTGTACATGAATCTAGCAGGAAGCACTTTATCATAAATCATATACAAGATGTCGATAAGCAATATCATCTCACGTACCAAATATTCTTCTCACATTTCTTCCAAGTGAGCAATGAGTAACATATACCAAAAGTCTCCGAGACCATTTGCCCCAAATAGTTGAATAATACATCCTTCCCCCAAATAGTTGGAATAATATATCCTTCCCCCAAATAGTTGGAATAATACACCAAAGGCTCGAGTTATACAACGAGTTTCTCTATGGTTATGACCATTGTCTTTCCGGGATAACTTCAATCAAGTAGAAGTGTTAAGTTCATCATTGTATTTTCGTTGTGCTTTTAGATATATGTCTCCTTCCCCTTTGCTGGTTTGATACCTTAAAATCGACAAAACATAATATATCCAAAAACTTGAAATCTTGTGAGAAGAACTCAAATAGCCCAAATGAATCATGTGAGAATCAAGCTACTACTGAGACTCTCTCGACTATCTTTATCAACTCATATGTAGACAATTTAAAGTGACCACTGTTGAAGAAAACCCGATATACCAAACTTGAAATTGAAGTCGAATTCCCCGCATTTGTATCTTAAGCTTACACTTAATGATGGAAGAACGATGTCGAGAATCTATGCTTCTAGCAAATTTCTAAGTACTCACTACTCAAAAAAAATATGAGACATTAACACCTCTTGAGATTATCCACATCGTCATCTGAATGTGACACTGAGTAAAACAACGTAACTCCTAATAGTGATAGTTAAACAGGTCTTCAACCATCCATCCCGACTGCTGGTAACTAGATAAACCAAGTCTTCAACTTAAATTCAATCACGAGCAAGTTATCATTGAAAGTCATGCATCCAACCATCCCCAACTTCAAGATAAAATAAGAAAACGCCTTCGTGAAGGTCAACTTCAATCTCAAATAAGTGATAAACGATTAACTCCGAAGTAATCAACTTGTGTCAAATACCCAACATGTGAATAAACATACAATCGGATGTACATTCACCCACTGAATGAGCCGGAACAAATGATGCCTCAACATCAATGCATTCTTCCTAAAAGTATACATGTAGAGACTGATTTGGAAGATTCACCAATTACTTCGAGCGGATGAGGTAGACATTTTCCTTGAAGTTCATGTGGTTGATTTATAGCATGCACGATGAGAGGAACAATAATCCGTGAAGATTTGGCAAAGGAATACCAAAGAGCGGATCATTATTCATGAGTGCAACTGCAATATTTATGATAGTCATTATCAACGCCTTGAGGAATAACTGGAGTTTGGGCTTCTTGAGTAGTCGGAGTTGTACTTCTTAGATGATCAACATTCGCTAGCGGTTGGAAATACTCATCAAACATATCTTGAAACAATGAATCCTAAACAATAAATCTCATTTATCCTTAGTGAGTGAAACAATAGGCATTGGAGGAGAGTCATCAAACATTAAGTCGTATGACCATTATTCAAATATCCATCATCATTTAGTATATTCACTCTTCTCCCCCTAAAAAATTGCATCCAAAGTTGCCATTTTTGATTTAACAATTGAATAAGAATATACACCAATGAACGTAGATCCACTTGATGGTGAATCACGTAGAGAAGCATAAAGCTTTTTTATGAAGAATGTCGATGAGAATGGTCATAAACATGAAGATTTCTCTTCTTTTGAAGATAAATCGCACTGAAGTGTTATCTGGGAGGCATGCATAATGATGAAGTCTGAGGGCTGGCCGATGTGAAGCAGACGTCATAGCCTAATGAATATCAAGATTGAGTTACTTGAACCCGTAAGTTATGAGATATCAATCCATTTGTAATCCATACTTTAAGCCAGTTCATGTATTGAAGGATCGAAGTATCGCTCTCTTGAGTAAGGACTACCTGCACTAATATTACAAACTTGATTGCATATATTTTGGTTAGTGACATCATTATCCAAACTCTTTGGGGTTTCACGGTCAACTTTGAGATGCCATTGGTAAACATCTTTCCAGTAGGTATCCACCTAAGTCCAGCATCCTTAAAAATTCTACCAGATGGTATCCACTTATGGCAAGGTCTAGGATTGTTGAGCTTCTTATGCATAGTGGAAGACTTATCCTTATTCCTAGTTTCCAAAGATTTAGCAGTTGGTAACCATCTAGGTGAGGCTTTTAGTTTCATTTTCTTCATATGCACTGTGGATGACTTAGTGTAAATCCTAGACTTAACAGGTTGTACCATTGCATGAGCATTTACTTTCTTTAGGGATTTTGTGAAACATTTATCATGATTAGCATTAAAGATACATTTCAGACACTTTGAGCAAACGACTTGTTTGGATTGAGAAATAGATCTAGATTTCTTAGAGTGATCTGCTATGGAATATCTTTAATCGAACCCCACTACTCTTAGATGTAATCCAATCCCTAGTCTTTAGATTAGTGTTCCTAGGTAATGGTTTAGAACTACTAGCAGTGCCTTAAAATCTTGAAGAATTCATCATCCTAGGTCTTGCACCTAAAATTACGTCTTCTGATTACTTGCCTTCTTTCTAGCCATTTCTAGATAAGAGTTCTTATACAAGTCATTGCAATCAATTTTCCTAGGCAAGTGAGGTGAAGTGACTGGTTTTGTCAAAACTTGTTTCGCATCAACTTGGGAGGCAAACCGCATTTTTGAAAATTTTGGTCGCTTCGGATCGAAGCATTTGATTTTCTAATAACTGGTTTCCCCAAGTTTGATGGTTTTGAAAACTTAGTGTTCACACTATTCCTGTTGTTTTTAGGCTCATTTTTAAAGAAACAATGGCGAAACTCTTTTCCTGAAGTTGAGCTTTGAGATCATCAATTTTTGCTATCAAAGAGTTTGTTTCCATTGACTTAGTTCTAGCTTCTTTGACAGAGTTACTTAGTTCTATGTGATGCTTTCTCAAAGACTCGTTTTCCATTAGTAATTTGGCCACATAAACTGCTAATTCATCATTTCTCATTTGAATATCATCAATAGCATTAACATCAGAATTACTTGTAACCAAATTACTTTTCACATGTATATCAAAAATATGTTTCTTCAAATTTTTGATAGTTGACTCTTTGTCTTGAAGCTGAGCTTTCAAAGTGTTAATTTCAAAAGTTCACGGAATTCAGGAAGTTCCTGATTTTTACATGGTTTGTTAAGTTGAAAACTTTCTTCTTTACTCTGTATCGCAATTTCAAGTGAAATGCAATGTTTTTCAAGTTTTGAGAATTTGTTTGAAAGTTCATCAAAAGCCTTTTTATCAACCATATCATTTCTTTTGAAATTATTAGACTCGACCTCAACCAAGGAACATTTATAGAATCATGTTCCGCATTAAGATCAGTATGTTTAGGTACATTAGCGGATGCACTATGTTGAGCAGTTAAGGTACCTCATCACATGACACTGTTCATTTGTCCGTCGATATTTGCATCCACATCATGTGTAACAAGAGTCACTGAACTCTTGGTCTTTGTTTCAAGCTTTTACGTCTCTGAGCCTCTGTATTCAGTGTCAACTGATCCATCACCCGATGCCTTAATGGTCTCAACACTACAATCTATTGATTGTACCCGATATTCATTCACCTTTCTGATCACAGCATTGTTTGTTATCTCTGATATTGTGCATTCAGCAACACCCGATCTTTCGACTGATACATTACCCGACTCATCACAACAATCTCTCAACTGCACCTGACACTCATCCACTTTTTCATCTTTCTATGTAGCTTCCTCAATGTACTTCCCCACATTATCCATGAGATGGATAAGTGTCTCTGTGAACACGCTAATTTCCATTCCAGTGTGTCTCTTGAAGGACATTTCAGTCATATCTTGATCATAATCTGATGTGAATTCCCTTCTAATGAATGACTGAAAGTGTTTGTAGATCACTTGAAGTACAGCACTGGAACTATCCTTTTGAACCTCTCTTTGTCAAGTTGTAGCTCCAATTGCTCTAGGTTTAACAGACAAAGTTCTGTTAATGTTGATAAGTCCTGATGGAAGAGGGCAATACATGTTCGTTCCATTGATGTGGGTAGAAGTAACATGAGGTGAGAGTGAAGTTGTTGATAAGGTTCAATCTTTGCTTTCCTTTTCATGGCATGTAGCGACCGGTGCAAATCTTTCTCATTGGACTCGGAGCATGAAGAACTTAAATCATCATTGATTGATTCCATCATCTGTAACCGTTCACTATAGCTAATATTCTCATGGTTGTCTACAACATCATACAGTTGAGTACTTAAATCACTGAATCGAGTGTAAGACATGATGTTTGATGAATCCACGGGATTTTACAAGTCTATGATTTAAACAGAGAAATAGAATCTTTCGCGGGATTTTACTAAAATCAAGACCAAACCGTTAAGCAATGACCAATGGAACGTGTTAAGATGATGATGGATTGTTACAATGATAGAAAATTGTGTGTTAGGACTTATGATTGTTTGTAGGATTAGCAGAGATGTTGTTTGGTTGAGATTTGGATTGGTTTATGCTCGTTTTTAAGGAGAAATTTAGGTCTAAAAACATAAAAACCTCAATAACTTTTGTTCGGAGTGGATTTAGGCCTCAAAGGTTGACCCAAAAATTCATTCGGCGTGCCATTCTCCTTGTTCTCATGGTCGTTTTGATGGGTAGAACGCTGAAAACGGAGTTACGATTCAAAAGTTATGGCCGTTTGAAGTATTGTCGGGAAAAGTCCACAAGTCGCTAGTAAGACAAGTCGCTAGAGTCACCAAGTCGCTAGGAATTATAAAGACAAGTCGCTAAGCACCAAGTCGTTAAGAATTATGAAATCAAGTCGCTAAGCACCAAGTCGCTAGACACAATTCGCTATAATGCCAAGTCGCTAAGACAGTCAAGTTGCTAAAGAACAACTCCTAAGATCCAAGTCGCTAACACTGTGATGAATACAAAGTACAAGTCGCTAACAACATTGAAAGCAAGTCGCCAACCTAACCAAGTCACTAGCCGTAGTAGAGAATCCACTAACTTGTCTGTTTGTCGAAACTTGTCTCAATAGACAAGTCGCTAGGCTCAAGTCACTAACAACTAACACTACAACTCGCTAACAATTCTTGAAGCAAGTTGCTACGAAGAAAAACACTACGAGAGTCAAGTCGCTAGCAAGAAAAAATTCAAAAACACACTTTTCAATCCAAAACAAGCCCAACTACAGTGATTCAAGCTTTCCAAATCAAAACCCAAGCACTACAATGATTCTAAACACAAAAGTACACCCAAAATTCAAACTTTAACACAAGAAATGATCAAAATGATGCAAAAACCACTAAACTTTTTCAAACTCAAAAACCATCTAAAACCAATAGAAATCCAAGGATATGTGAGAGAGATGATCAAACCATGGCTCTTTATACCAACTGTTACATATTGGATTTCACAAACACATCATATCATAACATAAATGGGGCGTATGGTTTAAGAGTTTAGAGAGAGAAAGTAAAGAGAGGGAGCCTTTCTAGAAAGAGAGTAAACAAAAGAGAAAATGATAGATTAGAATGAAAGGTCCAACCCTCTACCTTGGAAGGTAGAGGGTATTTATAATTACAAACTACAACTGTGGATCAGGCATACAGTGGGTAAAGACCCGTCCTTCCTCCACGGTGTTACATTACGCTAACCTAAACCAATAACTAACTAATAAACTGATAACTAACGATATGTCTACGAGCTAACTTATGCTAAATTATATTTGGGGTGACCGATACTTCACTATGGAATTTCCAATTCCTAACAATATTCTTAGCAGTGCGAGTAGGTGGGCACTACTTCTTCAGAAATTCCGCTTAAGGTCTTCCCATTTAGTAATTGAATCAGCTGGTTCACTCTTTAGCCACCTGTTTGCAACTCCTGTAAGAGTAATAGGGAAAACACAAAGCATTAATTGGTCAACATTCACATCAAGAGTTGTGAATAAGTCAACTATCTCGAGAATCCTCTCGATATGCTCCTTAGCATCTTCGTTATACGATCCAATGAAAGTGTTTTCTCGTAACTCATTGAGAAACTGACTCTTCAACTCGAATTTGGCCTCTTCATCAAACTTAGGCCTAGCAACACCCGAACCATAGTCATCTTGGGTCTTAGTCATGTACTCCTCCATTGTTGGGTCCGTCATTGTTTCTGTGATTTCTTCTTCAAACTTAACTTATTAATCAGAAAGTTAACCGAATTCTAATAAATTTGAGCAATCAAAGCTTGTGGTCTTAAAAAGTTTCCTTAATGAATGAAAGGCTTGTTCGGGTTCACTGTAAGGTTCAACGAGCTCCTGTTTTGAACTCCTGGTCATGCAATACCTAAAAACAAGACAATAATATTAGTAGGATAGGTCTGAGAAAAGAAATTTATACAAAACTAAGAAAGAAAATGGAATACGAAAAACAAAAACCTGCTGATATCTGACAGATGATACGCCGTATTTAGTACCCTAGATATGTCGTATACGCAATAAAAATTTACGCCAGAGATTTAATCAGAAAATATTATACGCCATATTTAAGATTAAAAAATTCAGATATGTTTTTTTTTTTTTTTTTTTTTTTTTAAATTTTAATACGTCATATACGCAATACCTAATACGCCGTATCTCGTTTAGGGTTTCAAGAATACGCCTTATGCAGAAAATTGAATACGTCATATCTGAATAATTAAATTTGATACGTTGTATATAATATAAAAACGCAATACGACGTATTCGTAGAACTTAATATGCCGTATCGTTTAACACAGCAAACAGCATGCAGAAAACAAACAAAAAACACAAATAAACAAAAACAAACACATAAATCAAACAAAATGCAAAAAAACACAAAGATACAAATATACAAAAAATTTAGTCAAGTTAAAAACTAGAAAGTGTTAAAATAAATTAAAATCCTAAATCAAAATACTAATAAATACATGTATTAAACAATTCTCTCCCCGGCAGCAGCGCCAAAAACCCATCTTTTGTCGTATAGGTAATTTATGTATTATAGTTTTAAATTTATATTTTGAGGACTTTACCTATAACAAACACTTACAGATAGTTATCCGGTCGAGGGTGGGCTAGTTGGTAAGTTGAGTGTCGATCACTAAGAGTGGAATGTTAACACTTAAATATATCATTATTTTAATTATATAAGTTAGTCTATCTAACCAAATTCTAATGCATCAAAAGGGTTTTTTCAGCCTGAGAGACTAGCATTGCTGGATCAGTCCCAGATAGATCTTATGAGCCTTAATAAATGTATAGTAAACTTGTGTAATCACAAGCAAACTATGGAGAACCTTTACTAGACTTATGTTTACGCAGAATATAAACACAGGAATTAAGAAGACAATGAACACCAAAGACTTGATCCTCTATGGATCTAAATTCAATTACTAATAAATGTTATCAAAAAAGTGTATATGAACCTAGCCGCATGTTTCTTTTATACTATCAAGAAACCCTAATTCTGCAGCTTGCTAAACACACAAAAGATATGCATTATCTCTTCCTAAATAAACTCATGCATATCCTAACTAAATACTAATTCTACGGAAACTACATATCCGCAGAAACAAAAATAACATTAGCAACTGCCTATCCGCAGTAACCACACTATCGTGAAATACTAAACTATCAGTAGGAACCTTTATCAGCAGGAACCTACTTTTACAAAATTCCTAACAATCCTCCCCTAAACTTGAATTTGACTCAGTTAACTTCAAGTTTCCAGATAGATCTTTAAACATGCAAGAGGATTGAACATAAACAGCAACTGAAGTACAAGAATGAACCAGCAGCAACTTCTAGTACCACCAGTATCAGCAAGAAAGCACAAAGACCCATCCACAGCTCCTATGTAGCAGCATCAGAACCCAAGTAGCAACAGTAACCAGAGTAGATTTGATGAGCCTTTACCAAGTAGCTACTCACTCTTGGGCTAGCTGGTTCTTGGGTGGAATCATGACATCACCCTGGTGAACCAGTAACCAGTCCAACACTTAGAACATGAATCAATGGTGTGTTGGAGTACCCTAATGATTTTTGGCAAACCATTACAGCCATCAACGGATTTGATGTGTCTTTACCTGAAGCCGTTAACTCAGGGCTAGTCATGGTGTTCCACTGCCTTTACCACAAACCATGAACTTGTGGGCTAGCCAACTCTTCATCTATGAGGACATGGTGAGTTGAGAACCATACAACTTATTGGCAACTAGTTGCTCTGCATTGACCATATCATTGCCAACTGGAGCAGTAGAGAAACCCAACTTGATCTTCAGCATTTGCTCCATCATAAAAACAGACAAAGGGTAGTTCTGATCCGAAAACATATAAACATAAACCCCAGACCAGGTCTGCACTACATGTACACTAGATAATGGGTAAAATGTCTAACTATAAACCCTCCACTGATTTTGACCATCCCAAATTCTAAAGCCATCCATATATATGGAATCAAATAAAACTTGAAGATCACCCAGCAACATTAAACCAGCACCAATTGCAGGATGAGATTCATAATGTGTGGATACCATTCCATAAAGTGCAATAAGATCTTGTCTGTCCAGTAAATTTAGTATCTCAGAAAGAAAACTAAAATTTCTAACTGACCCATCTTTGCGATACACTGAGTTACATGAACCCAGACAACCAAGACCTGTAGGTGTGAGTTCCCATTTCACAAACATAGACCATACAACTGGTTCTTCATCAGAATCATCCTCAACAAAATCCTCTATAAAAGAACTGATAGGAGCCTGAAGATCAAGAGAAATACCCTTCTTTTTAGCTATACTCTTCTGTCTTCTACCAGGAGTGGAAGAAAGAGAAGAAGGAATGGACACATGCTCTATCGCATCAGTAGAAATACCCTTTCTCCACCAGTAGTATCAGGTGGCACAAAATCAGAAGAAACTGATGCAAGAACCTCAGCAGAAGTCTTTGAAGCACTTGTAGAAGGAATAGACTTAGCTATATCTACTGGTGGTGCTTCAGCCGAAGCTGAAGCATCATCAGGAGCACCACCAGTCTTTAATCTCTTAGGGTCAGAACCTTCCAAAAGAGATGAAGATCTTTTCATTCTAGCAAAAGGATGGATACCATCTTTCTCCAACTGTGTAATAATCCTGTTATATTCTATAACCCACTTATCATCTAGGAGAGTTTTCACAAAAGTCATAGTCCATCCTGTGTTATAAATAGCAGAACTCATGTTCTTCACAAACTCTCTCATATGTTTCCTCGGTTCAGCTTGAGAAAGAGGTTTGTCCCTTTTTGCTTTAGCCTTGCGTTCTGCATCTGCTTTCTTTCTGTGGTTCACCAAGGCCACAATATCATCAACATAGTTTTCAGAATCAAAGGCACCACCCAATATAGATTGGGCAAGAGAGGGATTGTTTGTGACATCACCCACTAGTTGATTCCAAGTGTCATCTTTAAATCTTAGAGAAAGATCATCAAGTTCTTTCCTTCTCTGTGGTGTGACCTTATGAACTTTGTAAGACTGACTCTGAAACTCTGCATCATAAGTAGCTTGAGTCTGTGCAGCAACTTTTGTATCACGTTGTGAAATCTCATGAAGTCTCAATAGCCTCGCCTGTTCAGCCTTAAAAGCATCAGAGTCCATATCCTCATCTATAATTTTACTCTTTCCCTTATCAACTTGTGAAGCAGGCATAGGCTCAATCTCAACAGAAGAATCCTTAGGATCAGATGGAATGGACTCAAGAATTTCAGAAGCAATAGATGAGGTATCAGGCTTAGCGTGATAACAGGATTGTCAGCAGCATCTGATGGTTCCTTATCCTTAGCCACCTTGTCAGTAGAAACAGGTTCAGGAGAAATGTGCATATGATCAGCAGCACTAGAAGGGTCAGGAGAATCCACCACACTACCCTTGAGGGCATTGGGATTGAGATAACTCCTCTTTCTAATCTGCCTTCTTTGAAACACTTGAACTTCTTGATCCTTCTGAGCTTGTGTCTCGCCTAATGAAACAGAAGCCAAAACATGTAGTGCCTCAAGATCAATATTGGTCCTCTCATTGTCCTGTTCCCCTCAGTCGAAACCACAACTTTGCTCCTCCTATTAATCCTAACCTCCAAATCGTCACCCCTTCAACAACTTAACCACAGTACCATGGTCTCCTTAAGCTCATCCCTGGATTCTTTCAGCTAAAGCTCCAAATCATCAACCTTCTTGATATACCTGTTAAGTAAACTATACATATTCATCAAAATATTAGGATCCTCAGCTCCACCAGCAGGATTTCCTGATGTATTTGGAGCATCATTGGACATAGGAGGCGACACATAAAAGGCATTACCAAAATGGGTGTCATCCTCAACATTATGCCTAGGCGGACTAGAAGGTTGGTCAAGATTGACCTCAGTCTCAACAGGAATTTGTTCCCGTGACTCAGAGGCAGTCACTGGCTCCTCAGGAGCAACAAACACTGGTGATGGTGGGGCAACAGGTTGAGGTGAAGGGGGATGTTGGTCATCAGTGGCAACTGATGCAGAGGCATTAGCAACATTGACACCAGGCAACATAGAGGGTAACAGGGGTCTATGTTCTCTAGTAAAACTTGTTTTCAATGTTGCAAATAATTTAGATTAATTTATTAATGACCCTTGAGTTTGATCGAGAGGTTTTAATGCCTAATATCATTTGTAGAAATCTTGGATACATCAGAAATTTATGTTTGGTATCCTTTATATTCTTAAGCATTTCCTCAAAGATATATCTTGAAAAATTATACTTTCTACCATGGGCCAAACAGATTATACTATTTGCAATTGGCTGGAAAAGCTGTCCCAACCCAGTTAGGACTCGAGCTGAAGCGGTATGGACAAGAAATCTCCAGTTAGGGCAAAATTTATTTTTGTACCAAATGATTTTCCCATCATAGGGATACCCTAAGTTGGTTAAACCAGTAATAATCTCATCTCTATTTTTCTCAAAGAGACCACCTTCATCATTAAACTATAACTGAGTCCTAATGAGAGACTCAGTTATCATATACTCTTATCCATCAATGGTAGCCACAATCTCCTTGGTTGGACCAGTAGGAGATCGCTCATGAGCAGTGGTCCAAAATTGCTTGACAAGAGAGTCATACACAACTGATGGAGAGAAGGTTAGAGCATACCTAATCTTGGAACGCAGAAGGAAATCAATCATTGAGTCATACAAATCACTTCCTTTGGCATGTTCCAAGAATGCCACTTTATTGTGATCTACTTTGTACCCGAGTGATGTCATTGATGCAGATTGAGAAGATGAGTTGGATTCAAATTGAGAGGGAATTGTGGAATTAGGTTGTGGGATACTTCTGATTTATTATTTAAATAAGTTACCCAAAATAATCGGTTAAATTGGTAAAAAATCTCGGACAGAATCTTTGACCAATTTGACTTTAACTAAATCCCCAAATTAACGAAACCAGCAGGAATGAAAAGTCAGTCATCAGAAACCAACCAGTCAGTCAGCAGAAACCAACTAACTTTTGACCTCAGCTACCACTTCACTACTACTAGCAGAATCCATAGATCATCCGTAGAAATCATCACATTAACAGGAGGAATGGAGAAGGAATCAATAACAGTGCATCAACAGTCTCCAATCAGAACCTTTAACTATACAAATTCCAATCAACAATTACGTCCATAAACTCCTACCTACCAAAGATTCCATAGATATTATGCCTATATAACCAACTCCTTGCCTTATCATACATACAACCCACATAACCCTAAAAACAAAGACGATCACCAACCAAATCATCATGAACAACTCTCCAAATCATCCCATCGAGATATCTTCATCTGATAGTGAACCATCATGGTTAAACTATTTTCCCCCTGGTGCATCAAACAGTGTGACATACATATCCAGAGAACCTCCTCAAAAGTCACCATTTGCATACACTTCTTCAGAAGAGGATCTGCCCAATCCTCCTCCTCATGTGGAGTTTGAAGTATCCAGCTCTGAGCTTAATGGTATGAACTCAAATACTGATGATGAGCTTAATGATCCAAGTTACATGCCACTCAATGTTTCTCCTCTTGTTGTTCTCCCACCAGCCCTCCAGCTCTAAGACCTGAACCCGCCACATCAAACCCTAACAAAAGAGCCACTGTTGTTGGTCTGTCTGCAAAGCCAGTGTAGGAATTTGTCAACATATGGGGAAAGGAGCATCAAAGGATGCCCGAGTGGGGAACCAGGAGGCCTGAGAAGAAGCCTTGAGAATGGAAGTTGTAGTCTGGAGTCTGGAGTCTGAAGATGTCTTTGGTGAAGCTTGTTAGGGTTGTGTCTTAATGTAATCAGTAGCAATGTTTAGGAAGTCTTGTATGGTGATGCTGCATCTCAGAATGCAGTTTGTTTTTATGAATAAAAGACTTGACTTTAGTAGATTAGCCTTTTGATATCTGTTGCCACTGATTGTTTGTTTGATACAAGATCTGCAAGAGGTTAGAAAAACATAAAACATACAACACAAATATATAAAAATATATACACAAAATAAGCAAAAGTATACAAAAATATACAACATAAATCCTCCCCTTAAACCAAAAACCTCCCCTTAGGCATAATCCTCCCCTCAAACACAACAATCAGGGGTTGATCATGCCTATATGGACTATCAAAAATTGAAACCTTGGACCAACAAAGGCTTTAGTCAACAAATCAGCAACATTTTCATCTGTATGTATTTTAACCACTAGAATAAGGTGTTTTTCATTAGCATCTCTAATAAAGTGGTGTCTAATTTCGATGTGCTTAGTTCTTTGATGAAAAACATGATTTTTAACAATGCAAATGGTACTTTGATAGTCTATATGGATCTTAGTGTTCATAAAATTAAACCCATAGTGCAATAACTGATTTTGAATCCAAAGTACGACCACAACAACTACAGCGACAACATATTCAGCCTCAGTAGAAGATGTAGCCACTATGGTCAGCTTCTTGCATTGCCAGGAGATTAATCTCCTCCCTAGAAACTGACAACCCCCAGTGGTAGATTTTCGATCAAAGTTGGTACCAGCATAATCACTATCACTATATGCTTCCAGCTCAAATGGCGATTCTCGAGGATACCAAAGACCCAACTTAGGTTGACCCTTGAGATACTTGAAAATCTTCTTGACAGCAGTCAAATTGGAAGTCAAAGGAGTGACCTAATGCCTAGAACAAGAACTGACTACAAACATAATATCAGACCTAGAAGCAGTCAAATACATGAGTGAACGAATCATGGATCGGTAGAGATGAACATTAACAGCAGGATCTGGTTCATTATTTGACTTAGGCTTTGGTGCTTCATAAGGAGTAGTTGTAGTCCTAATTAGTTCCATATCAAACTTCTTGAGGATGTCATGCACATATTTCTCTTGATGAATGAAAATACCATCTGATTTCTGCTGCACTTGAAGGCCCAAAAAGAATGTAAGCTCACCCATTGCACTCATCTCAAACTCACTTTTCATCAACTCCTCAAATTCCCTGCACCAAGCTTCTTTGGTAGAACCAAAATAATGTCAACCACATATACTTGCACAAGAATAATATCCCTGGAGTTCTTCTTGATAAAGAGAGTCTTATCAATAGCACCTCTCATGTAGCCATGTTTGGAGGAGCGAAGAAAGCATACCCAGCTCTAGGTACACGATGAAGTCCATAGAGTGCTTTTAACCTTGTAGACCATATCGGATTGTGAGGGTCTACAAATCCCTTGTGCTGAGTGACATACACTTCTTCTTCAATTTCACCATATAAAGCACTTTTACATCCATCGATACCATGAAGCCCATGTAGGAAGCAAATGCCAAGAAGAGTCATGAAGCTTCTACTCTAGCGGAGCAAAACCTCATCATAATCAATACCTTCTTCTTGTCTTGACCTTGGCAACCAACCTAGCTTTATTTCTAACCACAATCCCCTTGCATCCCTCTTACATTTAGAATCCACTTTGTCCCAATAGCATACTTTCCAGAGGCAATGAACAAGCTCCACACATTTTGATTTAAGCTGTTGCATTTCTTCTTGCATAGCAATACCCAATCATCATCTGCCAAAGCACATTGACCTGGTAGGTCAACTTGAAAAGAAGAGAAAAGCGGAACAATGATGATAGTCTATATGATTGTTCCTATGTTGATGAATGTAGCGAGAAATGAAGATTCACCAAAATTTGTCTTCTTCACCCTGCTTCTAGTTTGCACAAATGAAATTGGATCACCAATGATTAGAGATTGTGGATGAACTGTGTTAATCCTCTTTGTTGCATGAGGACTAACATCAATGGATGTGGCCAGATTAGTAAGCGTAGGACCAAAATCATCATCATAAGAAGAAGAACCAAAAATGCATGTTCTTGACAAATGATGAATGCCATCCAATTCAGAGCTTGAATTTTGTGAATTGGCTAAGCCAGATGGACTTGGAAATCTGGTGGAAGAATCAACTAGACCCAAAGAATCAACAGATGGAGTAGAATAGGGAACCGAAGGAACATCATCACTAGCAGAAGGAATAGGAACACTTCCATTAGAAACACCATCAGCAGCAACTGATCCATTACCAGCAGGATCAGACACATTATTAGTAGCAGCAAACTCCCTGCGGGCTTCAAAAGTTGCCTTCCTTAAGAGTTCCTCTGTTTCTTTGGAGAATTCATAACCATACTCTTCAGCATCATCCTTTGCTACATGCTCTTGGTGTTGAAGCTTCACAAGCTCTTCTGCAAATCCTAAATTACTTGAAACTGCATTAGAAGAAGCCGTGTCCTTGGTACCTGAAAAGTGGTTAGTAGGATAGGAAGGAACAACTATAAGTTGTTCATCACACTCTGAATCTGACTCATCATCTGAGGAACCTGCAATGTTAGTTTGAGCATTTTGTGGTTTTGCAGAAGGAATAGATTTATAATGATTATAACCTAAGTGATCAGTTAAGTAGTCAAGATCAAAGTACCATTCTTGACCTGCGCCCTGAACATTTGGCTTGTCCTCCATAAATCTGAGATTCAGTGTTTCTTCAATCCTCTTTGTGGAGATGTTATAAACCCTGTAAGCTTTACTATGAGCTTAATAGCCCACTACATAACCCTCATCAGGTTTTCTTTCAAATTTGCCCAAATGATCACTAGTGTTAAGGATGGTCACATGACAGCCAAAAGGCTTAAGGTAGCTTATGTTAGGAATCTTTCTAGACAAAAGTTCATAAGGTGTCTTATTGTGAGGATGAGTTATCAATACCCAATTCAAAACATAGCAGGCAGTGCTGACTACTTCAGTCCAGAACATGGTAGGTAACTTTGAATCGCATAGATCTTCTTTGCTTCAAGGGTTCTATTCTTCCTTTCGGCAACTCCATTTTGTTGTGGAGTCACGGCATTGCTATAATCCCTTTTATCCCCTTTGTAGCGAGCTCAATTAATTTTGCATTATTGAACTCGTCCCATTGTCACACATGATAGCTTTGACCTTCTTATTCCGATTCTCAACCAGGCAATAAAGTCTTGAAGAATCGAAATGTTTCATCCTTAGTCCCGAAGAATGCCCAGCGACCTACTGAAGTCATCAGTAACCACCAAACAATAGTACTTGTGATCAATGCTTCTGACAGATGTAGGACCAAAGTGGTCCATGTGAAGAAGCTGCAAAGGCTCTGTGATAGTGCTGACAGCAATAATAGATTTGTAGGAAGCCTTGTGCTACTTTCCCTTGTTGCAAGCCACACAATTGTACTCATTAGTAAAGACCTTGTAAGGAAGTCCATGAACTAACCCATGGTTTGCCAGCTTGTTGATTGTTTTGAAATTTACTTGAGCCATCCTTCTATGCCATTTATTAGATTCATCCAAGGATGCTTTTTCCACCAAACAAGCTAAGTCACCTTCTGGCTAAACTTCATTGAGATTGAATGTATACAGATTTTGTTTCCTAGGCACCTTCAGAACAACTTGGCTGTCATCAGGTATCTGGAAGTCTTTTGAAAGTACAAGACATTCAGTATCAGTGAACAACACACAATTTTTCTTGTCACATATTTGAGACACAGAAAACAAGTTGAAGTTACGTAGTTGTTCTACATAATACACATTCTCAAAGTCCAGCTTGGTAGTTCTAATGGTTCCTTTCTCTGTAATTTTACCATCTCCTCCTCCAAATGTAACAGTTCCTCCTTGAAGAGATACAAAATCATGCAATCTGTCTCTGTTCCCTATCCTACTCCTAGAACATCCACTATCAACAATACCTAAATCTTTATTTGAATAAGGATCATCCTACAAGTTAGAAATATACAACAATATTAGTATACATGGAGACCCAAGTCATTACTGACTTGGTCCTGCCTTGTGGATCACTTTAGAAAAACCTGCAGATTGATGAGATCCACTATTGTTCTTGGAACCTTTCATGAAAGATGGTCTATTGTGTGTCCAAGAGCAACCTGCTGAGGGCTTAACAGCAGATATCCGCGCCCTTTGTTATTTAATGGGTCATTATTAACAGACCTATATCCATTTTAAAAATAAGTGCTAGTAGGTCTGAATGATGGCCTAGAAACTTTTCTTCTCCAACATGATGAAGATGGTGATCGTGAACGGGTTACGAAGAACTAGATGCACCCGGTGGGATTACAAATCCTCACATGTGTTCCAGAGGGAACAAATGGAGTAATTTTGGTCACATCATTCCATATTGGTCTATATCTCTGTTGATTAGTACAAACACCCATTTGTTTCTCATAAAAATCACAATCTTTGATAAGATGAAATGTACTACCACAAACAAAACATGATTTCTTCTTAATATGCTTGTTCATAAAAGGAATAGTCTTATCATAAATAAACTTATTCAAACCATAACCACAATCAGAATTGTTTTTAACAGAATCAACAAAACAAGAAATGTTTCTAAAGTAAGTTGTCTTTGAAGAAGAATCATTAACAGCAACTCTAGGGGCATGGTGAACAGGTAAAGGCTTGAGAGAGGTAGACTTGGGAGTTCAAGACTCTTCACTTGAATCATAAGCGGCATAGACTTTAGTCAGGGTCTCAAGTCCTATCATTGGAAGAACAAGAGACAAAAGTATTAGATTCCGCCGTGTTAACAGATAAGTCATTGGACTTTTGACCATAGGTCATATGTGATTCATCGAGTGCGAGTGGGTTGGGTGGTCTAACAATACCATTAATGAGGAAACAGCGAATGCATTTCACCTAGTTTAACAAATTTAACGGTTTTCGATATTTATATTCCTCTTCATCGTTGACAAGATTAAAAACACTATATTATTCATTAGGGTCATAAACCTCATACGGACCAATATAATCCTTGAATCATAACCCCATCTTAGTTTTATGAGACATAGAACTTTTCCACAATTTGTCTAGGTTTTTAGCACATTTCTTGCCCTTGTTTATGTCTAGCCATCTCTATATCTAAATCGGCCTTTAGACCCTCTTTTTCAGCAATGACCTTTACATATTCTTTCTCATTAAATTTTAGCACATTAGTGGTGTTCTCCATATCTCTTTCCAACACTTTAATTTTCTCTTCAAGAGCCAATTGATTTTGTTGGTACCGGGCTTTGTTTTCTAAAGATTTAGCATTTTCTTATAGGCACGGACTGAATAAAATATTCTTTATATTGGCCATTAACATCATCAAATTCACTTTTAAGAGCATCATATTTAGTATTACAACCAAAAATACAATTTTGTACACGAAGTGATGCCCATCATTGCAAACTCATCGTGATGTCGGCAACCAATCCAACACGAGGATTTTCATCACGAGCTTCATCCACATGATCATCCCGGTCAACCCTTGACTCCAAAGCGAGAAAAGCTTTAGGTTTTGATCCTCGGCTTCCTTGATCTTGAATCTGAGAATATCTTCTCTGTCACTTCCCTTCTTATCCGGGCATTCTCTAGCAAAGTGACCCATCTCGTTGCATTCAAAACACGATTTTCTTCTGGCGGCACAATCAAAGGTGATTCTCTTCCCTTGTAGCCAAATTTCCTCCGGACCCTTCTCAAACTTGTTGACTTTGGCAAAGCATGGCCATCTGCCATTTAAGATCCATTTCCTCCAAATCCCATGTATCCACTTGTTCAAAGTGTTCATAGGTAACTGCTTTGTTGGTCTTGATTTAAACGGCAACAAATGAGTAGAGCACATCCTCTATCAGTTAGACTTTCTGTTCTTGTAGAAGGATTGTGTGTTACGGATCTTCTGGCGATGAAGAAGAAGTGGGACTCTCGGCATAATACACCATTGTGTTAGCGGTAGCACTAACAAAAGGCGAGTGTGATGGAGCTGGAGAATAACAAGAGTGGCCCTTGATATCAATTTCAAGAGATCTAAGCTTGTTGTATAAGTCATCAAAGCTTAAGTAATCAAGGACTCCCTTTTCCTTGAGTGTGAGAGAAACCTGCCTCTAGGAGGAAGGTAAAGCACGTAGGAACTTGAGATTGCACTCCTCATTGTCGGGTTTGGACTTCATCGATTGGTGGCTTAGGATTTTCTGAAACCTTTGTACCACTTGTGTACATTGAGAACCGAGCTCACGAAAACTCTTGAGCATAGACTTCCTCATCTTCTTAGACTCTTCGTTACCTCCAAACCTTGCATTTATTGCTCTCAGTTTCTCTTGCATCATCAAGATGAAAAAAGTCACTCATATGGTCATCTGGAAGAGCTTGAAGCAAAGTATTCTAGCCTTGGTTTCCACTCACGAGTTCAACACATTCGCATTACTTGTTCTTTGGAAGAATTATCACATTCCCATATGGATCTCTTCTAGTAGCCTTCTACTTGTTGCCTTTTAGAACAATGTTCGAGAGATGGTAGTCCTTTGTTAGAGATATAATTTTCCATCTTCATGGCCCATATGTCATATTCGTCCTTCTTTAGATAGGGGAACTTAGCATCGTTATTGGACATGGTGGTAACCACTAATTGTGGTAGAGTATTGGATGCCTGAGGTTGCTCCTCATTTTCTGAGTCTGAATGTTTTGATGATGTCATTGTGAGAGTGAGATTAGGGTTTTGAGAAAGAGAGTATGAATATCTTCTTTGAAAGATTCTCACCAGGCTCTGATACCACTTGTTGGATCAGTCCCAGATAGATCTTATGAGCCTTAATAAACGTATAGTAAACCTGTGTAATCACAAGCAAACTATGGAGAACCTTTATTAGACTTATGTTTACGCGGAAAATAAACACAGGAATTAAGAAGACAATGAACCCCAAAGACTTGATCCTCTATGGATCGAAATTCAATTACTAATAAATGTTATCAAAAAAGTGTATATGAACCTAGCCGCAGGTTTCTTTTATACTATCAAGAAATCCTAATTCTGCAACTTGCTAAACACACAAAAGATATGCATTATCTCTTCCTAAATAAACTCATGCATATCCTAACTAAATACTAATTATACGGAAACTACATATCCGCAGAAACAAAAATAACTATCTGTAGCAAGCTGCTATCATGATAACACACTATCAGCAGAAATACTAAACTATCAATAGGAACCTTTATCAGCAGGAACCTAATTTTACAAAATTCCTAACAGGTATAAGGTTTGGATTTAATAAAACTATAAAAGCAATGAGGCAGATAACACACACAAGTAGAAACACAGATAAAAAGAAGAGGTCAAGCCGATAGTAAGAAAAATGTATTAACCAAGTTTAGTCATACAAGATATTTGATTAGTCTAAGACCTGTAACGAAGATACTAACGACCTGGATTTTTCAAATTTAAATCTAGGTCGTCGCTAGATTCTAAATTTACATATTAATTTTTTCAACAGATATAATCCTGTCACGATTACTCAAAATTCGCATAAAACACACGTTAATGATTATCACTTTACTACCTCCGTCCCATAATAATTGTCCACTTTGACTTTTTTAAGTATTTTGTATTCAACTTTGACAATAAATAGTTTTATTTGTGTAATATAATACTTAATGAAAGATATATGAATAGATTGAGTTTTAAATGTATTTTAATTTGGTATAATTTTCATCAAGTATTATATAACACAAATAAAAATATTAATGGTCAAAGTTGAACAAAAAAGACTCAAAAAAGTCAAAGTGGACAATTATTATGGGGACAGGTAAAATCTCAATAATATAATCTCGATTAAGTAATACAAGATAACATGTTCAGAAAGATTCAAGTATAAATCAAAAGAGAAAAAGCTAACCAAACGATTATAGTGTAGTAAAACAATTTAAGTGAATTCTCCTACGGAATTATAGCACTAGCAGGACCTTCTTGGTTTTCTTTTGTCTCTGGCTTCATACTTGGTGGTTTCTCCTTTTTGAAAATTGGACTTAGGGTTTTTTGTTTATACTTTTTGAAAAACGTGGAGTGCATATCGATTGATTGGTCGATCACAGCGTATCTAAGTAACTTCGCATGAGGTCCAAGATTATTATTCCTGAATATTAAGTAAGCGCCTTAATTATCTGACATTATCATAGAGATGAATCGTGTCATCTCTCATTATCTTGGAAATCACGGTGAAGTCATTGAGATGGATCTGGTATCTTGATCAGGTCATACATCGTATCTGGACTAAAACAAGCTCGTTCTTCTGTTTGACCAAAGTTTCATATACGACGTATCAAATACTTGGATACGTCGTATTCTTCAAAGTCAGGAAATTGTCTTCATTATCATCCAAGTCTTGGTATTTTGCGTATCTATCTAGAATGATATGGTGTATTCTTGTCTGTTTTATGGACTTTATCGAACTTGATCAATTTGCTTCAAAATACGTCCATTACTGCTAACTTTTACCTATTTCTTGTAAATATCTGAGATAGAAACATTTAAGCGATTAAGTATCAAATCTTATATAAAATAATATAAAACAAGCAATATACATAGGATAAATGATGCTATTAATATGACCTTATTTGGTGTCATCAACTATTATACAAACTAGTAAAATTGAAGATCATACAAAAGTGTAACTATCATACGTTATCTCAAAATCATTTATAAAAACAACATATAATAATTCAAAAATAAAAACTTAGAACACGAAGAAGATACCTACATTCTGTTAACACTACTCAATACGTCGTATTCAAGTTGTGAATACGTCATATAAACCCACAAACCAATACATGCATTATAACATATATTCCGTATACAATTCAAAAGACTGGCCATATAGACCCATACACCATATTCCTAAATAGAATACGTCGTATAATATTCACCAGTCAATACGTCGTATCCAATCTATGGATACTTCGTATTAACATATTAGATACATAATTCTCAAAGAAACTCTTTAGAAACTACAGAAACTAAAACTCTCAAAAACCAAACTTCATTAAATACAAAACAACTCATTACCTTCATTATAAACATTCCAAAAACATACACTAGTTCATTTGACCATAACTATTGACAAAATGGGTTAAACAGGTGATTTTAGCCTCTAACCAAACACCCCTTAACATCTACTACGACTAAATCACAATCCTTTTTCAAACACTATGAACATTTACCAATTCTTTAACTTGATACAAACATAAACAAAAGACCATAAATCACAAAATGACCATTTAAATCAAAGTTGTACCAAAATAAAAAATGACACTTTAGGGCTCCCATCACACAAGTTTGGTCCAAAAGATGACGGTCTTCTAATATCAACTCCAAAAGCTAAGCTACAACGACTATACCATCTATGTCATGCCTTTACCTTTACATGATTCTCCGGTACCTATAAACCACCACAACGACTATAACATGTAAGCTAAAAGCTTAGAAAGTACAAGGTATGAACAACAATCATAAGTACCCATAGGAGCAAAACTATAACTTACATACATACCTTAATTAACATAAAAACATTCACATAAGCATTGGATTCAAGCAAAACTATAACATGCTCCAAAAGTTCTATAACATGGCATAACATCATAATATTCTTAAATTAACTTTAACAAATTCATAACCATGTAGTTACCTTAGTTACTCCACTATTTTCTTACTTAAACTTGTCACTAGCTCCCTTCTTGCTTCCTATCGTGAAATTAGCCTGAATTAGTAGCTAATTCAATAAGAAATTCATAAATTAACAACCTTTAACCATTATACTCAAATTCCCATATCAATAACCCTAACTTAGAATTACCAAATTTACTTTTTAATGGAATGGTGATTAGGAGTTCTCTAGGGCTAGGTTAACACTTCTTCTTGAACAATTTGTAACAAAATGGCTTGAGTCTCTTCTTCCCTCTTTTATCTTCTCAGTGAAACGACACCAAAAAAACACCCTCTGAAATGCTCTGGATTTTCTAGTTAATGATAGATTGTCATCCATATTTAGCTTTTAGGTTTGTACATTAGGCAAGATTAGTCCCTGTTAGGTCACTAGTTTTACAACACAAGCTTATATAAGAGATAGAGAGGCGATTGAACAAGTATTCAAACACACACACACACGTATAGACTTAGACGGTTAGGCGTAGGTATGTGAAAGAGAATAGTGAACAACCAACCTTTAAAAGAAGGTTTACAAGGGGTATTTATAGGAGGGAAGCTAGGGCAACACTCCTAGTTCCCTTCCTTTCCTTATTGGGCTAGGCCTAGGCTTATGGGCCTTCTACATAAGCCTAAGGCTAATAACAAACATAAAGGCCATAATAAGCTAACTATTACATATGAGTAACTAACACTTGAATAAGGTTTAGGAGTGATTCCAACAATCTCCCCCTCAAGTGTTATTACATATGAGTAACAAACACTCAAGTGTAGAGAGCTAGTTTATTTTGAACGGTTATGCTTTGACGTCATCTTTAACTTTGTTCTTTGATCATTGTTCTTTGTGGTGAAAGTGATAGTATGTTGTTATGCATCAAGTGCGCCTCAGGCACAGCCCATTTTTGCTCACGGTGTCTCGTCGTTCTTCAACATGCTCACGCGCTCCTTTGGCGTTTGGAATTGATCTTGATGGAGTTCTTTAAGTCTTTAACTTTGTAGATTCTCTGTATTGACGAAGAATCATTTTATTTGTTGTGTTGCTTTTAAATAGAACTTCCATTAGTGATGATGTTGGCGTGAGCATGAGAAGAATCAGCACGATCATTCCGCTCGAGGCTTCCATAAGAAGAAAACATTTAAGCGGTTAGTAATAAGCGGATTAGGCAACTTACAAGTTTGAACCGAGAGTGTTAACGGCATAGTGTGAAATCACAACTCTAATTCTTACAAAGGCGTTCTGGATCGAGTCCCACAAGTGAGATAACACGATGTGCGAAGTACACCTACGATTGGATAGTCGGTGAGGTACACGAAGCATCACCTCCGACGTAGACCGTTTGAGACCACTAAGCGCCAATCCACGGGGAGTTGCGGCGACCTGCTGTCGGTACATTTGATGTTGACCTGGCGGGAGTTTCCATTCAATCGCGAGGATCACAAATGTGAACCTCTCATAAATGTTCTCGACAGTTGCTAAGATCTGTGAAGGACTCGATATGAACCACTGATAACCTTATTGTTGATCATCAAGTGATTAAATGTCAAGTGTACCTAAGAGATCTTTTGATGAATCTCGTGGCTCTAGACTCAATAGTGCGTTTTGGTTTTCTGGAGCGGAGACTAGGGAGAGGGTCTCCTTCTTCAATACCAACAATCTCTAAGAAAGCCGATAGTTTACTTAGGGTTCCCTGTGAGAATGAAACAAGCTACTGTTGAGAGAAACTTGAGTGGATAAGAAGGTTTAGTGCATGCGTCCTTTGGGTCCATGGCGACTTTTAATCTTCAATACGGCGTCACTAAGTGACAACCCGTTAGCATATGAATTGAACCGATTATGCCCTAAGTTGAATAATCTGGAGGGCTATTTCTTTTCACCCTTTTCTTTGCATTTCTTTTTAATTCTTCAACTCCTTCTTTCTCGAATTCTCATTTTCTCCTTTTTATAATCATACCTAAGGACTTCTAAATACTAACTATTTGTGATGTCACGGGTAGATCCATCCGACTCTGGCGGATCATAGGATGGTTATTCCTAACCTTAGTCACCTTATAACTCCATGACTAACCTATGTTGCCATAAAACCAGTGATATGAAAAATCTCTCACAGTGTTTATGAATGAAAAACATTTTAGTATCCTTTGTTGAGATAAGATTTTGCATAAATACTCCCCCTCCACATGTGCTTAATAGTTTTAACGGTTAAAATGCACGTGAGGAAAAGAGCACTTTTGAATTGATTAACTCAAGATAGACATTCCCAGAGACAGTTGCGTGGCATAGTTAAAGAGTTACAAGCTTTTAGGTGACAACTAGCTCTAATAACTACCTTGAAGGTGTAGACAATCCTCGAAGGTCGTCAAACCCTGTCAGAGTTCATGTTTATCAAGAGTTTCTCGAATGGTACATTCTACTCGGACAAGTCCTTTTTGAGACACGTTTACATCACTAGCGAACTAGCTTGAAATTATTACCGTCGGGACAAGTCTTTTCGAGTTACTAATGGTTAATTATCGTCAATTCGTTGGTTAAGTCTGAAGCACACTGATTCATTTGCATTTTACACAACATATTTCTTATCACGTATTTTCACCCCTCAAAAATGGCATATTAAAGTGTTATTTTTGAAACGTTTGAGAATAAATATGACCATTTTGAGTGTTGCGGGAAGAATGACCACTGTGAACAAAGTTTCAAATACTCCCCCTCAACAAGTGATATAAGCGGTTGAGGTTTTGAAAATCATAAGGGGAAGTACTTGTTCTTTTGAGCAAAACCTTGAAAAGGAAAGGTTTGATAGGTTTTACTCAAAAGTAAGAAGCTTTAGCTCCTTTTATAAGGATTGTGGCAGATACCACGAGGGTCCTTTATTTACAAATGCGGGTTGTACAGCGTAATGTGTGCACAAGCCATTGACATATTCAATCAAACATCCAAAATGATATGAAGAAAACAATTCAAGGGGTACCGCGAAGTGCGTGATGTTCCCGGGGTGTGCGCGAGGCGTTGAAATCGGTTATGTTTCTCTGGGTCGACCACCGACATAACTCTCCAATAAATGCGTCTGAGCGATCCCTTGAAACAACCGTTCATCAATCATTGTGATGATCCGTTCCACACCCTCCTTTCACGAGAATTCCGTAGCTTAGGAGACCCAATTTTTCGGCGTATATCCTTCAACACGTATGCCAATCCATCCCTAACCGGCTTCAAGTATGATCCCGAACTTGTGGAGTTAAGCTGCATACATTAAGCGAGTTTCTTTGAAGTTCACTACGGTAAACAACGCCGAAAGGTTTGCTGATGAGTGTATATTGAGATAGGCGGTTGATATCGAAGATCAAGCTTTGGAGGAGTGAAGTTGACAAGCGTCGATAAGATTCAACGGACCATGGAGATCTTCTACACGTTCCTTGATGACAATCCATCTAATGAAGATGAGAAGTGACTTGATAAATTACGTTATGCTTGCGGTTGAGAATTGTCTCATGCGACCCTGTACCTTTGCAAGGTACATGTCTTCGATGTCATTGAGAGACAAATTCTCAAAGTCGACCTCGAGAAAGCATAGTCCTATTCATCTTGTCGTTTGACTACGATCTTCTTTAGGAATGTGTAGTCCCACTTAGACGAAGGTCAAGCGTGTATGATGTAGCGATATCTTTAGAACTATACGGCATGTTGAGACTTACGAACACGGCGATACGTAGTAGATTCTTGGCGTTACGGCGTGATGAATCCCATACAATGCATCTCGGTATATGCCTCCACGTGTTGGAGAACAAGTGATTGGCACGTTCCTCAATGGCTATGCGGTTTGAGTAGGCAGTGGGAATGGAAGTGTCAACGACGTAGCATATTTTCTTGAATCATCGTCACCGTGTAGAAGAAAATCCAGGTCTTTGTTGAAGAAGTATCAGAAAGGAATCCTTGGTTCAGCTGGTTGGCCAAGTGTTGGTAGAGGTTTGGTCCAATCGGTGTAGTATGGAGGGTTGTCCCTTTGTGTGAAGTCAATGTTTGCTTCGGGGTTGAGCCAATCCATGTTGTTAGACATAGCTCGAGCAATGTTTTCAAGGTGATATTCGACCTCGAGGGCACTTTCGGAGCTGTCTTTTAGAAGTTGAAATGCTTCATTTTGATTAAACTTCATTTCGAGATTTGTCATTTTCTTCACATGGAACTTTTCTTGCAGAATTTTTGCATGCTCCAATGTAGAACCGTCTACAAATTGACCTTCTTCGGGGTAGGGAGTGTTGTTAACAAGAGTAGCAAACCATTCAAATTCCTCTGTTTTATAGTCATCTAGCCATGATCTGACGTCGGTTTGAGGCGTCTTCTTCTTCTTCTTTTGAAGGCCTAGATGATGATTACGGTTTTGAACTTGTTTGGGAGTGGGGGGTTGTTGTAGGGGCTCAAGGACCTCTTCATCGTCACCACCCGTATACTCAAAGTGATCATCGGTTTTACTGAGTCGGGGTGGTAACTTCGGAATAGATCACGAGGTTTTGATAGAAGAGCGAGGAGGAGATTTTTGTTGAGCAGGGCGTTGTGGAGGAGGTTGCATCAAGAAGATTCACCGGGCGCTTCGGCGTTTAGGTGCGAGTCTTTATCCTTATCCTTGTCTTCATCGTCTCTAGGGCGTTTAGACTTTGACTTCAAATCTACAAGCTTCTTGAAGTTGGTAGTCGGCAATGCTTGAAGCGGCTTTCCTTCATCGAGTAAATGTCCCGGATCGTCGCGGACATTTGTGTGACAAGGTTGGCCACCAATTCATTATCGAGAAAACTACGGATCGGTTGGATTGATTGTGGCGGTTAAGAGGCGTTGATCGAAATAGTTTGCTTGGTGATATGCATAAGATTTGGATAAAGTTGTTTGGTGAACAACTCCTTTGTGACTTTAGGAGCGTACTCCGAAGGTACTTTTAGTGTAGCCTTGATCATTTCGTTCAGATTCCTCTTGGCGGTGATTTTTCATGAATTCCTGAACAAACTTCCTTTCTCCTTTCATCTTTTCATGCTCGTCATACATATCTTTGTATGTGATCGGCAAAGAAATTTAGCTTTTGTTGAGCACGTTTTCTTTCGACTTGTTTGTGACTTTGGTAATCCGTTCATGAGCTTGAGAAATCCAAGATTTGGATGGTTTCTTCACGGATTTGGATGATGATTTGGTTGACTTCTTTGATGGTGGTGGCGAGGGTGAGAAGGCGAATCTGATGATGAAGAGATATGAGGAGACTCTGGATCCTTCGGAGGTTCAAAGGTTTCTTCCTTTGATCGTAGCGGGACTATCTAGAAGAAGCGTATCATAATCAACATCTTGATCTTTTTCGGACTTCTCAATTTCTGGTTCCTCAAACTCATATTCGATAGTATCCTCCACAAGCTTTTGTTGTTGCATAAGAGTGGTGGCACCGGCTCCCTTATCGGGTTGATTAACGCATCGGAGAAGGTTGAGTGGGCGACACCACTTGATCCTCCGGGACCACCCATTTGGTCTTTAGCAAATTCTTTAGCCTTTTGAAGGTGTCTAACGATATTAAACTTCTTCTGTATGATATATCCAGTTGCTCTTCTTCATGATCTGAGCTTTCATCATATGGTACAAGTATAGGAGTCTTTCCTTTTCCTTTGTCATTTGGTGGACTTGGAGGTTTAGGCTGGCTGAAGGAGGTGATTCTGATTCGCAGGTTGAGTAGGTAATCTCTTCATACGTGCGGTACCTTGAGCTTTCGTCCACAAGCTTTCTTTGCGGTTGGATGTGGGAATAGGTTCAACTTCCTTTACGGGAACAATCCTTTTACGAGGAGGATTCCTTTTGGGAAGCTTCCTATAGATATCTGTACTTGTAACACTTCCAACCTTGCTTTTACGGTCCTCGGTAGGTGTACGAGAAGATTTTTCATCAGATGACCAACTTTGCCTTCTTTTACTGGCTAACGATACCTTTTATATGTTTCAAGCTTTTTGATTTGATTGGTTAGAAGGTGATCGAGGTAAAACAAACCTGTTTCTTTGTTGGCGATTCTTTGATTACTGACGGATAGTATGGGTTCGTCAATATGTCGTGATTATCGGGTCATTGAGCCTCATGGGGATGTCGGGATGAAGTCCAAGTGCTCTCTGGATCAACAGTTTGGTGTATCTGACATAGGGAATCTTGGAGCCAAGCTTCTTGTGAAATACCATCATGTCCTCCCATATCGGTGCTTCGATTTCAATGTCCTTCTTGTTGATCAACGACAAGAAAATTTGTAGTTCCATGAGCTTGGGATGCTCATAGCCATCCCGACCGAGACCGATTTGGTGATGATCATGTAGAGTGTTCTCCATGGTTGAGGAATATACTTGACTCCACATGAGAGTGCTTAGTAATGATTCACGAAGCTTCATCATAACCAATATCTATCAAGAATTTCGGGTGTCTCTTGTAGGGGTGCAAAGAAGTCGGTTGGGCGATGTCGGGAATGATGAGAACGGCCCGTAAGTCGTGCGGAGTGATAGTGACTTGTTTGTGATTAAGTGTCACATTCACTGCACTTTGACCGGTGATCCTCTGCATAGAATCCCAGAATTGTTGAATGTAGACCTCAGGGCGTGGCGAGTGTGAGAGCATGTTACGGTAGGGATGATTCACGAGAATATCCACGCAATCAAGCAGGAATATTCTGAGCAAGTGAGGGTATCAAAGTCAACCCTAAGGTTGTTCTTTCCAATCTTTCTCGGATAACCGTTTGGGAAGATATCGCAAATGGTGAGAATCTCAAGTGCATCCACATTCATTTGTTCGACCATGTCGTGATCTAAAATAACATTAGCCAAAAGAACCAACATATCGAAAGACATAGTGTTAGTCAATAGAAGGTCTTATTGTCTAGTTATTGAATGTACGGTGTCAATGATTGTTACGAGTCCTAAGTCACTTGTTTGTTCAATAGTCCAATGGCGTCGTGAAATGTTTTTCGTGAGTTAGTTAACTTTAAGTTTTAAAGTTTATGTTATCACTTATTGTTCACAACATATCAAGCGATTAAGTTTATTAGTGACATTATTGGATTCGTGACGTTATGATTAGTTTATTTACAAGTTTGTACCCGTAACAATTCATTATGAAGGTCAATCCAGGCTTAAGCGTAGTTTTGGCAAAGTTAAGCGTAAGCAGAGATGATATAAGCGTGAGCGAAAGCTTACGCGTAGGGATCTAACTACTGGCGTAAGAAATGTTGCAGCGTAGGAAAGGGGACCTTATGCGTAGGGCTTCGCGTGGCGTATAAAATACCTTCGCGTAAGGCTTACTCGTAAAGAGTAGACCTTATCGCGTAGAGGTCACTTGTTTGCATATCCTTCACGGGATCTGGCGTAGTCCCATTGTAGAACCTTACGCGTAAGCGTTATGCGTAGGATTATTCTTCAGCGTAACATGACTCTGGCGTAGGGTAATCCTTATCGCGTAGAGTTGCAAATGACCTTGATTACGAATATTAAGCGTAGCAAAGCATGAAATAAGTTCATCAAGTTATCAACATTAACACAGAACTTCATTTTAATAACATTTTATGGCATGAACATTCATAGGAAGATTACGCGTAAAAGTCATACGCGTAGGTCAAAACCCTAAGGGTTATGAATTCGCAGTATGAAATTTAACCATGGGATATGCACAAGACTTTTTACGGTAGTTTAAGAGTGTTGAGGGAGTTTTATACCAAGTTATAACATCTAACTTCGTTGTGAATCAAAAGTTACCCAAATTATGAACATTAAACCCTAATTACAATTTGTTCAACAATTAGTGTTTTACGGGTTGTTAATAGCAATGAAATCATTAATTCAATAACTTATGACCATAACCCAACAATCTTTTATACCAAAACACTTCACATTTGGAAAAACCCAAATCGACACATAAACCCTAATTTTCAAAAATCATTGAAACGTGTTTCTGGGTGGGTTTGGATGGTTAAAATGGTATCCTTGATGTATAAACAACGTTTTGACACTATCCATTTAACCAATAACATACACACACTGATTTTGTGTTCATATGCTTAAGCGTAGAACACAAAATCACTTCTAACTACTTTTAACCGTTGGATTTGCATGAAATTAAAAACCTTATCTTAAAACCATGTTTTAATCACAAAACAACTTACAAAGTGATGATCAAAACAACGGATTGCTTGAATGATTCTTAGGCGTAGATGTGTTTAGGTTTAGAATTAAATGTGAAGTGAAAGTTAGGTGGGGAGGTGTTTTATTTAAAATAACTTTAACATTTTGACAGTTTTGGTCCCTCCACCTTTTCCTTTTTCAAACAAAGCCATTTAACTTCCATTTTGGTTACCAAACAAAGATTTTTAGGAAAGAAACTTGTGACACTCCCCTTGACTTAGAAAATAATGAAAGGTTATAAATTTAGTCAGGAGTGTCATTGTACCAAAAATTTACCACCATTTATTAAAAGAAACAACGAGATATGATAACATGCAAGTACCAGATGTTTTGAAGCAGTTAAAGTTTTGATTTCTCCCCTCAACACTTGATCGAAAAATGAAAGATTAGAGTGTTGACGGAAAAACGATACTTGCAATGTTGAAAGAAAATAGATAGAAGAATATTTTTGTTGTTTTATCGGATTTTATACTTTTGTATTTTGTTTTTGAAAAATTATTTACAAAAGAGATTTTGGTGTTTGAGGTTTTAAGAATTTGTTTTAGGAGGTCATTGAATTCCTCTTGAGTCAAACACCTCATACCAATCCGGTGGACCAACTCATTAAACCTAGCGGGAGCAAAGGCTTTGGTGAGAAGATCGCCAATTGGTATTACGTACCACACAAATATAATTCAACGATACCACATTCTCACGTGATCCTTGATGAAATGATATCGAAGATCGATGTGCTTTGATTTGAGTCTTGGCGAGGTTGCGAGATCGCAATGGCACTCCGATTGTCGCATGTACATCGGGATTACGTCAAATACGTAACCATAGTCTTTGAGTTGTGTTCTCATCCGGATGACTTGAGCACAACAGGCGGACATGGCTACATATTACGCCGGTTGATGGCAGCGATGTACAATCCTGCTTCTTCGATTGCCATGACACCAGTTTATCACCAAGAAATTGTAAAGCTCTGAAGTACTTTTCCGTGAGTCTAAGCATCCTGCGTGGTCGTGCGAAAAGCGATTAGTTCAAAACCGAATCCCGGATACGGATCCCCAAGTTAATGGTTCCCTTTATGTATCGGAGGATTCTTTTAGCCTCGAGAGAGGTGGGTTTGATTGGTCGCCGATAGCGGGAGCATAGATAAGCGGCAAAGACAATATCAGTGCGGCTGTTAGATACATAAGAGACCCAATAATACTACGGTATTTTGTAGGGTCCACCAATTTCCCATGTAAATCGGCGTCTAGCTTCTTGGTATGAGCCATTGGTGTGGCATAGGTGTCACAAGTTTTCATTCCAAATTTGTTTAACAATTCAAGGGCATATTTGGAGTGACTCAAGAAAATACCATGGGGTGATTGATGAACTTGTAGTCCTAGAAAGAATGTGAGTTCACCCATCATGGACATTTCAAAATTTTCTTCATTAGTTTTGCAAAAGCGATTGAAAACTTTTTATGTGTAGACCCAAAATGATGTCATCCACGTAAATTTGAACAATTAAGATATGTGCCCGTGATATTGTATAAAAAGAGTTGGGTCAACCGAACCTTTGGTGAAATTATTAGCAATGAGGAAGGATGATAGCTTATCGTACCATGCAGGGAGCTTGTTTGAGACCATCTGAGCTTTGTTAGGTTTGTAGGCGTGATTCGGAACTTCGGGATCAACGAATCCATCGGTTGGTGACATAAACCGTTTCTTTAAGTTGTCCATTGAGAAGCGCAGTTTTGACATCCATCTGATAGACCGTCATATTCATATGAGCCGCGAATGCTAGAAATATCGAGCGACCTCAAGGCGAGCAGCGAGCAAAAGATTCTTCAAAGTCAATACCTTCTTCGGCGATAACCCTTAGCCACCGGGCGTGACTTATTTCGATAACATTTCCTTGACATCAATTTGTTTTCCAAATCCATTTTGAGACCAATGGCGTAGACTCTGTTGGTCTTTCAACCAATTCCCATACTTCAAGGCGTTTGAATTGGTTGAGTTCTTCTTGCATGGATTCAATCCAGTTGTCTTTTGTCATTCGTCTTTGATGTTTTAGGTTCGATTGGCGGACGGTGAGTGCATAAATGCAATGTTCACCGTCGTGTGAAGGCGTTGTCTCGTAACGACTGGTTGATTTGGGTTGCCAATAATGTTTTCCAGAGGATGGTCTTTAGTCCATCTATGTGTGGAGGGTTGATGTTGGTATACATTGTGCGGTTCGAGGATTCAAATGGTTTGTTGAAGATTCCGCACATCAGGTGCGGCGATCTCATTAGCAAACGAGTTAAAGAACGCATTTGGATCAAAATCTGCAGGTGGGGGTACTTCATTGAGAATATCATCGGCGTTCATCATTGTTGGAAGCGGTTTGTTCAAGCTGTTGTGGTGGAGTCAAGCTGGTGTAGGTGCATCTTCAACGATAGTTGTTGTAGCGAGTGTATCGGGTAAAGAGTATTATCGGGTTGAGCGTGAAGCTTGGCGGATACACACGGAGCACGTTCATCAATATCGTCAGCTGAGCAGAGAGCAAATAACCTTTCCATTTGTTGTGCGAGTAAGCCGGGGGCTTTGTTGGTGATGATGGGGTTTGGGGAAGTTTAAGCGGTTGTTCCGGGTTCTAAGGCTGTTATACTCGAAGCCATTTCCGTAAGTTTTCATCGAAATGAGCATGAATCGTTTCCATCACCTGTTTTGTACGGCGATTCAGTTCGGAAACCTTTGGAATTATCACGATATCCGATAAAGACTCAAATGTCAACTTTGGCTTTGAGCTTTCCAAAGTCATCACGATCATTATTCGGATAGCAAAGAGATCCAAATACATGAAAGTGTTTTAGATTCGGTTTTATGTTATGGACGAGCTCGAAAGGTGTTTTGTTGTGGCGTTTTGTAATCATAGAACGGTTTTGAGTATAGCATCGCGATGAATCGACTTACGCCCATAAGTAATCTGGGAGTTTAGCATTGATTAACATTGTTCTTGCAGCTTCCACTAGCGTTCGGTTTCGTCTTTCGACAACTCCGTTTTGTTACGGTGTATGCGTGCAATAGATGTCGATCTTTGAATTCCCACTTTCTCATAGAATTCACGAAGAGTTTGATTAACAAATTGATTGCCTTTATCGTTACGATTAGTCGAGCGGTGTTTAGTAGTGAACTTGTATTTTCGTTAGAAAGGTGATGATCATTTGTGGAGCTTGATCTTTGCTTGGAAGAAAGTAGACCCAAGTCCAGCGTGAATAGTCATCAACAATTACTAAGATGTAGCGTTTGCCATTGATCGTTTGCACGCGCATTGGGCCACACAAATCCATGTGAAGAAGATGAAGCACATCTTGAGAGCTGTGTTCCACCTTTGAAGGAAAATGAGCACGAGTGCTTTTGCCTTGTTCACAAGCTGAGCAAAGGTGATCTTTAGAATACGAAACGTGGGGAGTCCTTCAACTAGTTTGTGTCGAGCAAGGTTGGTGATGGTTTGAAAGTTTAGATGTGAGAGACGGCGGTGCCATAGCCAGGATTTTGTTGATGTTGCCTTTGAAAGTAAACATATGGGAGATGAAGCAACCATGTCTTTCATAGAGATAGTGTAGAGACTAGAATTACGCGATCGGACATAAGGTCATTTACTTGTAGATCACGAATGAAACAAGTTTTCTCCCGGAAAGCAACCTCCAAATCTCCATCACAAAAGCCGACCTCAAAGCAGTTATGACCGAGGCCTTCCGCATAGTAAACCCCGCTAATTTCGATGTTCCCATTGACATAGTCTCCGTAGCCCATGATAGCTGCGAAGTGATCATTCCGAACGGCGGTGCCAATGAACTTTGCAATAAAGTTTGATAACAGTTTAAGATTGACTGTCATGTGTGGGGAACATCCGCTATCAACAATCCAGAGAATGATCTGTATCACTGCATTACACAGGCGACACGGATGGAATAGAAGTAGATTTGGAACCCGAAATGTTAGAGGGTTCCGTAGCAGATATAGTAGATATACACACATCAATAGCTTTAGGTATCCACTTAAATCCTAGTGTGTTATATATCCATTTCGGCCATCTATAACTACTCTTTGCTTTAGTCTTAGTGAATGCACTAGGTGGTACTACATTCTTAGGAGGTGAAAATGGAGCTACAGGGGCAGCAATGCGTTTCTTAGAATCTAAAGATGGCGGTCTACCAAGCACAGACTTAGAAAGATTAGTGGGCCTAGAGGTATTCGGTTCTTAGGATTCCTTAAACGAGAGATGATAGCTTTAGCAACACATTTATCATGACAATCGAATTCATACTTTTCGACAAATATCACAAGGTGCATCGGTGAATATCAAAAGTACTTAACGGTTTAGCATTAGTTACATCACTATTTCTATTACATTTGCGGGCCTTAATATCTATAGTGGAAGCAACGCGAGTCTTATTTATAGTCCTAGGGTGTTCTTCTACTTTAGCATTCTTTATTGATCTTTTCTTAGGTGCAACTTCCTATTCTTGATTTAGTGCTCTAGGCGTGAAGTGCGGACATTTGGAAAAGATGCAACTATTCTGTTTCGATGAGAAGGAGCACGTTAGCATCTTATGATTTGGCAGTAGGGATTCTAGGTGCATGAGTACTAAGTGTTATTGGGGCTAATCTCTTAATGATGGTTGGCGGAAGTTGTTCATACTTTCCTAACATTTCTCTTAACTTGATGATAGTGTGAATCGGATCTTGATTTTCAGACCGAACATTTCGAGCAAAATGCATAACTTCTTTAGTGTGTGCAAGATAATGATCAAGTTCATTTGATGCTTCATCACGAGTCTTTTTGAGTAAATCAAATATGACACCATATTCCTTTTTGACTTTAAAAGTTCTTGTTCATATTTTGAGATTTGACACTTAAAAGACACGTTTTGATCATCCATTTGCTCAAATTTAGGATCGAAGATTTTATGCATGGCTGGGCGATTTTATGTTGAAAAACAATTTGTTGATCGTGAATATCTTTTTGACACCAATTAAGACGGCGTATTGCATTTGAAAGTTAGTTTGACAATCGTTTGTTTTCAACTTTTAAGGACTCGATCTGAAGCACATTATCGGTGTTCTCAACATTTATCACAGATTCAACGATATCGGCAGAGTATGATCAAATGCATATGACAAAGAATTCAATAGCACAACATTATGGACATCGGCACGATGACATCTTCCAAGAGTCGATCAACATCTTTTCTCAACAGTTTCTTTTTCCGTTTAGTATTAGAAATAGATGTTTCTGTTTTCTCGAAAATGACCTTCATCACTCCAAGTTCCTTATGAAAATCCTTTTCCCAGGCTAATGCACAATTTTTCAAATTTTAACATTAGGTAAAAGATTTTTCTGAAAATGTCTCTTTGTTCTCGCGCCAGAGGTGATTGAAAATGATCAATTTTGATTTCAGAACGATATTCTATCTCATGTTGTAAAATTTTGAGGTCGGCCATGAAGATGTCAAAATATCTAAGAATTTTTCGATTTTCAGGTTTTGAATTTACTTCGCTGATGGAAGGTAAAGGACCATAAATTTGTGCATAATCTGGTTGGGGATTAACATTAGAAGACTCGGGTGTTTTGATGATAACTTTTGGTGTGTTAGAAGAATCCGTTGGTGTGTGAAAGTGACGCTTTTGAATAGTTAAAAGGTTTGTTGTAAACAAATTTTTCTAATTTTGATCGACTCTCGTCTTCCGCATCTAATTCCTCTTGACGATGATATTCAACAACATTCATAACAGAATTATCAACTTTATATTCTACACTTTGGAAACTTCGAGGATTTGGTTTGAATGCTTTTGTTGAAAGCTTAGGTTTGTAATCGGCAAGATTCGGTCCATATCCATTTGGATTGGGTTTTAAAGTAAACTTTTCAATGGTGTGACCATTCGCCATGTTTGTAAAATACAGTTTTAAACTCTTTAAGTTTGTTTTGCAAGCCGATGATTTCTTCAAGATGATCATCTATTCGTTTCGTTGAATGCTTTTTGTATGCAGAGAAGTGTTTTTGACAAGTTAACAACTCGACCTTAGCTTTTTGATTTTCCAAGGTGAGAGCGTTAATTTGCTTTTTATGTTCATGTTTCATTGTTCTATTTGAGACAACAAAGCATTCTTGAAGCGGCTAGATCCGCATCTGTCTTTCTAAATATTTTTCATTTTGATAAGATTTGGCAAAGGCTGCTTCAAAACCGTTTTCACGTTTTTCTTGAGTTTTGAAAAAGTTGAGTTGCTTTTGTAAACATTCAAAATCCTTGGTTAACAGTGCATTTTGCATTTCAAGTCCTGATTAATGGCATGACATTTTTCCACTATGGTGTTGGTCTTGTATTAAGCGAGCAAAATCTAGGATGAGGCAAAATTTCGGCGTGTTCAGCGTGAGTCTCAACATGATCATTATTGAGATCCTCAAGTATAACCACAGAGTCAATTTGATTATCAAGGGAAACCGGTTGGTCATCTTGATCGTCAAATATAACTACGGGTCTAGTTGAAAATCGTCGAATGAGATGTGGATGACTCATTTTGAACATTCCGAGCCTTGCGGATCAGGATGTTGGCGGAGATATAGAGATCGAGATAAATATGGTTTGTTGGTACACGAGACAAGCCATCGGTGTCATACATTGGGCACGTGTCACTCATGTGTAACTCACGCATATTAGCCATCAACATAACGGTGCATTGGCACGCAAGTCCTCCATATCATCATCGAGTCGGCATTTGCCATAAAGCTCTGTTCTTTGTGCGTGAGAGTTCCACCGACTTCATCCTTAAGAGCCAAAGAAGCCTCTTTGAAATAAGCACTGCCCTTAGTCCTTGGCTTTGGGCATGCATTAGCCAGGTGTCCCTTCTCATTGCGGTTGTAGCATCGAAGACCATTCAACCCATTTTGAGCATTTCCCTGTTCCACCACTTGAGCTCTGTTGTTATTCCTACCAGGCATTAAACCCTTGACCACCGCCCATCGGCGACCATAACCCGATTACGAACTTCAACTCGTCCATTGTTTACAACGGCTTGATTCCTTGTATTAGATGAGGAGCGAATACGGTTGTTGGATTTGTTGGTATAACGGCTAAAGGCATTAGCAATCATAGCAAATCCTTGTTGCAATGCTTGAGCGGATCGGATTCCTCATGATGAAGTGCTTGATCATTGTTGTTGTAAGGAACCAATTGATTTTGTTGAGGTTGATGTGATTGATCGTTTGGTGGGTTTGAAGCAGTTGGTTGAGTTCTTTGGTTGAGGAGAATAATTTTGTTGAGCATATAAGGCAAGTTGTTGATTTTCAGGATGTGTGGGTGGAGCAATTTGAGCCGCGAGAATCCTTTCCCGATCCACTTCCTTTTCATGAGGCTTCAAGTAATCGTACAACAATCCATATGTAGAATGATGCATGTTTTTAAGCTTGGCGGAGAAAAATGACATACTTCTCCCATTCGGGACCAAGACTACTTAGGAACTTAGTATTCACTGCAATTCTTGGCATGTGGATGTTGTGTTTATCCAAATCATTGATGATGTCTCAAAATCGGTGATGATAGGACTCGAGTGTCTCTCGAGGTTCAATCATGAAGTGTTCATAAGCCAAGTAAATTTTGGATTCCAAATCTTCCTGATTGAGTCCTGATCCTTCCATAAGAAGACGAATATGATCCCACATTTTCTTTGCAGTTTTTGAGCATCAACACTACGAAGAATTAGGTTTGGTAATCCTAGGAGGATATATTCCATTGCAAGCTCATCAGCTTCATAGTGTAGAAGTTCTTGAGGATTCAAGTGCACTTGATAGCAATGTTAGTTTGTTCATCTCTTGGTGGAATGGCATTTGGATCTCGGGGTACAATGACAGTAGGCATCTCAAAGGACCTTCCAAGATAACCTTCTTTAAGAACTTTCCATGTGGCTTCTTTAGATCACAAAATCTAAAGAACCTTATCACCCATTGATCGTAGTTTCTGGGAGTGAGCATTGGAGGTCTATCAAGTGATCCAACCTCATGAATTGATTGTTGGCTGCTTAAAGCTTCACACATCTTTGCAAACCAAGTGGGTTCCTCATAGTGATCCTTGATGGATGTTGATTAAAGTCATTTGTTATGCGGTTGAGCTTGAAGACTTGGTGGTGGTTGAACCATTTGAGGTTGTGGATTTGCGGCAAGTTGTGGAGTATGTTGTTGGTTAAATTGTTGTTGATAAATTGCTTGTTGTTGATTCCATTGTTGATGTTGTGGAGTTAGTTGTTGTTGACGTTGAGGATGAGGATAAGTGTAAGGGAAATAGTTAGAGTATGGTGGTTGTGACATTGATGAGTGTCTAAATACTCATCATTTTTGTACCAATTAAACTGCAAAAAACATCTGAAAACACTCAGAAACATATCAAAATGATCAAAATATCACAAATCAGTGTTTTATGTGTTTTAAATGCAAAAATATCAAAATCAGGTGAAAAACATATCAAATTTGCAAAATTACTTGAGTTTAGTCCCCAAGTTTCAAAAGTTGTCAAAATCAGTCCCTGGTAAATCAAAATAAAGAAAAATATCATTTTAAGTCCCTAGGGATTCCTAAGTTGTCAAAATTGATCCTTGAAACTTAAAATTACAAAATTACAACTTTAGTCCACGAACTTTGAAATTGTCAAGTTTGGTCCTTTGAAAATGAGAAAATGGCAAGTTTGGTCCTTGTATTAATGGAGTTTGTCAATTTCAGTCCTTATGAGAACTTTGGAGAAATGGCAGGATTGGTCCCTCAAGATTGGAGTATTTCTTTTGGTCCTTGTCATATAAACTAATCTAGCCTTGTCAAAACTCATATTGGACCCTGTCATTACCTTTTGAACCCTTTCTCTCTTTTTGGACCCCGGTAAACAAAACCAAATAAACCTCTTCCACTCCATCACAGCTTCTCCCAGGAGCCAACACCTGCAACACCCCGCTTCTTCCCGTCACCTTTTCCACCCCATCATCATCACCTCCCCACTCAACCCCCACAATTAATGCCACTTTAGTGCTAGCTTTGAGAACCCAGAGGTTGAAATAACCACTTCCCGCCAAAATGGAAAAATTGGCTAAAACACTCATTACTCTCTCATTGGCCAAAATGAGAGGTGGGATCTACTCTAAGGACACGTGTGAGCTCAACTGATGCATAAAAGGCAGGAGGAACAAGATAGAAGCAGTAGTTAAAAATTTTAATTTTCATGTATTCCGTTTTTAATACCAATATCTTAATTTAGCTTCAAAGTTGTAATTCTCGGTTTATTACATCAATATTAAGTTAAGAAATCATTTTATCAAGTTTTTAAGTGTTAATGCAAGCTTATGTTGAGAATTCCAATTTCAAGTTTCTTGTTTAAATTTGCAATCTTCATTTGTCACATTCAAGCTTCAAGAAGCTTATTTTCAAGTTTAAATAAGCTCATTGAAGCTTATTATAGCTTTAGGTGATCTTATCGGAGGTACAAGCGGTTTTCAACCATAGTCAACAAAGTCAACTTAAAGAGCAAATTGGGTTCAAGCAGGTTGGAAAGGGAATGGGTTGTTGCAGAGAGTTGGTTTGGGTTGGAAATGGATTAGAATGGTAGTATATGGTTTGGTTTAAGCTACAAAACCAATTTGGACACTTGTAAGCTTGTTTTCCCATTTTCACTTTTATCTGATTTTAGAATTGTGCACGTATTGAAATCCTTGGTCATTAAATAAGTTTAATCAGTAGTAATTAGTATACTAGAGTTAGTTTAAAGTAATGAAATGAGCTTATTCATGGATTAGCTTAGATTAATAGTCAAAACAGTTCTAAAAAGGGTGTTTGGATTTTTAGCTTAATCTGTTTTAAAGGTGTATTAAGTGGTTAGAACTTGTTGGTTCATGCTTGTTTCACTCTGTCTAACTCATATCTATCAACAACTTGTCCCTGCGACTACACTTAAAAGTCAATATCAACAAGATCATATCTCAGCATCTTAACTGTTGAATTTTTATTAAAGCCAAACCTTGTTTAGTGTTTAGAATTGATAAACATAGCTTGTTTTAGTTTCATTACATCATTTTACATCAATACCTGTCCACAAATTTGATCCAAAGTTCAAGAAGGTCAAAGTTTCTCAACTGCTTCAAAAGTCAAATAAACTTGCAAATGCCTGTTTTCACCCAACTAGAGGGATTTTTCACAGATTCATTCTTGGGTGATATCAAGTGAAACTTAGGGGTTTTAAAATTCATCAGGTCTATTTTCTTATGGTCATTTTTGCAGATTTTTATAAATTTTGTAAGAGCTTCAAACAAGCTCATTAAGCAGGGCTCATATGCCACGCTTTCATAGCTCGATCAGCTGAGTTTTCTCAAGCTTTTGAGCTTGTTCCAAGCTCCTGAGGCTATTCGGGGCTGATTTTTGGTTTGAAGGAAGTTAGCCAGGCCTAGTGCAGTTTCCAACTTTTTCTTTTCATTTTGACTTATTAATAAACTTGTGCTTAAGCTTAAAAGCAGTACCACTACCACTTGTTTTTAGTAAAAATCTCACCAAAGCCAAATCTTGGTAATTAGCTTATCAGAGGTTAAAGGTTGTTGAAATAAGTTGCATTTGGGTCATTTTAACATAAAATAGCTTTTGTGAAGGTTTGGTGGTCCTTGGGTTCTCACTTGCTTATTCAAGGTGCTTATTAATAAGTACTTACTATAGCAGTTTCAATTTCTTCCACACAACATCATGTTTTTCTATTTTTCCTAGATTCCTAGTATAATTTTAGAGTTTTCCTGAAATTTTCACATTTTTCCATAACAGTTTGCTATTTTTCTTAATTAAAAACAGTTTCTAGGATTATTTAAATAGCTTTTAATACAAAAAATTCAGAAAAAGTTCAAAAAAATAATTTTTCATTTTTATTAAGTCTAGATAAATATAAAAAGTAAAAAAGTAATTTTTCAGATTTTTCATAGTTTATTTTGTAATTTTTAGTAATTTAATTAGTTTTAAATAGTTTAAAATCCATAAAAAATAGAAAAAAAAATCAGAAAAATATAAAAATAGTTTTGAAAATTCTATTTTGATATTTTAGATTTTTCTAAGTCATAATTTTATTTTTCTAGCTTTATTTCATAATTTCTTGTAATTTAGGTTATTATTAATTAGTTAAAAATAGTTTTTAATTAATAAAAATTAGATAATTAGTTATAAAAATAATTTTCTTTTTCTAAAAAGTTTCTTATATCATTAGGTTTATAAAAATATAATTTTCATATTTTTAGGGTTAATATTGTATAAGTTTCACTTTTTTAATTTATGCGTCACGTAGATTTTAAATTAGGTTTTATAAAACATAAAAACAAAAACATCATTTTAATTATAGTGATAGCGTTTATTTAATAGATTTTAACTTTTTAATCTCCTTTAATCTTCTGTAGTTTATAAACAAATCAAAATCCTTCTTGACCACTATCCTTAGTGTTTATTCGACATCTGATTGTGTTAAACACCAGTCAACCTCCGTGGGACTTAACGACGGAATCCATTTGTATTCTCACGATCTTCATTGTATTTGTGCTCGAGCTGTTTAAGTTTCTTACAGTTGGTCATTCACAAGTGGCTAGCTTGCGTGAGATAACTTGGCGGTTTGCACCGATCAAATTTTGGCGCCCGGTAGCTGTGAAGCGTGTTTTAGCATTTTTCAGACCCGATACTTGCACATATACCACAGTTTGTAAAAGTTTTACGTAAAGTTAATATAAAATCAAAAGTTCATTAACACTTTTCCTAAAGTGTTAACAACACAAACAAAATATAAAACAACAAAACAATCGTAACGTTTTCTGACTTGTGTTTCTTTTAAGGTGATTCTTAAAGAAATACGATTTGGTTAAACGAGACGATACCAAAAATATTGTCCAAAAGTTTTAAACCCATCGGCACAAATCGTACCTACGTCTTTTCAGTGATACTTAATACATAAAATCAACCACCGCAAAATCAAGGCGATGCACTACCTAGCGGGGGTGCGACCATAATAAGTTCGAACATGATTTAAAACTTGCCTTTGTGTCCTTGTGATTTGGTGTACCTTTTCAAAGAAGCCATTTCATTTGTGATTATTGGTTAAGTTCACTTGTGTTTTGCCTCATTTGTTTTGATTTTTTAAACTTAGTGCATGCGCGCTTTTCGTTCTTCCGAACTCTACAAGTCCACTTTACGAGCTTGGCAAGATTCCTCGTAGGCGTAGAGGACGTTACGCTCCTTCAGCTGTACTGAGGCGTCTACCACCACCACCACCGCCAAAGTGATGGCAGAAGATAAACAGATGAATGAGCTTCTCCAAGCACCCATCGAGGGTTACGGAGATGCCATTGTTGTCCCAGCCATAGTGGCTGATACTTTTGAGCTCAAAACCGGGTTACTTAATCTGGTAACCCAAAGCCAATTCTATGGTTTTGGGCGGGATGATCCTCATGCACACATTCGATGGTTTAACAAGATTGCATCTACCATCAAGTACAAGAATGTCCCACATGAAGCTATCAAGCTTCTTATGTTCCCATTTTCTCTAGAGGGACAAGCCCGGAATTGGCTTGAGAAACAACCCCTCGTTCCATTGAGACATGGGAAGATCTAGTCACAAAGTTTGTTAACGAATTCTATCCTCCATCCCGAACTACAAGTCTTAAGAATGAGATAATGAAATTCTCTCAGAGATTTGATGAATCATTCGGGGAGGCGTGGGATCGTTACAAAGACTTGCTCTGCAAGTGTCCGCATCATGGTTTTACCGAGTTAATGCAAATGGATACTTTCTACAATGGTGCACCAAGGTGATCAAGACTCTCTAAATGCCTCCGCGGGAGGTAATTTCTGAGCAAGACCACAAAAGAAGCCTTGCAAATAATTGAAAACAAGTCCCAGGTCCGCCCTTTTCCGAGCAAAGACATATCAATCTCAGTCTAAGGCTTTTGGACCTTCTACTTCATCTCCCGTGAGTACATCTAGCACCGATGCTAAGATTGACAAACTCACGGATATTGTTCAGCTTTGGTTCTTGCTAACTAAAAGAAAGTCACTTTCACACAAGCACCATCATATGGTGAAGTGAAGAAAGTTGAAGTTTGTGTTACTTGTGGTGGTCCTCATGCATACTACAAGCTGTCTGCCACCGATGGTAGTCCGTTTGAAGCTAATGCTATAGTCGGTACTTCAAATCAAGGAGGTAATCAATACCGTCCTCATAATAAACCAAACTACCGTGCTAACACTTATCGAGGCACCACCGGTTTCAACGAGAATCCTAACCGGTCGAACCAACAAAGAATGAACCAAGGTTATCAAAACCAAGGTAATTTCTATTCCGGACCCAACCAAGGTTTCCAACAACAAGGAAATCTTAATCAAAACACTTACAATCGAGGGAATCAATTTCAGGGAAATATGAATCCTAATCAAGGGAATTCGGCTATAATCCGAACATAAGACCTCAAATTACCCCTCCACCCCCTCCTGTGTCAACATCTGATGAGCTTTTAAGGCAATTCATGAAGACTCAAGAGGAGACAAACAGGTTGTTGTTGGTCATTGAGTTAAAGAAGTCTTTAAATGATCGACCCTCGGGCTCATGTACTTTACCCAGCAACACGATCGCTAATCCGAGGGGCGATGCAAAGGCGATCACAACCCGGGAGTGGTGTTTAGTATGATGGACCTGCTATTCCTACTACCTCTTCTTCTTCTCTCCCGAAGGTAGTGGAAAGTGAACTGAGCGACAACGGACAAGGAACTTCCTACTAATAACGGAGGAACCAATATTGTCCATCCTCGGGTTGTCCGAAACCAAAATCCAATCCGGAGTTGTTTTGAACCTCTGTAGCTCCCATTGAAAAATCAAATCTTCTATTCCTTACCCATCACGTTTACATGAGCAAAGCTCCGCGAAAAGCCGATCAACAAATGGAAAAATTCTTTCAAATTTTCCAAGAACTTCATTTGACATAAGCAGCGGATGCTATCATGTTGCTGCCCAAGTTTGCATCAACTCTCAAACACATGTTAAGCAACAAGGAAAAGCTTTTTGAAATGGCTAAAACTCCTCTGAACGAGAACTGCTCTGCAGTTATCTTGAAGAAGCTTCGCGAGAAGCTTGGAGATCCTGGAAAGTTCCTCTTACCTTGTGTATTTCCAGGGATGGTTGAATGCTTTGCCTTAGCCGATCTTGGTGCAAGCATAAACCGATGCCTCATTCGATATGGAAGAAACTTTCTCTTCCGGATCTTACTCCTACATGCATGACTCTCGAGCTTGCGGATCGTACAATATCCCGTCCTCTTGGAATTGCAGGGGCGTATTTGTGAAAGTAGGAAAGTTCCATTTTCGGTGACTTTGTAGTTGTTGATTTCGATCTTTGATCCACGGGTTCCTCTCATTGTTGGAAGAGGATTCCCGAGAACGGGCCGTGCTCTCATTGATGTATTTGAGCAAGAAATCACATTACGTGTTGGTAATGAACCTGTCACCTTTAACCTTGATCAAACTTCGAGGTACTCCGCAAACTATGATTACGAATCGGTTAACGAATAGATATCATTGATGTTTTCGAAGAGTACTCTCAAGAAGTTCTTGGTTATTCTCATAATTCGTGGTGGGAATCCCACCACATCCTCTCAACCTATCATAGCCAATTCTACTCCTTCTCTCACTCCGTTTGAGGGAGGCGACTTCATCTTGGAAGAGATTGAAGCATACTTGGCTAGTGATTCCGTTCCATGGGAAATTGATCACGCTCCAATTGACATCGAGGGGGACATACTTCTCATTGAGAAGTTGCTTAAAGATGATCACTCATCAACCCCTCACACTAGTGATGCAATTCTAGAAGAGATTAATCACCATGAGATTAATCGGAGGAGATATTCTTATTCTTGAAAAGTTGTTAAATCAGGGACACTTCTCCTCCACTCCCTCCGTCAACCTTCATAACAAGGAAGTCAAGTCGGTTAGAAAAGCGAAGAATTTCTGAAGTCGAACTTACGGACTTACCGCCTCATCTCGAGTATGCATTTCTTGAGGGTGATGATAAATTGCCCGTCATTATTGCTCGAGATTTGAGTAAAGATGAAAAGACTGCTCTCATAAAGGTCTTGAAGTCACAAAGCAAGCAATTGCTTGGAAACTCTCCGACATTAAGGGTATCAACCCCGAATTTTGTACTCACAAAATCTTGATGGAGGATGACTTCAAGCCAGCAGTTCAACATCAGAGAAGGGTGAATCCAAAAATCCATGATGTTATCAAACAAGAGGTTATCAAACTTCTTGATGCGGATTGATTTACCCTATCTCGGATAGTCCTTGGGTTAGCCAATTCCTTTGTGTTCAAAAAGGGTGGCATAACTGTTGTCACAAATGAAGAAAGCGAGTTAATTCCAACTCGATTGGTTACGGGATGGCGTGTGTGTATTGACTATCGTAAGTTGAATGGCGCCACCCGTAAAGACCATTTTCCTCTACCCTTCATGGACCCGGATGCTTGAGAGATTAGCGAGGAGCGAATACTATTGTTTCCTAGATGGTTTCTCGGGTTATTTTCAGATCCCCATTGATCCACGGGATCAGAGAAGACCATTCACACTGCCCATACGGAACTTTTGCCTACAAGCGTATGCCCTTTGGCTTATGTAGCGCTCTGGCGTTCCAGCGCCATATGTATGATGGCCATTTTCCACGACATGATCGGGGAAAATATGGAGGTGTTTATGGATGACTTCTCGTCATGGGGATTCATTTCAGACTTGTCTCTCCCATTTAGACAAAATGCTAAAACGGTGTGAAGACACCAATCTATGTCTAAACCGGGAGAAGAGTCACTTTATGGTCAAAGAAGGCATAGTCCTTGGCCATAAGATTTCAAAAATGGGATTGAGGTAGATAGAGCAAAAGTCGATGTTATTGCTAAACTGCCTCATCCCACTACCGTCAAAGGTATTAGGAGTTTCCTTGGTCATGCCGGGTTTTATCGCAGATTCATACAGGATTTTTCCAAAATCGCTCGGCCTATGACCCATCTTCTTGAAAAAGAAGCTCCTTTTATCTTCTCTCTCGAGTCGCGTCGAAGCTTTTGAAACAAGAAGAAAAGGCTTACGGAAGCACCCATTTTAGTTGCCCCCGTGGGATTTACCCTTGAGCTCATGTGCGATGCAAGTGATTTTGCTATCGGTGCGATCTTGGGGAACAGCAAAACAAAGCATTTTCAGCCTATACATTCGCAGTAAGACTATGGCTGAAGCTCAAACCCATTATACCACTACTGAGAAAAAAGAACTATTAGGCTGTGGTGTATGCGTTTGAAAAGTTTGAAGCCATACCTCATCTTGACAAAATGCGTGGTGTATACGGATCACTCGGCTCTTAAATATCTCTTTGCAAAACAAGATGCAAAGACGAGATTGCTCCGTTGGGTTCTCCTCCTCCAGGAATTTGATATCATTATACGTGATAAAAAGGAGCTGAGAACCTGGCTGCTGATCATCTGTCCCGATTAGAGAACCCTCACCAAGATGTTTTCGAGAAAAAGGAAATAAATGAAACATTTCCTCTCGAGACACTCAATGCGGTTTCTTTTCGTGGAGACTCTTCTACCCCATGGTTTGCTGACTTCGCAAATTACCATGCGGGTAAATTCATAGTGAAAGGGATGTCGTCCCAACAGAAGAACAAATTCTTCAAGGGTGTAAAACATTACTTCTGGGACGACCCCTACTTGTTCAAAATTTGCGCGGATCAAGTCATCCGACGATGTGTATATGGTCAGAAGCTATTGACATTCTCAAGGCTTGCCATCTTTGGACCTCTTGGGGACATCATAGCCCCAACTACACGACCAAGAAGGTGTTTGATTCCGGATTATATTGGCCCACAATCTACAAGGATGCCCATGAATTTGTCAAAGCACGTGGCGCTTGTCAGCGTCAGGGAATATCTCAAAGGAATGAAATGCCACAAAACGCCATTCAAGTGTGTGAGATCTTTGACATCTGGGGCATTGACTTTATGGGGCCATTCCCTTCTTCTCGCGGAAATAAGTACATACTGCGTGGCGTTGACTACTTGTCAAAATGGGTTGAAGCTAAGGCTTTACCCACCAACGATGCCCGAGTTGTAGTGAAATTCTTAAAATCCTTGTTTGCTAGGTTTGGAACTCCACGAGCCATAATCGGTGATCGGTAGTGCGCATTTCTGCAATGACGGTTTGAAAGAGTCATGCGAGTATGGTGTAACTCACCGTACATCTACTGCGTACCACCCACAAACAAGTGGGCAAGTGGAAGTTTCTAACCAGGGGATCAAAAGAATTCGGAAGGGCGGTTGGCGAAAACCGTGCCTCTTGGTCGGATAAGCTAGATGGCGCACTCGGGCCTTCGGACAGCTTACAAAACACCCATCGGGTGTACTCCATACAAGCTTGTATGCGGAAGGCATGTCATCTAGGTTGAGCTAGAGCACAAGGCATCTTGGGCCTTGAAACATGCCAACTTTGATATTGAGACATGATCCGAGAAAAGTTCAAATGACTGAATTAAATGAACTCCGTGATCAAGCATACGAGAACTCTTTGATCTATAAAGAAAAGACAAAGAAGATTCATGACTCAAAGATCAAAAACCGCGTTTTCAACGTTGGTGATCGAGTCCTTCTTTTCAATTCAAGATTAAAGATTTTCTCGGGAAAGCTTAAGTCCCGCTGGTCTGGACCATTCACCATCACTAAGGTTTATCCTTATGGCACCATTGAGTTATCTCAACCCGATGGTCCAAACTTTAAAGTGAATGGTCATCGAGTGAAGCATTACTTTGGAGAGGACATTCCTCCTGTGATTGTCCCGGATCTTCAAACTTTCCCCATGAACCAATGAATGCGGGGATCGAGTCAAGCTAGCGACTTCGGTAATCAAAAACAGTAGCATGCCATATGGGTTTTCACCCATATTTCTGTCTTCTTTCTCTGTTCTACCACCCTAGTGTGGGGGTTGCCCCATGTTGTGTAATATATATAAGTGTTTCTAAAAAAAATTCCAAATAATGGCCGTAGTATTTCCTTTTCGTTCTATGTTTCGGAATCACCGCCGGTACTTTGAATATTGAGGGCAATATTCATTTCTAAGTGTGGGGGAATTCTCACGAATTTTATCATATAATTATCCCAATTCCCGTTTTGGCCAAAATATTTTTTTGGAGTAAGTGTTTTACACTTACTCATTGGTTATCGATCCGCCTTGTCTAATAAACAAAAGGATTGGCTAATCCGAGAGCAAGCGGATCTTGGTAAAGATATCTCAAATCCGTTGGCTGGCTTGCAATTTGCCCAAATTGTATGGTATTCAACTCACCATATCCTTAATTAGTGAAGAGTTGGCTAGCCCGCAAGTTTATGGCTTGTGGTAAAGGCGGTGGAAAAACCATAATTGGTAATCGGCTCACCAAAGATAATATTGATAATTTATCTAAGAGTTGGCTAGTCGAAAGTGCGGCTTACGGTAAAGACAAATCAAATCCGTTGAAAGATGGTGGTTTGCTCAAAATCACATGGTTATCGATGTACCATGGTTCTTACTTGAACTAAAACATTTGGCTACTCCAGAAGTAATGGCTTTTGGTAAAGAGATGAAATCCATTAAATTTTTCTCAAAACATTGCTAGGGACTAGCAATATCTTAGTGTGGGGATTGATGAGTGTCTAAATACTCATCATTTTTGTACCAATTAAACTAGCAAAAACATCGAAAACACTTTCGAAACATATCAAAATGATGAAAATATCACAAATCAGTGTTTTATGTGTTTTAAATGCAAAAATATCAAAATCAGATGAAAAACATATCAAATTTGCAAAATTGCAGTTTTTAGTCCCCAAGTTTCAAAAGTTGTCAAAATCAGTCCACTGTAAATCCAAATAAAGAAAAATATCATTTTAAGTCCCTAGGGATTCCTAAGTTGTCAAAATTGATCCTTGAAACTTAAAATTACAAAATTACAACTTTAGTCCACGAACTTTGAAAATTGTCAAGTTTGGTCCTTTGAAAATGAGAAAATGGCAAGTTTGGTCCTTGTATTAATGGAGTTTGTCAATTTCAGTCCTTATGAGAACTTTGGAGAAATGGCGGGGATTGGTCCCTCAATATTGGAGTATTTACAGTTTTGGTCCTTGTCATATAAACTAATCTAGCCTTGTCAAAACTCATATTGGACCCCTGTCATTTACCTTTTGAACCCCTTTCTCTCTTTTGGACCCTGGTAAACAAACCCAAATAAACCTCTTCATCTCCGCACTCACTGCTTCTCACGACCAACACCTGCAACACCCGCCTTAGCACCATCACCTTTTCCACCCCATCATCATCACCTCCCCACTCAACCCCCCATAATTAATGCCACCCCCCCCTAGTGCTAGCTTTCAGAACCCCACAGGTTGAAATAACCACTTCCCGCCAAAATGGAAAAATTGGCTAAAACACTCATTACTCTCTCATTGGCCAAAATGAGAGGTGGGATCTGCTCTAAGGACACGTGTGAGCTCAAGTGATGCATAAAAGAGGCAGAGGAACAAGATAGAAGCAGTAGTTAAAAATTTTAATTTTCATGTATTCCGTTTTTAATACCAATATCTTAATTTAGCTTCAAAGTTGTAATTCTCAGTTTTATTACATCAATATTAAGTTAAGAAATCATTTTATCAAGTTTTTAAGTGTTAATGCAAGCTTATGTTGAGAATTCCAATTTCAAGTTTACTGTTTAAATTTGCAATCTTCAACTGTCACATTCAAGCTTCAACAAGCTTATTTTCAAGTTTAAATAAGCTCATTGAAGCTTATTATAGCTTTAGGTGATCTTATCGAGGCGGTACAGCGGTTTTCAACCATAGTCAACAAAAGTCAACTTAAAGAGCAAATTGGGTTCAAGCAGGTTGGAAAGGGAATGGGTTGTTGCAGAGAGTTGGTTTGGGTTGGAAATGGATTAGAATGGTAGTATATGGTTTGGTTTAAGCTACAAAACAGTTTGGACACTTGTAAGCTTGTTTTCCCATTTTCACTTTTATCTGACAGTTTTAGAATTGTGCACGTATTGAAATCCTTGGTCATTGAATAAGTTTAATCAGTAGTAATTAGTATACTAGAGTTAGTTTAAAGTAATGAAATGAGCTTATTCATGGATTAGCTTAGATTAATAGTCAAAACAGTTCTAAAAAGGGTGTTTGGATTTTTAGCTTAATCTGTTTTAAAGGTGTATTAAGTGGTTAGAACTTGTTGGTTCATGCTTGTTTCACTCTGTCTAACTCATATCTATCAACAACTTGTCCTGAACACTTAAAGTCAATATCAACAAGATCATATCTATTTATCTTAACTGTTGAATTTTTATTAAAGCCAAACCTTGTTTAGTGTTTAGAATTGATAAACATAGCTTGTTTTAGTTTCATTACATCATTTTACATCAATACCTGTCCACAAATTTGATCCAAAGTTCAAGAAGGTCAAAGTTTCTCAACTGCTTCAAAAGTCAAATAAACTTGCAAATGCCTGTTTTCACCCAACTAGAGGGATTTTTCACAGATTCATTCTTGGGTGATATCAAGTGAAACTTAGGGTTTTAAAATTCATCGAGTCTATTTTCTTATGGTCATTTTTGCAGATTTTTATAAATTTTGTAAGAGCTTCAAACAAGCTCATTAAGCGGGCTCATATGCCTGCTTTCAAGCTTCGATCGGTGAGTTTTTCTCAAGCTTTTGAGCTTGTTCCAAGCTCCACAGAGCTCTCGGGGCTGATTTTTGGTTTGAAGAGTTAGCAGGCCTAGTGGGTTTCCAACTTTTTTCTTTTCATTTCTGACTTATTAATAAACTTGTGCTTAAGCTTAAAAGCGATACCACTTACATTTGTTTTAGTAAAATCTCACCAAAGCCAAATCTTGGTAATTAGCTTATCAGAGGTTAAAGGTTGTTGAAATAAGTTGCATTTGGGTCATTTTAACATAAAATAGCTTCTGTGAAGGTTTGGTGGTCCTTGGGTTCTCACTTGCTTATTCAAGGTGCTTATTAATAAGTACTTACTATAGCAGTTTCATATTCTTCCACACAACATCATGTTTTTCTATTTTTCCTAGATTCCTAGTATAATTTTAGAGTTTTCCTGAAATTTTCACATTTTTCCATAACAGTTTGCTATTTTTCTTAATTAAAAGCAGTTTTAGGATTATTTAAATAGCTTTTAATACAAAAATTAGAAAAAGTTCAAAAAATAATTTTTCATTTTATTAAGTCTAGATAAATATAAAAAAAAGTAATTTTCCAGATTTTTCATAGTTTATTTTGTAATTTTTAGTAATTTAATTAGTTTTAAATAGTTTAAAATCCATAAAAAATAGAAAAAATAATCAGAAAAATATAAAAATAGTTTTGAAAATTCTATTTTGATATTTTAGATTTTTCTAAGTCATAATTTTATTTTTCTAGCTTTATTTCATAATTTCTTGTAATTTAGGTTATTATTAATTAGTTAAAAATAGTTTTTAATTAATAAAAATTAGATAATTAGTTATAAAAATAATTTTCTTTTTTTCTAAAAAGTTTCTTATATCATTAGGTTTATAAAAATATAATTTTCATATTTTTAGGGTTAATATTGTATAAGTTTCACTTTTTTTTTTAATTTATGCGTCAGCGTAAATTTTAATTTCAGATTTATAAAAATATAAAAACAAAAACATCATTTTAATTATAGTGATAGAGTTTATTTAATAGATTTTAACTTTTTAATCTCCTTTAATCTTCTGTAGTTTATAAACAACTCAATATCCTTACTGACCACTATCCTTAGTGGTTATTCGACATCTGATTGTGTTAAACACGGTCAACCTCCGTGGGACTTAACGACCGGGAATCCACTTTGTATTCTCGATCTTCATTGTATTCGTGCTCTGAGCTGTTTTAAGTTTCTTACAGTTGGTCATTCACAAGTGGCTAGCTTGCGTGAGATAACTTGACGGTTTTGCACCGATCAGACATGTTGATAAACTTGTGTTGGTAAAAATGGATCTTTGTAGTCGAATGAACCTTTGTTGATGAAGTATCCTTAGGCGTAGAAAATACAAGAACCAAGTAGCACTTATGCGTAAAAACACCAAAGTTACGCGTAACAATAATGAGTTCTGGCGTATTATGATTTAACTTCTGCGTAAGTAGGAAAAAGCACTAAAGTTAGTCGAAAGTTGGCGATTAGGATTTTCTTATCGTAAGACTAAGCTTAAGTAAGAAAGGTCTTAGGCGTAGGATTTCTATCGCGTAAGCTTATGCTTAAGTAATTTTAGGGTTTTGCCCAAATGATCTTTTACACTATCACCAAAAGAGATATCCAAAGTCGACGTATTTTGGACTTATCCAAGTAAGAAAACACGGAATAAACCACGAAAATGAAGATCAAACCAAGGAGGCACTTACGCGTAGTTTTAGGGTTTTACTACGGCGTAGGTTTTACTCGTAACTTTGATTTTGCCCAAATATGTTTCTAAACCAGAGTTTTGTTATGGAATAGCGTTAATAGTACCAAAATAACACAAAAATGTGAATCTTGATGAACTAAAATGGCTAAGCGGGTTCTGAGTAGAACTTCACCCTTACGAACAAAATCAAGTTCAAAAGCGGTTATCCATAAAGTTTGAAACTTTTGCCAAAACAAGTATTTTAACACCTTAAAGCGTTGAAAGTACAAGAATCTTGGATTAAAAAGTGTATAAAACAAGTTTTGAAGCGTACCAAAGATCCGCGTTATCTTTGGCGATATAACCAAAACCAAAAAACTTCAAAAAAACAAAAGTGTGCACCCAACTATTTGGCGATTGATACCCTTTGTTAGGTCACTAGTTTTACAACACAAGCTTATATAAGAGATAGAGAGGCGATTGAACAAGATACCAACCACACACACACGATATAGTGAACACGGTTATGCGTAGAGCATATGTGAAAGGAATAACTTGAACAACCAACCTTCAAATGAAGGTTTACAAGGGGTATTTATAGGAGGGAAGCTAGGGCAACACTTCTAGTTCCCTTCCTTTCCTTATTGGGCTAGGCCTAGGCTTATGGGCCTTCTACATAAGCCTAAGGCTAATAACAAACATAAAGGCCATAATAAGCTAACTATTACATATGAGTAACTAACACTTGAATAAGGTTTAGGAGTGATTCCAACAGTCCCTCAAGTAGCATTCGTTCCTATATGACCACATAACTTTCTATAACTTAACACTAATATATTTATATCTCATAACTCTACCATTTTCATATAAAATACATTCTAAACCAATATAATAATACCTTTACGGGATTCAGGTGTAACACATATTAACAGGCTACCCTCATCCGTTCTCAGTGGAAAATATCATTTTGAAATGATTGATGGAATAAAGGCCATGCTTTCTCACCTTAGGAGTTTCGGTGGTCTCTGTTACTCAACTCTTTTAAATAATTCTGATAAGTTTTCTAGCAGGTCTATTAATTGTGTTTTAATTGGTTTTTCTATAGTAAAAATGCTTAGAAGTTGTACAATTGATGATAAAACGTTTTATATTCCATGGTTTTCCATTAAAGACTAATTCAAATTTATTTAATGAAACAATTTCTGAAATGTCAAAACAAAGTCAATTAAATCCTTTTTTATGAATATGGTAACCAAACTCCTAAAAGACCCAATGATGAAGGGAGAGTTACACCCAATGATCAAGGTAGTACGCAAATACACCTGATAGTTCAAAAACTATTAATGGTAAGAGTGGTATATCAACTTCCATGGGTAACAAAAGCATCTCTTAAGCCAACTCTCAAAATATTCAAATTGTTTTGGGATCTTCTGGCAATAACAATGATCTTTGGGAATATTATTCCAACTAAGAACAATGATGATGTGCTGCCTGGTGGAACCAGAAAATCATGTAGAGTTACAAAAATGCCTGGTAAGTTAAATGATTATGTGGTTAATAGCAATTTGAAATATGGTCTTTGAAATATGAGGCTCTTAATGATAGAAATTGGGTTGAGGATATGAATGCTGAAATTGAGGCTTTAAATAGAAACAATACTCAGACCATTACTGATCTTCCTAAAGGGAGAAAACCCATAAGATGCAAATGGATTTACAAAATTAAATATAAAGCATCTGGTGATATAGAAAGATATAAAGCTAGACTAGTTGCTAAGGGTTTTAGTAAAAGAGAAGGTATCGATTATGAAGAAACTTACAGTGTTAAAATGATAAATGTTAGATGTTTAATCAATATTGTTGTTCAAAGAGACTGGATTTTATATCAACTTGATGTAAATAATGCTTTTTAATATGGTGACTTAACTAAGGATGTTCATATGTCTATGCCTCTTGGGTTTAGTGGGAAAAATAAAAATAAAGTTTGTAAACTTAACAAATCTTTGTATGGACTTAAACAAGCTCCAAGGCCATGGAATGTGAAACTTGTTGCAACCCTTACTGATCATGGTTTTGTGCATAGTAAGTATGATTACTCTTTGCTTGTGAATGGTTCGGGTCAGTCTTTTGTTGCATTGTTAGTCTATGTTGATGACATTGTTATTACTAATAGTGATGTTAAACAGATTGAAAAGTTTTAAGATTTTTTGAGAAGTAAGTTTCAAATCAAAGATTTGGGTCTGTTAAAGTATTTTTTGGGTATTCAAGTGTTACATAATGATAAAGGTATTTGCTTATTTCAAAGAAAGTATTGTTTGGAACTTCTTCATAAATTTTGTCTTCTTGGTGCTAAACCAATTTCAAGTCCATATCTGAAAATTTTATGCTAAATCATAAAGAAAATCTTGATGATAAACTTCTTACTAATATTATCAATTATCAAAAACTTATTGGTAAACTCATTTATTTGACTCATAAAAGACCTGATATATCATACTCAGTTCATTGTTTGAGTCAGTTTATGCATGCTCCTCTTGCTTTACATCTTAAAATTGCTTTAAGTGTTTTAAGATACTTAAAAGGCTCTCATGGTTGTGGTGTTCAGATTAACAAAACAGGTAAATTTGAGCTTAAAGCTTACACAGATTCAGACTGGGCTAAATGCCCTGTTACTAGAAAATCAATTTCAGGTTTTTGTGTTTATCTGGGTGATTCTTGAATTTCCTAAAAAAGTAAGAAGAAAACTACCTTATCCATATCTTCTACTAAAGCTGAATATAGGTGCATGGCTTCTGCCACTTGTGAGATTATTTGGATTTGCAATATTCTTAGTGTATTTGGGATAACTGGTATTTTACCAGTTAACATGTACTGTGATAATATTTCAGCTTTACAACTTGCCGAAAATCCAGTTTTTAATGAAAAATCCAAAAAAAAAATTTGAGATTGATCTTCATCTTATCAGAGAAGAAGTATCTACTGGTGTAATTAGAACTATAAAAGTTCATATTACTAAGCAGATTGCTGATATTTTTACAAAAGGATTGGATATTAAGCAACATAACTTATTATGTGATAAGCTAGATCTTAAAGACATGTTCAGGGTTTAAGTTTGAGGGAGGGTGTTCAAATAAGCCTTCAAAATTAACTAGAATAAGTCCATGGACTTTTTCTGGACAAAATGATTCTTTTTATTACTAACTCCCTTGTGAAGGACTTGTTTTGTTTGTCTTGTACATATTCGTATTATTCAAATATAAATTTTTACAAATAAAATATCGTCATCCATGTTTGAAGTTGGAAGGTATGGTTTAGGGGAAGTGCTTGTAACCTTTTGAGCAGGATTAACACCAGGGACGGAACTAGGGTGGGTCTGGGACACACATGGAATTTTGTGACGTAGTTTCAAATTTTGTAAAAACAACATTGATATTTTCTAAATGCACCTGCTCCAAAAAACATGTGTTCCTCATTTTTTTACAATTTTTCGTAAATGCATCTGGTCAAATTGTGTCATGGTTTCATACCTGATTACCACCCACCCATTACTATGCCCGAACAAACACACCTCGCTCACATCCGCTACCGCAGATGGGCCCATTTAACTCGTACGTGCATTTTTCTCAGTGTCAAATGTTTAAAAATAAAGAACAAGTTTGATAGAATAGGAAGAATGTAGCGCAAATATTAAAGTGGAAGAAAAATGATGCTAACTTAAAAAGAGTAAAATTTAATAAATGACATAGGATAATAATAACACTTGGTACCGTGAGTTATAGGGCATGTTATAGCCCTATAACGTGAACATATAACTCAACCCACACCCCTTGAGTTATAAGCCTTGGCGCCAAGATTACCAGTCACGCCACATGCATTTCTTTCTCTTTTTGTGTGTGTGTGTGTTGTATTTGTATTTTATTGAGTTATGTGTGAGGCAGGGGTATCTTATAACTTGAGTGATAAAAGAAGAGTGTTTTTAGTTAAACTATAAGTTATGAGTTATAAAAGAATAAGCTGAGGTGACAACAAAAATTGCTATAACACGAGCCCTATGACTCTCAAACATCTTGTGCTCTAAGAGTGATGATCATATGCATGGTTAATAATAATCACAACATACTCACAAAGTCTGCAAAAGCCTTTTAGCTCCACATGCGTCCCCCAATCTTCTTTTGCGAATTTTTCTTCTCATAATCTTCATTCAAATTTACAAAATTAGATTTTGGATTTCGTTCAATTTCATCATATCTGTTCAATCGGTACAACTATAAATTTTTTCATGAGTTTGAAGTTCATTGAGCTAAAAAATTTATAGTTTGAGTCAAACCAATTTTTTTTGGCAACTTTTGTTCAACAAACTCTAAAAATTACTTAGCAAAGAAATTGTTCATCAAATAATGTTAACAAAAAAAAATTGTTTATCAACGGGTAAAAATGTTTGTTATGTCTATTAATACAAAATGTTAAATCGGTTTTCGGTATATCAATCTGTAACTGTCATTACTCTATTTAAAATATTTATCAATACAAAATGTTCAAAAGTTAGAAAACTAAACGAAAACCAAATCATTAAGTTGTTTCAAATAAATCGAACAACAAGTAAACAAATGAACTACTAATAGACTTTTACAAATTTGCAAATTGTCTCGAATAAATGAGATATTAAATGAGGTAATTAAGGTGAATTAAGAGACAAATAGCAAGAATGTAGGAAATAAGAATAGGTCAACGTGGGTAGAACACACGTCAAGCTAACGCTTTCAAACTGTCCACTATTCCCAAGCATCTTCCAGATCCGGATTCACAGGCTGTGTCACGTGACTCATTCTTCCCGACACGTGTCTCTCATTAACCTTTAATGGAGTTACCTTTCAAGGTAAATTTGGTAAAAGTAAACCTAAACTCCCAAAATTAATACCTTTTCCACTCTAAATAATATTCTTTTATGCTAAAGGAATATTATATGTACTTTCTTTTGAGTAGTGATTGGGAGACTTAAAAATGTGTTTAAATTCATGTCTAAACATGTATGGCATCATTTTGATGGCTTTAGTAAAGGGATATACTTTTTCACAAACAATCAAGATCATGCCACATATGTTTAGGCATGTATTTAAACACATAATTAGGTCTCCCTATCATTTTTCCTTTCTTTTTTTTAGAGAAATGATACATGGACCTAAACTTATGCCTAAACTTAGACCTAAAACCAAGTGTAATCATCCTGATGGCTATAGACAGGAACACACTTATTTTATAACCCATTAGGATAATGCCAAATGGCTTTGGTTTAAGGTTAGACCTAAGTTTAGGTTCATGTATCATTTCTTTTCTTTTTAAGGGTATCGAAGTATATTATACTTTTCTAGTTTTCAGGGTCATACTATACAAATCTTTCGGAGGATGTCAAATCAGGAAAGTTTTATATTGTTATTCCTTCTGTTATTTCTGTTTTTCAGTATAACACAGTTTTTTGTCATTTTTTACTTCGTATTTATTACAGTTTTAAACGATTGACTTATTAAACTTTATATTTTCTGTTTTATACTTTGAGGTTTATTATTTTTTGATATCAACAAAATTATAAAAAAAAAAATATAATAATAAATAAAAAAAATGGCAAAACAAGAGAGGTTCCCTTAGTAGAAAAAAGGGGTTTTGTATGTTGTACCAAAAGTTTTAAACTTTGAATAGACTTTAGGTCCGGTCTTTAACTAAACGCCTATTCTTCGAACGTAAATAGTAAGGTTGGCAGAAGCTTAACTTAAATGAAATACTTTGAGTTTGACCTCGGGTCTACTTGACTCACAAAAAACGACCAGACATATCTTATGTGTCTATACTATTTTTTTAATGTATTTGAAAAAAAATTAAAATATAAATTCTAAAATTTTTTGAGCAATATATTTACTAATATTGAAAAGTAAAGTTATATTTAAAAATTTTAATATATTAAATTTTTAGATTTGTAACAACCTTTCAATAAATACTTAATAAATAACTAAATATTAATTTTCAAATGCGCTTACAATAAAAATACATGTATTATACATATTGTACGAACTAATAAAACATACAAAGTTTCATACAATTTATATGAAAGCAAGTTGATTGTACATATAGTTTTAAAAACCGGACCGGACCAACATGTTCAACCGGAAACCGGAGTCACAACCGGTTCGGGTAACAAATAAAAGCCGTCCGAAAACGAACCTGAAAGAACCGTCGAAACTGGTAAAAACGGATTAATCGGGCCGGACTGGGATCATTTTCTTTTTGTTTTTCTCAAGTTAATCAGCTCGTCATTGTTTTTTTTCTGAACTTTAATCACAAAGTACTCACTACCACAAAGCGCGAGTACTCTGCTAGTAACCTCTAAATAAAAAGATAATTTTTATTAAATATGTTCAACTAATCACTGTAAATTTTTTATGCCAAACTTCTTTTCCATGTTATACATACAAACTTACTCATAATATTGTGTGTATTATAAACTTTTAATAACTTTATTGTGTGTACAAGTACGTTGAGATTATAACCTGGCACTATTTAATCATTTTAAGTTTTATATATACATGTTTTGTTTGAATTATACCTGAATACCTCGATTACTCCATTCCTCCCATTTAGTGAATTAGGGTTTAAATGGAAGAATATAATTTATACAAAACATATATATTTGAACAGAAAGTGATTAAGTAATGTCATGTTACAACTTTACCATAATGTGTTGGGCTAGTAGATTCTCAAGCTCCCTGAAACAAGGATTTGAAGATAAAATAACCTAAGTGTTTAATAATCTTAAACATACGCAAGTCACTGAATAAACAGTTGTTCAGTGAGTCATCTTTAAGAAGCTCGGGATGAGCCTAAGAAGAAATGTTGGAATCACTTATAACAAGTATTATCAAGTGTTAGTCATTTAATTGTAATAGGATGCTTAATATAGCTTTTATGTACGTAATTAGAGCTAGGCTTATGTAGAAAGCCCATAAGCCTATGCAAAGGCCCAAAAGGCCAAGGGAAGGGACTAGACTTGTTGCCCTAGCTCCCTTGCCTATAAATACTATGTAGCCTCACATTTGAGAGGGTGTTGGTTCTTTCATATTAAGCTTAAACCTTTTCATATTGTTTCGTGTGTTTGATTCAACCGTCCATCCTTATCTCTTGTTCTATCATACATCTATACACTTGTGTTCATAATATGGTGACTTAAAAGTGGTATCATATGCCATCTAGTTGGGTGAAACGATTTTGGGTTTGAAGTTTTGTTGATACGCGTAAGTTTCATCGTTCTACATTTTTCATTCGCTTCAACACCTTGATTTTTGCACTAACCTTTTAAAGATTCTTGTGTTTTAAGGTTAATATAGTGTTTAGAATCATTCTTTTGGCAAAGAGTTTGAAGCTTTATGTGTTTTACGTTTGGCAAAAAGTTTGAAGCTTTACGTTTTGGGGCTTAAAAATACGTTTTGGTCATTTAAGTTGGTTTTACGCTTAAGGAAACCCTCTTTTTACGCGTAAATTCAAAACCCTCTTTTTAAGTAAAACCCTAGTTTCTGTAAGCTTTACGCCCAAGTTGAGTTTACGCCTAAGTAGGTCTTACGCCTAAGTAGGTCTTACGCTTAAGTAAGCTTCATCATTTTCTTCAAAGCTGTTGGTCTCAGTGTTTTACTTGCTTGGATAGGCTTGAAAAACACTTCGACTTTTGGATATCTCTCTCACTTGGAAAAGTGTGAAAGATCTTGGTTTAAACCTGTTGAAACTTTAGACCTTGAAAGATCTTGAGCACTCTTAGATCGTTAGTATTGCTTATGTAATCACAAACAAACTAATAGACAATCTCTACAACTTATATTCTTTAGCGGAAATCAAATATAAGCACAAACACAAATAACTAAGAACACGTTGATCCTCTATGGATCTTTATATTACTAAAACTTTGTTTTTCAACTCGTTACATAAATCATACTATTGTGTTCCTTTTATAGACAAGGAACGCTAACTTGTTTTCTAATAAACGTATAAACATAAAACTAAATAAGATATACATAATCACTTCCTAATAAAGCTCATGCATATCCTAACTAACTATAGAAAATACGGAATAACTATTTCCGCAGAAACAAACTACGTATTATACTACTTGCGATTTTGTTCTTGGCATAAACATTGAACTTCAGTAGAATCCTTGGCAGAAACATCGTGAGAATTCTAACTTAGCAGAATTCCCAACAATCCTTCCCCAAACTGGAATTTAACTTGGTTAAGTTCCAGTTTCTTGATAGATCTTCAACGCAGTAGAGGATTGTACTCGAACATCAGCAACAAAGAAACAAAATAATTACACCTCAATGATGACAAATCTTTAAAGCTCCAGATCTTTGCAGCAACAAATGACAACATGTACATCAAAACATATAAGTTTCATACTAGTCTCATCACATCCAGGTGTGTTAACTCCTATGAGAGGTGAATCATCGAAAATAATGGATTTGATGTCTCTTTACCAATAGCCATTACTACTGGAGTAGCCAAATGTTTAAGGTCGAAAACCATGGTACACTGATAACCATCTGATTTATTAGCAAATCAGCAACCATATAAACGGATTTGGAATGTCTTTACCTGTAGCCGTTTGCTCAGGACTAGCCAATTCTTAGGTAGAAAGAATCCCCTTGGTGAATTGAGTACCAAATATGGTATTCCACTGCCTTTACCACAAGCCATATACATGTGGGCTAGTCAATTCTTGGATTCCAAAAAGGAATAAACCATGGTGAATTGATGACCATACAACCCTCAACAATTAAGCATGGGTAGTTGCAGACCCTATGATTTTGAGCAAACCATTACAGCTATCAACATATTTGATGTGTCTTTACCAAAGCTGTACCCTTTGGACTAGCCAACTCTGTGACAAAACACAAGGTAAATCAGGTGAGTTAAGAAACAGCAATAATATACAACAAACCTGCAATAAAAGTTAGACAAACAAAGAATATACATAGTTTTTTTTTTTTTTTTTTTTTTTTTTAACTAATTACCAAAAAAAGAAACAAAGAAAACAAATATTACAAACCATACAAAATACCACAATTAAGATGATGCTTTATGTTGCAGAAGCTGAGTCTTAATGATTCCAACACATTGTTCAACATGCAACTTATCATTACCAATAGGATCTGGAGGAACTTCCAACTTCTGTCTAAGCATTCTTTCCATCAGCCTCATAGACAAAGGATAAATCTTATCAGCAAACATACAAACAGTAATCCCACCCTTTGTCTCCACCACATGCACACAAGGCAAAGGATAAAATCTCCAAGTCTCAACCTTCCACTTATGTGAATTCTTCCAAATATGATACCCTTTACCATCTGGAGATTGAGAATCAAAAAGAACATGAAGATCACCCAACAAGTATAAACCAGAACCTTGTGGTGAATGAGTAGCATAATGCTTATTGACAAGTCCATACAAAGTATTCAAATCATGTCTATCCACCAAATGAAAGATTTCCTTTAAGAAGTTGAAATGCATAATAGAACTATCCAGCCGATACATAGTGTTAAGCTCCCCATCAGTCAAAGTCCAATTAATCAACACATCATGAGATCCTTCAGGAAAAACATCAGCAGATCCTTCTCTAATGAAAGTTGAATCATCAGCTTTAAGATCCAAAGAATTATCCTGAGGAGTTTTCTTAACCTTAGATGTGTGTGTCCCAGATGTTTTCACAGATCTCCATAAAGAATTAGATCTCCGTTTAGACATTCTTTTCTTCCTCTTCCCAGGTATATAAATTCCCATACATGGTAGCTCCTCAGAGTCATCAATAACATCTGTAGCAGGAATAGAAGAAGTAGACTTAACTGGAACATCACCTCTCAATTTATACATTCTCTCAAGCATCACTCTTGCCTTCTTAGCTTTAGCAGCTGCAATTTCAGCTTTCCTACCCATCTCTTCTCCTTCTATATCAATTGGTGCAACACTAGACAATGTGGTAGAAGAACCAGTATTAGGTTCAGCAGATTTAACCCTTTCTGCTGAATGCACACTTTCAGTAGATGCTTCAGAAGGAACACCAGTAGGAATCATATGTGGTAGAACATCATCAAAATTCTCTACAATCTCAACTGTCTTAGGCCTCTTTGCCTGTGGAGCATCTGTACTATCAGCAATCCTCTTTTTAGAAGATGGTGTAGTCTGCCTCAAAATCCTTTGATATATTCTCTGCAAATCATCATTAGGTAAAGCCCAGACTTGCTTCTTTTTCAAACCAGAATGAAAGATAGTACAACTATGATGAAGCACTATAGTTCTCATGTAAGCTTTCATTTGAGCAGCAGTTGGTGGTCTCTCTTTTCTAGCTTTAGCTTTTTGTGCATTAAGAACTTTCTTTTTGTCAGCTGCCTCTTGCTTTCGTTTTCGTCCAAGAGCTACCATTTGTGCAGCAAAATTCTCACTGTCAAATTCTGCACCTAATATACTCTGAGCAAGTGTAGGATCGAGCGACTTCTGGTATAAACATCCCATTGATTATCAGTGAGCTGAGCAGACATTTCATCAATTTCACTTTGTCTCTCATGAGGCAAATTAGAAGTAGACTCAGTACGCAAGCTTTTTAGCCAATTCATCACTTTTCTTCAAATCTGCACACTCAACTAACATTCTTTCTTGTTCTTTCAACTCCTGTTCACTTACCAGATCTGGACCAAGCTCATCTTCAACTATTACATCTTTCCCTTGATCAGCAGTCTTATGAATAACATCAACTGGAGAAGTATCACTCATAGGAACTTCAGAAGAAACATCCATATTAGCATTAGAAGAAACATGTTGAGACAGATCTTCAACAGGTGTGGAAAAGACATCAGCTGCTGGATCCAAACCAAATCTTCTTCCAGCAAGAAAGACTTCAGAATGATCTGCTGAAGGTGAAGGTTCTGATGGTTCTTATACACAAGAAGCTTGACCATGTTTAGTAGCAACATCCTCCATTTGAACATCAGCAGTTGCAACACCTGACACCTTTGAAGGTTCAGAAGAATCCACACTCAAATACTGTCTTCTCTTTCTTCTAGTAAACTGAATAGGTTTCTTATTCTTTGAAGATTCAGTAACAACTGGTGAAGAAACATGAGTTTTCTGAGCCACATCAGCCAAAATATCAAGTGACTCAAATTGAGTATCCTCTTGCTCCTCATCAGAAGAAATCACTAGCTTCCTTTTGCAATTATTCCCAAGTTGATTCTCTAAGTCCTTAACCTTCCTTTGCAACTCCATAATCTCACCACCAAGAGTAGATTTAGTCTTTGCAAGCTCCTTTTTGAGATCAGCAACTTCAGCCACATACTTGTTCACTATAGCATATACAGATGTAAGTGTAATAGGGTCCTCAGCTCCACCAGCAGATTGCTCAGTGGTAATGGGAGCTTCATTGGACCTTTCAAAAGAAACATGGTAATGCTCAACATTAGGAGAATCTTTATTAAATGGTTCCCTAATTGGACTAGATGGGGCCAGTCTATTAAGTTCAGTCTCAAACTCATCAAGATTATCTTGTGTAGGTGATGGACTAGGACTAGGTCTAGGTGAAAGTGTAGGTGGAGGTTGGTCAGGAGAAACATGAGTTGCTTCAGCATTTGTAGAAGGACCCTCATCATTGACAACTGATGGATTACCATCAGCAGCAACATTTGTAGAAGGTGGATCAACAACAACATTATGCTCATCAGCAGCCTCATTGCCTTGAGGCAACATAGCTACTAGTAAAGGATGATGTGCCCCCTCATAATAAGTTCTCATTGAAGCAAATAGTTTAGAAGTTAAAGCTCCTATGGGACAAAATGCTTGGGCTTGGGTTGTAACATCTAAGATCATTTGTAAGAATCTAGGGTATATCAAAAACTTATGCTTTTTCCTATGTATATTTTCAACCATATTATCAAAAATAAAACTAGAAAAGTTATAAGTTAAACCCTAAGAAAGACATACAATACCACATCCCAGCTGAGTAGAAAATTGGTCCCATCCTCCTGATTTATTGCTTATGCACTGAAGCAATGTGTGAACCAAGAACCTCCACATCGGGCAAAGCTGACTCTTGAACCATATATCAGTCCTCGTACTCTGGTATCCAATAGCTCTCAGCCCTGTAAGTATCTCCACCGAATTAGAGTGATAAACTCCATTCTCATCATCCAAACGAAGTTGTCTTCTAATCAAGTCCTCTGTCACAACATACTCTGTCTCATCAATCATCGCCACGATCTCTGTATCACTCCTCTTTGCAGCAGTTGCCCAAAATTGTGTAACCAATGATTCATAAACAACTTCCGGAGAGTGCGTTAATGCATAATGAATCTTTGATCTATTCAAGAACTCCACCATTGGCTTATATAAATCATCACCCTTTGCGCTTCCCAGAAAAGCAACTTTGTTATGATCTTTCTTCAAATTAAGCGCCATGTGTAAAATTGTAAATTAGGGTTAAGAATTACACAACTGGGAGTGTTTTAAACTTAAGTGAAGAGGGAATAGTCTAATTTGAAGTAAAGATATGCGAATAATGGATTGGTAGAAGTTGCCCAAATTATAGTCAAAAATATCGGAACTTTGTTGACTAATTCTTACGTGTATTTCAACTCTACCCAAAAAGTAACACTTCAGCAGAAACACGGTCAATCTGCTGAAGTAAATCGCTTCAGCAGAAACTATTCAAGATAAAGATATCATCAGTAAATATCTTGAGCGTTACTGTGCCACCCAACTCGCATTAAATTACATTAAACCTCGAATCCGTATATATAACAATCCCAATGCACACTTAACACATATCATTTACCCCCAATTTTCATCACAAACCCTAATTTCACTACAAACCACAATCAACCATAATCAACCATGAATACCAAACCAGAGGTTATAGATCCAACCTCTTCTCCATCATCATCATCATCAAGTGATGATTCTAACCTTTGGCGACTCTATATTCCTCCACAAACATCACAACCAAGAAAATCCCCTTTCTCCCTTCTTACGAGATGACAGTGTAGTGGATCCAAGTGAGTCTTCTGATGACTCCACTAAGGAGATAACTTCACACCCTAAACCTTCACCACCTCAACCTAAACAGGTGGTGTTCGCTCTTCCTGCGCAATGGTTTGGTGCTTCATCTCATATCGTAAAGGGGAAGGGCAAAAGGAAGATGGATTGATTGCTTTTTGATGAAACTAGCAGATGAAGCACAAATGACAATGTCATATCACACATCTATCTGCTGTATTCATCTTCATCATCTTCGTTTTCATCAATCCATCCTTCCCATTTTGATCCTTAGCTCATCGTACTGGTCATGCATAGCCAGCAGTTGGAATAGATGATATGAGCTAGTAAATGATAGGAACTTAGTATAGGTTCAGTAGATCATGTATAGTTATGAATCTTGTATTTCCATTTGATGTTGATTGTATGCATTGTAAGTTGTAAGCTGTAAGCTGTTTCTTGAATGAATGAGCAATTTAACTTCAGTACATCTCTTCAGTACTTTATCTTCAGTGGAAACAATTTGCTTACTTCATTACTTTGCTTGATAAAACATGCTTCTAGCTTACTTGACCATTCTCCAATGAACCAAACATGATGAGCTTGAACTGAAATATGCAATCTGCAAAAACAGACACAAAGAAACACACAAACCAAACCAATACAAACTAAAAGAACATTAGAGGGTTAGTGTTAGCAAATATATAAACTAATATACAAAGTTTACATCCAAAATCCTCCCCTGAGGCATATGCCTCCCTGAGGCCTATGCCTCCCCTTAAACTTTGCAGTTAAGGGTTAAGCATTCCAATATGGACCACAAGGAGTTGAAACCTTGGTCCATCAAAAGCCTTAGTTAAAAATCACCACATTATCATCAGTATGAATTTTATCCACTTTTATCAAATGTTTGTCATATGCATCTCTTATAAAGTGGTGCCTGATTTCAATATGCTTAGTTCTCTTGTGAAAAACTAGATTTTTAACAATGCATATGGTACTTTGATTATCAATAAAATTGTTGTGTTCATGAAGTTAAACCCATAATCCAACAATTGATTTTGCATCCAAAGAACACATCACGGCAATTTCAGTGACAACATACTACCTTGATAGATGAGGTAGCCACAACAGTTTGTTTCTTGCACTACCAAGAAATCAATCTCTTTCCAAGGAATTGGCAACCTCCAGATGTGGATCTCCTATCGGTTGCACCGGCATAATCACTATCACTATATGCTTCGGCTTAAAGGAGACTCTTTTGGGTACCAAAGGCCTAAATGAGGTTGGCCTTTCAAATACTTAAAGATCTTTTTCACTGCATTCAAATGGGAAGCAAGTGGAGTGACTTGATGTCTAGAGTAAGCACTCACATCAAAAGTAATGTCAGGCCTAGAAGCTGTTAAATACATCAATGAGCCAATCATAGATCTATATAAATGAACATTCACAGGTAGATCTAGTTCGTTGTTGGTCTTTGACTTTGGAGCTTCATAAGGTGTAGTGGCGATCTGACACTCTCCATACCAAATTTCTTCAAGATGTCCCTCACATATTTGTCCTGACTTATAAAGATACCATCAGGTTTCTGCTGAACTTGAAGAACCAAAAGAAAGTAAGCTCCCCATAGCACTCATCTAAAACTCTCCACTTCATCACTTCGTCAAACTCCACGCACCAAGCTTCTTTAGTAGAGCCAAATATAATACCATCCACATAAACTTGCACAAGAATGATGTCTGTGGAATTCTTCTTTAGGAAAAGTGTTTTATCAATGGCACCTCTTCTATAGCCATCTTTGCGCAGAAATGATGAAACCCTAGCATACCATGCTCTTGGTGCCTGATGTAGTCCATAGAGAGCTTTAACTACCTTGTAAACATGATTTGGATGATCTGGGTCTTCAAATCCCCGCCTCTTGTCGATACCCCTGAGCCACTAATCTTGCTTTGTTTTTAATGACAACACCCCTTGCATCTCTCTTATTCTTCAATATCCATTTTGTCCCAATAGCATACTTCCCTTCAGGTAGTGTCACCAATATCCAAACTTGCTGATTTTTGAATTGTTGCATCTCATCTTGCATTGCTTCAAGCCAACTTGAAAGCGTGTATAAGGTTCCCGAAAGTCTGTGGACACTCTAGTAGAAATGGGAGTAGAAACAGCATGACCTTCAGTAGATTTGATGATGATAGGAGAAACAGAATCACTATCAGCAGAATTAGGGTTTCCACTGACGCCTTCTTTTGCAACCTCCCCAGCATTCCTCTCAGCTTCTAGTTTAGCTGCATACTCCTGGTTCTGAAGCCTAGCAAGATCCTCTGCATAGTTGTACTCATCTTCACTCTCATCAGTAGTAACTTTGGAAGTGTCACCTGCAAAATTGTTAGGGGAGAAAGAAGGTACAATAATAGGATGTTCATCATCCTCAAACTCACTATCAGTCAGGCATTCATGGTAGCAGCACACTGGGTGAGAGACTCTTGTGTACCTGCATTTTGGTTAGCCACATGTCTAGAATAACCCAAATAATCAGTTAAATAATCAAGGTCAAAAGACCAAACATGACCTTGTCCTTGAACATTAAGCTTGTCTTCTAGAAATCACAGGTTCAAAGTCTCCTCAATCTTCTTATCATTCAAATTATTAACCCTATACGCCTTACTATGAGCTGAATAACCCACAATATATCCCTCATCAGCCTTCTCATCAAATTTACCCAATGGATCACTAGTATTCAAGATAGTTACTTGACAACCAAAAGGTTTGAGGTAGTGAATAGCAGGAACTTTCCCATAAAGAAGTTCATAAGGTGTCTTGAAATGAGGTCTAGTGATAGATACCCTGCTCAGAACATAACAAGCTGTGCCAACTGCTTCAGTCCAAAACATAGTTGTAACTTAGAGTCTGCAAGCATAGATCTTGCTGCCTCTATTAAGGTCCTATTTTTATGTTCAGCCACCCCATTTTGTTGTGGGGTTCTTGGAGTGCTATAGTCCCTTTTTATCCCTTTAGACGCACAGAGTTCTATCAATACATCATTCTTGAATTCTGTCCCATTATCACACCGAATCCCTTTAACCTTTTTGTTCAGCTAGTTTTCAACAAGGGTACTATACTCTTTCAAAACTGGAGATGTTTCATCTTTTGTCCTCAAGAAGAATACCCAACAAAACCTGCTATAGTCATCAGTAATAACCAGACAGAAATACTTGTGATCTATGCTTCTGACTTGAGTTGGACCAAAGAGATCCATGTGAAGCAAGTGAAGAGGTTCTGAAATAAGGCTCACTGCATTAATTGCTTTGTATGAGGCTCTGTGTTGCTTTCCTTTGTTGCAGGCAACACAGTTATGTTCATTGGTGAAAACTTTAGAAGGAAGTCCTTCAACAAGACCCGATATAGAAAGCTTGTTTATGGTCTTGAAATTCACATGTGCCATCCTTCTATGCCATTTTGTAGACTCATCCAGGGATGCTTTAGCCACCAAACAAGTTAAGTCACCTTACGGTTGAACATCATTTAAGTTGAATGTGTATAGATTGTGATTTCAAGGAACTCTCGCAAATTGATGTATCTTCTGGTAGTTTGAAGTCTTTAGATAACACAAGACATTCATCCTCAGAGAAGAGTACTTTGTTCTTCTTTGTCACAAATTTGTGAGACTAAGAACAAGTTGAAGTGTTGTAGTTCCTTGACATAGTACACATTCTCAAAGTCCAGTTGAGGTGTTTTGATGGTCCCTTTCCCAGTGATTCTACCATTACTTCCACCAAAGGTCACATTGCCACCTCCTTCAATGGGTACAAAGTTATGCATCATATCTCTATTTCCTGACATGCTTCTTGAGAAACCACTATCAATAATGCCAACATCCTTATGCTTAAGAGGATGATCCTACAACAACAACAAAAAAATACAAAATATCAGTACACTATGGAGGCTCAAGTCATTGCTGACTTGAACCTGCCTTGTAGATCATTTGATTTAGGCCATGCAGATGTATAAGATCCACTATTGTTCTTGGGTTTCCATTGAAATTTAGGTCCTTTTTTATTCCAAGAACAACCTGCTGAGGACTTGACAGCAGTATCTCAATATCCTTTTCCAGCATTCATTGAGTCAACATATCCAGGCCAATAACCATTATTAAAATATGAACTTGTTGGTTGCACATATGGTCTAGCAACTGAGCTTCTCCAAGGAAAAGGAGGAGATGCATAGGTTGCTTGTGGAACATAAGGTGGTATAGCATTAACATTAGTCCACATTGGTCTAGATTTCCCAGCACATACACCCACTCTTTTCTCATGAAAATCACAATCCTTAATTAAATGAAATTTACTTCCACACACAAAACATGTCTTCTGTTTAGAAGATTTATTCAAACCAAAAGATGTTCTATTACAAGCAGAAGTATTCAAACCAAAACCATGAAAAGAATTGTTTTTAACAGAATTATTATGCAAAGAATGAAAAGACAAGTCTTCAGAGGAAACTGTCTTGCAAGTTGATTCCTTGGCAGCAACTCTAACAGGCTTGTAGGTAGGCTTGGGTGCAGGCAGGGATGAGGTCTTGGGAAGGTCTGACTTGTCATTTGAATCACACCCGGTAGAAGTAGACCCTTGGTCAGAAGACTTGTCACTGTTAACACAAGAGACAAAGACAGATAGATGAAGTATCGGGTCTGGCAAGTCCCTTGATTTTTTGCCATATAGATGGTGTGATCCATCGAAGTCAACAGTAATGGAAAGGTCAATGGGCATGTGTTCACCTCTAATAGGTCCACGTACAGCATGTAGGTCACCTTCTTTGACATAATTAGCTAAGCCTGCTGGTGTAGTTTTACGCCCATCATGCCTAGCTTATAATCCTACATACTTTTTAAAACCTAAACCTATTGCAGAGGTCTCAGATTGACTACTATAGATCTCTCTAGCTAGATTGTTACCTGATATTAACCATTGTTTATGTCTAGCTATTTCTTCATCTAGTTTTACTTTAAGCTCTTGATTTTCAGAAATTACAATAGCTTTTTCTTTCTCAGTCCTTTTTAAGTCATTTTTAGTACATTCTAGATCACATTCTAACACCCTAATCTTCTCATCATAAGCTATTTAATTCTTCTGAAACCAAACCTTTTGTCTTTCTAATGTTTTTAATGCCTGTTTATAAGCTTTAACTTCAACATAGCATTCATTATATTTAGGTTTCAAAATATCATATGCTTCCTTAAGTTCATTATAACGTTCACTACAACCAAAAAAACAATTTTGTACCTGAGAGATGCCCATCAAGGAAATCTGATCATGCCTATCTTCTGAAGTACAGCTTGCTAGCAACCCGATATTATCACCACCTGATCTTTCATTATTCTCCTGCTCATGTTGCTTCTAGTCAACATTAGCATCCATATTGACCAGAGCAACCGAGGATCCAGTCTTTGAAATTCCAGCATCCCTTTGATTCTGCTGATAGGAAGAGTATCTCACCTCATCACCAGTTTTCCTATCCTTGCATTCTCTGGAGAAGTGACCCATCTGATGACATGTAAAGCACTTGACCTTCTTTTTGTCAAACCTTGTTGGATCTCTTCCCTGAAAACCAAACTTCCTTCCAGCTTTACGTTCAAATCTCTTGATGTCCATAGAAAGCATTGCCACTTGCCACTTCAACTTCATCTCTTCCATATCCAGTGGGTCCAATTGTTCGAAATCCTCATATGCAAGTTGCTGTTCATGGTCATAATTTGCAAAAAAGGATCCAAGCACATCTTCCATAATACCACTAGTTTTAGATTGAGAACCTGATGGAGTGGTAGTATAAGATGATGATGAATAAGTTGGACTTGGAGCATGGATCATCTTTGGAGTGGAAGCCCCAACAAATGCTGTGTGACTAGCAGTAGATGATGAACGGAAGGGACTTCTTACATCATGCTCAAGAGCTTTAAGCTTGTTGTACAGCTCATCAAAGGTAATCATATCAAGCCCACCTTTAGTTTTGAAGGCAATGCTGACTTGTAACCAGGATTGAGGTAAAGATTGCAAAAACTTGGAATTGCAATCATCATTATCTGGCTTTGCCTTAAGATGATTCAACTGACTTAAAATCTTGTGAAACCTGTCATAGCCCTTGTGAATTCCTTCCTCTTCATAGATTTGAAATTCTTTAAACTGTTGTCTTAGCATCGATTTTCTCATTCTCCTAGACTCCCCATTCCCTTCAAACTTGGCCTTGATTGCAAACCATATATCCTTAGCATCATTCATGAAGTGAAAATCACTCAAGTGATCCTCAGGAATAGCTTGAAGAATAATTGTTTTAACTTTGGTTTCTCTCTGAACCGCCAGTAACTCTTCAGCAGATTTGGGAGGAACATGAATAAGATTACCATCAGGATCTGTGGTAATTCCCTTCAAGCTGTTTCCCTTCCTAACAATTTCCCACAGATTCCAATCAATGTTGGAAATCCAGTTCTGCATCTTCATTGCCCATAAATCATATTCGTCCTTCTTAAGATATGGAAACTTAGCATTGTTGTTCGAGAGACTTAGTTGTTGCAGATGGGTGGTGTTCTGGTTGTTGGTGACTTCGATATCAACATCTGATCCAGGCATGGTAAATATTGAGTTGGTTGTATGGGTGTTTAGAAAAGACTGTTCTTAGTATCGTAGAGACTCTCTCGAGGCTCTGATACCACTTGTTGAAACTTTAGACCTTGAAAGATCTTGAGCACTCTTAGATCGTTAGTATTGCTTATGTAATGACAAACAAACTAATAGACAATCTCTACAACTTATATTCTTTAGCGGAAATCAAATATAAGCACAAACACAAATAACTAAGAACACGTTGATCCTCTATGGATCTTTATATTACTAAAACTTTGTTTTTCAACTCGTTACATAAATCATACTATTGTGTTATTTTTATAGACAAGGAACCCTAACTTGTTTTCTAAGAAACGTATAAACATAAAACTAAATAAGATATACATAATCACTTCCTAATAAAGCTCATGCATATCCTAACTAACTATAGAAAATATGGAATAACTATTTCCGCAGAAACAAACTACGTATTATACTACTTCAGCAGATTCTGTTCTTCAGCATAAACATTGAACTTCAGCAGAATCCTTCGGCAGAAACATCAGCAGAATTCTAACTTAGCAGAATTCCCAACAAAACCCTAATCTTACGCCTAAGTTAAAAGCTTATGAGTAAGCCTTTACGCCTAAGTTCATTCTTACGCCTAAGGTTCCTCACTACTAAGTCTTTAGTTTACGCCTAAGCTTACGTTTAACCATTTAGCTTACAAGTAAGATACTCTTACTAGTAAGAAGGTTGCTTACGCTTAAGGAGGTTTACGCATAAGTTAGTTTACGTCTAAACTCAGCAGTTTACGCCTAAGGTATTTTTACGCCAAAGTATTTCTTCAACAACAACATCAAGTTTCATTCGACTACAAAGATCCATCATCAACACAAGTTTCAAAGATGTCTCAACCACCATACTCCAACTACTTTCCTCATGAATATCCTCAACAACAACAATAACTACTACAACAACAATATCCTCAAAAACAACCACAACAAGTTGGAAATTACTTTACTCATCAAATTTCACAACCACTACCACAACAAAAATTCCTTTAGCAATACCCACAACAACATCAGTATGCTAACTACTTTCAGTATCAGTTTCCATAGAAGTATGCTAGGAATGCAACAACGCAAAATGAACCCACTTGGTTTGCAAAAATGTGTGAAGCTATAAGTAGCCAACAATCCATTCATGAAGCTGGATCCCTTGATAGACTTCCAATGCTCACTCTCGAAAACTATGATCAATGGGTGATGCGGTTCTTTAGGTTCTGTGATCTTAAGAAACCACATGGTAAGTTCTTGAAGAAGGTCATCCTTGAAGGTCCTTATCACACAGTACCCAGAGATCCAAATGCTACTCCACCAAGAGATGAAATTACTTCCACTCTCACTGTGGATCAACTCACTGCTGAAAAACTACTTCATTTTGAAGCTGATGAACTTGCAATGCAATATATCCTTTTGGGTTTACTCAATCCGATTCTTTGTAGTGTTGATGCTCAGGAAAATGTAAAAGCAATGTGGGATCACATTCATCTCCTAATGGAAGGCAAAAAACTCAATCAAGAAGACATGGAGTCAAAACTTTATCTATCCTATGAGAACTTCATGATTGAACAGGGGGAATCATTAGAGTCATACTATCATCGGTTTACAGACATCATCAATGACTTGGACAGACACAACATCATTACGCCAAAAATTTCAATCAACACAAAGTTCCTAAGCTGTCTTGGTCCTGATTGGGAAAAGTATGTTACATTCATCCGTCAAGCTAAAGATCTTCACAAGGAAAAGTATGGGTTGTTGTATGACTACTTGAAGCATCATCAAAAGGAAGTGGACAAAGATAAAGCTCTCCGTAGAGTTACTGCACCTTTACCAAATACTAATGCTCTTGCTTTGTTCACTCAAGCTTGTTATCCATAATTTCCACTGCTGCCTACTATCTTTACTAATCCACCACAATCTACCCAGATTACACCATATGATCAATCGCAGCAATCACAAGAAACTCAACTAGTTCCTTACAACAACAACTCTGATTCAACACTCTACAGTGAGACACCGAATGAGGATGCAGACGCTTTCGATAAGTTGAATCAAGGATTTTCGTTAATTCCTCGAGCCTTCGAGAGATTTTCTAACAAATCTAACAACCGTATTCGTACCTCATCTAACACAAGGAATCAAGCAGTTGTTAAGAATGGAAGGGTTGAGGTTCAGAACAGAAACAATGGTTGTCAGGTGGGAAGCAGTAATTACATGGGTAGTGGATAAGGCTTCAATGCTTCTTGAAGGAATAACATGGTTGCTCCTCAGCAAAGGGTTCAAATTGTAGATCTGGGAAATGTTCAGAATGGGAATACTGGTCTTAGATGCTACAACTGCAACGAGAAGGGTCATTTAGCGAATGCTTGTCCAAAGCCGAGAATAAGAGGCAGTGCTTATCACAAGGAGGCTTTACTCTTGGCTCTCAAAGTTGAAGCTGGTGGAACACTTAACAACAAAGAACAGAGCTTCATCGCTAATGCAGATTCCAGTGATGACATGGAGGACTTGCAAGCTAACGCAGCTGTAATGTTAATGGCCAACATGCAAGAACTCCACAAGAGTGATACAGGCCCAGTGTATGACATTGATGGCTTGTCTTAGGTACCAGATCCTAACATATGTCTTATACATGATATGATATCTTCGCCTGCATCTGCATCCGACGAGGAACAGAGTGTTCAACATGAGCCATCTACATCTCATCACGAAAATAATCAAATGGATCTCGTAGTTACATTTGATGATCAAGATGACCTTTTGGTTACCTTTGATAATCAAGTTGACCCCGAGATTACATTTGAGGATCTAAATGATGAAATTGTTGAGACTCAAGTTGAACAAAATGAACCTTTGTCTAATCCAGATCCAGAGCTCATGACCTTATTTCAGACCACCCAATCTCAATTGAAGAAGTGTAATGAGATAAATAATAATCTTTGTGAAAAAGTGGCACTATTGACTAAGGATATTGAATGCTATAAGGTACAACTCAATAATTTTGAAACAAAAGAGAAACATGAATATAGTTTTGAAGTCGCTTTTCAAAAGTCATACCAAAAAGAACATTCTTTAGAAAAACAGATACGTGATCTAGTTGTTTCCAAAAATGATTTGACTTATCTAATAGAACAACAAAAATTTGAACATAAACAACATGTTAACACTCTTACTTCGGAAACTCAAAAAGCCAAGTCTGACTTGTCATTGTGTCAAAAAGAGTTTTCAGAATTCAAAAAAACTTCCAGGAAACGAATAGATCTTTATCTTGAAAACAAGTTTGATTTGCAAAACAAACTGAAAGAGTTTCAAAATATTGTATACAAACATGGTGAGTCAATCACAACGATTCAAAAGTTTACATTTAAGCCAAATCCAGATGGATATGGGCCAGATCTTGCTGATAACAAACCACGTTTTTTCCATAGAGCATTCAAGGCAAATCCAACGTTGTATAGTGTCAAACATATGCTTGATGAATATGTTGTGCGTGTTGTTAAATATAATCGTGAAGAGGAAATCGATGCAGAAGAAGAGAGTCAATTGAAAATGGAAAATGTTGAATATAAAAAACCTTTTGATTATTCAAAAAGACCTCTCATAACTTTTGTCAAACAATAGGATAATACAACACACCTTGGGTTATCACACCTATTCCTGAGTCCTCTTCTAACGTCGGTCCTGTCAAACCAGTTGCACAAATTAATGGTCCTTTACCTTCTTTGAGTGAAATCACACCATTACCCGAAAGATGTCAACTCCTTAAATATTTTGATACATTCATGTCTGACATTAAACTTTTGGAACGTGAAATTGAACTTAATTCGGAAATAAAAGTTGAAACTTTTCAATCGGCTTATGCTCGAAACCAAAGAGATATTTTTCAAAAACAACTTTTACCACATCTTCAAAATTTACGTATGTGTGCAACATATTGCTAACGGGATCTTCAGAAATAAATTGGGCAAATGAAAACAATTTTCAATAAAACAGAGGCATGGATTTTAAAAACTAAAAAGAAGAACAAAACCTTTCGAAATCATGTTGATCGACTCTTGGAAGATGTTATCTGTGCTAATACCATATCAATTGTGTTGTATTATACTGTTGCATCTGTTTTTGATAATATTGCTGTTGATTCTATTGATTTTGTTGATAATATTGAGACTGTTGATAATGTGTCTCAAATCGAAACCTTGAAAGCTGGAAACGAGCGTTTGTTAAATGAACTTTCAGTCATAACACGTCGTCTTCAATGGTGTCAAAAAGATTGTAATTATCGAGAACTCTCTTTGCAAAACAAACTCAAACAGTTGGGTGATAAAACTTTTGAACCAAAACTCGAACGACTGGATGAGGAAAAAGCGTCTTTGAAGTGTCATATTTTTAAATATGAACAAGAAATTGTAAAAGTTAAAACATAATATGATAACATATTTGAATTGTTGAAAAAGACTCGTACCAAAGTGTCAAAAGATCTTGATAATCATCTTATGTACACTCGTGAAGTCTTAAATGTTAATGGAAACATACGCTCTGAAAACCAAGATTTGTTACACACTATCATAGAGTTAAAAGAGAAATTGGGGAAATATGAGAATGATAAGTCTAGTAACACAAATATTCTTGCACCTGGAATGTTTAAAATTGACACTAGGATGCCTAATGACAAACCTCAAGACACTAATGTAATTCCTTCCATTTCTACAGGAGTAGTTGCCTCTAATCCTAGCATTAGCACTTCACAGCTTAAGATCACAAACAAGAATAATAGGAAGTTGCAACGTAAGAGAAGATCAGCAAAGACCCCTGCAGTAGAAGAACACACTAGGACTTTGAATAAAACACATGTTGCACCTACTTTAGATATTGCGTTAGATGAATGTAATAGAAAAAGTGATGTAACGAATGTTGAATCTTCAAGTACTTTGAATGTTATGTTTGAAGCATCTTGTATTGTTTGTCGTAAAAGCATGTTTTCTGGTTGTCATGATAATTGTGTTGCTAAATCTATCTTATCTCGTAAGCAGAAACATAGAAACGAAATTACCTCTAGGCTAACTAATGCTTCTAAGTTTGTGCTAGGTAAACCACCTTCTTTAGTTTCTGAGAATATCATTGATGTGCCCATAGAACCCTGATCACCTCATAGGAAGAGAATATCACCTAGTGCATTCACTAAGAACAAAGCACAAACTAGTTGGACTTGGCAGAGATGGTTACAAAATACACCTGGATTTAAATGGATACCCAAAATTATTGACATGTGTGTTTCATCGGTAACTGTATCGGAACCCTCTAACTATTAGGATTCCACCTCTACTTCTATTCCACCTGTGTCATCTATTTGTATTGCAGGTGATACAGATCATCATTTGGATTATTGATAGCGGATGTTCCCGGCACATGACAGGCAATCTCAAACTTCTAACAAACTTTGTTTCAAAGTTCATTGGCACTGTCAGGTTCAGGAATGATCACTTCGCAGCTATCATGGGCTATAGAGATTACATCAATCGGAACATCAAAATTAGCAGATTTTATTATGTTAAAGGTCTCGGTCACAATATTTTCTCATTCGGTCAGTTTTGTGAGGGTGATTTGGAAGTTGCTTTTAGGGAGAAAACTTGCTTCATCCGTGATATACAAGGAAACGATCTCATGTCTGGAAACCACACATCAAGCCTTTACACAATATCAATGCAAGAAATGATCGATTCATCTCCCATGTGTCTACTTTCTAAGGCAACATCTACTAAATCATGGTTGTGGCATAGAAGAATTTCACATTTGAACTATCAAACCATAACCAATCTTGCTCGACACAAACTAGTTGAAGGTCTTCCCAGATTTGGGTATTCAAAAGATCACTTATGTTCAGATTGTGAACAAGGGAAAAACACTCGTGCTAATTTCCCTTCGAAGGTTGAAAATAACTCTCAGCATGTTCTTCATCTTCTTCACATGTATTTGTGTGGCCCGATGCGTGTGCAGACGATTAATGGCAAACGCTACATTCTAGTAATCGTTGATGACTACTCTAGATGGACTTGGGTTTATTTTCTACGAAGTAAAGTTCAAGCTCCACAAATGATCATCACCTTTCTCACGAAAATTCAAGTTCAGCTCCGTAACACGGTAAGACAAGTAAGAACAAACAGAGGAACTGAATTTGTCAAACAAACTCTTCGAGAATATTATGAGAAAGTGGGAATTGAGCATCAGACATCAATTCCAAGAACATCAGAACAAAATGGAGTTGTCGAAAGATGAAACCGTACATTACTGGAAGCTGCAAGAACGATGTTGATCAATGCAAAACTTCCAGATTACTTAGGGGCTGAAGCTGTGTCAACTGGTTGCTACACTCAAAACCGTTCATGATAACAAAACGCCACAACAAAACACCTTATGAGCTTATCCATACCAGAAAACCGAACCTAAAATACTTTCATGTATTTGGTGCTCTCTGTTATCCAAATAACGATCGTGATGACTTTGGAAAGCTCAAGGCCAAAGCTGATATTGGAGTCTTTGTTGGATACTGTGAAAACTCAAAAGGATTCCGGATCTGGAATCATCGTACAAAGGAACTTATGGAAACCATTCATGCTAATTTTGATGAGCTTACAGAGATGGCTTCTGAGCAAAACAGCTTGGAACCCGGACATAACCGTCTCAACTTCCTTCAATCATCAGCTGATCAAACCTTTCAACTCACTCGTCATCAAAAGGAAACATTGTTTGCTCCTCTATTCAATGAAGACTTTGATCAACGTGCTCTAGATGTATCAACTGTTTCCGCTGCTTAACCTGATAATACTCAAATACCTGATACACCTGAAACAACAACAACTATTGCTGATGCACCTCCGATTGAATCTCCAAAAAAAGCTGAACAAACTGCTTCTAATGACACTGACCTAGTTGATGATATTATCAATCAAGATGTACTTGCACCTGCGGATTATGATGGAAATGCGTTCTTCATCCCTTTCGCAACTGAAACGGCAAATCCAGATGTTGCTGAATCTTCTACAAATCGTCTGAATCCACCAAATCTGCACAATGTATACCAACACCAACCTTCTACACACCGATGGACTAAAGATGATCCTCTTGTTAACATTATTGGAAACCCAAACCAACCAGTCGTTACTAGACAACGCCTTCAAAATGACGGACAACATTGCATTTATGCACTCACTGTCTGTCAAACTGAACCCAAAAACATTGAGGATGCAATGAATCATGACAACTGGATTGAATCCATACAAGAAGAGCTGAACCATTTTACTCGTTTAGAAGTATGGGAATTGCTTTAAAGACCGACAGGGGTCTATGTCATTGGTCTCAAATGGATTTGGAAGAATAAGTTAGTTGTTGAAGGTATAGTTATTCGAAACAAGTCACAACTGGTGGCTAACGGTTATAGATAGGAAGAGGGTATCAACTTTGAAGAATCATTCGCACCGGTTGCTAGACTTGAGGCTGTACGGATTTTTCTGGCATTCACGGCTCACTTGAACATCACCGTCTACCAAATGGACGTCAAAACTGCTTTTCTAAATGGTCAACTTAAGGAGACAGTGTATGTTAGCCAGCCGGAAGGATTCGTTGATCCAGAGTTCCCTAATCACGTCTACAAACTGAACAAGGCTCTTTACGGTCTCAAACAAGCCCCTCGGGCGTGGTATGATAAGTTGTCATCCTTTCTCCTTGCCAATAATTTTATAAAAGGAACGGTTGACCTGACACTATTTATTCAATATCATGGGGCACACATTTTAATTGTTCAGATTTATGTGGATGATATCATCTTTGGTTCTACCCACAAAAAGTACTCAAATGATTTGTCAAGACTAATGAAAACAAATTTTGAAATGTCAATGATGGGTGAACTTACGTTCTTCTTAGGACTACAAGTTTATCAATCACCCCGTGGTATTTTCCTAAGTCAGTCCAAATATGCTCTTGAAATATTGCATAAACAAGGAATGCAAAGTTGTGATGCCTACAATACACCAATGGCACATATAAACAAACTGGATGCTGATTTACATGGAAAATTGGTTGACCCTACCAAATACCGTAGTATTATTGGGTCTCTCATGTATCTAACAGTCTGTAGACCCGATATAGTATTTGCTGTATATCTTTACTCCCGTTATCAGTCAAGGCCAATTGAAAAACAACTCTCTGAGGCTAAAAGAATCCTCCGGTACATCAAGGGAACCATTAACTTGGGGATCTGGTATCCGAAGGATTCTGGTTTTGAACTAATAGCTTTTTTAGACGCTGACCACGCAGGATGCTTAGACTCACGGAAAAGTACTTCAGGAGGTTTACAATTCCTTGGTGATAAATTGGTGTCATGGCAATCGAAGAAGCAGGACTGTACATCGCTGTCATCTACTGAAGCAGAATATGTAGCCATGTCTGAATGTTGTGCTCAAGTCATTTGGATGTGAACACAACTCAAGGATTATGGTTATTTATTCGACAAGATTCCAGTATACTGCGACAACAGAAGTGCTATTGTGATCTCGTGCAACACCATTCAACACTCAAAGTTAAAGCACATCAATCTTTGATATCATTTCATCAAAGAGCATGTGGAAAAGGGTACAGTTGAATTATACTTTGTAGGTACAGAACACCAATTGACGGATCTTTTCACTAAAGCCTTGCCTTCCGCAAGATTTACTGACTTGATTCACCAAATTGGTAAGAGGTGTTTGACTCCAGAAGAACTGGATGAACTTTTAAAGCTCACTTGAAAAGTCAAACACCAAAAACATCTTTTGTAAATATATTTCATAAAACAAAATACAAAAATATAAGATCTTATAAAAGAACAAAAATATGTTTTCCTTTCAAATTTAACTGAAAAACAAACATTGCAAGAACAAAACTTCCATCAACACAGTGTTCTATCAAACATTTCACAAATTTTCCCGAACAAGTGTAGAGGGGGAGAAAGTAAATATTTTTCTGTTTCATAAAACCTTGTACTTGCACGTTACCAAAAATATGTTGTTTCTTATTTAAGTGGTGGATATTTATCATGAAAAATACCTGATTTGATAAAAATCAATAATGAGAGAAGTGTGTAGTATTACGGGGTAACTCAAACGTGTTAGGTTTGAGCACCGAGATCGTTCCGAACGAGGGTTGAATGGAATTTCCAACTCACGTCGCGATTATCGGGATTTGAATGTGTTAAAAAGGATTTGAGGATTTCTAAACTACGGGGCAAGCAATAATAATAAAAGGCATATAAATCGACTAATCCTAAGGTGCAAACAAGTAATCTTAATTAAGTACGCAAATAGAACTAAAGACGAAAATTAGTTTATGCTAAAAAACGTATTCTAAAATGCAAATTAATCTATTTTAACCCCTAAAAGATCTAATATTTTTCTACAACTAAAAATGTGATTTAAAAATTATCTAAACTTTAAAACTAATTTTTTTTTTGGTTTTTGATTTAAAAAAAAAAACGGAATATATATATATATATATATTTTTTGACTTTTTAATTTTTTTTTAATTAAAATCTAAATTTGGGTTTTTACGTTTTTAGGATTTTTTTTAGAGATCTTTAAAAACTAAGTTAACTAATTAAAGTTTAAACTAAAATTTAAATGGCAAACTACAACTAGTGACAATGAATATTATGCTAAGAGAATGATACTAAAAAGACTTAACAAGCATCATACGAAAAATTAAACGTAACGGTAAACTAAGAATCTAAGCTAAAAAAAAGTAAGAGAATAGAACCCGATGATTAAACGAGAGGAATAAAACCACCCAATCTTATTAGCACAAACTAATACAAAATTTTACAACTTTATTAATCTTATCCACTAATTAGTAAGTAAAGTTTAAAACTTTATTCACCAACAAGCTTAAAAATTACTAAAGCTTCAAACTTTATGTATTAAAAATTCTTAAAGACCCTTAAGCTCCGGCCTTATGAGGTAGGATGAGATTACACAAACAAAATCAAAACTTTAAGGGTTAGCACAATTTTATAAATATAAACTTTTATAATAAAAAGCTAAAATAAAGGATAAACTAATCTTAATAAATCAAATCTTAACCACCAAACTCTCTCAAGGAGATATGTTTCCACAAAAACTAATTTGGTTATTAAGGTTAAGATTTAAAATATAAGATTTTTTTTTTTAATAATAAAAAGGAAATAAATCAAGGAAAAATAACAAATGACCTCCGAAAATTACAAATATTTTTTAGCAATTTAAGAAAAGTGATAAAAGCTCACAGAAACGTTTTTAGAATTTTCGGAATTAAATAAGTATTTTTTTTCGATTTTTATGTTTAAAATAGCAAATAAATCAAAATAAATAGTAAACTAGTTCAAAAAAATATGAAAAATACACACTATCTTAAGAAAACTATGAAAAGCTACCAGAAAATATAAAAATATTTTTTTGAAGTTTTTTTCTATTTTTTTTAAATGAAATTCGAAACAGTTTTTTTAAAGAAAAAGGACAAACTGTTTTTGATTTTTTAAAAATACTAAAACAACTCAGAAAAATACGAAAAGTTTATGACGAAAATAAAATATATTTTTGGATTTTTTGTAAAAAAGACAAGATTTTTAGAGACTTTTTACTATTTTTAAGCTAAATAAAACAAGCTAAAAGTGAACTTTAATAAAAATAAGCAATAAAAAAAACTAAAATTTTATAAAAATATAAATATGATATGTTGAGCGTGTCCACGGAGCGTATAAAATACACTCACACAATCTTACTATAACTCAACTCTTCATGGCATATTTTTATAAAAAGTTTAATAAAAATAAAAGGAAATAAAAAAGATTAAGAGATGAGAAAATAAAAGAGTTGCAAAGATAATAAATAAGATGAACTAACTTGCAAGAAATAAATAAAACTTTTATAAAACTAAATAAGCATAAAAATTACAAGAGTTTGGGTACAAAATACAAAAAAAGAGATGTTATAAATGAGGTGAAGGAGGTGGGTTTTTATAAACCCACAAGTTACACTTTGGCCCCTAATAATTTTTCATAGTAGCCCCTAAACTATTCTATCTTGGTACAAAAATTGCTCTTACAAAACTTGGTCCCCAAGTTGATTTTACAAAGTAGTAGCAGATTGCATTTGCATCTTTGGAGCTGGGTTGCTTGGGCTGCGTGGGACAGCAAATGGAATTGGGCTGCAGTTGGGCATGGACTTTTTGTACTTGGGCTTCGAATGAGATGGGCTTCGCTGGTCTAGGCTTGAGCTACGCAGCAGCTTGGTATCAAAAAAATGTACGACAAATATGGAATTGGTGGGATTTGAACCCTTGACCTCTTGATTAGCAAACATGTCCCCACCCACTAGACCAAGAGCCTTTCTTGTGTTAAATGTTGCATTTAATTTCCATTTAAGCTCATTTTTTCTGCTAATTTATTTTCTTTCTTTTTAAACATCTTTAATTAATTGCAATCTTCGTTCGGGTTTCGTTTAGTCTTTAATTTTTTCTACTCTTGCCTCGATGCTCCTAATAAAATTATCATTGGACCCGTAACTTCGTGCTCCTTCCATTCTCGTGCTCGTTTTTGTCCATTTTGCAATATCTGTTACCTGCACATACATAAACACAAAAACACAAATACTTATGGCTTTAGGGGTTAGTTTTTGGTCTTTTTGGTCCGGTTTCGATAAAGAAAAGGTATATGTTTTCACATATACCAATACCCTCCTCGGTCTTAAATGTTTACAAAATTCATTATTTCAAAATTCGAGGGGGAGTATCGTCAAGTTTCTTGCCTAAATGTGTTTTGTCTAACCAAAATGGGAGTTAAAGGATCTTGGTTGGAACCTCTTTGAGATTAAGGGACTGAATGTGTCAATTTTGCAAAGTAAATTTTAACAAAAACTCAAAATTGTCCACATTCAATGCTTACTTGTAAGCATTAAATCCTCCCATTCACCATCATCCACGACCCATATTCAATCAACAAATCCGTTCTTCAAATTCAAAATCTGTAAGTGTACATTTGTTTTGATCATGATTTTATACAATGGTTTTGAAAATCTTGGAAATCCAACGGTTAAATCTTTCAAAATTTGAGTTTGAAGATTTGTTCATACGAACAAATTGGATTTTTACAGGTAAATGTGTTTGGGTTGAAATGGATTATGTTAAAATGTTTATTAGTGATTATTAAACCTATTCCAATCGTCCTAAACCACTGTTCACCATATTTTGGGTTGTTTCGCATAAGATACTTGTTAAATGTTACGCATAAGTCACAAATTCCTAATGTCACGCATAAGCTTACAAAAGTTAAAATGTTGTGTGTAAAGTGAAAATTGGACTTTAAAACTTCTATATTAACACGTTCACGTAACTTATCACTTCAACTTTAGTAAATTGGACAAATGTGACTTAGGACTTCTAACAAACATAAACATGTTAAATATCAAACAAGTAGTTGGATAATTAATCAGACTAAAACTAACACAATGTGTTTCCATATGTCTGTTCTTTTGTCTAATAACCTTCGGATCACATAATGGCTGCAAATCAAGAGAACATCAATTCCGCAGCTGAGCTCAAAATGGCAAACACTTTCCTAGCCGGTTATGACAAAAAAATTGGGAAGAACAATCTTCGTGTAGACTTCAACAATTTCACATGCTCCGAATCTTCTTGCAAAGTTCTTTGTAGACATTCTCAAGCTACACCCTTTCAACCTCATGCTCACCTACTCAGCCTCTATACCAGAATTCTACATTCATTAGTTTTTGCACACATTGGAGAAAGTTGATGGACAAGATGCGATGAAAGTGACACTCGACACTCAGAAAGTCACCGTCACTGTGGCTGATCTTCACACCGTTCTTTTGCTACTAGTCATACCTCCAACAGAATATGTCAGAACTCCAAATGAGACGGAGGTATTGGACTTCTTGGTCAACATAGGATATGACAAAAAATCTGGTGTCATTTCCATGCATTCCAGAGTCGACGTCAAGAATATCCCACAACCATGGAGGACAATCTATCTAATGAGTGCCAAATTAGTCTCGGGAAGAGATAGTGGCCATGAACACCCGAAGCTGATGCATGTTCAAACCTTCTGGTGAATGGTTCATGTGAACCACATTGATTATGCAAGCCTCATCTTGGAGGACATGATGCAACATCTCAGGAAACTTGGTTCCAAGATTCCATTCATCCGCTACACCAAGTTACTTATCCATAAACTTCTCGGGAAGTACCAGAGTATCCCAAAGAGATTGAATGACCTCAACATTCACTCCATGCTAGATGAGCCTACACTAAAATCAGTCAGGTTTAAAGGAACCACTACTCGCAAACAAGGAGTAGAACTCCCTGCAGGCTTGGTGACTGATGCAATCAGGGATCTTGATTCCTATAAATGTTACAAGGAGGCATTGATTGCGGGTAAATTTGGCTTCATGGATGCGAAGACTACTTCAGCGGTTACAACAAGAGCTAAGAAATCTGGAAGCACTGCTAGTTCTACAATGTCCAATAAAAAGAAAACCAGCAGAAAGATTAGGAGGAAACTTCCAACCAACATCGTCAAACAAGAACTTGAACCAGTGCAAACATCACTTCATGATGATGATTCGGAAACTAAGTCAGATGATCTTGTTGTCTACAGTGAGGATCGTATAGATGACTCAATTGTCAAGAAGAAGATAGAGGACAAACCTAAAAGTCCTACATAGGAACAACTGGATCATGACATTGACATGTTTGAACCTTCTGATGACGAAATCAAATCTGACAAAGGGAAGAAACCTCTTGAGGTAGAAGAAGAAGAAGACTTATAGTGGGAGTATGATCCTAAGGCTGAAGAGAAACAACTACAAAAAACTCTGAAGTAACAAATAATGGAGAAAGCAGCTGCTGAATTCTGACTCATTCAACCTGAAGGACCAGGTGGTTCCAGTGGTGGTGCTCCACTCACTCAACTTGTTACCGATCCGGTTAATCAACCCGGTAAGGGCACGGGTGACATCACCACGACCACCCTTCAGAAAGGGAAACCGGCAGAAGAACAACAACAACAAGAAGATGAAGAGTTAGTCGACTATGTAGAAGACGATCAGGATAAAGATGAGAGAGTTCCAGATGATTAAATTTTGGAAGCTGAAGACGAACTAAAGAAGAAAAAGGCTGACGAAGAAGATTGCTGCTAAACCCCAGCAATCTTCAGAAACACCCCTCGACACCTCCAAACCCGAATCATCGTCACACTCATCACCACCACTAACAAAGGAAACAACTGAATCATCGTCAAAATCAGTAAAGAAGAAAGCTGATACGTGGGAATCTCGTACGAAATCAAAGATCCAGAAAGCTGTGCTTTATTCTCGAAAACGCAAAGAAAGTCTTCTTGAATCTCAGATGAACACACTGGCCGATGTGGTCATAAATCTTTCTGACCAAATGGACACGTTTCAAGGCGAAAGAGAACAGATTAAGGCATTTCTCTCCAGGGACGTCCAAGGTGAAATGAATGCACAAATCAGGAATTATACTCATAGATTTCTACTTGACACGGTTCCTGGTGTCACCAGAGAAATGTTCAAGATGCAACTCCAACCCACGGTTAAACATTTGGTTTAGCAGGTCATATCTACAACATCGGTGGTCATGTAGACAAGAACGGTCAAACCCCCAGCTGTCTCTAAAGATGAGTTGATTGCAAAATTAGTAAAAAAAATGGCTACTCGTGCTCCATCTTTCACTCCAGATGACGTCAAGTTATAGGATCTACTTCTGGAAAGACAACTCAAAACATCTTGCAAAGAAGCTGCTGGTCAAGATAAGAGACTGAGAGATGATGATGAGGATAAGGATGAGGATCCGAATGCAAAAAGACAAAAGAAGACCAGAGAGTCATCGTCATCAATGCCACCACCACCCGCTAGGACAACAACCACACCCTCACAACAAGCTACCAAACAACCATCATCTGATCAACCTCGGGATGAAGAATCTCCACCACCACAGCTGAAAACCGGTGATTATTTCACGTATACCGGTGGTGAGGATCATGACATTCCCGAGTCCTGACGTAAACCAACGGCCTGACCGTCACCTCGACCAAAGTCATCCTCCAGACCGAAGAAGAAATCGTCAGTCGTCTCTTGGTTAGATGATGACAACACTGAGGAGTATGAATGGTTCAGTAACATGGTTACGGCACAACCCAGACTAGCTGAAGGTCAAGTCCCGGTAGATGGTCAAACTATAGAGCAGGTTCAGATTATCCAAGATGAATTCAAGGTCAAGAAGATGACAAAACGGGAGCTCCGTAGAATCAAGAACGATGCATTCAATCTGCTCAAAGAAAGATCCTGCAGTGCAATCGATCTAGAATACCACTTGGACAACATTGCCCATGCAATGTCCAATAATATTTACTGGCTCAACCCAGAGTCAAACATCGACTATACAAGAAAGGATAATGAAACCTACTACATGGATTGGACCAAACCTCTATCGATAATTGGCAAACCATAACAACCGAGGATCCCATTTCGTTTCTTCTTCAATAATGATTTAGAATTCCTTCAACATAGTAGCAGTGTAAGTAAGAAGTATGCCACATCTCTGACATTCAACATTCCAGCTGTTGTGTTCTCCACCAACATCGCCATTAAGGAAGATGCCACAAACCTGTTTGTCGACAAGGTTGTGGAGTATGACATTGATCCCAAATTTTGTATTCATCATTGTCCAGAGAGGAGAAGGCTATACTATAGGAGCTGCAGAGTTAGAAAGTCAAACAAAGAGATGAAGAATAACAAAAGAATAGTTGCTATGATGTTGGTAACATTGGAAACAAAGTGGGACTAGTCATTCTTGTCCAAGATCAAGGTCAAAAGACAAGATGAACAAGAGTATGAATTCACTGAAGCTGACTTCCCGGAGTTATCACTCAACGACGTTGAAGACATGTATCTTCTAAAGGTACGAGGAAGGATGCGATAGTTCTCGACAGAAATTCAAGTCAAGTACATCACTGCGCTTCTAATCTTCATCCGCGGCAAGGTGATTCAAGAACGTGTTGAAGACTTGCAATTCGGAGTTGAATCATACCAGAAACAGATCAATCTCACCAAACCCGATTCTTCACTTCAACGAGCTCAACCAATAACCTCAGTACACAATGTTAATACAAATAAGCCGTAAAAACGTTTATTTATATTTTACAATCTTCTATTGTTTTGTCGATGATGAGTGACCTTTTACTTATCATTTTAAAGCCCGAAAAACTCACAAAAACACGGAAATTTAACCAATTATGCTACAGATATCCTTGGAGTGTGTTTTTATGTGTTTCAGGTACAAAGGATAAAAAACAGGGCAAAAAGGGACAAAATTGAGCTCAGAATGGAAAACGTGCTTTGCGGACGAAGCCGGGAGTGGATTTTCTACGTTTTTAGAGCCTGAGACGTGTTTTTGGAGTGAGAGTGGGAAAACAAAATCCAAACCGAACCCTAAACCCATAATTACCTTTCTACCCTTCACCCGAACCTAAATTACCCATTTACCTTTAAAACATTTTTCACTAAAAATAATTATTTTTATTTTTAAACATTTTTATTTACAACAATTATTTTTGTTAAAACAAATTTTTATTAAAAATATTTTTCTCTCTTAAAAAAAATACATTTTATTTTAAAATAAAAATACTAAACCTTTTATTAACCCTTTACCCTTTTATTTTGAACCCTTCCCATTTGAACCCCCCAACTAAACCCTTTGAACCCTCCAACCATGAACCGCACATAATACATGAACATGATTTAAAACGTACCTTTTTGAGGGGTCATTTAAGCCCTTAATTGATAACTTTTGTATCCGTTACTACTTAATTTCGTTCCTTTTCACTTTTTAGGTCTCTTGAAGGCAAATTGCTGGAATGACACTTATTCGGACGAAAATCTTGCGAATATACAAAGAAAATGGCCAAAGTCAAGAATCGAGATACTCAGGCTGCTGGAACTGAAGGGGACGACGCCAGGTTCTACTTGTGACGCGGTTGGAACAAGTTTTGTGACGACTCAGAGAGCAAATTGACATTTTTCAAGTGACGGCATCAAGTTTTAAAAAAGTAGGGCGTCGCAGATCAGACGGCCTAGATTTGATCCAGACGACGTCAGAGACTGAAGGAGACGGCGTCACAGTCATAAGGTGATGCCGTCACAATGCTAAAGTGGCCAAGAGTATTAGATCGAAACCCTAATAACGGCAACAAAGAATGGAGAAAGCCGACCGGCGTCACAATTAAAGAGTGACGCCTTCGAGTTATAACACTATATCTAGAATCCGAATTTTTCAGTTTTCAGGGTGTAGTTTTGTGGAGTAAAAACCTAAACCGAACCAAGGCTGTCTTGTACAGTATTTTAGGGTTTCATACCCTATCTTACATCAAGATAAGTGTTTTACTTCATTAATTCAATTATGTCTTCAATTGATTGTGTGTATGCTTGCATGTTCTCCATGTCCGACTAATTTATTTGTGTGTTTACTTGGGTAATATGAAACCTAGTTATTGAATATTGATTGGTTGCCTCTTATCTTAATTGTGATTGACCTAGTATTGCGATAGGTCATTCGTTGTGTTATTAATGCTTGATTAATCTTTGTTGAACCTTAGTTTCTAATCACCTAGAGTTATTGTAGGCTATACATCCAAAGAATACCTTAGTGTTAAAGTTTATAAATCCTAGAGATTTCGTAGTCATTAACCTTTGGTAGCTTCAAAGAGTTAGGGATAAACGCATACCCTACAACCTTAGAGACATAACGCGTTAAGAATAAGGACGTGACAATTCAACCATCAATAGGAGATAACTAGGGAGTAATAAAACCTAAGTAAATACATTTTTAATCATCATACAAGCACACAAAAATAGACATAGACTACCCCTAGCTTAGTTAATTAGAATAGATAAGTAGAGTAATCGGTAGAAATACCAACCCCCAAATCCAAACTCCGAAATTCGTACCTTTCCATTTCCTAAAAAATATAAAAAAGATAAAAAATAACCTTCCTCAACCCCAACCTTAGTGTAGTAACTTCTTACTAGCATTCCTATTCCCCTAGAGAACAATATTGTTGGGTTCAGTAAATACCCAAACCCCTTAAATCAGGATTTGAATACAAAATACCCTAAGTATTTATATCGCTAAACACTAACAGGTCACTGAGTGCATAGTCTCTCAGTGAGCCATCTTCACGATACTCAGTAAGAGATGAAGAATAAGTCTCTCCACTCAGTAAGGCGGAATTTAAAGGGTGAAGACTGAGTCAAGAAGAAGATGGTGGATTCAGTGAGTGATGACAATAACTCACTGAATCCCTAAACTCCTCACCAACTACTTACACTAAAGACAAACTAAAACTGAAGACTGAAGAATGGGCGGGATAAAACGGTTACATTAGAAATAAATAAGACGGAGTACTTATCCTGAAAGTTTCCCTTTTAGAATCAGCATCAGTACTGACATGAAGAAAGTGACTTGGTCCCTTTACCTAATATAGTCTTTGTAAATAGAGACAAAATACATCAGTATTTTGTCTCCTGCAAATGGTCAGTTTTTCACTTAGGAAAGAGTTAAAACTCATACGTGTATAAATAGCATAAGAGATGGAGTGAAAGGTTAAGCTTGTGAATTGTAAAAAACACACACACAAAAGCCATCTTTCACTCCTCCAAATACAACTGTGTCCCTGAGATAGCTCAATGGTTCCGTGTAGTTGTGCTCAGACTTAGCCTAAGCTTAGTGAGGAGTTACAAAACTTTGTCATTTCAATTCCTAGTACTTTTTCGCAAGTACTAGGGTAATGTATTCTTTTGATTCATTTCTAATAAGAATATGATGTTGAAAATTAAGCTTTGTGTTTTAACTTACATCTTTGAGTCATTGATTCACTATTAGTTTGTTTAAAATACTTTTAACTGTTTTTATACTATAGTGAATAGGGAACAACAAGTGGTATCAGAGCAAGGCTGATTATAAATCTGTTTTTAAGCCGCTCTAAACGTTCTTAAATCAGGATCCTAAAATGGCTGAATTTGATGTACCCCAACTAGTTGACAAAAGGGTGGAGCTTATTGTTTGCCCCTAGACTTGAAGTTGGTAAATTTAACAAATGGAAAAAGCATATGCTTTGCTAATTGATTGGGATGGAACCTTATTATATCAAGTGTATAAGCGAATGGTCCATTTATCCCAAATGGCTGAAGGTTTGCCTAAACCTGAAGCTCGGTGGACTTCGGGATTAGAGGAGAGTGGTCAACCAGGACCAAAGACTCAAAAGTATCATCATATCATGTTTTCCTGATGATATTATGGAGTCAATTATAAGTGTGTAGTACTGACTAAACAAACTGGGATGACCTAGTTCATAGCCATGAAGGCCCATCGATACCAAGGAAAGCAGGATAATGGACACGAAACTTGAGTATAACACCTTCAGGGGCTAAGGACTCGAAACTCTGTCTCAAACTTACACCAGGTACAAAACTCTTTTAAATGAGCTGTCAAATGATGGTGTTAAGTTGTCCAAACATGAAATCAATGTTGGTTTTGTCAATATTACTTTGAGAAGTGGTTGAAATTCTCTCAAGGACTTAGGAATGCTAATCATATCCAGAATCTTGAGCTTCATGAAATTTATGGGAAATTTGTCTATGAGGAAAACCTCATCAACAGATGATACCACGACTTAAAGAAGTCTCAGGAAGTCAAGAAGTCCCTAACCACCACCTCATCACCAATATCAACTGCTTTATTTTCTAACAATGTGGTTCAAGATTTCCAAGAAAATTCAGGATGATGAGCGATGAGAGATCAAGTGAGGAGTACCTAAATGACATGAGCGTGAATTTGAGGAAAGGGCACTCCTTGCTAACTCGAAGGTTTATAAAAGAAACAAAGGTTTTTCAACTTGCTAAAGCAACAAGAAGAACCCTGAATGCTTTAAGTGTCATAAAAGAGGTCATTCTTCAAATGGCTGTTTTTCAAAAATAATTTGAACCCTCTTATAAACCATCGGGTCTAATCGGTCTTCAGGCTTTAGCAAATTTCAACCAAAAATCTATCAGTCTCATCAAAATTTTCAAAAAAAATCTGATCAAAACCAAACTGTGGATTTTGAAGCTAAATACAAGAAAGCCAAAGCTAAGCTAGCATTGCTTAAGGCCTCACCCTTAGAAACAACACAAACTGTTAAATCAGTGTAGGGTAAAAACAAAGGTCTTGTTGCTGAAGTCTTCGATTGGGATGAAGAGCCTGTCTCATCTGATGACAAAATGGTGTAAGTCAGTGCACTGATGGCTCTCTCCAAAGAGGACAAGCTGGATGTGGGAAAAAATAATTCTAGAAATGGAGAATGGGTCAACATTACAATGAAGAAGGTAAATATTTTACTTTCTATGGATGATGACTCTGATTGGAAGTCCTATATGAACTATATCAATGTCGATCTTAAGTTTGTAGAAGAGCAACGATTAAATCTTTTTTCAAAATATAATAAGCTAAGTTTTGAACTAAACAAGTGTAGGGATGAATTGCTTCTTTTAAAACAAAATAAGCTTGAGGCTATCACTTTGCAAATTCAAAACACTGAATTAGTTTAAAGAAATCAGGCTCTTCAAGAAGAACTTAAGAAAGAAAAGGAAATCATTGCTAGTTGGACTGCTAAGAATCCAAGAGTCTTTGATGTTGTGGGAGCTCCCTGTAGCAAAAAAAGAGTCATAGGTGAAGATCATCTCCCTAACTCTCACAACAAAGACCAGTATCCCAAATCATTTGTGTCTGGTGGCATGATTACCAATGTGTTGACTATTCCCAAGCCCAGTGATTGGATTTGTGGAAAACTAGAAGGGGGGGTTGAATAGTTTTACCAATTAAAACTTCTTTTTAATCTATTTAGATAGACTTATGTCAATCTATTTGGATGTGTATGTTTGATGTTGATAAACAAGCATGTAGAGGTAAGTAATGAAAAGATAAGAGTAAGAAGCACAAAACCACAACGCAAGTATTTATAGTGGTTCGGCTACAAGGTCACCTTCCTTGCCCTACTCCACTCCCCGAGGCACCTAATCGATAGTTCGTAATCACTACACCAATCTCCTTATGGCGGAGAAGCCTTCACAACGTCGCCTACTCTTTTTCCGGTACTAGGCTAACCACCGGGTTCTTTCACTCCAAGGGGAACCACACCTACACAACATCGCCTACCCTTTATAAGGTACTAGGCTAAGTACCTAGTTCTTTCACACCTTAGGTGAACTACACCTTCACAACGTCGCCTACCCTTTATTAGGTACTAGGCTAAGCACCTAGTTCCATTGCAATGGAGGAACTACTACCACACTACACCAACGACTAATCCCAAAGGAGATCTACTCCTTTACAACATCATCAAGGATATCAATATCCTTGGATCTAATACTAGTCTATCTTGTACATGAAAACACACCATATCGAATGTACATCTAAGGCACCTTTCACTAATGCCTTTGACTAGATCTACAAGACACCTTTCACTAATGTCTTGTGTCTTCACTTCTAAGCATCTTTCACTAATGCTTCTTTGTCTTGACTTCTAAGCACCTTTCACTAATGCTTCTTTGTCTTGACTTCTAAGCACCTACCACAAGTGCTTTATCTTATAGACGATAGATACCCTTCACTAATATCTTCGTCTTGACTCTTGAGACATCTTTCACTAATGTCTTCAACACTACACTTCTTTGAAGAAAGAAAGGAATCATCAACAAGAAGACTTCAATAGCCTTGATGATGAGGAAGCATGGCAACTCATGGACTTGAGCTTGCTCGACTTCAAAGGTGGTGATCTTGCCTTTAAGAGGAACCTAAAAGATCACACAAAAACAAAACTACAAACATAGATCTCTTGGATCTAAGGTTAGTGAGATTTAACTCAGGGGAGAAAGTATATTGGAAAGGGGTTGGAAATAATGAAGAAATGGCTCACTATTTATAGAGGAAAAGTCCTACTTTTCCCCGGATCCCAGTGATCCCTACCATAAGGGATCCGGCTAGCACAAAGCTAGGGATCCGTGGTCCGCTCCTCTTTGCCCATGGGTATTTTTGGTTATGGGTCATGGGTCATGGGTTATGGGTTGATCCATGGTTTTCTTTCTAGATACACTGAACTTGGTTAAGTGGTATATATAAAACCATGGGTTATGGGTCAAAACCATTTGCTAGTATTTACCCACTTAGTATATACTTGTATTTACCCAATTTAGCATACACTTAGTTTTTACCCATTTTAGTATACACTTAGTTTAAGTATATGTTTAAACCAATATGTAAACACTAGTTGTTTGTACATATGTATCTAAATCATAAAATCACTTGTACTTGTTTTAGTGTTTTATGTGAAAGCGTAAGTGTGTCAGAAAACTATTAGTTCAAACCATTTACTTATTTTATTTGTTTCTTTAAAATGATTTTACTTTTGTTATCGACAAAACAATAGAGGATCGTAGAATATAAATAAACGTTTTTACGGCTTATTTGTATTAACAATCTCCCCCTTTTTGTTGATGACAAAACATAAAATTATTTTAAGGAAAAGCTAAAATTCGTAAAAGTTTGAATTTGTAGTTTTACTTTCTTCTCCCCTTTTGTCGAAACAAAAGTGTTTAAAGGAAGGCAACACATTATTTTTAAGAAAAACATGTGAAAAATTAAAAGTAAAAAAGAGATAGAGAGCAAATAACGGGAAAGGATCTCGTCTTTACTCCCCTTGACGAGTCCATCCCTATGTAAAGGCATCAAGTAAATGATACTAATCTAGTTTGTTTGCAAATAAGTTTGCAAAAGATATAGTCTACGAGACGAATGTGCTCCCCTTGATGATTGCAATTTTTGCAAAGGGATGTCACGAAATGTAAACCTAGTATTGCAAGTAATTTGCAATGTATTGCTTTGACATAAAGCTCCCTAGCTTTAGGATGTCAAAGTCTTCATATGTAAATTGAATAACTACAAAACAAAGGTTAGAAATCAAGTATAATTCACAATTTCCTGCAAATGTGATTCAAGTTAGTAGAAAGAAAGCTTTCTGTCTCACGGATCCCGCGGTTCCCTCCTAGTAGGGATCCGTCTAGGCAATTTTGAGGGATCCGTTTTAGCTGTTAAATTTCAGCAAAGGTGATATAACAAGTAATGTTATCACAAAAATGAGATATGAATACAAGGTAATCATATTCTCAAAAAAATAGAAAGTAGCATGTAAATCCATTTAATAAAACTAGAGTTATGATATGATACACATGACTCTAAAAACTAAGAAAATAAGAAAATACATTACTAGGAATTTCTAAACCAACTATCGCTTGATGCTAGGACACCACTAAAATTCTTCTAGCTCAAGTTTTGTTTAGGTTTGATCTCGTCGAAACGTTCGAGGAGATGATAGAACATGAAACGTTGGTCTTCTCGTACTTCATGTATCAAACTTTCAACATGTTGACAATGATGGCAATCTTTGTTATGGCTAGGTAGTGGTGGTGGAAGAAATGAGATGGCTTGATGCGAAGGATCAAGTGAAGCGGCTTCTTGAGTTTTCAAGCGATGGAGGAATTGGTGGAGGTGCATTTGAGAATGACTCAACCAAGAATGATGGTGGTGGTAGAGAAGTGTCAACTTTCATATGGTCGGGTGGTTGACTTTGATGATTTGTCATAATCCAAATGGGATTATATGATGAAAGCCTAGAAGAAGCGGAGCAAGTGTTGACTCTACACCTTGATTTTGAACCATTATTCCTCCTAATGAGGAGAATGTTGTCGTGCGGAGCGGATGAGACGGCTTAGGAGGCAAGTCCTCTAAATTGTAGAGGTGTGGTGATGATAGTGGGGATGTAAATGAAATAGCTCTAGGAACCAATGGTGATGGTTTAGTGGAGATGATATTGTTTGGCCTAGGAGGTATGGTGGTGTTTGCCAAAGGTAGTTTTGTGGGTACTATCCTTTTAGGAATTGGTTTGATTGGATGATGAAGGATTCTATCATTTGTTGGCTTGACCGGAGATGATTCGGTTGAAGAAATTTCATGTATAACACGAGCTCTTTTCATGGGTGGTTCTTTGGTGGATAAGTTACTACTTGGGGTTTTTCTCATGATGAGATGATTCCAAGAGTTTGTAAAAGCTGAAAGTTAGGATGAGAGTGATGACTATGGAGGTCCTAACAAGGTGGTTTATAAACTAAGAGATTTGGCAAGTGCATTTAAGCTTTAAGCCACTAGGATTCATTGGAATGTGATGATTGACATGCACAAGAGTCAACTTCAGAGGTTGCTCTGATCTAGGAACTCATTTAAGATGAGATGGAGTGTTTGATTTAGGAAGATGAGTTGAAATGATTGTTTTAGCAAGATTTGACAAATACTGTCAGCCGGGTCCCACGGTTCCCTCCTCAGAGGGATCCGTCTCTCAGCAGCTATGAAAGAGTGGAAATGATGTTTCTAAGATCTAAGACCTATATCATCTTGAATGTTTCAGTCCTCCTAAGTGTTTTAAATGAATGGATGCTTGAGTACTTGAAGGTAATGAGTGATGTAGCTAATGATTGTCATTTATGGAAGGATTTGGAACTTTCAAGAGTACCAATGGATAAGCAAGGATGACACTAAAGATTTAGAGTGTTAATTGAAGCTAAATGATCCTAGAGATCAGGTTGTGTCTTAGGATAGTGTATTGGAAAATATCCTAGAAGCTTTGAGATGAGAAAACTAGATTTTGATCAACTTTGATCAACTTAGAGGTGAGGATGATTTATGATCAATTTTGCCATAATTGAAAGATTTCTAAGACTAGATGTGAGGGATCAAGTAGAAAATGAGGTGTGAGTTTAAGAGCGGAAGAGTAATGGATTAAAACGAAGCGGTAGATCTACAAGCGTTTTTAGAGTGTGACCTCGGTGAGTTATGTATGAATGGGAAAGATTAACCTATCTTGATAAGGACTTAATTTTCCTTAAGACACTATGTTTAGCTTAGTGTGAGGTGTTCTAAGAATGTGTTTGAAATACAATGCTTGTAATTGCATTTTCTGTTCGCCGGATCCCACGGTTCCCTAAGAGTTGGGATCCGTCTAGTGTAATCTTTGGGATCCGCCCATCCTTTCAGCAGGACCTTTACTAAAGGTGTACAATGATCTTGACAATGCATTATATCTCAAGGATAGTCTAAAAAGAGTTTTAAGATATGAAATGTAAGATGTCTTATTTCATGAAAGAAATTGGATTACATTGATAAAGCACAAGTACAAGAGAATTGATCCTATTTTAGAATACTACTAGTTTCCTTGAGTGTTTTCGCTAGGAGGATCATTATGTGATTGATGAGTGTTGGTGGAATCAAGAATGAGGAAAGTCTTCATGAGGGATATGTTTAGCGGTTCCATCATCTTGTTCACAAGTACGTACAACGGACTTTGAAATTGAGGATGGAAGTGCATAACATTATGATAGAGTCGTGTCAAGAACATTCCATAAGGGATGAGTTTATTCTTGGAGCCTTGAAGATTTGCAATTCGCCTTCTGAAGAAGTAGGCGAGATTGTATGGTTGTTGTGTTAGCAAACAGTACAACATGTGAGCACAACAAGTGGGAAGGATTTCTCGATTTCCCTAAGACTCCAAACATTTTCACGTAGGATGAGTGCAAGAGGCTTGTACTCTTCTCGGATATCCCTTGTAAAGATAATGTTTGGATCGGAGTAATATGGTCGAGGTTTGCATATTATGCTATTTAAATCTTCCGGAGAGGGTATGTGTGAACATTATGGACTATTTTCTTCACGAAAGTTGAAGAGAGAATCAAGAGACCAATCTTCGGTGAAGGCACATTGTCCATGATTTGGAATCCGGAGGATGTGAGCAAAATGCCCAAGGGTTAGAGTGAACTTTTGGTTTTTGATATAAAACCAAAGAGATAGAGAGCGATCCTCGTTATGAACGAGTTCGACTTGACGGAAGAATTCCATTATGAACCTTGGACATATCTTCTCGTTGATCTCAAGAAGGCATTCTAGTCCTATGGCTCGGAAGGAGGTATTGATACCTTCTTCGAATTGTAGAGAGGTGTCTACAATACGTCCTTCATGGAAGTGACGGTTTTGAGATTATTGAACCCGCGGACATGATTGCCAGGCGTGTTGGGTTCGAGAGAGATGTTCGGAGTGTAGACGCTAGTGAGTGAAAAATCAAACTCATATTCATGCGTCATAGTTGAACCTATAGAAATGACAAGTTGATAAAAGGAGATGTTTGTGGTTAACTTATGATAATCTAATGTTTTTACTAGATTTTTATTAACAATGGTTTTTAACAAGAAATACACTTAACTCACTTATGGTTTTGACATACAAGTAGAGTATTACTCTTAGAAGAAAAGAGGTTTTTGATTGGCATGAAAAACTGTTTTCCAGTAGGACGGATCCCACGGTTCCTTTTCAAAAGGGATCCGGCTAGTATAACTTCCGGGATCCGTGGATCTGTAGTAACAGAAATAGATTTTATAAAAACATAGATTTTACATTTTTTATACCACAAAAATATGTTTTATCCTACATTTTCCTTTAGCATGCATGCATGACTTCTAATGTATCACAAAAGAAATATAAAACATATAAATCAAAATAAGTGACAAACACATTATGATAAAAGTAACCTAGATAAACTAGATTATTAATAGTATTGCATTTCAATACTAAGGATGATACAAAGGATTGGGTATATGACCCCAATATAGATTAACAACACAAAGTAAATGTCTCCGTATGTGAACTTCATCATAGGGAACACAAGTGCGATGAGTGTTATGGCGATGAGCACGAGTGCGATGTAAACCATGTTGATGACGGATCTTCTTGGTTTCGGTTGAGATGGAATGAGGAGGAAGATCAAGTTTTTAAGTGAGAGGAAATTTTTGAAATTGGATGATTTGAAAAAGGTGAGGATTTGATAGATAGGTCGACGGTGGGAGTTTTTATAAGGAAGGAGGAATTTTTGAAATTCGTGTTATGTTTTATTATTGGATTAAAAGAAATAAAACATAAGTTTTAATATACTATGACTATAGACGAGAAATATAGCACGTATGTGTGAAAAAGGCTTCCTAACGAAGCTTCATGTAAACCATGTAATTTGCACAAAAGATAATCATATAAATACCTAAAAAGGTATACTTAATTATCAAGCAAAGTAAAAAGAAAGTCATACCTCTAGCGCACTTAGGAATGTCATTAAAAATGACACAGCAAATGTCACTTAGACTATTCCCCGCTCCTTTGTGTTTAAGATACCTTCTTAAGAAACGTATTCTTGTTACCAAGCGACTCCTAAAGCTTGGTGGGTATAAGCTTTGACTAATCAACATGACAAAGAAGATTAGTGCATTTAAATGAAAAGAAAAAATGTTGTTATCAACTCAACATCCAAACATATAGTTTTGAAATACATGGTGTTTGCTTTTATGAAAAACCTTCTTTGTAGTTTTCAATTAACCATGGATTGTATCATGTTTTTAAAGTACAATATACTTCAAGGAACTTGGTAACGAAGCTCTGAAACCAATTGTGGAAAACTAGAAGGGGGGGTTGAATAGTTTTACCAATTAAAACTTCTTTTTATTCTATTTAGATAGACTTATGTCAATCTATTTGGATGTGTGTGTTGGATGTTGATAAACAAGCATGTAGATGTAAGTAATGAAAAGATAAGAGTAAGAAGCACAAAACCACAACGCAAGTATTTATAGTGGTTCGGCTACAAGGTCACCTTCCTTGCCCTACTCCACTCCCCGAGTCACCTACTCGAGAGTTCAAAATCACTACACCAATCTCCTTATGGCGGAGAAGCCTTCACAACCTCGCCTACTCTTTTTCCGGTACTAGGCTAACCACCGGGTTCTTTCACTCCAAGGTGAACCACACCTACACAACATCGCCTACCCTTTATAAGGTACTAGGCTAAGTACCTAGTTCTTTCACACCTTAGGTGAACTACACCTTCACAACGTCGCTTACCCTTTATTAGGTACTAGGCTAAGCACCTAGTTCCATTGCAATGGAGGAACTACTACCACACTACACCAACGACTAATCCCAAAGGAGATCTACTCCTTTACAACATCATCAAGGATATCAATATCCTTGGATCTAATACTAGTCTATCTTGTACATCGAAACACACCATATCGAATGTACATCTAAGGCACCTTTCACTAATGCCTTTGACTAGATCTACAAGACACCTTTCACTAATGTCTTGTGTCTTCACTTCTAAGCATCTTTCACTAATGCTTCTTTGTCTTGACTTCTAAGCACCTTTCACTAATGCTTCTTTGTCTTGACTTCTAAGCACCTACCACAAGTGCTTTATCCTATAGACGATAGATACCCTTCACTAATATCTTCGTCTTGACTCTTGAGACATCTTTCACTAATGTCTTCAACACTACACTTCTTTGAAGAAAGAAAGGAATCATCAACAAGAAGACTTCAATATCCTTGATGATGAGGAAGCATGGCAACTCATGGACTTGAGCTTGCTCGACTTCAAAGGTGGTGATCTTGCCTTTAAGAGGAACCTAAAAGATCACACAAAAACAAAACTACAAACATAGATCTCTTGGATCTAAGGTTAGTAAGTTTTAACTCAAGGGAGAAAGTATATTGGAAAGGGGTTGGAAATAATGAAGAAATGACTCACTATTTATAGAGGAAAAATCCTACTGTTCCCCAGATCCCACGGATCCCTACCACAAGGGATCCGGCTAGCACAAAGCTAGGGATCCGTGGTCCGCTCCTCTTTGCCCATGGGTGTTTTTGGTTATGGGTCATGGGTTATGGGTTGATCCATGGTTTTCTTTCTAGATACAATGAACTTGGTTAAGTGGTATATATAAAACCATGGGTTATGGGTCAAAACCATTTGCTAGTATTTACCCACTTAGTATATACTTGTATTTACCTAATTTAGCATACACTTAGTTTTTACCCATTTTAGTATACACTTAGTTTAAGTATATGTTTAACCCAATATGTAAACACTAGTTGTTTGTACATATGTATCTAAATCCTAAAATCACTTGTACTTGTTTTAGTGTTTTATGTGAAAGCGTAAGTGTGTCAGAAAACTATTAGTTCAAACCATTTACTTATTTTATTTGTTTCTTTAAAATGATTTTACTTTTCTTATCGACAAAACAATAGAGGATCGTAGAATATAAATAAACGTTTTTACGGCTTATTTGTATTAACAGGATTGATCGGGTTAATCCTGATAGTAAGCTTCCTAATTTTGATTCTGGAAGAATTCTAGAGCCTGAGAGTCAAGCTCTTAAGAGCATGCTTGGACTCCCTGATGTGCCCAGTAGTACTGAACACATTGAGTCTGAAGCATAATCTAATGTAACGCTTCCACCCCTGAAACCTCTTCAGGGTGCTACACCAAGCTCTGAGCTTACTCCAATGCAATTCAATCCCCATTCACCAAAGGAAAGGTCTGGACTTGGTAGAACCATCCTTGAAAGACCAACAAAACCAATTCAACAAGAATCTACCCCCACCGAGACTTCCAGATCCTCTATCCCCACTGAAGCTGACCAAATTCAGCAACTGACTGAACTTCTGAGGAAGCTAACTGATAAGATGGAATCCATCGAAAGAGTCCCTGAATCAATCAAGGAAACAAAGTCAGCCTCCTCTAGTTCTTCAAAGTCAAAAGCCACCACAAAAACCAAGCAGAAGTGTGATCTATGCCAATATACCAGTCATACAACTGAAAACTGTTATAGAATCCTTTTTTGTATGAACTTCAAAAAGGAGGATCACAGAACTTCTGATCACTTACAATATGTAAGTTCTCTCAGTAAAGCAAACTATACCAAAGTTGGTCATCAGTATGCTTCAACCTCAAAAACTGCTCAAAAGTTTAGAGCTAAACCCTTTCCTCCTTGCCCACACTGTGGCTTTAATGATCATCTTCATGACGATTGTCTCATGAACACATGCTGTGATATTTGCGGGAATCCAGCTCATGAGACATCCCATCATGACAGTGTCATTCAAGCAAGGAGAAGTTCCAAGCAACCCAGAATCACTGAGTCATCCTCAGTCTCAAAATGCAAAAACTGTGGTAGCACAATGCACTCAACCACTTACCATGAGTCGATTGCCAAATTTAAACAGACCTTTAAGCCCAAGCCCACTAGTATGTGGATCAGTAAGAGAAACTAATCCACTTTACTACTTGTGCAGAGATACGCCAGGGAGCCTATCTGGCATCTAGATAGTGGATGCTCAAGAAGCATGACTGGTGTTAAGGAGTATCTGCACAAGTATGTAAATGAACCAGGACCCAAGGTAGTATTTGGTGATAAGTCATCATGTCCCACTGAAGGGTATGGTTCAGTATACTATAATTGAATAGTTTTCTCTAGAATAGCTTATGTCAATGGTCTAAAATACAATCTCATCAGTGTCAGTCAGCTTTGTGATGCAAAGTACATTGTGCAATTCAATGACAAACAAGGTACCATTTTCAATGCCAACAAAGAAGTTGTTTTGGTAGCTCCTAGAAGGGATGAAGTTTATGTCTTAGACATGTCAACACTCTCTAAATATGGAACTTGTCTCTTTGCCAAAGCCACTGAAACTATCAACTGGCTGTGGCATAAGAGACTCTCTTACTTAAACTTCAAAAATATCAACAACTTGGCAAAAACAAAACGAGGTCCTTGGTTTACCATCACTGGTTTTTTCAAAAGACAAACTGTTGGAATCACTCCTAAACCTTATTCAAGTGTTAGTTACTCAAATGTAATAGTTAGCTTATTATGGCCTTTATGTTTGTTTTTAGCCTTAAGCTTATGTAGAAGGCCCATGAGCTTAGGCCCAAGCCCATAGGAGAAAGGAAGGGACTAGGAGTGTTGCCCTAGCTTCCCTCCTATAAATACTATGTAATAACCCTCACTTGAGGGTTGGTTGTTCAATTTATTTCCTTTCACATACATCTACGCATAACCGGTCATTGTATTTCGTGTGTGTATGTTTGGTTTATTGTTCAATCGCCTCTCTATCTTTCTATTAAGCTTGTGTTGTAAATCTAGTGACCTAACAGTGGTATCAATCGCCGCCAAATAGTTGGGCTAACACTTTCGTTTTTGAAGTATTTTGTTTTAGGTCTTACGCGTAAAAGTGGTTAACACTTTGGATCGCTTAAAAACTCGTTTTTTTACACTTTTTAATCCAAGATTCTTGTACTTTCAACGTTTTAAGGTGTTAAAATACTTGTTTTTGGCAAAAAGTTTCAATCTTTACGTGTGGATCTAAGTTTTTAAGCTTGTTTTTGTTCGTGGGTGAAGTTCTGGCGTAACGTAAACCGTTTAGCTATTTTGGTTCATCAAGGTTCACAATTTTGTGTTATTTTGGTACTATTAACGCTATTCCATAACAAAAATCTGGTTTAGAAACAAATTTGGACATCTTCATTTTTTACGAGTAAGTCTACGCGTAAGAAAACCCTAATCTTACGCGTAACTTTTTCCTTGGTTTGATCTTCGTTTTCGTGGTTTACTCCGTGTTTTCTTGCTTGGATAAGCCTGAAAATACGTCGACTTTGGATATCTTTGCACTTTGTGAAGTGTAAAGATCACTTGGGATAAAACCTAAAATTACGCATAAGCATAAAGCCTACGCGTAGAAATCCTACGCATAAGATTCATCTTATGCCTAAGCCTAGTCTTACGCCTAAGATAATCCTACGCCTAACTTTCTATGCCTAACTTTGTGTCTACGCATAACTTTAGCGTCTTTTCCTACTTAGCGTAAGCTAAATCTACAGCGTAACGCCTCCTTATTCTTAGCGTAACTTTGGTGTTTCTACGCATAAGTGCTACTTGGCTATTGTGATTTCTACGCCTAAGGATACTTCATCAACAAAGGTTCATTCGACTACAAAGATCCATTTTTACCAACACAAGTTTATCAACATGTCACATCCACCATACTCTAACTATTTCCCTTACACTTATCCTCAACGTCAACAACAATTAAGTCCACAACATCAACAATGGAATCAACAACAAGCAATTTATCAACAACAATTTAATCAACAACTTGTTGAAATTCCACAACCTTAAATGGTTCAACCACCACCAAGTCTTCAAGTTCAACCCTACACAACCGAATTCAATCAACATCCATCAAGGAACACTATGAAGGAACCCACTTGGTTTGCAAAGATGTGTGAAGCTTTAAGCAGCCAACAATCAATTCATGAGGCTGGATCACTTGATAGACCTCCAATGCTCACTCCAGGAAACTACGATCAATGGGTGATAAGGTTCTTTAGGTTTTGTGATCTGAAGAAGCCACATGGAAAGTTCTTAAAGAAGGTTATCTTGGAAGGTCCATTTGAGATGCCTACTGTCATTGTACCCGGAGATCCAAATGCTATTCCACCAAGAGATGAACAAACAAACATTGCTACTGTTGCAGACTTGAACCCCTTCAAGAACTTCTACACTATGAAGCTGATGAACTTGCAATGCAATATATCCTCTTAGGATTACCTAACCCAATTCTTCGAAGTGTTGATGCTCAAAAGACTGCAAAGGAAATGTGGGATCATATTCATCTTCTTATGGAAGGCTCTGTACTCAATCAGGAGGATTTGGAATCCAAAATTTACTTGGCTTATGAACACTTCATGATTGAATCTGGAGAGACACTAGAGTCCTATCATCATCATTTTTCAGACATCATCAATGATTTGGATAAACACAACATCATCATGCCAAGAATTGCAGTGAATACTAAGTTCCTGAGTAGTCTTGGTCCTGAATGGGAGAAGTATGTCATTTTCCTCCGTCAAGCGAAGAATTTACATCAGTCTACATATGGATTGTTGTACGATTACTTGAAGCCTCATGAAAAGGAAGTTGATAGGGAAAGGATTCTCCGTGCTCAAATTGCTCCACCTACACATCCGGAAAATCAACAACTTGCCTTATATGCTCAAAATAGTTATTCTCCTCAACCAACAACTCAACCAACTGCTACAATCACACCATATGATCCTTCACAGCCTTAATCTCAACAAACTCAATTGGTTCCATACAACAACAACAATGCTCAAGCACTTGTCAGTGAAGCTAATAAGGAATCTGATCCGTTCGAAGCACTGCAACAAGGATTTACTATGATTGCTAATGCCTTTAGCCGTTATACCAACAAATCCAACAACCGTATTCGTTCCTCATCTAATACAAGGAATCAAGCTGTTGTGAACAATGGACGAGTTGAAGTTCAGAATCGTGGTTATGGTCGTCAGATGGGAGGTGGTCAAGGGTTTAATGTTGTGGGTAGGAATAACAATCGAGCTCAAGTGGTGGAGCAGGGAAATGCTCAAATGGGTTGAATGGTGATGCGCAATGAGGAAGGGACTTGCATGGCCAGGACTAGGGGTGCTTATTTCAAATAGGCTCTACTTTTGGCTCTTAAGGATGAAGCTGGTGGAACTCTCACAAACAAGAACGAGTTTTATGGCAAATCTTGAGACTCGGATGATGATATGGAGGATTTGCAGGCCAATGCATCTGTTATGTTGATGGCTAATATGCATGAGTTACACATAGTGACCGAGGCCCGGTGTATGACCTTGATGGCTTGTCTCGGTACCCGAACAAACCATATTTATCTCGATCTCATATCTCCGCCAACATCTGATCGGCAAGGCTCGGAATGTTCAAAATAGTCGTCCACATCTCATTCCGACGATTTTCAACTAGACCCGTAGTTATATTTGACGATCAAGATGACCAAATGGTTTCCTTTGATAATCAAATTGACTCCGTGGTTATACTTGAGGATCTAAATAATGATCATGTTGTGACTCCGTTGAACGAACTTTGCCTCATCAGTTTTGCTCGTTTAATACAAGACCATCAGACCATAGTGGAAAAATGTCATGCCATGTCGGGACTTGAAAAGCAAAAAAGCATTGTTAACCAAGGATTTTGAATGTTTACAAAAGCAACTCAACTTTTTCAAAACTCAAGAAAAAGCGTGAAGCGGTTTTGAAGCGCCTTTGCCAAATCTCATCAAAGCGAAAAATATTTAGAGGCAGTCGTGATCTAGCAGCTTGAAGAATGCTTTGTTATGCGAAATAGAACAACTGTAACATGAACATAAAAAGCAAATTAACGCTCTCACCTTGGAAAATCAAAAAGCTAAAAGTTTGAGTTGTTAACTTGTCAAAAAGCAGTTCTCTGCATACAAAAAGCATTCAGCAAGCGAATAGATGATCATCTTGAAGAAATCATCGGCTTGCAAAACAAACTTAAAGAGTTTAAAGCATTTGTTTACAAACATGGCGAGTCGGTCCGCGACCATTGAAAAGTTTACTTTAAACCCAATCAAATGGATATGGACCCGATCTTCGATTACAAACCTAAGCTTTCAACCAAAGCATTCAAACCAAATCACAAGTTTCGGTCACGAGAATATAAAATTGATAATTACATTTATGAGTGTTGTTGAATATCATCGTCAAGAGGAATTAGATCACGAGAAGGCGAGAGTCGATCAAAATTAGAAAAGTTGTTTACAACAAACCTTT
>OU343223.1:186378348-186567935 GCA_910596185.1 Chrysanthemum makinoi
TACATCAAATCTGTCTAACTGTCTTCACTGTTGTGTTTTTGGAAATCCAAATACTTGTTTTATGTTCAAAATCCATAGACCAAGTTTTTTGTAACTTCATTTCATCAATATAAACCAAGATCAGTCCTTAAATTTGAATCAAAGTTCATAAAAGTCAAGATTTCATTTTTTTCATCAAAAGTCAAAAGTGAAAAATCTGTTTTGAGCCCAGCTGAGAAGAATTTTCATGAGCTCATTTTTGGGTCTTATCAAGTGAAACTTGGTGTGCAATAACTTCAGCTGGCTTACTTCATTATTATCATTTTTATAGATTTTTACAAAATTTTTATTTCATTCAAAACAGCTTATCAAAATGGTAGTAGTGCCCGTGCACAGGTGCTTGAACTGTACAGGACTTGTGCAGTTCTTGCAACCCTTGCACAGAGCTCTCTAGAGCTTTTCTAGGTCTCTAATTTGGTATTTAAGTACTTAGCCAGGATATCTTGAGGTTCCAACATTTGCTCTTTAGTTTCCAGCTTATTTGAGTGCTTATTTTGTGGCTGCAAGTAGGCCCCCAAACCTGTTTTTAGCTTATGTACTCAAATAAGCCAAATCTGTGTAATCAGCTAATCAGAGGTCAAGGCCTGTTAATACTTGTTGCATTTTGGTTACTTTAGCTTATTGTAGCTTGTGTATTCAGTTGGTAGCTTGTTTGTAGCTTTTGGCTTATCCAAGTGCTTATTCTTAAGCCCATTCCACATCAGTTTCATATTCTTGTACACAAGCTCCTGTTTTTCCATTTTTCTTAGATTCCTTATATTATTTTAAGCTTATCTTGAATTTTTCAGATTTTTCTAGGTTAGTTTGCTATTTTTCTTGATTTTAATTAGTTTTTAAGCCTTTTTAAATAGCATTTAATACAATTAATTAAGAAAAGTTTCAAAAAAATAATTTTTCATTTTTCTTAAGTTAAGATAAATATAGAAAGACAAAAAAATATTTTTCTAGATTTTTCTTGGTTAAATTTGTATTTTTAAGTAATTTAATTAGTTTTTAATAGTTTAAAATTCCTAGAAAATCCAAAAATAATCAGAAAAATACAAAAATAGTTTTGAAAATTCTATTTTGTTATTTTAGCTTTTTCTAAGTCATAATTTTATTTTTCTAGCTTTGTTTCATAATTTCTTGTATTTTAGGCTATTATTAAATAGTTAAAAGTAGTTTTTAATTAATAATAATTAGATAAATAGTTATAAAATTAATTTTCTTTTTCTTAAAATTTTCTTAAATCATTAGGTTTGTAAAAACATCATTTTCATATTTTTAGGGTTAATATTGTGTAAGTTTCACGTTTTTGTTTGTACGTTACGTAGTTTTTAGTTCAGTTTTATAAAAACATAAAAACAAAAACATCATTTTTAAATTAGTGATAGCGTTTATTTAATATTTTTTATCTTTTTAATTTCCTTTAATTTGCATTTAATCCGTTGTAATTTGTTGGCTTTTTCTGTAGTTATAATCATATTCAAATCCCTTTTTCGTTCAAATTCCTCGATCACTTTACGTTTGATAATCCATTGCATAGCTCGCTGGGACATAACGACCCGGGGAGACCCTATACTCCTCAGATCTTCATTGAGTTCGTTCCTGAGCCGTTTTAAGTTTGTTACGGTTCCGCCATTCACAAGTGGCAGACTTGAGTGATAAACTTGACTAGTTCAAAGACAAGATCAAATTTTTACGCCACGGGAGGGCTGTCTTGATTATCTATCGTTTAGTAGATTAGTAGTTTGAATACTCACTCTTTGTTTATATCATCCATATCTATCTATATATATATCCATATTTTCTTATAAAAATCCAAAACCCAAAAAACAACTAAAACGTATAAAACACAAAAATATTTTGCTTTTGTTTCTATATATGTATCAAAAATAAAAATACAAAAAGATTTGTCGTTTTCTTTAAATAATAACAACTTAAAAGATTACCACCGCAAACCAAGGCAAAGGCACTACCTAATGGGGTGCGACCATAATAAGTTCCCGAACTAAAGATTTAAAACTTGCCTTTGTATCCTTGTGATTGGTGTACCTTTTTCAAAGAAGCCATTCATCTTGTGATTATTGGTTAAGTTCACTGTTGTTTTGCCTCGATCTTGTTTTGATTGATTTTGTTGTTATATATACTTGTCAAAAACATAAAACCCATAAAGATTCTTCTCACCCCATTTTTATAATTCATCTTCATAATTCCCATTCCTTTCCTTAACTCTGAGATCTCTTAGAGTTAACTCTAGTGCATGCGCACTCGTTCTTCTAGATCATTGAGTCCTTGCGTGATCTAGCGAAATTCTAGACGCACGTTCCGTAGACGTCAAATAGTCGAACCCGAGATTCGTACTATTTCAAGCAACAATATGGCGACTAACGAACTATGGCGGAAATGCTCCAGGCACCCATCGAGGGTTATGGAGATGCCATCGTTTTACCGCAAGAATCAATTCGATCACTTTGAATTGAAGACACATTTGATCCAACTTGTGTCTACAAATCAATTCGCGGGTCCTGATCGTGAAGACCCGTATGCACACATCCGTTGGTTTAACAAGTTGACTTCAACAATCAATTTCAAGGATGTACCACAAAAGGTAATCAAGTTGATGCTTTTCCCATTCTCACTTGAGGGGACAACAGATTTGGTGGAAAAGAACCCCTCGATCCATCGAGACTTGGGAGGATCTTGTTCAAAAGTTTGTTAATTACTTCTTCCCTCCATCAAAGACGACTAATCTTAAAAATGAAATTTCTGGATTTCGTCAAAATTTCGATGAAAACTTTGGAGAGGCATGGGAGAGATTCAAAGATCTCTCAGAAATGCCCCATCATGAATTCACCTGAGCTTCAACAAGTCAATATCTTTTATAATGGGTTGAACTGCAACGATCAAGATTCTTTGAACGCATCCGCGGGTGGCAATATCTTGAATCGTAGACCTAAAGATGTGCTTGAAATTTGCGAGTAAATCAAAGTTCCTATTTCTCGAAACAAAGTCAATGTTCCGAACACTCCGCTTCTACATCCAAGAACTCTTCTCGAAGTTAGCAGCTCCGATAGTCAGCTTAACGGACATGATCCACTGTATGATAAAAGAGGTAAAGGAAATCAAAAGCGAAATTCATAAGCCGGAACCAATCAAAGCCATAAACAAGGTGTGTGAAATTTGTAGTGGTCCACATGCCAGATATGATTGTCAAGCAACCGATGCTTCTTTTACCAAGCTCCCGTAGCTTCTGTAAACCACAATCAATACCGACCACAAGTGATCCTCACTACCGCAGCACCTAGCGTATGACACCACCGGTTTTCCTCCCTGCAAAACCATGGCAATCAAAACCATGGCAATCAAAATCGCTTTGTTTCGAATCAAGGACACAACTTCAATAACTCTCAAAATTTCAATCAAAACCGAAACAATTTCAACCAACCATATCAAGCTCCTAATCATCAAAGTTATCAACAACCTCCTCAAGCTCCCATGCCAAATGACTTCATGAAAATGACCGAGTCAAACATGCGTTCAATGCAAACTCAGATCAATAACATGAGAGGTGAGCTAAAAAGGAAATTGATACCACATTGTCTCGGCAGACAAATGAGTTAAAGAATATGATGAGCGGTTTCATGAACATGAATATGAACAAAGCTTCATCATCTTACGGAGGACTCCCAAGCAATACTATTCCCAATCCTAATGCCGAGTTGAAAGCCGCCACCACTCGTAGTGGTAAGACGCACAATGGACCTTCGACTCCTATGCCCCCTCCTCCTGTGGCAATGAGTCAAGTTACCAAGGAAACAACGGACAAGGTGCAATTCTCAAGCCCACGGAGTACCGAGACACGTCCCACCTTCGGTAGTCAAGCTTTAAGTCCGGAACCCGAAGTTCGAAGAAAAATCTGAGCCAGAAAAGACGTCCATCCCGGCTCAAAAGTCTAGTCAGCTTCCTTACCCATCAAGAATGAATGATGAGAAGCTCAAAGACAAAAACAAAGAGCAAATGGAAAAATTTTTCCAAATCTTCAATGAGCTACACTTTGATATAAGCTTTGTTGATGCTCTCGTTCTAATGCCTAAATTTGCATCCACGCTTAAAGGCTTACTGACCAACAAAGATAAGCTATCGAGATGGCTAAAACCCTCTCAATGAGCAATGCTCACGGGTCATTCTCAAGAAGCTTCCCAAAAAGCTTGAAGACTCGCATTTTTAATCCCGTGTGTTTTCTTGGGGATGGTTCAATGCTCCGCCTTGGCCGATCTTGGCGCTAGCATTAACCTCATGCCACTCAAGTGTGGAAGAAACTGTCTCTTCCTAAACTTTCATCCACTTGTATGACACTCGAGCTAGCGGACCGTATCATAACTCGTCCACTTGGGATAGCCGAGGATGTCGTGATGAAAGTGGGAAAGTTTCACTTCCCACGACTTTGTTGTAGTAGACTTCGATGCAGATCCTAGAGTTCCCTTCATCTTAGGGAGAGCTTTCTTAGAGCGAGTCGTGCTTTCATTGATGTGTTTGGCGAAGAAGTTGACCATACGGTTGACAACGAAGAGCTCCCGTTGAATATCAACGAGAACTCCAAACCTCATCCAAGCAGTGTTGCCTAATTGATCAAAGATCTGAAAGATTCAATGCAACACTCTCAAATTTCACTGATTAAGAGGAGTTACAAAAGCGTCTTTGAGCTCAGCTTTGAAAATCAACCCTGTTTCAAACAAATGGTTTGAAATGCAGGGAAGTTAGAGAGTGTCCTTGATGATGATGATGATCTAGAATCGGAGAATTCATGGGAGTGGTGGAAGCTGCTAGCTCTAAGAGCACACCACTTGTCCCACCTCAGGAATGGGTTTGTCATCGAGTTGTGCTTTCTGTTGATGAAACCAAACTATGATTTCATCACGAGTTGGATGATGATGTTTTGATCAATGGGAGACATCCTTCCCATTGATGAATTGCTCAAAAATGTTCCATCATCTTCTAGTCTTATTCCCGACTCTTCCATCCCTTCTCTCCTCTCATGAGGAAGATGACAACTTTGGAATGAAATTCGATGCATTTCTGATAGTGAGTTCCAGGGAATTGATAATACTTACTTTGATCGGAGGAGACATCATTTTTGGAAAATCGTTGATTGAAGAACCCGTTCCCACCCTCCTCCCGGACATCTTTTTGACAATCACCATCTAAGCTTCAAGTTTAAGCTTAAAAATGTCAAAAATGGTGATTTGCTTCTCTCTGATGAGGAATGGACATGCATTCTCATGTACATCTTTATTCCATTCTTCAGGATGGTGTGGTTGCTCTTTCCCTTTTCTCTTCGGAATGAGGACACCATCTTTGACCCGGTATCATCCTTTATAGATTCTTCTATTAACAATACGCGGTTATATCTGCGTCGGTGTGGAACTTCGATGTTCATATGTTTATTAACATTGTGAGCGAATCCGATTGAGATTGGTTTTCCGTTACTTTCCCCATGAACAAATGAATTGGGATCGAGTCAAGCTAGCGACTTCGGGAATCAAAATAGCATACCATATGGGTTTCACCCATATTTAGACTTCTTTCTATCTTTCTACCACCCTAGTGTGGGGAGTTACACCACATGTTTATTATATATGCAAGTTTCAAAAAAACCTTCTTTCTAAATAATGAAGCGTGAGTATTTCCTTTTCGTTCTTAGTTTAGGCATAGCATTGCGTTACTTTGAATATTGAGGGCAATATTCATTTCTAAGTGTGGGGGAAATTCTCGAATTTTATCATATAATTATCAGCTAATTCGTTTTGGCCAAAAAATTTTGGAGCGTGTGCCTTACTCAATGGTTATCGATCCACTTTGTCTAATAAACAAAAGTTGGCTAATCCGAGAGCAAGCGACTCTTGGTAAAGATATCTCAAATCGTTGTGGCTTTAATTTGCCCAAAATTGTATGGTATTCAACTCACCATATCCTTAAAAAGTGAAGAGTTGGCTAGCCCGCAAGTTTATGGCTTGTGGTAAAGCGGTGGAAAAATATAATTGGTAATCCGGATCACCGAATAATATTGATAATTTATCTAAGAGTTGGCTAGTCGAGAGCGGCCGTAAAACCAAAATCAAATCCGTTGGTGGATTTGCTCAAAATGGATGGTTATCGGTGTGCCATGGTTCTTACTTGAACTAAAACATTTGGCTACTCGAGAAGTAATGGCTTTTGGTAAAGAGATGAAATCCATTAAATTTTCTCAAATCATTGTTAGGGACTAGCAATAGTTTGTGGGGATTGATGGTGTGTAAATACTCATCATTTTTGCTAAATCTGATTTATAGCGTTTAAAATGCTTTGAAATGCATCAAAATCTTGAAAATATTCCAAAATTGCATTTTATATGTTCGGATGCAAAATGTTCAAAATCAGGATGAAAAATGAGCAAAGTTTGCATAATTGGCGGTCCCATGGGATTTCAAAAATTGTCAAAAATAGTCCACGAGCCTTAACTTCAAAAGAAAAATCACCAAAGGTCCTTTTAAAATCATAAGTTGTCAAAATTAGTCCTTTGGTGAAAAATGTCGAAAGTTTGAGAAAATTACAAAATTAGTCCTTCAAGTTTGAAATTTGGCAAAAATGGCCTTTGGAAATTTGAAAATGGCAAGTTTGGTCCTTGTACTTTTTGAGTTGTCACACCGACCCTTGGATCAACTTTGAGATATTGGCTTATGGTCCTTGTATTTTGAGAATTTGCAACATTGATTTTATGTTTGTTAAACCCTTCACACCAATTTGGACCTATCATACCTTGACCCCAACATCAAATAGCATTTTGGACCCCTTCTATAGTAGCCCCCCGAGTCAGAAATGTCGGTTAAACCACCAAACCTTCGCCAAAAGTCACTACTCCCATTGCTAGCAACTGCATGACTACAGCCATCCTCCTCTGACCACACTTTCAACCATGTTCCCCCCACCTCAACTTCAAATTCAGGATCATTTAATGCACTCCCCTCACTCAACTGGCCAGGATAAGAGTTTTGGCGCCAAATTAGATCAAATGGCCAAGATCGCTCTTAAGCCCGATGAAAGGTGAAAATGGTGGGAACTATTGAAGAAAAGAGACAAAAGTTTGGAATATAAAGAGAGGCAAGAAAGGAAGCAAGAGGGGTCTTGTAGTTTTTAATTTTCATTTAATGTAAGTTTTTATATTATTAAAGTTTTAGTTAAAGTGAAAGCCTGTAACTCTTGTTTCTTTAGTATCAAATTAAGTGAGTTGTATCATTATTAACTCTTTCGAGTTATAATTTCAAGTTTTATTAAGCACATTTCCAAAGCTCCTTTATTAAAATTTTCATTTTCCAAGTCTCACTCAAAAAGCTTCATAAAGCTCAAACCGGTTCACTAAGCTTATACAAGCTTCACGTAGCTTTCTATAAACACATTTCATTTTTAGCGGTGGTTCTTGGTCAACAAAAGTCAACTGGGGGCTAAATTGGTCATGGAATTGGTATTGGGTTGATCGGCATGGAAATGGGTTGATTAGTCTATTAGGTTGATATACTTAGGATAATTGGCATTAGTTCTGTTTTTCAAGCCATTGTGGCTATGGACACTTGTAAGTGTTTTTCAACAATTCATAGCATAATCTGTTTTGTAATGGTTAAAAGTAGTTAAAATCTTTCTATTAAGGTGTATTTAGGTTAATTAGACTTAGTTTGATTATTAATGTTTGTTGGATCGATGAGATTGCCTGATTTTGATTTCAAAAGCAGTTAATACAAGGTGTTTGGTTTATAATGTGTACTAGAGTTTTATTCGATTGAGAGACTTTGGTTGTTTGTGGTTTGTTTAGTTCTAATAGACTCATATTGGTCATAGTTTGGTGCTGCTTTCCAAATAGTCAATATTACATCAAAATCATCCTAAGCGTCTTCTTTGTTGTGTTTTGGAAATCAAATACTTGTTTTATGTTCAAAATCCATAGACCAAGTTTTTTGTAACTTCATTTCATCAATATAAACCAAGATCGATCCCTTAAATTTGAATCAAAGTTCATAAAGTCAAGATTTCATATTTTTTCATCAAAAGTCAAAAGTGAAAATCTTGTTTTGAGCCCGGTGAGAAAAGAATTTTCATGAGCTCATTTTTGGGTCTTATCAAGTGAAACTTGTTGTGCAATAACTTGGTGGCTTACTTCATTATTATCATTTTATAGATTTTTACAAAATTTTATCTCATTAAGCAGCTTATCAAAATGGTAGTAAGTGCCACGTGCGCAGTGCTTAGTACCGCGGGGACGTGCGGGTTCTTGCAACTTTGAGAGCTCTCTAGAAACTTTTCTAGGTCTCTAATTTGGTATTTAAGTACTTAGCCAGGATATCTTGAGGTTCCAACATTTGCTCTTTAGTTCCGGCTTATTTGAGTGCTTATTTGTGGGCAAAAGTAGGCCCAGAGCTTGTTTTTAGCTTATGTCAAATAAGCCAAATCAATGTGTCAACTGTCGAGAGGTCAAGGCTGTTAATACTTGTTGCATTTTGGTTACTTTAGCTTATTTTGCTTACGTAAGCTTGCATTGGTAGCTTGTTTGTAGCTTTTGGCTTATCCAGAGTCTTATTAAGCACATTCCACATCAGTTTCATATTCTTGTACACAAGCTCCTATTTTTCCATTTTTCTTAGATTCCTTATATTATTTTAAGCTTATCTTGAATTTTTTAGATTTTTCTAGGTTAGTTTGCTATTTTTCTTGATTTTAATTAGTTTTTAAGCCTTTTTAAATAGCATTTAATACAATTAATTAAGAAAAGTTTCAAAAAAAAATAATTTTTCATTTTTCTTAAGTTAAGATAAATATAAAAGACAAAAATATTTTTCTAGATTTTCTTGGTTAAATTTGTATTTTAAGTAATTTAATTAGTTTTTAATAGTTTAAAATTCTAGAAAATCCAAAATAATCAGGAAAATGCAAAAATAGTTTTGAAAATTCTATTTTGTTATTTTTAGCTTTTCTAAAGTCATAATTTTATTTTTCTAGCTTTGTTTCACTAATTTCTTGTATTTTTAGGCTATTATTAAATAGTTAAAGTAGTTTTTTAATTAATAATAATTAGATAAATAGTTATAAAATTATTTTTCTTTTCTTAAAATTTTCTTATATCATTAGGTTTGTAAAAACATCATTTCATATTTTTAGGGGTTAATATTGTGTAAGTTTCCGTTTTGTTTTATGCGTTACGTAGTTTTAGTTGATTTATAAAAACATAAAAACAAAAACATCATTTTAAAATTAGTGATAGCGTTTATTTAATATTTTTTATCTTTTTAATTTTCTTTAATTTGCATTTAAGCGTTGTAATTTGTTTGGCTTTTCTGTAGATTATAATCATATTAGATCCCTTTTCGTTCGAATTCACCGATCCTCTTTCGTTTGATAATCCATTGCATAGCTATTTGGGACATAACGACCGGGAGACCTATACTCTCGGATCTTCATTGAGTTAAGTTCTGAGCGTTTAAGTTTGTTACGATGCGCCCATTCCTGAAGTGGCGGACTTGGTGATAAACTGACTAGTTGACCGAGATCGATGGTGGTATTATATTGTTAAAAGATGGGTTGGAGCTTAGGGCTGACCTAGGTTAGTTGGGTTGGATGATATTAATACAAAGGTCAGTTTGGTTTGGTATTAACACAAGGACCATTTATGTAAGCCTCGTTTATGAAAAGGGACCAAAGCGCCAACATTCCAAAGTTATCACAAGGAACTATCCTGCCATTTATGAATAGTACAAGGACCACATTTGATATTTTATTTTTAAATATCAAGGACCTTTCATGACACTTTTTAAAATTTAGGGACCTTTACGCCATTTGACCAAAGATTCATTCAAGGACCATTTTGACAACTTAGAATATTTCAGGGACCTTGAATGATAAAACTCCACATTTTGGATTCGGGGACTAGATTTGACAAGTTTTGAAACTTGGGGACTAAACGTGCCAATTAGCAAACTTGATATGTTTTTCACTTGATTTTGGTATTTTTGCATTTAAAACACATAAAACACTTATTTGTGATATTTTTATCATTTTGTTGCATTTCTGAGTGTTTTCAGATGTTTTTGGCATTCTAAACTGTACAAAAATGATGAGTATTTAGACACTCATTACATTTACACAACATATTTCTTATCACGTATTTTCTCCCCCTCAAAAATGGCATATTAAAGTGTTATTTTTGAAGCACGTTGAGAATAAATATGAAATACCATTTTAGTGTTAAGGAAGAATGACCAGGGACGAATTTTTGAACAAAGTTTTAATTCGTACTCCTCACGAGTGATATAAGCGATTTAGGTTTGAAAATCATAAAGGAAGGTAGCATTCTTCGGAGCAAAACCTTGAAAATATGAAAGGTTTGATAGGTTTTACTCAAAAGTAAGAAACTTTCGCTCCTTTATAAGGATTGTGGCAACAAAGGGTCCTTTATTTACAAGTACGGGTTATTGAACGTAATAATGTTGAAGCCATTGACATAAAATCAACAAGCAAAATCACAATCAAGAGAATACCCAATGATTATAGACGATCAGACTACTTTAGGACGTTGGAAAGTCACGAGAATCAGTTTGGTCATCCACCCACATAGCTCTCAACCGTTGCATCTGATCCCGATGAATCAAACATTCATCAATCCTAGTGATTAATCAACAAACATCCTTGCGATCCTTTGAATTCCATCTCTTCACCTGAATTATACCCAACTCAATGTCCTTCAATCGATATGACAATCCATATCGAACCATCTCCGTGGTGTCTTTTGAACTTAGTGAATTTCATCGAAGCCAAGCAAGTATGATGATATTCACTGGTGACAAACCAAACTTGTGTTTATGGAACATTTGTACTTCGAGGTTCTTGATTGATTAGATGAAGTATAGAATTTAGGTAAGATTCGAATTCAGGTGTGAAGAACTTCACACTCTTTGATTTGAAGCGTATGAAAACAAGGAGTGCATGTAGTTGATTTTAAATTTCTATTGAGGTCGAGTTAGGGCTCGTGTATGTCGTGATCCTCACCCACCCGCAGTATGTAAAGTGATCAACGGTTTTCTCCATTGGTTGGTGTGGTTTCTAATCCCTGTTGATCGTAGGGATGGTGGTGGGATGCAGCTTGTAGTGTAGTGGTGATAACCCCTTAACCATTTACGAATCATTGGGTGGAGTGCCTTTTAATTGATTGTTGTTGACATAGGTGTTTCTTATGTTGATAGAGGTGATGATTGAGATGATGATTTGGGTTTGGTGGAAGTGTCAAAAGGTGTTTCGTAAGAGTTGAGTTTGTGTATTGGATTTTCAACTATGTAGTTGTCACGATTCCTTCTTTAACTTTTCCTCTTCAACTCTAGCGCTTCTTCACCTCATTTCACATCATTTCCACTTTAGCCACCAAGTTATCATCCTTAATGACTCTTTCATCCTTATCATGATCAGAATCTCCTTCGCCAGGATTTCCACATCTTTACCATGCTTTTCATCTTGCGGTTGTTTTGTTGGTTGCTTCATTTCAAAGGGCCAGGATAAAGGACACTGGATCCTACCGGGTTGATTAACCGGATCAGATGGGGTAAGAGTTGTTTGCAATGCATCTTCCATAAGTGGAGGACTCATCGCTTGACCTCCCGGCTTCCACCGGGTTGATTAACCAAGCGTTGAAGTATGGAATTCCATCCATTTCTCGCTTTAATGTCTTACGAATTGTATTACCTCATCTATTGAATCATACTCATCATCGTGATGACTTTAGAACATGAATTTGAATCGATGTGGAGCAGAAGGATGTCCACAAGAAATCAGAAGATGATTATGAGCATATGGTAGTCAATTTATGAACGGAGATAGTTCTTGCCAATTGTTTTGTCGATCTAGCTTGGAATGTGTTTACATCGGAGTCAAATGGGCATTGATGTTTGCTTGATTTGGTACCATTTCATGATTCGAAAGTCATTAGACAAAGGGACAGACATATGGAAACACAATGTGTTTGTATTAGTCTGATTTATTATCTAATTACTTGTATGATAGTAACATGTTTATGTTAGTTACAAGTCCTAAGTCACATTAGTCCAAATGTATGAAGTTGATGTGATAAGTTACGTGAACATGTTAATTTTGAAATTTCAAAGAGCAATAATTCCACGAATATATTAACTTTTGTAAGTTTATATGAAACATCGATATTTGTGACCTATGCTAACATTTAACAAGTAACATATGCGAATCGCCAAAAAGTAGTGAACAATGGGTTATGAGTAACAAGGATCCTTATGCGTAAGAAAGGAGCTTAAAGGTAGAAGGGCTGCAGTAGCGTAGATCGCTTAGGCGTAAGAGTTTCTTACGCTGTACATGTCTGGCTTTAAGCTTACTTGGTAGGGAAAGCTAGATGTTACGCTGCATAGTTTACTCGTAAGAGCAAAGCTTACAATTAAGTTTATTTACGAATCATCTTCCAAGATACACGTAATCCACTATAGACCCTCTTATGCGTAAGAGCTACGCAGAAGATTAATCTTAGCATTTTCACGATAAAAGTATTCCTTAAGCGCAACGGCCTTGAACACCTAAAGATTCTCATTACTAATAATTAACCCTGTTAAATATAAACATGAAAACTTGATTGGTGCAACCAAACATCTTTAGATCACAAAACAAGCATAAGAACATATGATACAATAATGTAAAGACTTAGGAGTAAATTACTTAAACCCTAAACCCTTAATCTACGTAAGTGGATATAGCTACACAAGTCAAACAAGAATGTTTCTAGAGTGTCCTAGATGTCATATGAGTGCAATGGAACAAGATTTAACACATTTCCACCACATAATCAAAAGATTTATGGGAGATGAACCCTAAAAACCCAAAAATTAAGTTCATACAGTTTAGATGTTTTCGGGCTAATTTAAAGGTTCAAAACATGTATATAAACTTAATCTAACACTTCTTGACTACCTAATAACATCAATGAAAAGAAAAACCCTAGATGAGCGCAAGAACCCTAGAATTCAAATTAATGAAATTTAACATTCATGATGGTTTCGGGACGATTAAAACAAGTTTAATAGACACTAAGAAAGGTTTTAATACAACTCATTTCAATCCAAACACTTTTATTCATAAACACCCAATTGCCTCGAGTGAACAATTTTCCAAAATCAGCTTTAGAGTTTTAACCGTTTGATTTGAAAGAATTTTAGAAATCCTTGTTTATCATCTTGATTAAAAACTGTTTAGAACTTATAGATTATGAAAAACTTGAACGGATTTGAAGATTTGATTTAATGTTTGATCTTGGTGGTTTAGGAGTAAATGAATTAATTTGCCAAGTTGACACATTCAAATTCCTCAACCTAAAAGAGGTTCCAACCAAGATCCTTTAACTCAAGCAGGTAAGACAAAACATTTGTAAGGCAAGAAACTTCACGATATTTCCCATTCGCTTGAAATAATGAAATGGTTAAAACATTTGAGTCCGAGGAGAGTATATGACAAGAGACTTATCCACCATTTTAGAAGAAACAACATAATTTTGAAAACATGGAAGTACAAGGTTTTATGAAACGGTATTTTCTTTCCCTCAAAGACTTTTAATTCAAAATAGTGAAAGATTTGATAGAACTAAGTGTTGATCAGATTTTACTTATGATGTTTGAAAGAATTTGATAGAAGAATGTTTTGAGATTTTCTGATTTTATATATTTTTGTATTTTGATTTTGAAAATTATTTACAAAGAGATTTTGGTGTTTCATTTTTAAGACTGGTTTAGGAGGTCATCCAATTCTTCTTGAGTCAAACACCTCATGCCAATCCGTGGACCAACTCATTAAACCTAGCTGGAGGCAAGGCTGGGTGAGAAGATCCGCTAATACCTGGTATTCTCAAAATTAATAAACTCACTGCATCACAGCTCCACTGGTCCTTGATGAAATGATAACTTAAGATCGATGCTTTGATTGAAAGACCTGAAGTGCACGAGATCGCAAGAATGGACTTCCGATTGTCGCGTACATATCGAGATTCTGTCAAATATCGTAACCATAGTCTTGAGTTGTGTTCTCATCCAGATGACTTGAGCACAACAACACATGGCTAAGCATATTCCCTAGATGAAAAATGATGTACAATCCTCGCTTCTTGATTGTCAAGACACCGCTTTACTCAAGAAATTGTAAGTTCTCGGTACTTTTCCTTGAGTCTAAGCATCCCGCGATCGGTCCTCAAAAGCGATTAGTTCAAAACTGAATCCTTCCGGATACGGATCCAAGTTAATGGTTCTTGATGTATCGGAGGATTCTTTTAGCCTGAGAGGTGGGTTTCGCTTGGTCGACCGATAACGGGAGTATAGATAAACGGCAAAGACAATTATCAGCCGCGGCGATTGTTAGATACATGAGAGACCCGATAATACTTTCGGATGGTGTATTCTCACTAATTTCCATGTAAAATCGATACCTAGCTTCTTGGTATGAGCCATTGGTGTGGCATATGTCGCTGTGTTTTCATTCCAAATTTGTTTAACAATTCAAGGGCATATTTGAATCGACAATCGGGTGATTGATGAACTTGTACCGGTGAAAGAGCGTGAAGTTCAATCATCATGGACATTTCAAAATTTTTCTTCATTAGTTTTGCAAAAGCGATTGAAAACTTTTATGTGTAGACCCAAAAATGATGTCATCCACGTAAATTTGAACAATTAAGATATGTGCCCCGTGATATTGTATAAAAGAGTTGGGTCAACCGAACCTTTGGTGAAATTATTAGCAATGAGGAAGGATGATAGCTTATCGTACCATGCTCGAGGAGCTTGTTTCAGACCATCAGAGCTTTGTTCGCTTGTAGATGGATTCGGAAAATCGATCAACGAATCCATCCGTTGGTGACATAAACCGCTTTTGTTGTCCGCCAGAAACGGGCTTTGACATCCATCCGATAGACCGTCATATTCATATGAGCCGCTGAACGCTAGAAATATCCGAATCGTACCTCAAGACTACAACCGAGCAAAAGATTCTCAAAGTCAATACCTCTTTCCGACGATAACCCTTAGCCACCGAGGACGTTATTGAGGATAACATTTCTTCAAGATTCAATTTTTTTCCAATCCATTTTAGACCAATGACGAGACTCATTGTCTTTCAACTAGTTCCCATACTTTCAAGGCGTTTGAATTATGAGTTCTTTCTGCATGGATTCAATCCAGGTTGTCTTTTTTGTCATTCGTCTTTGATGTTTTAGGGTTCGTGATTATGGTGCGAGTGCATAAATGCAATGTTCACCGCCTGTGAAGACGCGGTCTTGTAACGAATCGGTTATTCGGGTTGCCATAATGTTTTCCGTAGGATGGTCTTCGCCCATCTATGTGTGGTGGTTGATGTTGATATACATAGTGTGTCGAGGATTCAAATGGTTTCGTTGAAGATTCGCGACATCCGTGCAAAGCATCTTATTGTAGCAAACGGGTGAAGAACGCATTTGGATCAAAATCGTGCGGTGGGGTACCATATCTTAATATCATCGCCAGCTTCATCATTGTTGGAAGCGGTTTGTTCAACCTGTGGTGGAGTCAACCTAGTGTATCTACAAATAGCAGAAGGTTGTAGTGTATCGGTAAAAGAGTATTATCGTGTTGAGCAATGGAACAACCGGATACACTGGAGCACGCTCATCAAGATCTTCACGAACAATGAGCAAATAACCTTCCATTTGTTGACGAGTAAGTCAGCTTTGTTCACCATGATGGGTTTGGGGGAAGTTTTGCTTGTGTCCGGGTTCCAAGCCTGCTATACTCTGCCATTGTGAATATAAACGATATTGATGAAGTTTCTTAATCGGTCTAAACCTAATAATCGTCTTTAGCGATTTGAAACTTTGATGAAGTCTACATTTCTAACTTTTGAAGGTTTTATGCAACGGAATTGTAGATGAGCGATAGAACCACACAAAGAAAATCGACTAATTGTGGAAGATCCGCTCGAGGGTAACATGCCAAATCAAAAGATCTTCTCACGTATGTAGACGATCACACCAAACAAACCACCGAAGACTTAAATGAAACGACTTCCCCGAATGTTGTGGTCTTCGAATACCACCATCGTGAATATGCAATAACGCGATACCAAGACCGTATGCTGAATAATATAACATCATATTTAAAACTTCACACAAGATCACCCGGAATCAGACGATAACTCCAAAGTGAGACGCTTGAGCCAAGACTGCTCTTATTTCTTCCCCCTAATTGAAGAAATTCAAGAAGGCATTGGTTTTCGCAAAGAAGCATGTAGAAGAACAAGGAAGCAATGACTCACTACACACTCTCCCCGATGTTTTCAATGATTCGCACTTCATACACCACGATGTTGATGATGAATTAAGGACAAACCATGTATAAGAGACAATGAAACCATGTATGTCCAATTGATCGAACAAGTGGTACCAAAATATTTCGAGAGAGTCAACCGCTGATAAAACATCTCTGTTCATTATGTTGATCATCAGCCGTGTCATTGTTGTTGGAAGCAGTTTGATCTTCGGTATAGAAGATTCGGTTGTTGTTGTAGATAGGTGTATCCTGAAATGAAAGTATTATCGGTTGTGCAAATGGAAACATTCGATACATCCTAAGCAACGACTTTTGGCAGAATATTTAACCAGAGGAGCAAGCAATGTTTCCAATTCATGACGATTAAGTACAATGGTGGAACAGTTGATGGATCATGATATTTTAACGGTGAAACGGGTCCTACGTTGTTTTGCAGTAGGAGCCATAGCCTGTTGTAAATACGTGCATAGAAAAATAGAAGGGGGCAAGGAAGAGAAAACATGGATCCCCAAGTATAAGCTGGGTTCCGTGATGTTAGAAGCATAAAGATGTAGTGTCAATTATCTTCTTGACACCTGAACATGCTAATATGATGATTTCCTTTCTGCCTGGGATGGATCTTGTTGGTATCCCACTTGTTTTGGTGCAACTACTTAGTATCTTGCACATGGAATAGGAATCCACCTAAGACGAACAGTGTTGAAAACTCTACCCGTTGGTATCCATCTAAGGTTAGATCTAAGGGATGTTAAAACTTCTTTTGGGAAGAATTTGTGTCCTATATTGATCCACCTATTAGGTTTCTGAAATTTTACGTGTAGATCAACGGGTTTATTTCTAACTGTTTGAGTTAACTTAGGTTTTGGTTTGCTACTACAAGTAGTGTTCAGTAATACACTCGAAGGTGATACACTAGGTTGTGAACCTAAGATTCCATCCTTTTGGAGTAGTGCCCTTTTCCTAGCCTTTTCGAGGTCATAGTTCTTGTATGCGTCATTTGAATCATATGAATTTTTACGTTTAATGCCTCGGTTTAGATAAGTGTTCGAACAAATCCTAGATTGGCCGTATGCCCACTTGTACAATATAACGAAACAGGTTTAACGAAACATGTTTAATAGAAACGAAACATTATTGTTGGGCCTTATGTGGAGTGACTGTTTTTGACAAATGATTATTCTCAACAACTTGGGAGGGAAACCGTGGTTTTGAAGATTTTAAACGTTCAGATTTAAATGCAGTTGGTTGTCTAACTACTGATTGTTTTCTGAAAGGTTGTAGAGACGATTTCCCCAAGATTGTTGGTTTTGCAAAATTAGTATCCACACTCTTGTCAGTGAATCTTCTCAGTTTGTTTAGTAAAGCAACATGTGCAAGCCCCTTTGCTTGAAGTTGAACCTTTAAATGCTCATTTTCTTTAACTAATGTATCCACACGATTACTTTGTTCATTCAAAGATTTACTTTTTGGCTCTGAGTTTAAAACATTGTTTTGCAGTTTAAGTTCAAGAGAGATGCAATGAGCCTCAAGTTTTGAAAAATCTTTTTGAAACTGAGAAATGGTCTTTTTGAGGAGAATGATTTTAGATTCAAGAGTTTGATTTGACGTTTCAGTTGAATTGTTAACAAGTAAGGGCTCAGACATGAGAAAGTTGTCTAGACATTGTGCAACACACTGGTCAACCTCTCCTTCATTACTAAATTCAGGTTGCTCAATATGTTGTGTCGCATTTGCAGTCAGAATATGATCAACAAAGAGATTGTACCTCGACCTTCTGTTCTGTGTCAGTGTCATAGGTGGGTAAGATATCTTCCTCAACCATTTGTTCTTCGTCACAGTTAGGCTCGGTGTCGTAGTTAAGGATGATATCTTCTCCAGATCTGCTGCTGTCATCCCTGCTTCCAATGCTACAACTTCATTGTCCGCATTACCGACAGTTGTAGTAATCACAACATTCTCAACGTCCATATGAGCATGCCTTTCATGTACATCAACTCTTTCACCTTGCACGACTGCGGGATATCGGGAATTTGATGATGTATGACGCTTGGAATTGTAAATCATTGGGAAGGAGAATTTGATTGGTTTCCATCTTACGTACACCTTTTCAGCATAAGAATCCATTGATTTAAACCCCTGCAGAAGAATCAAAGAGAAAAGGTGCGAAGTCGATATAGCACACAGAAGGCCGATATAGTGAATCTCAATTTCCCTCCAAAAATAATTTTGAAAAATTTTTACTCACAAAATTTGAAATTCACTATAAAATTCAATTCTAAGGTTGTAAGAAAAATTTGAGATATGACAATTTTGACGCCAAATTTTACTCGAAAATTTTGAATTTGGGCCCAAAAATTTGAATTTTTGACCAAAATTTTCACGGTTAAACCAAAATTTGAATCTCGCGTAAAAATTGAATGTTTAGTCTCCTTGAAAAGTTAATTTTTACTCAAATTTTCCCGCCAAAATTTGAATCTCGCGTAAAAATTGAACGTTTAGTCTCCTTGAAAAGTTAATTTTACCAAAATTTGAATTTTTTTTTTTTTTTTTTTTTTTTTTTTTAAACTTGTGTTGGTGGATCTTTGTATTCGAATGAAACGCTGTTGATGAAGTGTCCTTAGGCATAGAAATCACAATAACCAAGTAGCACTTAAGCGTAAAAACACCAAAGTTACGCGTAACAATGAGAGTTACGCGTAGTTTTAGCTTACGCGTAAGCAGGGAAAAAGACTAAAGTTATGCGTAAACAAAGTAAGTTATGCGCGTAGAAAACTTAGGCGTAGGGATTATCTTATGCGTAAGACTGGCTTAGGCGTAGGATGAATCTTATGCGTAGGATTTTCTACGCGTAAGCTTTATGCTTATGCGTAAGTTTAGGGTTTTATCCCAAATGATCTTTTACACTATCACAGGCAAGAGATATCCAAAGTCGACGTATTTTCGGCTTATCCAAGAAAAGAAAACACGGAGTAAACCACAAAACTGAAGATCAAACCACGGATAAAGTTACGCGTAGAATTAGGGTTTTGATACGCGTAGTTCTACTCGTAAAATGACTTTTGCCCAAAGATGTTTTTAAACCAGATTTTTGTGATGAAATAGCTTCAATATCACCAAAATAACACAAAAGTGTGAAACTTGATGATCCAAAGCTTCTAAAACAGATTACGCGTAGGAAAACACCCTTGCACAAAAACTAGCTTAAAAACGATTCTACACACATAAAGTTTCAAACTTTTTCCAAAAACTTAAACTTTAACACCCAATAACCTTTAAAGTACAAGAATCTTGGATTGAAAAGTGTAAAAATGAGTTTTTAAGCGTGAGAAAGGTTAAAAACGTGAACCTACGAGTAGACAAAAACAAAACCGCTTCACCCAACTAGATGGTGATTGATACCACTGTTAGGTCACTAGTTTTACAACACAAGCATCAAGAGAAAGAGATAGAGAGGAGAAGAGAGGCGGATGAACAATCTACACTCACACACACACGTATAAATGAAGAAGGGTTAGGCGTAGAGTGAGTGAAAGAGTAAATTGAACAACCAACCTTCAAATGAGCTAGGGCAACACACCTACTCCTTCCCTTTCACCTATGGGCTTGGGCCTAAGCTCATGGGCCTTCTACATAAGCTTAAGGCTAATAACAAACATAAAGGCCATAATAAGCTAACTATTGCATATGAGTAACTAACACTTGAATAAGGTTTAGGAGTGATTCCAACACAACTTATTAAGATTGAATGTATAGCCAGTAGGTATCCAATGATAACCTACATTACTAAATTTCCTTCCTGTTGGTTTCCAATGTTTTCTAGCCCTCTTCCTCCTTGGTCTTCTAACCTTTTTATCCTGTTGTCTAGTGTTAACCATTTTAACAGGAAATTTTGCAGTATTATTCATCTCATTCACACCACATTCATGATTAATACCAGACATCAAGCATTTATTACATGTTTTGCAAAAAGTAGCAGAATTCGAATTAATTACAATACGCTTATAGCTAATACTATAATCAACACGATTCATTTTATTCAAATCAAACTTAATGTTCCTAGGGTGGTCTTCTACTCTCTTCCATTGATCACTCTTAGCTTGCGAGGTCCTATCTTGCTTTGTATTGACTGGAGGCTTTGACCCGCTTGCTTTTGTACCACTGATTACTCCTGTAGAGGGAATTATGGGAACATTAGTTGGTTTTGCTACTTTTTGTATTCCTGATCTAGAAGTGATGGGATCTGAAGTACTTATAGGAACATCAAAGCTCACATGCTTGACTTTTGGCATAGAGTAAGGCATAGAATGTGTTGCATACTTAGCCCTAGGCATAGAACAAGGCATCACAACTTTATCTTTCTCACATAAGGATTTAGGGCATGTAGCTCTTAAACATTCTAACAACTCCTGAGATCGTTTGGCATATAAGCATGCATATCTAATTTCACTATCAAGTGGCTTATTTATGCTATCTGTTAGGAATTAGAAATTCCAGGTATTAAAGAGTCGGTCACCTCAAGTATATGTAATCGTTAGAAAGCTCGTAGTCATAGTACTTTTATGTTAAGTAGTATTTAGTTTAGTAACACCGTGGAGGACGGTCGGGTCTTTACCCACTGTATGCCTGATCCACAGCCCGTTGTGTGGCGTTTTATTGTAAGACTATAAATACTCTCTACCTTCCAAGGTAGAGAGTTGGAGCTCATAATAATATTTTCTTTCTCTCACTATAGTTCCCAACTCTCTTCCTTTCTCTCACTAGAACTCTCTCTCTCTAACAATCTTATACGCCTACTTTGATCATGGTTTAGAGTGTTTGTGAAATCCAATATCCAACAATTGGTATCAAGAGCCATGGTTTGATCACTCATCTTTCATGCTCTTTGTTTTGGTGGATTTCATAAGGTTTTTGAGTATTAAGGGTTTAGGAGAGTTTGATTCATTTGGACAAATTCTTGTGTTAAAGTTTGAATTTTGCTTGTACTTTTGTGTTTAGGATCATCATATGTGTTTATGTTTTGAATTGGAAGCCTTAAATCATTGTGGTTTGGTTGTTTTGGATTGATAAAGTGGTTATTTTTGAAAAAGGACTAAGCGAGTTGTGTCTCGGACTTGTGTTTCTTCAAAGCGAGTTGCTTTGTTATTTAAAGCGAGTTGGTACATGCGACTTTAACTTTGTTTAGCGAGTTGATATTTATGCTACTTGAGTTCTAAGCGAGTTGTTTCTTTAAGCGACTTGAGATCTAAAGCGACTTGCTACTTAGCGAGTTGTAACGTTAGCGAGTTAACTTAAGCGACTTAGTGTTGCGAGTTGATTGTGTTGCGAGTTGATACTAAAGCGAGTTGGCTATTTAGCGACTTGATTAATTAGCTTGAGTTGACTGCTTATGCGAGTTGTGTGTTTAGCTTAATTTGTTCATTTAGACCTTTTTCTTCTTCGTGTTACGTTCGTACGGTTGTTCTTTTGGTTTAGTAAAATCCCGTGAAAGAATCAATTTCCGGTTTAATCAAAGAATTGCAAAATCCCGTAGAGCTTGAAACATGTCTACAAACGTTCCTACTATCATCTCCATCTGCCGAGGATGTTCAAGCTGGTTCGATACTCGTCCACCCCATGCTTGACAGAACAGACTACGATTCTTGGGCTCAACGAATCAGATTGTACTGCCTTGGAAAGGAAAATGGTGTCAACATTCTCAAATCCATTGATGAAGGACCGTATCGAGTTGAGACGACTAGAGATGTACTTGATACTGCGAAGATGGAACTCGATTTACGGAATGGACATACCAAAGATGTATGATGAGCTCGATGATAAGGAGAAAAAGAGATTCGATGCGATATCGGGCTTCAAACATTGTACTTCAAGGTCTTCCTAAAGACATCTACAAGCTGATCAATCACAACACCGAAGCAAAGGCAGAATGGGATAATGTCAAGATGCTTCTCTCAGGTTAAGAATTAACTATGGAAGACAGAGAATCACAACTCTATGACGAATTTGAACACTTCAAGATGAAACCAGATGAGAGTGTCTATGAGTACTATGTGAGATTTCATAAGTTGGTGAATGACATGAGGAACATCGGAATGACTATGCCTAACATTCAGATGAACTCAAAATTTGTGAACAACATGAATCCCGAATGGCACAAGTTTGTCACCTCTGTGAAGCTCACTAAAGGATTGAAGAATACAAACTATGAGCAACTCTATGCCTTCCTCCTTCGGAATGAGAGACATGCTATGTTTGAAAAATTGGTTCTTAATCAGTTCAAAACCAACCAGAGAGAGACAAGCTCGTCTAATGACTCAACTGCCTTCTACTCAAACATCGTAATCACAACCAAAGCCTCACAAGTCATACCCATGGGAAATGGTAATCACAAACTAATTCCCGATCCTATGTTCAAACAAGCCGATGCCGATGCACACGTGGGCAATTTCATTAATCAACTAGCTCTTCTGATTAGTCAAAACATGAATTCTCTCCCACAAACCAATAACAACCTCGAATCTAACCCACACAATCAAGCTACTGTTAAAGATGGGAGGATCGGTGCAACCATTCAGAAAGACAAGATGATCGGGAAGAGGTGGAGCAGGTAGAGGTTATGTTGGTAATCAGAATCGAGGAAGGAATGGTAATCAAGGTCAAGCTAAGCCGATCAAATGTTATAATTGTGGTGGTGAGGGACACATTGCAAGGAACTGCACATCTCCAAAGCGTCCACGGAATGCTGATTACTTCAGAGATAAGATGCTGCTTGTGCAAGCTCATGATAATGGTGCTGCTTTGGATGAAGAGGAATTGTTGTTTCTAGCTGAGGGCAATGCCAAGACCTATGATGCAGATGTGGATGAGCAGCCTATTCAGAAGATAGGTCACAATCATCAGAATGCCTTTCAAGTCGCTGATTGTGATGCATACGACTCGGATGTGGATGATGGACCTACTGCACACACAATCTTTATGGCTAGCATTTCTCCAATGGTTTCTCCCAAGGTCTCCTCTTCACCACAAGCTGGCCCATCCAAAGACAAACTCATCTCAGAGGTACTAAAACTATACGATGATGCTGATGTGCAAAAGATGCATGACAAAGTACTATCAACTGAAACTTTTGTATCAAATATTGAAAATATGGGTAATATCAATGTTGTCCCATATGATCAATATGTGAAACAAAGTGAAAGTGAAGTTGTACCAAGTGATGCATCTCCTGCAGTCAACAATGACTATATTTTTGATGAATACACGGCCTGTGCCCCTGATGATTCTGTAATATCTGAATCAAATGCCTATAAAGAACGTGTTGCTATTTATGAACAACGTGCTAAATTTGAGTTGACCACTCGTGGCAGGGAAATGGATGACCAAATGCGTACAACTATTAGAAAAAGTAATTTTAGAAAAGAAGTATTAAAACAAGAGTTAAATTCCTTACAAGAAAAGCTTTCTAAAAGTGCTAAGCAAAAACAAGAACTTCAAGAAAATGTGAAAATGCTTAAGCAAGAATTTAATGCAAAGGAATCAAAACTTTTGAATGATTTTTCTAATCTAAAACTTTGAAAAACAAGCTTGAAAATAAGTTGTACATACAAGGAAACACCATTCAGACTGCTCACATGATCACTAAGCATAGAGTCCTAAGCGATAAGCATAGCATTCCCCTTATTGAGGAACCAAATCCAGAGGTCATTAAAAGGCTAGAAATGCTCATAAGGTTCTTTATGATGGCAATGAAATCCTTAAACCTAGACAGAAACCTAGTTGCGTTGAGTGCACTGAGGAAGATAAGAAATCGGATGAAGTCACTAGGAAAAGATGAACAAGAAACTAGATGATCCAAAATGTAAAGAAAAGAAAGTAATTATCACACCCCATGATTACAAAAGGAAAATGGATTTCCTTGAACATGTTTAAGCCTCGACATTGTTGACTCCCGAACAAGTGTTCGGAAAATGGATTTAGATAAGCGAAAGTCGAAAATATTGTTGTAACCAACCCCTCTCTTTGGAAAATGCCTAGAGCGACTGTGTATCCTCCTAATACACCAATGCATCTGGTTCCTAGAACAATTGCCACTAAAAGCAAGACCTTAATTAGCCAATATGTTATACTTCAACTATTTGTTGATTTTGAGAAAACTTGCAAGAAAAGGATCACACCCACTGGTATTACGGAAGGAGAAAGGGGTTTTGAGCAAATGAAAGAATGTTATTTAACTGAGGTCATGCCTTTCTTTAAACTTCTAAAAGATCACTTTGAGAGTCTTAAAAGGGGATAGAAACTGATATTAAGGGAATGGAAAAGGAATTTGATGCAATGATAGTTGAAGTTAGTGACTATGAGCGAGCACTAAAATATAATGAGATTGAGAGGAAGAACTTGCATACACTAAATGAGAACTGATTTCGAATGTATTGCTCAAGATGTGTTTTTCACTGCTACAAATTGTTCCATTAATGCTTCCAAATTTCATGAATTATCGGTTGCACCGAAAGTCTCCCATGATCGTGTCATTGAGCTTGAAAAAACTAATTCTAAACTAAACGAGAAAATTGAACTGGATGATCACGACAATTTGGTTAAACATTTTTCTAAACTAGAAGTTGAGCATTTTAATTTACAACTAAAATATCAACATCTTAAAGAAAATGTCAAAACTTCAAATATCAAGACATCCTCGGATGCTCCAGAGTTTGATGCAGCTTTTCAAATTAACAAACGTGATGAACAGATTCAAGCTCATTGCAACACGATCGGAAAGTTGAAAGCCCAAATCTCTCAATTAAAGGGTCAAACGAACAATATGACAGGCTCCCAAATGCCTCCTCCTTTAGATTCTCGAAATTCTCAAACTTTTCATCTTCAAAACTTAGTTGATGCCTTACAAAAGGAAAACGAGAGTTTTCTAGAAGAAAATGAAAAAGTTAAACGACATTTTAAAGAGTTATATGATTCAATAAAAGTCACCCGTGACCAAAACAACGAAAAAATAACGTCTTTACAAAAGGAAATTCAGAATCTGAGAAATCAGGGAAATGGGAAACTGCCACTTGTTTTCAATAAGAATGTTGTCTCAAAGTCACCCTTAGACTGCAAATACATGTGATGTTAAATATATTCCTTCGCATCTTAGGAATAATGAACATGCTTTTCATGAATACTGTGCTCACCTTAAGGATAGTCTAGAATGTCTCCGTGAGATTGTCGAAGAGGATTTCATTAACAAACCTCTTGATAGTGAAATTAGGTTTGCTTGCCTCCAGCCAAACGATCTCAAGAGTTGCTAGAATGTGTAATTGCAACATGTCCCAAATCCTTAACCTTAGGTGCAAAAGGCAAAGCTGTGATGCCTTGTTCTATGCCTAGTGCCAAGCAGAAATCCGTTCTATGCCCAGTCTTAAGAAAGGAAACACTAATGTGCCTTCAAGTAGTTCGATTCCGATATGTTAGTGCTAAGAAGGTGAACTTTAGTGTGCCCGCAAATAGCTCAAATCACAGTCTTAAGAAAGTATACACTAATGTGCCTTCTAGTACTTCAGATCCTTGCACATCAAGTTCAGGAATGCAAAAATTAGATCAACCAACTAATGTTCCCATTCTCTACAGAGTAATCAATGACTTTAAAGCGAACAGGTCAAAGTCTCAAGACAATACAAGGAATGATAGGACCTTGCAAGCTAAGAATGTGCATTGGAAGAGAGTAGAAGACCAATCTAGGAACTTTAAGCTTGAGTTGAATAAAACGAATCGTGTTGATTCTAGTATTAGCCTTAGCGCATCTGTAATTAATTCAATTCGATACTATTTGCAAACCTTGTAATGATGTCTGCTTGAATTTCGTTGCTAATCATGAATGTGGTGTGAATGCTTTGTCTAATGTTGTCAAATGCCCAGTTAAAATTGTTAATGCTAATAATCGTGCAAATAAGGCAAAAAGGCAAAACGAAAGATTGTTAGAAAACAGTGGAAACCCACAGGAAGAACTTTTATAAAGATAGGTTATTATTGGATACCTTTTGGCCATAAGAATAATCAGTTTTGTTCTCAAACTGCTAAGATTATGCCCACTAGAAAATGGATGCCTACTGGTAGAACTATTCCCTTAAGAAGTGAACATACTTTGAATAGGTCAAATACGACACCAAAGATTGCATCTATTCCCAATGATTCCATTGCTTCTACTTCGATATGGATGTTTCTATTTATGATGTGGGTGTTCCAATTACTGTTACTAACCAAGTGGAACCCATTCTTGCATGGGGATCCCAATTATCCGCTTATCCATTCTTGTCTGTGTTCAACTGCAGATCGTTCAAATCGTTCGTGGTACCGGACTCAGTCGTTCCAAGCATATGACCGAGACCGGTCGCTCATGAACTTCGTGAGGAAATTCATCGGGACAGTTAGATTCGGTAATGATCATTTCGTGCAATTATGGGTTATGGTGATTATGTTGTTGGTGATAGTGTTATCTCTAGAGTATACTATGTGGAAGGTCTTGGTCATAATCTGTTCTCGTCGGTCAATTATGTGATTTTGATCTAGAAGTAGCCTTCAGAAAACATACTTGTTTTGTTAGAGAACTTGATGGTAAGGAACTTTTAAGAGGAACTCGTGGTTCAAATCTTTACACCATCTCTATAGAAGATATGATGAAGTCTTCTCCAATTTGCTTGCTGTCAAAGGCTTCAAAACAAAGTCATGGTTATGGCATCGACGTCTCAATCACTTGAACTTCGGCACCATCAATGATCTCTCCGGAAAGGACTTAGTTGTAGGTTTACCTCGACTAAAGTATGAAAAGGATCATCTTTGTTCAGATGTCAATTGGGAAAACGCAAGAAGTATGCCCATAAACCCAAACCTACTAACTATGTCACAGAAGTTCTTCATACAATTCATATGGATTTATGTGGACCAATGAGAGTGCAGAATATCTTTGGGAAGAAATATGTGTTAGTTGTAGTTGATGATTACTCTAGATTCACCGGGGTCAAGTTCTTAAGGACAAAGGATGAAACTCCAGATATCATCATCAAACTCATCAAACAACTGCAGGTTCGACTTAACAAAACCGTCAGAATTATCCGGACAGACAATGGAACTGAGTTTGTTAACAAACAACTTAGTGAATTTTATGAAAGCATTGGAATCAACCATCAAAGAAGTGTTCCACGAACTCCTCAACAGAACGGTGTAGTTGAAAGGCGAAATCGAACTCTTGTAGAAGCCGCTAGAACAATGCTGATTTACTCAAAAGTTCCAATGTTTCTCTGGGGTGAAGCTATTGCCTTGCATGCTACACACAATATCGTTCCCTGATTCACACTGTTCATGGAAAGACACCATATGAACTTGTCCACAAATGAAAACCTAATCTCTCTTTCCTTCGTGTGTTTGGAGCATTGTGCTATCCAACTAATGAGGGTCAAGACTTAGGCAAACTTAGAGCTAAAGCAGACATTGGAGTATTTGTAGGGTATGCTCCAAACAAAAAGGGATACCGAATCTACAACAAAAGAACCCGAAACATCATGGAAACAATTCACGTTACGTTTGATGAGTCGACGGTCAAATGGCTCCTGAAAAATTCAGTTCTGGACCCGCACTTCAAATCAGTCCAATTGGTTCATCCCTTGTTCCAAACTCTTCTCAAGAAACTCCATATGTACCTCCATCGGAAGATGATTTAAAGAAATTGTTTGATCCTATGTTTGATGAACTTTATGATCCAAGTACTAATGAGGTGTTGATCCCTACAACAGAGGCTGCTCATATTCCAGTGAATGAAGTCAATCCCTCGGTCTCAATATCTTTAAGTCAAGAAGCCTTCTGCGATCCTTCCGTCTCATCAACAAATCATCATTCTTCAAATGTACATCATGGAACTGTTTCGGGCATCAATGATGAAGTTAATCCCTTTGCTACTCCCGAAGATGCTCCATTTGAAAACATATTTGCTCCTAAATCTTCATCAGAACCATCTTCTTCAGGAGACATCGACTCTGCTACTTCAGTCCTTCAACAACTACCACATGAACACCTCAGAAAATGGACTCACGATCATCCATTAGACAACATCATTGGAAATCCCTCTCGTCCAGTATCCACACGGAAACAACTTGCAACCGATGCCTTATGGTGCTTCTTCAACTCCGTACTCTCTAAGATCGAACCAAAAGATGTTAAAACCGCCATGAATGAAGATAGCTGGTTCAATGCTATGCAAGATGAAATTCATGAGTTTGATCGACTAGATGTATGGGAGTTAGTACCTGCTCCAGATTGTGCTATGATTATTGCTCTAAAATGGATCTTCAAAGTGAAACTTGATGAGCATGGTGATGTGTTGAAGAACAAGGCTCGATTAGTTGCTAAAGGATACCGTCAAGAGGAGGGTATAGACTTTGAAGAATCTTTTGCTCCAGTTGCTCGAATCGAGGCAATCGAATCTTTTGGCTAATGCTAGTAAGAACATGGTAGTTTATCGATGGATGTGAAGACGGCATTTCTGAACGGAGATCTTAAAGAAGTCGCTCACGTCAGCCAACCTGATGGATTTGTAAATCAAGAGCATCCTACTCACGTTTATCGTTTGAAGAAGGCCCTTTACGGTTTAAAGCAAGCTCCAAGGGCATGGTATGATACATTGTCAAAGTTTCTTCTATCAACTGGATTTAGCAAAGGAGCAGTTGATCCAACATTGTTCACCAGAAGTCAGGCAAACATTTAATTCATGTTCAAATTTATGTTGATGATATTATTTTTGCCTCGACTGACCCAATGGAATGTGATCGTTTTCTAATGAAATGAGTTCAAAATTTCAAATGTCAATGATGGGACAAATGTCATTTTCTTGGGATTACAAATTTCACAAAGTCCCGGAGGCATTTTCATAAATCAATCTAAATATGCAACTGAGATCTTAAAGAAATTTGGATTTGATTCAAGTGACCTGTTGACACTCCCATGATTGATCGAACCAAACTAGATGAGGACCACTGAGGGATCATGATTGACCAAACAAAATATCGTAGTATGATTGGATCCCTGATGTACCTCACAGCTAGTAGACCGGACATCTTGTTCGCTGTTTGCATGTGTGCTAGATACCAGGCTAAGCCTACTAAAAAGCACCTTGAAGCGGTTAAACGGGTCTTTCGGTATCTCCAAGGAACCATCAATATGGGACTTTGGTACCGAAGGACACCGGTATGTCACTAACAGCCTATGCAGATGCTGATCATGCAGGTTGTCAAGATACTCGTCGAAGTACATCTGAGGTGCTCGTTTTTGGGTGATAAGCTTGTGAGCTGGTCTTCAAAGAAGCAAATGAGTACTTCTATTTCTCACAGGTGAATACATAGCCATGTCATCTTGTTGTGCTCAAATCTTATGGATGAGATCTCAATTATCGGACTATGGCTTTGAATTCAACAAAATCCCTCTGTACTTGATAATAAAAGTGCTATTGCTCTCTCATGCAACAACGTTCAACACTCAAGAGCAAAGCATATCGACATTCGACATCATTTCATCGGGAAACAAGTGGAAAAAGGTGTGGTAGAACTCTATTTTGTGAGGTCTGAATATCGTTAGCAGACATCTTCACCAAAGCTCTTCCAAGAGAACGTTTTGAGTTTATTCTTCCACGTCTTGGCTTGAAAAGCCTTCAACCTGAAACACTCAAACGTCTTCAGGAGGAAGACGAGGAGTAAAGGTCTATCTTCATCTATCTCTTGTATATATCTATTCGAAAAACAAAATACAAAATTATAAAACCTTCAAAATCCATAAAAATCTGAAAAATTCAAAAAATCTTCAAAAATATTGTCAATTTGTCATGCTTTTTCTCGGTTCGTCAATAATATCTACGGTCTTTGTGCTGTCATTCAAAGAATGACACGGACTTTAGATGTTGTTCGAATTCTTAAAAAAAAAAAAATAAATATATATATTTTGGGAGAAAGAGAAACAATGGTTTATTGTCATTTCAAAGAACCCGCTTTTCAAAGAAAGAACAGAGCCATACTTTATCATGTTTTCAAAATTCCATGCTCGGATTCTTTAAACATTTATCTGCTGAAAACTAACTGCTTTGAAAAATAACTCAGTCGCTATTTTTGATAATCATCTGGACTTATTTGTCAAAATATCAATCTCTCAATCAACAACCTATGTCATTGATTGAGGGGAGAATGATTTCAATTAAATTAAAAGGTTATTTGGCATTCAATTGTTTTCAAAAGATATTCATGCATGTTTTATCAATGGAGTTTAAAGTCTTAAAATCCGATCATTATCACTTAAAACGCTTTCATAATCAAGTCACAATTCTCCTTAAAAGCTTTCAAAATCAATTTAAATCTATAAGAGATCACAAATCTCAAATGATTTGATAATTGTGATCGGGGAGAATGTGTGATTTAAATTGATTTAAACGATAATTGGTAAATGGTTTTAATAAGGATGTACAAGCTCTCCTTCCCACATGTGACAAACGATTTCAAATTTTCCATGCACATGTTGAGGGGAGCATCTATCTTAAACCTATGATTTGAAACGTGATAACTTATCTCAAGGTGCAGGTTCCTCTAGTATGTGCAAAACTCTTTTCAAATCTCGAGGCACATATTGAGGGGAGCAAAATCATGAAAACCTCATCCTTCCCCAAAATGCTTTATCTACTTGATTCGATTAGGGAAGTGATGTTGATATTTTTTGAAAATGGTAATCAAAGAAGTTAATTCTTTCTCTTGCCTCCGTGTGGAAAACTATTTCAAATACTTGATTCACATGTTGAGGGGAGTTCTTCTTCTAAAAATATCAAAACAATTCAGGTACAAAATGCTTTGATAAAATATCATAAGTATCCGGATTGATTTTCAAATGGTTTTCAATTGGTTCCTATGGCAGATGAACAATACCAAAAAGACCGACCAACTTTACATTATGTATGGTGATATAAGGATGATAAGGTTAGGTATGTGTTCCCATGATCCGCCGGAACCGGAGGGATCTACCCAGGGACTATCCACTAGTTAGTGTAGAGTTCTTAGGTATGATGATAAAAGGAGAAAAATGAGATATGGGAAGAGTGCGGACTGAGACTGAGCTAGTAATGGAATAAACCCAACAAGGTTCTAGCTATGAAGTCTCGGTAAGCACTGAAGGGGTTGAAGAATTAAAAAGAATTGAATGAGAAAAGGGTGAAAACAAATAGCCCTCCATTTATTCAACCTTAGGGCGAAACCGGTTCAATTCATATGCTACTGATGGTAACATCGGTATTGAAGACAAGACGTCATGGACCCAAAGGACGACCGCACTTCAACTTTTCAAACCACTCAAGTTCCTCTTAAAAGGACTTGTTTCATTCTCACGGGAACCGACATTATCTATCGACTTTCTCTTAGAGATTGTTGATATTGAAGGAGGAGACCCTCTCCTTAGTCTCCGATATAGGATCCAAATATGCACAAATTGAGTCTAGTGCCACGAGATCATCAATAAATCTCATTAGGACACTTTCAATGAAGACTCTCTGTTTCACACAATGTGGAAAGAGAGATTATATCTTGAGTCCTACGCATTATCCTTGTGGTATTGCCGGAACATCTGAGTGATGTGTTTACATATTCACTGTGAAGATGGAAAGCCTTCGGGAGCCAACATCTAACAAGCTCCTGGTAGGTGGCATGTGAGATCTATTATACAGATCAACCATGTGACAACTGAACAAAAACAATGGGGCGATTCAATCTTTTGAATCAATCCGGTTCAGGTTATGGATTGACGGATACCTTTGAAAAACCGGTCTTTGTGCTTTAAAACTCTTTTCATTAGCACGTCGACCGTGTACTAATTTTTCAAATCAAAAGGTGTTTTATGATTGATAATTGATTTTCATTAAAACCTTCGTTATATTGCAAAAACAATTTCTATTGAGCAATACACGATTGTTTTTCAAATCTCTTTTCATCAATCATTGGACGTAAATTCGCTGGTTCACTCACTCCGTGTTGTCTTCTTTGAGACGTTCCGGTTTGAGAACAGCTAGAGCATCTGCGAAACCCTGTCAAGGAAATTCTTCGAATTATACCGATCACAGGCAGTACTTGTACTGATCAACGGGAACCGTGGGCCGTGTACCTCAATTCATCGAAAGTGATCAAAGACACTTTCGTGCGCTTTATTGCTAACTGTCTTATGCAGGTACACCCCGACGTTTGCAGCTGATCGAATGAAGCGGTCAATCCATAGCCGCATGCTCACCTAACACATTCATCTCAAAAGAAATCATGATTAGTGCATCAATGACTCGGATATTTTCACTCCATGCTTCGCTACGCTGCGCCAATATCATGAATCAACTAAAGCTTCCGCTACTCTGATAAGAAGATATCATGATCCGAATGTGAGCATGTCGGTCCGAAAATCACAACATCACATAATACCAACACCACAATGGATGTATCAGAGATTTTCTATTAGCTGATGATCTCAAAAGCTGGCTCAACATTATTATCACGTGGATCAGTAAAAGACCTCCACTTGGATTAACCAAACATGCAATGAGTGGAATCAATGACTACGAGCTTGGGAGCAAAGTACTACATCAAGAATGCAAGATCAATTGTTAATGTAATATCTGATTGTATTCAATGTCATTTTAGTATATGTTTGAGGTGACCTCCCTTAGGGGAGATTGTTAGGAATTAGAAATTCCGGTATTAAAGAGTCGGTCACCTCAAGTATATGTAATCGTTAGAAAGCTCGTAGTCATAGTACTTTTATGTTAAGTAGTATTTAGTTTAGTAACACCGTGGAGGACGGACGGGTCTTTACCCACTGTATGCCCGATCCACGACCGTTGTGTGGCGTTTATTGTAAGACTATAAATACTCTCTACCTTCCAAGGTAGAGAGTTGGAGCTCATAATAATATTTTCTTTCTCTCACTATAGTTCCCAACTCTCTTCCTTTCTCTCACTAGAACTCTCTCTCTCTAACATTCTTATACGCCTACTTTGATCATGGTTTAGAGAGTTTGTGAAATCCAATATCCAACACTATCCTCTTCTACAATCTCACGGAGACATTCTAGACTATCCTTAAGGTAAGTGAAATAGTTATGAAACACAAGTTCGTTATTTATAAGATGAGGAGGAATGTATTTAACAGTCACAGTATATTTAGAATCTACAAGATGCCTTTGATGCAACATTCTCATTAAAGACAAGTGGCATTTTTCCTTTTACCTGACTCTTCAGATTCTCAATTTCCTTTTGTAGCGAAGTTATTTTTTCATTGTTCTTGTTACGAGTGACTTTCATTGAGTCGTATAACTCTTTGAAGTGTCGTTTGACCTTTTCATTTTCTTCTAGAAAACTCTCATTTTCTTGTTGTAATACGTTAATGATGTTTTGAAGATGGAAGTTTTGATAAAATTGAGAATCTAAAGGAGGAGCCATTTGGGAGCCAGTCATATTGTTCTTTTCACACTTTAATTGTGAAATTTGGGTTTTCAACTTTCTGATCGTGTTACAGTGAGCTTGAATCGTTCGTCCACGTTTGTTTATTTCAACGACTGCATCAAACTCTGGAACATCCGAGGATATCTTGATGTTTGAGGTTTTAACATTTTCTTTGAGATGTAGATATTTTAATTGCAAATCAAAATGTTCAACTTCCAGCTTAGAAAAGTGTTTTACCAAATTATCGTGATCATCCTGGTCAGTTTTCTCATTTAGTTTTGAGTTTTTGTTTTCAAGTTCAATGACACGATCATGGGAAACTTTCAAAGCAACAGAGAATTCATGGAATTGATAGGCAGTAATAGAATACTTAGTAACAATATACAACACATCTTGAGCAACACAACTCGATATTAAGTTATCATTTAAGATATGCAGATTCTTCCTTTCAGTTTCATTATATTTGAGTTCCCGTTCATAATTAATGACCTCAACTATCATTTCATCAAATTCCTTTTCCATTTCTTTAATCTCTGAGTCTATCCCCTTTTGAAGACTTTCAAATTGATTTTTTAACTGTTTAAAGAAAGGCATGAATTCCTCATTAAATAGCATTCTTTGGTTTGCTCAAAACCCCTTTCCCCTTCATTATCCTGTAGGTGTGATTCTTTTCTTACATGTCTTCTCAAAATCAACGAATAGTTGATAAACGACATCTGGTGATTAAGGTCTTGCTCTTCGTGGGAAGAGTTCTAGGAACTAAATGCATTGGTGTATTCGGAGGATACATAGTATCGGAGGCACTTTCCTAAGGGTAGTGTTTGTTTCAACAAGTACATTTGCTTTTTGCTTATCCATGTCTTTTTCCAAAAAACTTGTTCTGGGGTTAATTGAGTTTGAGGCTTAAACATGTGCAGGGAAATCCAATTTTCTTTAGTGTAATCATGGGGTTTGACCGTTCTGTTTTGCTTTTTACACTGAGGATATTTTACCTTCTTATCCATTTTATCCCTAGAGGCATCTTCTAATTTTCTATCCTCTTCCGTACTTCTAATACATGATGGTGTCTGCCTAGGCTTGAGGATCTCATTACCATCATATACAATCGTATGGTAAGCTTTAGCCTTTTTACAGTATTCGGAGTATGGCTCCTCTACTAGGGGAATATATGCTTATCGCTTAAGACTCCGTGCTTAGTGATCATGTGAGCAGTCTGAATGGTGTTCCCTTGTACGTACAGTTTGTTTTCAAGTTTATTTTTCAACATTTTTAGATTGGAAAAGTCATTCAAAAGTTTTGATTCCTTAGCATTAAATTCTTGTTTAAGCACTTTAACATTTTCTTGAAGTTCTTGCTTTTTGCTTAATGTTTTTGTAAGCTTTTTTTTTGTAAGGAGTTTAACTCTTGTTTTAACATTTCTTCTCTAAAATTACTTTTTCTAATAATTGTACGTATTTGGTTATCCATCTCCTGCTCACGGGTGGTCAATTCGAACGTAGCACGTTGTTCATATATAGCAACTTGTTCTTTATATGTAATATATTGGATTTCACAAACATATCAAATCATGATCAAATGGGGCGTATGCAATAAGGTTTTAGAGAGAGAAATAGTTAGAGGTTTGGGAACTTAGTGAGAGAAAATGAAAGTATTATTATGACCTCCAACCCTCTACCTTGGGAGGTAGAGGGTATTTATAGTCTTACATAAACGCCACCTACGGGCTGTGGATCAGGCATACAGATGGTAAAGACCATTCCACGGTGTTACTAAGCTAAATACTACTTAACATTAAATAACTACGACTACGAGCTTTCTAACGATTACATATACTTGAGGTGACCTCGAGTTTCACCTTTAATAACTGGATTTACTAAATCCTAACAATATCCCCTAAGGGAGGTCACCTCAAATTACATTGAATACAAACAGATATTACATTAAGATTGTTCTTGGATTCTTGATAATGTTCTTTGCTCAGTAGCCCGTAGTCATTGATTCTTCATTTTTGCATGTTTGGTTAATCCAAGTGGAGGTCTTTAACTGATCCACGTGATAATGAGTTTTGAGCCAGCATTGAGATCATTAGCTATCATAAATCTCAGACTCTTCCATTGTGGTGTTGACATTATGTGAAGTTGTGACTTTTAGACCGACATGCTCACATTCTGGATCATGAAATCTTTTCATCAGAGTAGCGGAAGCTTTAGTTGATTCATGATATTTGCTAGAAAGCATGGAGTGAAAATATCGAAGTCATTGATGCATTTATCATGATTTCTTTAGAAGTAAGTGTGATGTGTGAGCATGCGGCTATGGATTGACCTCTCCATTCTGATCAGCTGCAAACGTCGGACGTACCTGCATACAACATTTAGAAATAAAGCGCACGAAAGTGTCTTTGATCACTTTTGTTGAATTAAGGTACACGCCCACGGTTCCCTTGATCAAGATACAAGTACTGCGACGTATAATTCAAGAATTTCTTGATTCGCGCTTCTAGCGGCTTCAAACCGAACATCTCAAAGATGACAACACGGAATGAGTGAACCAGCGAATTGAGATTCACTGATTGATGACAATGATTTGAAAACAATCGTGTATTAAATATAAAGGTTTTTTCAATACAACGAAGGTTTTATGGAAAATCAATTATCAATCATAAATATCCTTTTTGATTTTGAAAAACATAATACACAGTCGACGTGCTAAAGAAAAGAATTTTTGAGCGCACCGACGGTTTTTTTCAAAGGAATCCGTCAATCCATTTTCCTGGACAAGGAACAATTCAATTTTGAATCGCTCCATTGATGAAGTCTAGATGACACAACAAGTCTTGGCAATACCACAAGGATAATGCGTAGGACACTCAGAATATATTCTCACATTCCACATTGTGTGAAACTGTGAGTCTTCAAGGATGATGTTCCCTAATGAGATTTATAGATGATCTCGTGGCTCTAGACTCAATAGTGCACATTTGGTTTCCTATATCGGAGACTAAGGAGAGGGTCTCCTTCTTCAATATCAACAATCTCTAAGAGAAAGTCGATAGATTATGTGGGTTCCCTGTGAGAATGAAACAAGCCCTTTTAAGAGGAACTTGAGTAGCTTGGGAAGTTTAGTGCAGTGCGTCACTGGGTCCATGACGTATTGTCTTCAATACCAGTGTTACCTTAGTAACCACCAATAGCATATGTATTGAACCCTTTCTCGCCTAAGGTTGAATTAATGGAGGGCTATTTCTTTTCACCCCTTTTCTCGTTTCATTTCTTTTTCATTCTTCAACCCCTTCAGTGCTTACCGAGACTTCATAACTAGAACCTTGTTGGGTTTATTCCATAGCTCGTTTGCATTCGCACTCTTCCCATAACTCACTTTTCTCCTTTTTTCATCATACCTAAGGACTTCTACACTATCTAGTGGATTGTCCCTGGTAGATCCTCCGTTCTGGCGGATCATTGGAAGAAATACCTAACCTTATCATCCTTATATCACCATACATAAAGTAAATTTGGTCGGTCTATTTGGTATTGTTCATCTGCCATCGGAACCAATTGAAAACCATCTGAAAAACAATCCAGATTCTTATGACATATTATCAAAGCATTTTGTACCTGAATTGTTTTAGATATTTTTAGAAAAAGAGCTCCCCCTCAACATGTGCATCATGTATTTGAAATCGTTTTGGGACACAGAGGCAAGAGGAAGGATTAACTTCGTTGATTACCATTTTCTAAAAGATATCAACATCACTTCCCTGATCAAATCAAGTAGATAAAGCATATTAGGGAAGGATGAGGTTTTCATAAGTTTGCTCCCCCTCAATATGTGCCTCGAGGTTTGAAAGAGTTTTGCACATATTAGAAGGAACCTGCACTTAGAGATAAATCAATCACGTTTCAATTCTTTGTGGTTTAAAGTGTCGTTTAACCTTTTCATTTTCTTCTAGAAAACTCTCATTTTCCTTTTGTAAAGCATTAACCAAGTTTTGAAGATGAAACGTTTGAGAACACTGAGAACTAAAGGAGGAGGCATTTGGGAGCCAGTCACGTTGTTCTTTTCACCCTTTAATTGTGAAATTTGGGCTTTCAACTTTCTGATCGTGTTACAATGAGCTTGAATCGTCTTCACGTTTGTTTATTTAAAAAGTGCATCAAACTCTGGAACATTTGAGGATGTCTTGATGTTTGAGGTTTGGACATTTTCTTTAAGATGTTGATATTTTAGTTGTAAATTAAAATGTTCAACTTCTAGCTTAGAAAATTGTTTTACCAAATTATCGTGATCATTCTGATCAATTTTCTCATTCAGTTCTGAGTTTTTGTTTTCAAGCTCAATGACACGATCATGGGAAACTTTCAAGGCACCGGTAATTCATGAAATTGAGAGGCGTATAGAATGCTTAGTAACAGTATAAAACACATCTTGAGCCACACAACTTAATACTAAGTTATCATTTAAGATATGCAAGTTCTTCCTTTCAATTTCATTATATCTGAGTTCCCGTTCATAATCATTTACCTCAACAATCATTGCATCAAATTCATTTTCCATTTCTTTGATATCTGAGTTAATCCCCTTTTGAAGACTCTCAAATTGACCTTTTAATTGTTTAAAGAAGGGCATGAACTCAGTTAAATAACATTCTTTAGTTTGCTCAAAACCCCTTTCCCCTTCAGTTTTCCCTGTAGGTGTGATTCTCTTCTTACATGTCTTCTCAAAATCAACGAATAGTTGATAAACAACATACGTTTGATTAAGGTCTTGCTTTTAGTGGAAATAGTTCTAGGAACTAAATGTATTGGTGTATTTGGAGGATACATGTAGTTGCCGGCATTTTCCTAAAGGGAGGGTTTGTTTCAACAAGTACATTAACTTTTTGTTTATCCATATCTTTCTTCCAAAAACCCTGTTCTGGGGTTAATTGAGTTAGAGGCTTAAACATGTTCAGGGAGATCCAATTTTCCTTAGTGTAATCATGGGGTTTGATCGTTATGTTATTCTTTTTACACGCAGGATCGTTAAGCTTCTTATCCATTTTCTCCCTAGATGCATCATCTAATTTTCTATCCTCTTCCGTGCTTCCAATACATGATGGTGTTTGCCTAGGCTTAAGAATCTCATTGCCATCATATACAATCTTATGGAAAGCTTTAGCTCTTTTGCAATATTCGGGATTTGGTTCCTCTACAAGGGGAATACTGTGCTTACCGCTTAAGACTTTATGCTTAGTGATCATGTGAGCAGTCTGAATGGTGTTCCCTTGTACGTACAACTTATTTTCAAGCTTGTTTTTCAAAAAATTTAGATTAGAAAAATCATTCAAAAGTTTTGATTCCCTAGCATTGAATTCTTGTTTAAGCACTTTAACATTATCTTGAAGCTCTTGCTTTTGCTTAACAGTTTTAGAAAGCTTTTCTTGTAAGGAGTTTGGCTCTTGTTTTAAAACTTCTTCTCTAAAATTACTTTTTCTAATAATTGTACGCATTTGGTCATCCATTTCCTGCTCACGGCTAGTTAACTCAAACTTAGCACGTTTTTCATAAATAGGAACTTGTTCTTTATAGGAATTCAGTTCAGAGATAACAGAATCATCAGGGGCACATGCAGTGTATTCATCAAAGACATAGTCATTATTGACTGCAGAAGCTGCTTCACTTGGTACAATCTCACTTTCACTTTGCTTCACATATTGATCATATGGTACAATATTGCTATTACCCACATTATTAATATCATATTCATAAGTTTCAAGAGATTGTACTTCATTATGCATCTTTTGCTCATCAACTACATCGTATAGTTTTAATACCTCTGAAATGATTGAATCTTTTGATTGACCACCGTTTCTAGTGAAGGGACCTTTGGAGAGACCATAGGTGAGATGCTAGCCATGAAGATTTTCTGGGAAGTAGGTTCATCATCGACATCAGAGTCAAATGCATCACATCGCTACTTGAAAGGCATTTTGATGATTTTGACCTATTTCCTGAATTGGCCGCTCATCTACATCCGCATCATAGGTCTTAGCATTCCTTTCAAAGACAGGAACAACAACTCCTCTTCATCCAGAACTGCTGCATTATCCTGAGCTTTCACAAGCAACATCTTGTCTCTGAAGTATTCTGATGACGTATAGTCTGGAGTCGGGTCATACACCCGACTACAGTCCACTACTTGCAAGCCCGGCCTGAGTAATGGATGGCGGAACCCCAAGCGCACCTGGGACAACCACGTGCTAAAAATAAGGGATCAGGCCAAGACTTGATCTTCCCTCTAGTGGAACCGCGACTCTCTGAACAACCCAAGCCACTATAACCACCACGAGTGGAGTAGACCCACTCGCAAGACCGTCTTTACTACTCCCTTCCAATCGGTGCTAGAAACTGACCTGACAAAGGTACCAGAGGCACCAAGCTGAGCGGGATAAGGGTATACGCGTAAACAAACGACTCACTCTCGAGGGGGTAGCCGAATTTTGACCAAGTTTTCGTATCCCAAAACTACGCAAACATTAACTGCCTCATGCAAGAGGAAGAGAAGAATAGATCAGGTCAGAACTTGAAAGCTCGACTCAATTTCGATTCGGAATATGATACTTCTCCACTATGCGCCACCAGAAAAGAAAAGTGCAGAGGAAGCGGTCATAAACCCCAGTGATTCAGCAGAATCGGAGGAGAATCGAGGGTGATGAGACATCTCACTCGCAGCACTTGAGTGATAGTGATAGAGAAGAACGTATGCGTACCATTCTATGCCGACTGAGTAGCCGTAAAGTACATGACAGACTGGGGCGAAAGTATTCCCCAAGTGAGAGCCCTTCAGATCCGGACTACAAGTCAGACTTTGAGAATGGCCGGCGCAAACGCCGTAAGAAGGAAAATTCATCTTCTGATAACTCCTCGGACAACGAGGATAGTGATACAGGACATTGGAAGTCTAGAAGCAGACACGATAGCCAAGAGGAAGACATGTCTCTCCCGTGGCGCCGTCAGAAAGTGGATGCGTTCACCAGACGCATCGCTGATTTCTCCGAAAACAAGAAAAGGCGCATGCCTACGAATGTCAAGACCTATGATGGAACAGGTGATCCAGACGATCACCTAAAAATCTTTGAATCAGCCCACCATTGAGAACGCCACAACCAGTGTGGTGCCACATGTTTAATTCCACACTAGTGGGAAGCGCGCTGAACTGGTTCAACAAACGCCCAAGAAGAAGCATCAATGGTTTTGAAGAGTTGAGAAAGGCGTTCCGCCTAAATTTTACTCAACGAAAAAAGTGCGCTAAAAATCCTGTTGAACTCGCCAGGTAAAGCAAAGCACCAAGGAGAATCTACGAGTGCATTCATGGAACGCTTTAAAGATGAATGCATGCAAGTTAAAGCATGTCCTGGCAAGTACGAAGATTTCGGGCTTCATGAATAGGATTAATAACCCAGAACTCATCAAGCGGTTGAACGACAAGATCCCGGAGACCTTTGATGAACTCATGAAGCGCACTCGGTCTTTTGTCCAGGGAGAAGCCGCCGCGGCGGATAGCAAAAGGAACCACTCGAGCTACCCGGCCACAGAACAACCTGGGAGGCAATCGAATCCCGAGGTAGTAACCGCATAGGAGCTATCGCAGCCGAGGAGCGGCAGAGATAATACAGTATACTCCCCGATCAAAACACCAAAGGAAATACCGCACGGAAGGTGCGAATTTCCCAAGACCACCGCAGATGCGTACACCGAAGATAAGCGCACTGGAATGGATACCGTGACTACCACGCGCAAAAGGGTCACACCACTAACGAGTGTGTCCACCGCCAACTCATCGACAAGATGGTTAAGCGCAGGCTGGACCACTTAGTTAAAAACATTAAAGAAGGAAGAGATAAACAAAAGAATGGAAGCAAGAAGGAGACACCCAAAGATAAGGCCGACAATAATCTACATGATACGACAGACGCAACGAACCACTAGACAAAAGGTCGCCAGAGTTTTCCCGAAGAAGCGAAATCTCTTTCCCTACTCTAATCAAGGACAACGCAGCAGAGCCCCTCACCATTGAAATTAGTGCGGGTGGTCACGACATACACCGCATGTACATTGATGGTGGGGCATCGGCAAATATCATGTATGAGCATTGCTTTAAAAGACTACGACCTGAAATACGCAGTTAGTTAAACCCGGTCAACACAAAGACTCACTCGGTTTCACGGGTGAAAAGATATGGCCCATGGGGCAACTGCGATTACTAGTCAGCGTTGGCAACGCAGAGCACTCTACGACAACCTGGATGGATTTCATGGTGATCAAATCCCCTTCGCCATACAATGGCATTATTGGGAGACCCGGGATATCGCCATGCGCGCGTGCCATCAACATCACGACGGATGCTTAAATTCCCAGTGGCAGGGGGCATTGTTACTCTTTACAATGCCACGGTACCAAACAGAGAATGTAACACGGTTACATGCGAATGGAACCAACCCCCAAACAAGCGCACCAAAGTCCCCAACTTGAAGGTCGCAATTCACCCAGAATACCCAGAATCAGAGATAACCATTGGAGGGTCATTGTCGGACAACGCAAAACCAGCTGTGTGCACGCTCCTACAAAAGAACGATGGATATTTTTCGCGTGGGAGCCAAAACACATGACCGGAGTACCACGCTCGATCACAGAGCATAAACTAAAAATCCGACAAGGGTACTCACCGATACGCCAGAAGAAGCGTGGCCAAGCCCCATAGAGGGCACGGCAATTCTGGCAGAGGTACGAAATTGGTAACTACGCGGGAATTATGCGTGAAGTCTACTACCACGACTGCTTTCTAATCCAGTAATGGTCAAAAAGCGACGTAGCTGGCGAATGTGTGTAGACTTCACCGACCTTAACAAAGCATGCCCGCAGGACTGTTATCCATTACCAGAGATAGACTGGAAAATAGAGTCCTTGTATGGATACCCGTTAAAGTGTTTTCTTCTTGACGCGCATACAAGGGATATCACCGATACGAGATGGATAAGGAAGACGAGGAAAAGACAGCTTTCCACACAAGCCAAGGCGTTTACTGTTATACAAAAATGCCATTTGGCTTGAAGAATGCGGGTGCCACCTATCGTGCGTTAGTAGACAATGCCTTTGAAAAACAGGTGGGCCGTAACCTGGAAGTCTATGTGGATGACCTGGTCATAAAAGCCATACTGGTTGAACTTGTGCGCGACATAGAAGAAACATTCAAGACTCTACGAGAGATCAACATGAAGCTAAATCCTAAGAAATGCACCTTCGGCGCTACTGAAGGCATGTTCTTAGGATACCGATAGAACTGATGGCATAAAACCTTGTCCGAAAACAAAGGCGTAATAGAACTTCCCTCACCACGACGTGAAGGAAGTCCAATCCCTCAACGGAAAACTGGCCGGCCTCAACAGGTTCCTGTCTAAATCAGCAGAAAAGTCATTGCCTCTTTTCAAAACACTCAAGAAGTGTATAAAAAAGGGTGACTTTCGGTGGACGACGGAGGCGGAAGAAGCCTTCACTACACTCAAACTTGACATCTAGCAAGCGCTCCAACACTCGTGGCACCCCGACCAGGTAAGTAGCGAACTGATCATGTATTTATCAGCGACGCATGGGGCAGTCAGCGCAGTGCTACTAACAGATAGGGACTCAGTGCAAACCCCTATCTATTTTGTCAAAGATAAAGCGCTCAAAAGACGGAGATGAACTACAGCTGCCGGAAAAGTTGGTCTTGGCGCTAGTGTTTGCCGCCAAGCGGCTGCGCCGATACTTCCAAGCGCACCCAATAGCGGTAATCACGCAGATCAGCCATCAAGCAGATCAGCTCCAAACCCGATGCGTCAGGACGACTCCAGAAGTGGAGTGTGTTGCTAGGCGAACATAACATCTCTTACAGACCACGCATACTGCAATAAAGGACAGTTCTAGACTTCATCATCGAGAAGCCGGATAATCTGACGAAGTACCTACACCAAGCGAGAAGGAACTACAAGATCCATGGATTTTGTTTACAGACGGTCCTCCTCATGCGTGGATCGGGTCAGGAGCCGCCTTATTCTCACAAACCCAGAGGGAATGGAATTCACTTACGCACTGCGGTTTGAATTTACCGCGACAAACAATGAGGCAGAATATGAAGCTCTAATCGCTGACTACGATTGCAAATCGAATGGGTGTACGTAACTTGGAAGCAAATGTGGACTCCCGGCTAGTGGCCAACCACGTGTTGGGTGAATACGTGGCCAAAGAAGAGAATATGATTCAATATCTTGAGAAGACTAAGACACTGATCAAAGGCTTCGACAGATTTACTATCAAGCAAGTCCCTAGAGGAGAAAATCGCAAGGCAGACGCACTGAGCAAGATTGCCTCGACAAGCTTCACACACTTATCAAAGCAAGTGCTGGTGGAAACACTGAAAAGCAAGTCAATATCGGAGATGGAAGTCTCCGCAGTCATAGAGGAGGATGGTCCTACATGGATGACACCGATTACGGAATTCTTAAGCAAAGGTACATTACCTCAAAACGACATAAGCTCGCAGAATACGGTGCACAGCGCAGAGATTCGAATTGCGCGACAACATATTGTACCGACGTTCTTTCCTTCAACCATGGCTCCATTGCGGCCGGCCCCCTAAAAGCAAATTACGTGCTGCGAGAAATCCATGAAGGCTCATGCAGCATGCATGCAGGACCACGGTCCGTTGTAGCACGTGCCATGCGATCAGGATACTACTGGCCAACCATGCATCGAGATGCGCTGACCTCTAAGGAAATGCAATGATTGCCAAGTTCACAGACCTGTCCCGCGCCAGCCACAGCACGAGCTAATGCCAATCACGGCGCCCTGGCCATTCTACAAATGGGGCATTGATATTGCGTGTCCTTTTCCAATAGCAACAGGCGGTCTTAAGTTTCTCATAGTGGCTATAGACTACTTCACCAAGTGGATAGAGGCAAAAGCATGGCGACAATCACCCATGGCAACCGTGTGAAACGCTTTGTCCGGACAACATTGTATGCCGCTCGGATTACCTGGTGAAATCATCTCGGATAACGAGAAACAATTCTGCGACAACCCCTTCAAAGATTGGTGCGATAAGTTAAATATCACCCAACACTTCGCGTCGGTTACACACCCGCAAACCAATGGCTTAGTAGAGCGCGCAAATCGAAGCCCGGGCGAAGGAATCAAGCGCGCCTGGACGGCACAAGGCAGTGGGTCAGAGCTTTCGCATGTCTTATGGGCACACCGCACCTCAATAAAAACCAGCACGGGGGATACCCCCTTCTCTCTAGTCTACGGGACGAAGTCTGTTATACCAACCGAGATCGGCATGCCAACTATCCGCACTGCGGAGATCAATGTAACAACAAACAATGACGAAAGACGCGTCGACTTGGACCTGCTGGAAGAAAGACGCGAACGCGCAGCCATACGGGAGGCAAGGTCGAAGTCAAAAATGAAAGGATACTATGATGCCAAAGTGCGCAATGTTTCATTCAGCACCAGCGACTTTGTCTACCGCGCCAATGAGGCGAGTCATGCAGAAGATACAGGTAAGCTCGGACCAAAGTGGGAAGGACCTTATGAGGTTACTGAAGCAATAGGCACAGCGCGGTACAGGCTACGAGGCTTAGATGGTCGTGACCTACCACGCACATGGAACATCGGCAACCTCAAGAGGTGCTACCTATAAAGAATAGCTACGGCACACGAGCACGACGCTCCGCACTTTTAGTGCCCAATAAACATTCATGTATTCTTTTTTTTATTTACCGTTTCCTTTGTATTTCTCAAAAACCTTGCAAGTATCAATAAAATACGGCGGTGCTCTAGCTAACTCCGCGACATATTTTAAAGTTGTTATCTCCATATACTGTATGTCTTAACAATTTCTTATTTTTTCTTGCCCACGATGGCGTGCATGCACCACGAATAAACCCACGATGGTAATAGGATAAGTTAACCTACTAACTAACTTGTTGAGTAAGAGGGTTGCAAACCCATCAATACTGGATCACGTATCCTTGTTAAACACCTTGTTCTCAAGACGTTGGAATAAGATATGTGCGTATCCCACGATGGATGCGCAGAAACGCATAACGTGCACGTTTAACAACTTAGGAACCGAGACACTTGATTCCTTAATGTGATATTTACAGTACGCTGTTTATCATGACACACGATGTGTGCATAAAATACTTCGAATTATTTCTCGAGTATACTATGGCTTTCATACATGCTTATGGATTACCTATATTAGCACTGGCGTACACGTTTGTTTCTTCGACAACGAAGGTATCTTTTACGCAAAACCAAACAGCTATGTATACATTACAAGTTTCAATAATACCCACAAAGAAACCGCAACTTTTATTCATAACTACGAGTTATTACAAAAGATAGTAAACATGTCACTACCACACTACAACGCTTAAGTACAGAAGTGCCAACGTGACTCGTTACTTCTTTGGCTCCGCTAACACCCTTCAACACATCTGCATCCTGACACGATACAGTGGCCACACTTACTGGCACCTCCCATCAGACTGGGCAAATGAGCTGCACCAACCCCACACAAAATGGCCTTACCTGCAATACCTTCTTTCTTAGCAAGACGGGTCGCATGCGCTTCCAAGACTTCCTTTAAAGGTACCTCTTTCTCCAAAGCAAATGGATTCTGACTATCCCTAGGACCTTGCCGCAAAGACAGTGTACTTGGAGCTGTGACTCCTAGGGCTTCAAATAAAAGTCCGGCTGTGTCTCGGCACCCTCGGTACGATGACGCGCCAAGGTCAACCCCGCCATAATTACATTTATCGGATAATCTTGATCGCGCTCAAGCTCCGAAATCATTGGGAGCTCTAAGTCCTTCATTCTCTGTATGGCAGCGACCAAGTGATCATATGACTCAGCATCATAATTTGGTACCTTCTCAATAGCGCCTCAGCAGCTCTGTTTCATGAAGCTTTTCAATTTCTTTCGACTTACCACGCTCCAGAGCGCACAGCACACGACCTGCCCAAAAGCATTGACCACCTCTGGCGATTCCAGGGTACTGAGAGCAGATAGGCGGAAACCGTGGCCTATGAGCACCTCAAGCCTCCCGCTATCATGGACATGAGCTGAGGATACAACTCCTCGTCATACTCAAGGCTAAGCTTACGCAGTTTGCCTCCGTGCCAATGACCAACTCATTATTTAGTAGCCCCAAGCTCCCCCAGCTGCGCGAACAAAGTTTCCTTACCCTCGCTCCAAATGTTTTAAGGCCCCAGCGGCACGCAGACTTATACCTGGCAGCCTCAACACGATCTTGAGTTATTTGGCACGTTAGTGCCATCTTGTCCTCGGCCTGTTTTTGAGCGTAGCCTCAGATCCCTAGCCTCGCATGGGCGCTATCCGTTGCGCCGGTGCTTGCCTTCGCCTCCAACAAAGCTATTGTTTGGTCCTTTTGTGAACTTTGGTCAATCCCACCAGATACCTCTTTCAGCTTCACAATTAGTGCAGCTGTTGTGGAGACTGCACCAATTCTTCAACCAAATGCTCAATGGGTGCATCCGCATCCATTGGTCTTCATTATCCTGCTCCCGCTCGAATGCCTGATCAGATCGGACTCGGCCTTCTAAGGGGTGACTCTATAACTCGCTCCATCCCGCGAATAATTACCACAACGCAGATTCACAACTAGCACATTCACCAAAAAAAGAAAATTATACATGGACGCACTTACTGTGGCTCAGCGTCCTCAGCAGAAGGGTGCGACGACGCTTCATCCGTGGAGGACAACTCCACAGTTAGCACCACGGGCGCTTTTTCCTTGAAGACCCAGCACCATCATCCCTTCGGATCCTTTTGCGACTAAGCACAGATTCTTCTTCTTCCTCTTCTTCCATAGGTTGGGCCACGCTACGGGCGGTGCTGCGCCACGAAAGATGGTACTCTGGGATTCGGCCTGCTTTGTAGTGGTGTGGCTTCCACAATGAGATGAACTGGTACCTGTCTCCCCCGCATTCAGCTCCATAGTACGCCCTTCGGTAGCCACTAAAATAGGCTCTTCATCATCCCTCAAAAGTCTTACTCCTGTCCTTACCGCTACGGGCTTCGCTAGCTGTACGACGGTGAATAGATCCATCTCGCAAAAACAAGACACATATACAAACAAAGTTATATAATGCGCACCTACATACGGAAGATTGTTCTTACATTATTTACATACGTAAGTACAGAGGAATAAGTACCCACCCTGGCCATTGGCGTCTAAAAGATAGGGATCTCATCTTGGGCCAAAATAATTACGGCTACCGATTCCCATATGCACCTGAAATCCCTCGTGATATGTACTAATGGGGATGCGGTTAGCATTTATCGGCCTCCGCATCCCGACGTCATAAGACCCATGCAATGGGCACTCATCCCTCTGTAATGTCCCCCGTATAAAATCATAATTCCGTGGAAAACACGTATCATCTACCCGAAGAAATACTCCCTCCAATTCCTGTGCATCTAATTTATCCGTATAACACTGCAAATATCTACCAGCGCGTTAAAAAGACACCCACCCATGAGCCCACGTAGTGTGATAAAAGGCGCGGAATAGGTGGATGGTGGGGTTAATCCCGCTGAGCAAACGGCAATTTACCTCAAAATTGGTAATTTAAATAGCCGCGCCGATACATTGCGGGTACCGCGATATGTGTAGATTATAATAGTTTAACACATCGCACGTAAAGCGCTGGGATAGGGCACACGCTGATTCGCGAATTCAATAACCGTGTGTAACCCGCAGTACACCCACTTCCCTTCGGGAAATCCGCATCATAGTGGCTTATGCATCCCAACCTACCGGATGCACATCCTCGGGTATAAAGTAACTGAGGTGAATTCCATCGACCGATCACGGTGAGGTCGGAGGTGAAGTCGCACAACGCGTTTAACCATCGTGCATTATTATTTTGTGATATAACGCACGCGCCTACCTTTGGTAGTTGGTTACTTTCGGATTACAACTCTTAGGGAACGCTTTAGAAATAGTGGATGGAGTTTTTTACTGGAGGAATCCGTGAAAATGAAACTACAAGTTATATACTCCTTTTCTTCCACACGATTGGTTTACTTTACGTGGATCCGACTTCAATCGTCTTCACCTTGTGGTTGAGATTGCTTGATGGGACAATCCAAGAATCTTTTTCGAAAGCACCTACAATTCACTTTTATGCCTGTGATGCATTGCACTATTGCGCGTATAGCCTCTTCCATACACGCTTTTCTTGTTATTTTATTTTATTTAGACTATTTGTCATTAGTCCAGCATCCGCAGCTACGCATCAAGCAAGCATACTAACGGGCGACGACGATAGTCTAAATGTCATACACCGCATCTAGGGCCCACTACTGTAGTTCGTGCGAATCGAGCCAATATCAATACGCGTTTGCTCACGAAAGCTTTGCCCCATATCTATTTACGGAATAGATATCCCATATCTTCGCAAAATAAGAAGATAATCATTCTCAACCGAATTTAGCGATACGCCATAAGCTGTGGGAAACATCGAACCAACAAGGATTCCGATGATAAAGGGAATTATATCCTCGCTTAAGGTACGACCGATAACCTAAAACTCCTAAAACCAAATGCATTACTTACCTTACGCCCAGGATAATCGGGAGCACAATCCTACCCATAAGCCTCAACGGTGTTTCGTCTCTTAGCGCAGTTTCAAGTAGCAATTCTCTCAGAATGGTAACCGGAGCCTCCAAATCGTGAACGCCCAACTTTTGTATCAACATATTCTACATTCGTGGACGTTTTAGAGATGTGCGCCTCGCAATATGTCCCTCTCACCACGGTTGTAGCATTTGATCTGCTTTGCTTGCCTCTGATTGGCATTTCTTCCACGATTCTCCATTTTCCACATAACCTCCACCTACTCCAAAGATTACCATAACCGCCCAACCATCCCTTGTTCATATCGCCTTCCTTGCACATTCCTCGCACTACAACCTTACCATCTCCGGACAAGAGCTTGATTATGTGGATTGGATGTCGTTTCGAGATTATTGTTGGTGTGTGGAGTGGAATTCAGATTTTGACTAACCATGAGAGATAGTTGATTGATGAAGTTTTCCATGAGTGTTTGAGTCGAGGCTTATATGTAGATCGAGGATGAGCTTGTAATTACCATTACCCAATGATTTGAGAAGCTTTGGTGGTAATTCCAACATTGGTGTGTAAAAGGTCAGAGAGTCATTTGACAAACTAGTTTCTCCTCGCTTAGATTTGAACTGCTCAGAATCCTTCGCTCAAACATAGCATGTCTCTCATTCCGAAGAAGGAAGGCATACAGTTGCTCATAGTTGGTGTTCTTCAATCCTTTGGTTAGCTTCACAAAGGTGACAAATTTGTGCCATTCGAGATTCATGTTGTTCACAAACTTTGAGTTCAAATTTAATATTGGCATGGTCATTTTGATATTCCTCATATCATTCACAAGCTTGTGGAATCTCATGTAATATTCATAGACACTTTCTTTCTAGTTTCATCTTAAAGTGCTCAAATTCATCATACAGCTGTATTCTCTGTCTTCCTAGTTAATCCGTAACCTATATAGCATCTTGACATTATTCCAAACTGCCTTGGCTTCAGTGTTGTGGTTGATAAGCTTGTAGATATCTTTGAAGACCCGGTATAATGTTTGAAGCCCTCGATATCAAAGCATCGAATCTCTTTTTCTCCTTATCATCGAAGCTCATCATATGTCTTTGGTCCGGCCCAATCCAAAGATCATAGTTCCATCTGCAGCAGATTTAGTATGTCTCGGGTTGTCTCCACTTGATGTCCTTCATCAATCGACTTGGAGAATGTTGACTCCATTTTCTTTTCCCTGCACAATACAACCTAATTCGTTGAGCCCATGACTCATAGCGGGTTTCGCATGCATGGTGGACGATGTCCGAACCAAATTGCTTGAACGCCCCGCCACAAGAGAGATGATTGTAGGCACGCTGGTAGACATGTCTAGGAGAATTCACGGATTTTATAACTCTATGATTAAACCAAAATAGATTCTTTCACGGTATTTTACTAAATCAAGAGAAAACCGTATTAGAAACAAATATTAACCAAGTCGCTATAACCCTTGAACTAAGTCGCTAAAGCAAAAGCTGGTAAGTAACTCGCTAAACCTCAAGTCGCCGTGAATCAAGTCGCTAAGCCCGCATCTCCAAGTCACGCTGGAACATAAGTCGCTAAAGCACCAAATCGCTAAGGCATAAAGTCGCTAAAGAACAACTCGCTAAGTATCCAAGTCGCTAAGAAACTGTCGCCGAACACAAATCGCGCATAAAGATCAAATCGCTATAGACAAAGTCGCTAATAGAACAATTCGCCAAGAACTATAAAGCCAAGTCGCTAGAAATAATAGAAACAAGTCGCTAACTCAACCAAGTCGCTAGCCGAAGTGGAACCTCCACTAACTTGTACTGTTTGTCGGCTTGTCTCAATAGACAAGTCGCATTTACTTAAACTATAACTCGCCGGAAATTACTAAAGCAAGTTGCTATTTAGAAAAACACTCGAGAGACACAAGTTAAGTTGAAAAACTTCAAAACCACACTTTTCAATCCAAAACAAGCCCAACCACGATGATTCAAGCTTTCCAAATCAAAACCCAAGCACTTACAATGATTCTAAACACAAAAGTACACTCAAAATTCAAACTTTAACACAAGAAATGATCCAAATGATGCAAAAACCACTAAACTTTTTCAAACCCAAAAACCATATAAAACCACTAGAAATCCAAGGATATGTAAGAGGGATAATCAAACCATGGCTCTTGATACCATTTGTAACATATTGGATTTCACAAACACATCAAATCATGATCAAATGGGGCGTATGCAATAAGGTTTTAGAGAGAGAAATAGTTAAAGGTTTGGGAACTTATTGAGAGAAAATGAAAGTATTATTATGAGCTCCAACCCTCTACCTTAGGAGGTAGAGGGTATTTATATTCTTACATAAAACGCCACTTACGGGCTGTGGATCAAGCATACAGTGGGTAAAGACCCATCCGTCCTCCACGGTGTTACTTAACTAAATACTACTTAACATTAAATAACTGCGACTACGAGCTTTCTAACGATTACATATACTTGAGGTGACCGACACTTTAATAACTGGATTTACTAAATCCTAACATTATAGGCGTTTAGTTCAGAAATAATAGAATCATCAGGGGCACATGGAGTGAATTCATCAAAAATATAGTCATCATTGACTGCAGAAAATGCATTAATTGATACAATTTCACTTTCATTTTGTTTCACATATTGCTCATATGGGACAACATTGATATTACCCATATTTTCAATATCTGATTCAATAATTTCAGTTGATTGTACTTTGTCATGCATCTTTTGCACATCAACATCATCGTATAGTTTTAATACCTCTGAGATGATAGATTCCCTGGAAGGAGTGGCCTGTTTAGGTGAAGAAGCCCTTGGAGTTACCATTGGTGAGATATTAGCCATGAAGATGGTCCGCGGCAGCTTGGTTCATCGTCAACATCTGAATCAAATGCATCACAGTCTGCGACTTGAAATGCATTGGAATTGTTCTCACCTATACCCTCACTGTTGTTCATCCACATCACATCATAAGTTCGGCATTTCCCGCCAGAAATAGCAATTCTTCCTCATTCAGCATTGCTCCACTGTCTTGAGCTTGGACCGCAGAGATCTCTTATCCCTGAAGTACTCTACATTTTGTGGACGTTTTGGAAGAGTGCAATTCCTTGCGATGTGTCCTTCTCCACCACAGTTGTAACATTTAATGGGCTTTACTTGACCTTGAGCCATGTTCCTTCCACGATTCTGATTACCCATATATCCACCACCACCGCCAACATTCCCATATCCAGACCAAAGATTCCCATATCCGGCTCCAACATTCCCATATCCAGATCCAATGTTCCCTTGCTCATTATGTGGAAGGTATGCATTTTGTCTTCCTTGCACATTTTGCACCACTATCATTCCTTCTTTAACAGTAACATGATTGTGAAGATTTGACGCAGTTCTGAGATGATTGTTGGTGTGTGGGGTGAGATTCAAGTTTTGCTTGACCATAAGAGCCAGTTGATTGACAAAGTGTTCCATGACCGCATCGTGTTGCTTATACCTGGATCAGGAATGAGCTAGTGGTTACCATTTCCAGTAGCTATGACTTGTGATGCTTTGGTAGTAATCCCTACATTGGTGTAGAATACAGTTGAGTCATTTGAAGAGCTTGCATCACCAGCATTGGTCTTGAACTTTTCCATGATCATTCGCTCAAAAGAAGCATGTTTCTCATTATGTAGTAAATAAGCATACGCTTGCTCATAATTGGTGTTCCACAATCCTTTGTTAAGTTTGACGCATTGACAAAAATTTGTGCCATTCGGGGATTCATGTTGTTCACAAACTTTGAATTTAGCTGGATATTTGGCATTGTCATTTTGATATTCCTCATGTCATTCACGAGCTTGTGGAACCTCACATAGTATTCAGTGACATTTTCTCCTTGGTTCATCTTGAAGTTCTCAAAATCATCATACAGTTGAGACTCTCTGTCTTCTTTAGTTAATTCTGAACCGGAGAGAAGCATCTTGACATTGTGCCAAACTGCTTTGGCTTCAATGTTGTGATTGATTAACTTGTAGATGTCCTTTGGTAGACCCTGAAGTACAATGTTTGAAGCCCTAATATCGATCGTATCTCTTTTCTCTTTGTCAGTAAGTTCATCATATGTTTTTGGTCTATCCAATCCTAATGTCACCGAGCCATCGCCAGCAGTTAGCTTGAGTATGTCTCGTAGTCTCAACTTGGTACGGTCCTTCATCAATTGATTTGAGAATGTTAACCCCATTTTCTTTACCCAAGCAATACAACCTAATTCGTTGAGCCCATGAGTCATAATCAGCCTGTCTAGCATAGGTGGACGAGTATCGGATCCAAAGAAGCTTGAACGCCTTCAAAGAATGTAAGAGATGATAGTAGGTACATTGGTAGACATGATTACTGATTCTACGGGATTTTAAAACTCTTTGATTAAACCGGGAAATAGATTCTTTCACGAGATTTTACTAAATCAAGAGAAAACCGTAAAACGTAACACGAAGAAAAACACTAAATCTCAATAAACAAATCGCTCAAAGTGACAAGTCGCCCCAAAATTAAACAAATCGCCAAAAAGACAAGTCGCTCCAACTAACAAATCGCTTATACTGACAAGTAGCTTGATAAGACAAATCGCTTAAATAATCAACTCGCTTCAATAAGCAAGTCGCTTAACCATACAAGTCGCTTAAACCAACAAACCTCTTAAATGACAAATAGCTTAACCAAGACAAGTCGCTTAAACTACAACTCGCTTAAATAAACAAGTCACTTAAAGTGACAAATCGCATAAATCGCACAAGTAAAACCACTAGCTTGACAAATCGCTTAAACAAGCGATTCTCAACTGACACAAATCGCTTCCAATAGAGGACAAATCGCTCGTCAGAACACCTTTACGAGACACAAATCGTAACCTTTAAAACAACAAAAACGCCATTTTTAAATCCAAAAACAATCCAACCACAGTGATTCAAGCCATCCAAAACACAACCTAACCACTTATGATGATTCTAAACACAAAAGTACAATCAAAATCCAAACTTTAACACTAGAAATGGTCCAAATGATGAAAATACCACTAAACTTTTTCAAACCCAAAAACCATATAAAACCACTAGAAATCCAAGAACATGTAAGAGGGATGATCAAACCATGGCTCTTGATACCATTTGTAACATATTGGATTTCACAAACACATCAAATCATAGTATATATGGGGCGTATGGCTTAGGGTTTAGAGAGAGAAAGTTAAGAGGTTTAGGAAGCTTAGTGAGAGAAAGAAAAATCTTATTATGAGCTCCAACCCTCTACCTTGGGAGGTAGAGGGTATTTATAGTATCTTACAAAATACGCCCCACAGTGCGTGGATCGTGCAGACATAGGGTAAAGACCGTCCGGGTCCTCCACGCTGTTACTTAACTAAATACTAACTGACATTAAATAACTACGACTACGAGCTTTCTAACGATTACATATACTGGAGGCGACCGACACTTTAACAACTGGATTTTCTAAATCCTAACAACGTAACTCGTATATTTAGATACGCCGTAATTAATAACTTGGGCGCGAAGTTGTTAAAGTCCAGGGACTAAAAGCGATAAGATATTATGAAGTTTATTAATTTAAAGGACCAGAGATAAAATGATGAAAAACGACAAGGGGCTGAATATGTCAATTTTATACACATTTTCATGTGTAGTTAAAGATGAAAAGTAAGACAAGGACCAATGTTGCAACATAGTGAAAGATGAAGGTTTAGGAGTAAAGTTACTATAATATAAATAGAACATGTATGCGTAGGTTATTATGATCAATGGGTGGTTTTTGGTTTTTGTTTGACTGCCGACAAAAAAGACAAGAGTAGCAGCAGCGACTGGTTTCGAAGCAGTACTCAACTAGGGGATCGATAGCATTTATTTGGCACGATATGTAATCACTTTTCGACTCTTTTTATTAATTTGGTTTCATCATTTAATGATATTAATTTTGATTCTTAATTAATTGTTTGTGCATTGATTCTTATTGTGTTCTAATTAATTGATTATTAATTTATTATTAGCCAATTAATTATCGATGTTTATTCCTAGTTTATTTATTGTTTTATATGTTTGTCTAATTTTTCATTCCACTAGAGTATCTTTGTAATGTGGAAACTACATGTTAGCCTAGTTTTGATTCTTCTATTATTATGTTTTCGCATTTATTATTGTTTCTAGTGTATGCATGCGTAGTTTGTTGATAGTTACCTTGGTCTTGATAGTCTTGAAGGGTGGTAGTACCTACTTCTTTAGGAGAATTGACCAAAGGACCCTAGAGGAGGAAGTTGCGAGAATAAGTAAGAACTGACCATGGAGCAACCTATTCCTTGTGTGATCTAAGATGCTAGCGCCCGGATCACCTTCATTTTGGATAGACATAAGAGATTGGGGATGTGTGTTTAAGATGCTAGCGCCCTGGCACACTGTTACGAATCTCGCATGTAGCGGAACTTAATGACTGTCAATAGGTTTCCGAATGATCTTAGGTGACCAATAATCACCTTGGTGAGGAATCTAGGAACCATAGGTCGGGCCGAATTGACCGAAGGAGGACCGACAAATTTAAACCCCACTTGAAGCAGGTATCTACTAACTTTTAGAACCCATGTATTGCGAAAGAAAACACCGGCACTTAATGACTTAGCATAGCTTACCAGAGACCTCCCATTTTGAAGGGTAATACCTTTGATATGAGTAGGGGCTATGTTTAATAGGGTAGAATATTGACCAAAGGAGTTTACCGAACCTTGTCACGATTCATTCATGGATGATCACGGTTTGAGAATTGTGTCACTATCTTTCCCATTAGCTTGTTTACCAAAGAACCTTCCCAATTGATCATGTGACATATTATCAATTAAACGTATCATTAAAACTTATATTATGTGACAATTTAATTAATTAGACATCTAGGAATCAACCGTTCTTGGGAAGACCTCGGTCTTACCATTCCCTCACTACATGCGACCGGGTACACTGCCCGTTAGTGCATTAGGTAGGCCATAGGTAGACGAGTAATTATAAATGTAAAACCTAGTCAGAAATCTTGCATCACCACCTCCTATCATGTATGTATGCTCAGAATATTCCAGGTGTATTGCCACCCTTACTCCTTCCGGAAACTGCGGTTGGCCTTCTGGTTGCTCGACCATCTGGACTTCTAGTGGCCTCGCCTTTTCACTTGGTATGGTTTCTATTCCAGCTTTGTTAAGGAATTTCATGAGGTCGTGTGTAGTTAGTACGACGGCCCCTAAGGCCCATATTCCCGGCCTGCCTAGTATCCCATTGTATTGTGACGGTGATCTGACAACTACGAAGTTCATCCACACCGTTGACTGGTAAGGGTATTGTCCCAAGCACACCTTCAGTGACACTTTTCCTATAGACCATGATGTTTCCCTTGAGAAACCCACTAGCGGGGCAGTCGTCGGCACAAGAGATCTTCTCACTTCAGGTCTTAATTGTAAGAAGCAATGTTCGTACAGTATTTCCGAGGTGCTCCCCCCGTCCACGTACATTCTGTGGATATCATAGCCGCCTATTTTAGCACATACCACCATCGGGTAATGTTTCATGTCTATCGCGGCAAGCGGGGGAAAAGTGATGTCTTTCTAGGGTAGATGGTTTCCTTCATTACTAGGACGTGTACTCCTTTGCCATTGCTGCACCATAAAGATGGCGACTCCTTTATCTTTGGCCACGGGCTCCGGCTTTTCCTAGCTTTACTAGTGTTTGCTTTCTGGTTACTTTGCTTAATCTCCTTCACCAAGTAGGACAGGTGTCCGGATCTTACCGCCTCTCCAATTTGCTTTCTCAAATATATACAATCGTTTGTGTCGTGGACCTTGTCCCCATGGAATACACAATGCAGCTTTTTGTTTTTGGACTCCGGTGGTCTGGCCATTGGAGGCGGAGGAACGAAGCTTCCCTTGATGGGTTCCATAGCTAGGATCTCCTTAGGGGTTTTTATTAACGGAGTGAATCGATCATACTTCCGTCCTAGTCTTCTAGGGCGCCGTTCATGGCCATCCCGTCTCTCTGGTTTTACCTCGTTATGCTGTCTGTCCGCTTCCAGTTGCCTCCAGCTAGGACTTTTCTTCTTACATTGCGTTGGTATCGCTTTTTCTCCCTGGATGAATGCCTTTGTTACACTCATCATCTCATCCACTGTCTTTGGGATGTTGTCGTTCAACCCTTTTATCAGTCCCGGGTTGGTTATCCCATGCATGAATCCGGAGATTCTCATGCATTCTAGGGCTCCTTTCACCAGGAGACTTTCACTGGTAAAACGTTCTATGAAGGCTTCCGTTGACTCACCCTCTCTATGTTTGATGTAATGGAGTTCCACCAGATCCTTAGTGTACCACTTTTGTGGTAGGTAATATGCCAGGAACTTTTTTCAGAGGCTTTCAAAGTTATCGATACTCTCCGGCTCAAGCTCATCGAACCACAGGCGGGCGGAACCCATTAGAGTTAAGTTGAACATATGGCACCATGTTGGCATAGACCACCTTTCTACTCTTGTCGCGGTTGAGAAGTTCTTCAGATATCCTTTGGATCTCCCGTACCGTCGTACGTTTTTACATTCGCAGGCATTCGTATCTGCTTTGGGAATACAAAGTCGTTGATGCGCTTTTTGAATGGGGTGGTTGATTCTTCGATGTAGGGTTGGGACAAGTTGCTTTCCCCCTTTCCTCTGACTTCCTTATCATTCTTTTTCAGTTTTTTCCTTCGGATCTCCCTTAACTCCCTGAAGGGTCCGTGTCGCTGTACTCTCTGCGACAGCTAGGGCTTCGACGCTTTCGCACCTTTCCTCTCTCCTGGGAGCTGGAGTACGCAACATAGTCGCTAATAAGCTTATGACCTTCTCTCTTTCTACGCTCTTGTCTCCTTGTTCCTAATCTTGAGAACACACTCTCAGACCGCGAGCGGCTAGGTGTTCTTGACCTACTTTGATTCCCTTCTCGACTTCTTGAAGCCAAGCCTAGCCTCGAGAACATACTTTTTGAGGGTGAAGGAGTTCGGTCTTACTTCTTATTGCTAGCTCTCTTTTTCTTTCTCCTCCTTGACCCTTGCGGATCTTTTTGCAAGGATGCGGTTTCAGTGTCTTGCTCGGTGTTAACACCGTAGCTTAACCAACTTCTCACATCCTTCAATTTTTCTTTTTGGGCTCTTTCCGCCATGAAAGGTAAGAGTTGTTCGTAATACTTTTGGCAAAACTCTCGTACTACCTCCGGTGGAGCAAAGCCTGGTGGGTAATCATGTTGGTTTTCCCCTCAGGTGGCTGTATTCCTAACGGAGCCATCAGCGTTACGGGGGGTGTCTTCTACAGTAGGACTTTTGTTCATAGGACGCAGTTGTGTCATGGTCCCACGAATGGCGCCACTTGATGAACCAAGAATTAGCGGGTAATATTAGTTTACTTAAATCTTGCGAGGATTGCTCCTCTACTCTTAACTTTGGGATGATTCAATCGCTTGAACCTGCTAAGAAAGATACACCGTTAGTCTCACCGTGGGAGGGGCTCCCACGGTCAACCTCGGACGTGAGAGTAAGTATATGTTTATGGAGGAATAAGTACGAGTGAGAGCTGATCAAAGATATGTGTTAACCTTCAATGTCAAATACCTTGGTATTTATAGGCGAAGTTTTTTGGCATTTACTTGTGTATCACAAGGAGGTGATACAATCTATTATCCAGTGGATAATAGATTAACTCTGTCGGAGACAGGGACGTGAGGTCTCGATGTCCGAGCCTAACCGTCTAATAAGTTGACTCATGCCTCTTTGGGATTCGTGCTATTTTGTGGTGTATGAGGTTTTGCTTCTTTAAGGTGATGCCAGACACATGCCTCAACCCCATGGGAGATTCCTTTCCACTTCAGGTGGGTCACGTGATTGGTGACTTGGACTCCACTCCACAGTGCTGAGTCCGGACGGTCGGGAACATGCCCATACGAAACCGCCCACATCCTCCGAACCCCGGTGGGTCTAGGAACTAATCCCTTCTCGTCAATAGTGGTTGTATGTTTGGCAGTTGTTCCCCCATAACGTGTTGCTGGTACTATGGTCGGACCAAATGATACCCGGGGCCCCCTGGACCGCATGTCGCAGTTAGCCTTAGAGTGGTATATCCTCCATATACGTGATCAGTGGCAAAAAACACAGGCTCCATTGCAAGCACCACAATAGATCTCCTTCTTAGCCCTGCCTGCATAAAATTACTCAATACTTATTAATTTTTACTGGATTTATCTGCAAATCAAAAATATTATCTTTTTCGAATTTCTTCGAGTAAAAGAATGAATTATCTTAATCCCAATTACATTATCAACAATACTATCCCATAGATAGAGGTAATTTTCAATAGGAGTAATGACTAAATCCAAAGCAAAGTAGTGGTACACCTCTACAAAAGCAGGGAGTGCGACGTTGTATTTGGTCATCTCTGGTTAAAATCTAATATGATCCTGGTTTAATGCAATACCTGCAGAGCCAACTCCAGCCAATAGCTTTAAATTTTCCATTAAAGTAATCATCAGAGTTAATTCCTTTCCCTTCACATTGTATTGCACCTGATTTTACAAATGAATACAAAATTTGCAAAGGAACAATTCACAACTTCCTGGAGATCAGCGTTTTGATGGACAAAACTTCATCTTACACTTTGACTTTTATAATCATACAAATTTGACTAGTCTAAGTATCAAAAGTCAGAATGCATATCTATTCTTGAAATGGAAAAATATGTAGTAACAACCATAGCTTTTCCATCACAATCAGGGTAAACTAGCTATTTGCCTTTGTGCTGCTTTATGTGTCATGTATAGCCTGTGAAACCATGATTAAGCATCTATTCTGAGGACCAAAATAAGCTTCACAAAGCTTAATATAAACATTCAAGCTTTTCCATCGACTAAAATGACCCTTTTGTTGTTATAAGATTATTAACGCTAATAACCTTAGGAGAACTATAGTTTCCACATTTTAATCCTTAAAGTTTAACATAAATTTATTAGTATCCGCATAAATCACACAGGCATGCATGTAAAAGGATAAGAGAGTGTAAACTAGATTTCTGATGTACATAGGTGTATTGGTGTTTATGTCATTGACATATATGATCATGCCCCAGGAAAGTTCGAAACTTCATTCCCCCATCATACATGACAAGGTCTTTGGTTTTGAGAAAAATGTATATGTTGATGATTAAGAATAAAAATCAAGGGTAATACGTATCCATATTATGTTTTTACAGTATTATTGACAATTCTGGTTAAAAATTGTGGATCTGGTAACATTGGGATGTCATGTTGGTGTTTTGTTATGCTGGAATTTGATTTATTTTCAGTTTGTCCAATCAAACATTATTGTCGTCTTCGTTTCTATGTCCCCAACCAGCTCTCAACTTCCATGTTGTTCATGGTTTCCAGCAATCGCATCATTTGGATATATAGCAAACTAGAAATGTAGTATAAATATGGTTGGAATGGGTTAGTAATCCATAGCTTACCTGTAAAATAGTAACGTAAATCAGGTTGTACCTTTCCCGCTTCTGCGTCTTGCTTCTTGCTTGTAGTCTCACTTATATAACGCTTTTAACGAACAATATGAACCTCCAAGACATCATGAGAAAGCTATATATTATTATGTTTATGTTTATAATTAAGGTATTGTAGCAGCCGTGTTTACCTTTCTACAGATCATAACTCCAAATTTCACAATCTATTCTGCAGATTCTGACCAATAAATGATTTTGACTTCTATGTCAAACTTCCTCCCAATAGAAGAGTCTCTAAACCATTGTTTGCCAACGATGTAGAAGGCAGAAGCTCAAAGATCTACAACATGAAAACAGTTACCAAAAGAGCAGAATCTACAATGGATTCACCTGTTGAACATTCAAGATAACTAGAATTTCGTGTTTTAGGAAACTCTGTATCGTGACGATTATACTTTCGAGTTTTGTATGTTCATCAATACATTTTACATACAACATTATCAAATTGAGATTAAGAACCCCAGCCTTTAACGACTGACATAAGAAAGTCAAACTTGCTCCAAATATAAAAATAAGCATCGTGAAGCTTGTTTCACCATTGCTAAAGCTCAAAGATCTAAAACATAATAACAGTACCCAAAAGAGGTGAAATGGAAGTGGTATTCATTTTGTGTATATATTTGGTGCAATCTTTCAACATTTCCAATCAAGTTCCTCTAATAAAAACAAACACAACAGTTGATTGAACCATCTAACTACCAATTGCTACAATTTTACAATAAAACATAGATCAAACAAAACCATTAAATCACGGCTACCATGTTCACCATATCTTCTGGTGAACTCACCAAACCAATAAGAATCAATTAAATCCAATTTATCCCGCGCCGTCTATGGTTTTTTTGGGAGGGTAAACTAGTAATAATGTATCTAACTTATTATTTAGTGCAGTGAGCATCGGTACCTTGTTGCACACAGTGAGTGTACCCAAGGCCATGAAGAAATTGCCTAATCTCTTTTGAACTGCTATTACTAGCTTGCAAAAGTCTCTCGTCTTCCTCATATATCAAGTAAGGAGCTTCACCTTTCTTTCTTGATAGCAACTTTTCCGCCCCTTTTAATACATGTAACTCCCAACCCTGGACATCTATTTTTATAAGCAGCACAGGTTCGTTCTCAGGAATCACAAGATCAAGTGGTACTGTTCTTACTTGAAGTTCAATTGCTTCGTTTGATTTGAAAGCCAATTTTGCACCGCTGGCTGAAACTGCACTGTTGTCTAGCCGTCCAACCAACTATAATGAATACAAAGTTTAAACGTTAATACGGTACATTTAGCAAATATGGAGGTATTCTGTTTTGAGCATGATTATGTGCAACAAACAATCAGAGGTAATAGATGAATGGAATGCAGAATATAGTTTTTTGATAAGTGTCTGATGTATGAAGATAAACACTTCTTTAATTGTTTGGCAACTTGTAATCAGAGGATTTATGGGGTGTTAGTAATTACTTACCTAGGAAGCACGGACACGGCAAAAACCTCGGCGTGGCAGTGTCGGACACGGACACGGCTCGGACACGGCTCGGACACGCACGTGCCGTGTCCCACGTGTGATTCGATCTGGACACGTTTTTGGACACGGGTTGGACACGGGTAGGACAAAAACAATTTATGAACAGATCGAGTAAAGCATATCGAGTTAAGTACCAAAGCAATTTCAAGGAAAACAAATCCGTTTCATAAACAGATTCGTTCTTGTTGGTGTGTAAATGATGGGTTGGATGTGGGTTTTTCTATTGGAGGGAGGATAGATTCGTTCTTGTTGAAGCAATTACATTGAGTTTGTGTTTATGTTGGTATTTTTTATGGGAGGGTGAAGAGAGAGAAATGAGATGGGAAGGAGATGATGGGAGGTTGGATATAATTTTTTAGGGATTTAAGGTTATTTAGGGTTATGGGTAAAATATCTATAATACCCTTTTGGCTATATTTTTTATTTTCAGTTTTGTTGTTACTTTAACTTTGATCTCAATTATATATATATATATATATATATATATATATATATATATATATATATATATGCTTAATTTTTGCTTGTATTAATATCTTGCCTATATTTATTTCTCATTATTTATTGAAAACAGATTTAATTACATAAAGTTGTTAACCATTATATAATACACAACAATTGACAATCCTTCACAAAATAAGAACACAATGGGACCCAAAAAGAATCAGGACCCACAAAAATAAACAAGGACTCACAGCTTTTAAGCACAAATTATAGCTAATATATTCCATATATATATATATATATATATATATATATATATATAAATTCCCGTGTCCACGCCGTGTCCGTGTCCTATATTTTTAGATTTTGCCGTATCACCGTGTCCGTGTCCGTGTCGGACACCGTGGCCGTGTCCGTGCAACCTAGTTACTTACTAAAATTGCTTTTTCACTTATTATTTTTTACGAAAAAAGCAGTTTAATATAAGTAGCTCCAAAATTCTTATTCTGAACAGCTCATTTCACTTGTAAAGAAGCAGATAAAACAGTTGAAATTGATGGCAAGACGCAATGAGCCGATGAACACACTCAAACAGCTTATATGATGTATCCGAACACAATAAGCAGATATCTAGTATTAATTTGCAAGCCCAAACACTCCTAAAAGTATATTGACCCTATATATCTATACAAACGCTATATGCAAACATGATAAACTGATTATCTATTGACTTGAAAATGCAATGATCAAATGTCTCCTGATCTACTGGCATTTTAGTAACTAAAGATCACAGATTATTTTAAATCAGACATACCAAATAACGATCACAACGGACTTCACTTCTTTCCAACAAAATCAATCATCTTTTTCACATACCAAATAACGAAGATAAACGACATTTACAATTAACCATAACACGATACCTTATGAAAAGTAATATTCCCAACACGATCAGACGTAGCAGCTTCAAAAACCGTAACCAGCTCCCCAACTCTATTAAAATAAATCCCATTACAAATACTCTGCAAATTCTCAAAAACCGGCTCAAACGAGTAAACCCGAAAACCCATAACAGCAGCAGCAAATGTAGCCATACCTACATTGGCACCCACATCAACAAAAACACCATTTTTACCCTCACTTCTCATCTTTTCCAACACTTCCTGAACCTTGACAGATATCCCAGGTGTCCTAAACAATTTACCCTTTAATAACCTAACAATATTCTTATGTGGCTTTTCGGGCAATGTTCCGAAATCGGATAACGAGTATAAAAAAGGGTACTTTACGTTTTCAACTAAGTTGGCTATAACTGGGTGTTGTTGGGGTGAGCTGTAGCAGTTAAAGGGTTGGATTAGTGAATTTGGTATTAGGGTTTTGAAATTAGGGTTAGGGTTAGGGTCTGAGGAGAGGTAGAAGAAAGTAAGGATGATGAGAGAAGTGGAGAAGATTAGGAAAAGGGTTTTGGGTGTCGAGAATTTTATGGATCTGTTGTCTCTTTTCCATGCATTTGCCATTGGGATTTTATGGTTTTTGAGTTATGGATTTGAGTTTGATAGATTGGATCTTGAGGGGGGAGAGGGTGGGAGTTGAGGTGAAGCTTTTTTATGTTCTTCAGCTGAAGTCAGTTTCATTTTCTTCTTTTTTTTTTTAAAGTGCAGAAGCAACGGCATTTAATAGCAGCAGATAATGTATGACAGCCGAATAAAGAACGTTAGGATGATATGATGCCTAGTGAGTTATAAAAAGATAATGTGCTTGAAGAAAGATTATTGGTGATAAACATCAATTAAACTGAATGAAAATAATATAGGTTATGGGTTATATAAGACGAATATAATAATAAAAGACGTTAAACTTTATTGGGTGCTAGGATGCATTATAGTGAAAAATCGTTTAGATAAAAGTTTATGCTATAAACGAAAATAATAAAAGTTTGAAGATTAACGGATTAAACATAATGTTTTGAAACCCGTTCGACCCGGCAGTTTCAACCGTTATTGAACCGCCTGGCCGTCGAAATGCGTTTGATTTAAACCGAAGTCAACCCGCCGGTTAGTTATCCCGGTCAACCCGGTTTTCGATGTGTGAATACTTTCGTTTTGAAATATATGTTTTCAACATTTCTTTTTTTAGTTTCAACTTTTCAATTCTTACTTTTTTGTTTTTCCTTTATATATAGTAGCAGGGTATCGCCGCATGTTTGGCGGTGAGTACATTCCTGTGACGATTAACCGGATAAATAGATCTCGATGAGACATAATTCCACCAGTTTGTATCGGTTTTAACGGTCCCCTCTCTGTTCATTTTCGATGGCTTTTATTGGTTAAATTGCAACCGTGGCGACACCGGTTCCTGGTTGAACCATTTGGTTCGATCCGGTTTTCAAAACTATATATACCATCAACTTGTTAGTTTGTATGAAGCTTTGTGTGTTTTATTAATTTGTATAATGTGTATAATAACATATACTTTTCATTTTTTGGTGTTTTAAAAATAACATTAATTAGTGTGTTTAATTATTTTATATTTTGGATTATGTTGTAGCTTGTTTAAATCGTAGCTTGTTTAAATTGTACATTGTAAAAATTTTATTATACTTTTTAATAAGAATTGTTTTAATTGGTTGTTTTTAATTTGGTATATATGCTTTTATTTGGCTGTACGATGTGAATAAATACTTGTACTTTTAAGTAATGTAGTGTTTTTATAAGAGTATTAATTACACTATGCATTTTTCCCACATTTGACTTTCAAGTTTTCACTTTTCAAGGTTTGACCATACACTCATTATATGTAGTATAGAAGTGTTTTAATTGGTTGTTTTTAATTTGGTTGTACAATTTGAATAAATACGTATACTTTTAAGTAATGAAGTGTTTTTATAAGAGTATTAATTACACTATGCATTTCCCTCACCTTTGACTTTCAAGATTTCACTTTTCAAGGTTTGACCATACACTCATTATATGTAGTATAGATATAGATATATACTAGCTTAAAGACCTGGATTCAATGGGTTTTTTAAATAATGAAAATGACATAATAAGAAAACAACGAACCTAAACATTTCATTAATATATGAAAGAAACAATGAGATAATACATGAATTATTCGATAATCAATTAAGTTTGTAACAATTAAAATAATAAATGTCCATGCATTGTCGTCTCCAAATTTGACGGTCTTAAATAGCAAACGACGTATGTGAGCGCTAATCGATTTAATAGAAAATGTCCATTTCGTGCACACGTAAAAGTCCATAGAAAATGTAAGTAAAAGTAGGTTGTGATTCATAATATATCTTAAGCTTATATTCAAAATCAATTAATCACTCCTACAACCCGTTTCATTAAAGTTAAATATCTTACGCTTATATTCAAAATCATTTAAGCACTCCTACAACCTGCCTCATTAGAGTTAAATATCTCACGCTTATATTCTAAATCATTTAATCACTTTACACATATACACACCCCTAAATACGATGGTAGTTCTTAAAAGAAACATGGAATATCTTCTAAATCACTTTCCATCAAGCTATTGCAGCTGAATAACTTACACTTATATTAAAAATCACTTAATCACTCCTATAACCGTTTTATTACAGTCGAATATCTTACGCTTATATTCAAAATCACTTAAACACTCCTACAACTTGTTTCATTGGAATTAAATATCTTACGCTTAAGTGAATAATGTGTATTAATAGTTTCGTTTTGAAATATATGTTTTCAACATTTCTTTTTTTAGTTTCAACTTTTCACTATTTACTTTTTTGTTTTTCCTTTATATATAGTATAGCAGCGTATCAGCACGTTTCGGCGGTGGGTACCCTGTGACGATTAACCGGATAAATAGATCTCGATGAGACATAATTCCACCTGTTTGTATCGGTTTTAACGGGTCCTCTCTAGTTTATTTTCGGATGGCTTTTATTGGTTAGCCGAACCGGTGGGCGACACCGGTCCTGGTTGAACCATTTGGTCCGATCCGGTTTTCAAAACTATATATACCATCAACTTGTTAGTTTGTATGAAGTTTTGTGTGTTTTATTAATTTGTATAATGTGTATAATAACATGTACTTTTTATTTTTTGGTGTATTAAAAATAACATTAATTAGTGTGTTTAATTATTTTATATTTTGGATTATGTTGTAGCTTGTTTAAATCGTAGCTTGTTTAAATTGTACATTATGAAAATTTTATTGTACTTTTTAATAAGGATTGTTTTAATTGGTTGTTTTTAATTTGGTAGATATGCTTTTATTTGGCTGTACAATGTGAATAAATACTTGTACTTTTAAGTAATGTAGTGTTTTTATAAGAGTATTAATTACACTATGCATTTTTCCCACATTTGACAAGTTTCACTTTCAGTTTCACTTGGTTTGACCATACACTCATTATATGTAGTATAGAAGTGTTTTAATTGGTTGTTTTTAATTTGGTTGTACAATTTGAATAAATACGTATACTTTTAAGTAATGAAGTGTTTTTATAAGAGTATTAATTACACTATGCATTTCCCTCACCTTTGACTTTCAAGATTTCACTTTTCAAGGTTTGACCATACACTCATTATATATAGTATAGATATAGATATATACTAGCTTAAAGACCCGTGGATTCACGGGGTTTTTAAAGAAATATGAAAATGACATAATAAGAAAACAACGAACCTAAACATTTCATTAATATATGAAAGAAACAATGAGATAATACATGAATTATTCGATAATCAATTGAGTTTGTAACAATTAAAATAATAAATGTCCATGCATTGTCGTCTCCAAATTTGACGGTCTTAAATAGCAAATGACGTATGTGAGCGCTAATCAATTTAATAGCAAATGTTCATTTCGTGTAACACGTAATAGTCATAGAAAATGTAAGTAAAAGTAGGTTGTGATTCATAATATATCTTAAGCTTATATTCAAAATAATTAATCTACAACCCGCTTTTCATTAAATTTAAATATCTTACGCTTATATTCAAAATCATTTAAGCACTCCTACAACCTGTCTCATTAGAGTTAAATATCTCACGCTTATATTCTAAATCATTTAATCACTTTGCACATATACACACCCCTAAATACAATGGTAGATCTTAAAAGAGACATGGAATACCTTCTAAATCACTTTCCATCAAGCTATTGCAGCTGAATAACTTACACTTATATTAAAAGTCACTTAAACACTCCTATAACCGTTTCATTACAGTCGAATATCTTACGCTTATATTCAAAATCACTTAAACACTCTTACAACTTGTTTCATTGGAATTAAATATCTTACGCTTATATTCAAAATCATTTAATCACTCCTACAACCTGTTTAATTTTAGGTGTTTACCATCTCCTTCAACCCGTTTCATTTTAGGTGTTTACCATGTATTAATGCATGAAGATAAAAGAGACATGGCATACCTTCTAAATCACTTTCCTTCAAGCTATTGCAGTTGAATATCTTATGCTTATACTCAAAATCACTTAATCACACCTACAACCCGTTTCATTACAGTTAAATATCTTACGCTTATAATCAAAATCACTTAAGCACTCCTACAACTTGTTCATTACAGTTAAATATCTTACGCTTATATTCAAAATCACTTAATCACTCTTACAACCCGTTTCATTTTAGGTGTTTACCATCTCCTACAGCCCATTTCGTTTTAGGTGTTTACCATGTATTGATTTTGAAGAAAAAAGACACGGCATACCTTCTAAATCACTTTCCATCAAGCTATTGCAGTTGAATATCTTACGCTTATATTCAAAATCGCTTAATCACTCCTACAACATGTTTCATTACAGTTAAATATCTTATGCTTATATTCAAAATCACTTAATCACACCTACAACCCGTTTCATTACAGTTAAATATCTTACACTTATATTCTAAATCATTTAATCTCTCTACACATGTACACACCCCTAAATACGATGGTAGATCTTATTATTTGATTCTTGGTCTATATAGTTGTTCTGATTCTTGACCCTTATAAAAAAACTGATCTGCAATAAAATTATAACTAAACTTAAAGTATTCTAATAAATTTAGGTAAATTATATCTAAATCATTAAATCACTTTGCACATATACACACCCCTAAATACGATGGTAGATCATAAAAGAGACATGGAATACCTTCTAAATCACTTTCCATCAAGCTATTGCAGTTGAATATCTTACGCTTATATTCAAAATAACTTAAGCATTCCTACAACCTGTTTTATTCGAGTTAAATATCTTACGCTTATATTCAAAATTATTTAATCACTCCTGCAAGCCATTTCATTTTAGGTGCTTACCATCTCCTACAACCCATTTCATTTTAGGTGTTTACCATGTATTGATGCAAGAAGATAAAAGAGACATAGCATACCATCTAAATCACTTTCCATCAAGCTTGCAGTTGAATATCTTACTCTTATATTCAAAATCACTTAATCACTCCTACAACACGTTTCATTACAGTTAAATATCTTACGTTTATATTCAAAATCACTTAAGCCCTCCAACAACCTGTTTAATTGCAGTTAATATCTTACGCTTATATTCAAAATCACTTAATCACTCCTACAACCCGTTTCATTTTAGGTGTTTACCATCTCCTACAACCCGTTTCATTTTAGGTGTTTACAATGTATTGATGCATGAAGATAGAAGAGACATGGCATACCTTCTAAACCACTTTCCATCAAGTTATTGCAGTTGAATATATCACTTAATCACTCCTACAACCCATTTCATTATAGTTAAATATCTCACGCTTATATTCAAAATCACTTAAGCACTTCTACAACCTGTTTAATTGTAGTTAAATATCTTACGTTTATATTCTAAATCAATTAATCACTCCTACAACCCATTTCATTGTAGATGTTTACCATCTCCTACAACCCGTTTCATTTTAGGTGTTTACAATGTCTTAATGCATGAAGATAAAAGAGACATAACATACTTTCGAATTCACTTTCCATCAAGCTATTGCAGTTGAATATCTTATGCTTATATTCAAAATCACTTAATCACTCCTACAACCCGTTTCATTTTAGGTGTTTGCCATGTATTGATGCATGAAGATAAAAGAGACATGACATACCTTCTAAATCACTTTCCATCAATGTATTGTAGTTGAATATCTTACGCTTATATTCATAATCACTTAATCACTCCTACAACCTGTTTCATTACAGTTAAATATCTTACACTTATATTCAAAACCACTTAAATCACTCCAACAACCCGTTTCATTACAGTTAAATATCTTATGCTCATATTGAAAATCACTTAATCACTCCTACAACCCGTTTCATTTTAGGTGTTTACCATCTCCCACAACCCGTTTCATTTTAGTTGTTTACCATGTATTGATGCATGATGATAAAAAAAACATGGCATACCTTCTAAATCACTTTCCATCAAGCTATTGCAGTTGAATATGTTACACTTATATTGAAAATCACTTAATCACTCCTATAACCCGTTTCATTTTAGGTTTTAATCATGTATTGATGCATGAAGATAAAAGAGACATGACATACCTTCTAAATCACTTTCCATCAAGCTATTGCAGTTGAATATCTTACGCTTATTGATTCAGCCCAAACAGTCAAGAAATATTGACCAAAGGTTTTAGTCAACAAAAGTCAACTATTATGGACTCAATACAATTTCCCTTGGAATTTAGTGGATTAATGTTAAGTCCCATGGAGGTTGAATGGTGTGTGAAAATGTTCGAGTAGAATGATCACCTGAGGATAATGATCTGTAGGATTTTGGTTGATAATTACACACTTGATTGTTTGAATTGTATTTGGAAAGAGCTATAAAGTACAACAATCGGATAAACAAACGTATATGCAAGAAAATAAAATTGTAAATTTAAAAACTACAAGGACTTAAAATGACAAGTTTAAAACTAAAGGGTATAAAATGAAAATTTTAAAACTTTTAAACTTAAAGAAAATTAAAATCTAAAAAGAAAATATTTTACTAATATTATATTAATTTAATATTAATTAATTAATCAAAACTATTTTAAACTTATTTAAAATTTAGTTTAATTAATCTAAAAAGGATTTATAATACAAAACTAACTAAGAAAATTACAAATTTATTTTCTAAAAATCTAGAACAACTTAAAAGATTTATAAAATTAAAAACAAATATTTTTGTCTTTTATCGAAGGTTTTATAAATTAAAAACTTAATTAATAATTCAAATCTAATTAAACTAATTAAAGGATTAAAATTAGAAAATAAAAAGGGAAAATTATAAGATTAATTTTTATAGGTTCTAATTAAGTTAACAAAGCTAAGAAAAATATAAAAACATGGTTTTACTTAATAAAAATCAATTTTACTATTTAATACTTTAATATTAATTAATTATTAATTAAACTATTATTAATTATTAAAAATACTAGATGACAAAGGAAAAATCTGAGAAAATTTCTAAAAATACTTTTAATATGACAGAAACTTAAGCAAAATATAAAAACATATAAGTGCTTAATAATAAGCTAAAAAGAAAATTAAAAAGCTAAATTATATTAAATAAACGCTATCACTATTTTTAAAGTTGGATTTTCTTGATTTTTCTTTTATAAATCTACTTTAAACTGAAAATGACAAACTATTTGTGAAAACAACTCAGCTAGGTCTCAATATTAAGCACTTTGGAGTGCTTTTGATGATGACATTGACTTTGGTCAACTGTTGATAAAAACTTGAATTAAGCTCACCGGAGAAAAGAAGGAGGATTATGATGCAATCTAGCTAAGTGGGATGAATTGAAACAAAAACAACAAGTAGCAAGCACTAAATAAAATTTTGAAAAATAATGCTACCACAACCATTAACAAGGTACCGAGACAGCTTTTGGGACGTCAAAGCAAAACAAGTTGGGTCCACGAGCTTAAGGTCTCAAACTTAAACAAAGAGATACCAAGTTGTGAGCTCAAAGGAACCAAGAACAACCCCTAGGGTCCACTTATGTGGACGTGGGACCCACGGTGGTGATGGCTATTGGTGGTGGTGAAGAATGGCATTGTGGGAGATCACTTCCCCAATTGTTTTGGGAGTGGAGCCACAAAATTCACAAAAATAGTGTAAAATAGAAATGAGTACACAGCCACTAAGTGAATTTCCAAAAGATAAAAGGTTCAAACTTAAAAACAAGCTCATAAAAATTCCACAAAGATCTGTCATTTTGAAACTATTGTGCTTTTTGACTTTTTTGAAAAACTTGAAAGGTTGACTTATATGAACTTTGAATCAATCCTACTCACTGATTATGTTGTAATAAGGTGAATTAAGACTAGTTTGATCAACAATAACAACTTATGAACATAAAAGCATGATTATCGAACATGAAATCTACACAGGTAGCAATTGAGTGGGATTAAAGGCAAATTTTGACTTTCAATAAAGTAACACTGGATTTTATGTTTTAACTGAGCTACTAGGACCTAATGTGACATACATCAAACAAGAACAATGGCACGAACACCCTCTAACACAGTTTTCACTCACAATATCCAAACAGCCCTTAAAAGCTCTGAACTTGTGATTTCCAAAGGATTTCACAAATTAAGACCATGTAACTAATTCAAGACCTTATATTATCATATCATGAGACTAAAGAAGCATTAAACAACAACAATAACAACATAAAACTCAGAAATGACAATTATGCTATAATGACTGTCAAACTAAGATTTTTAGCAACTAAAAATTCTAGAGAACAAGCAAACTGTTTTAATGTATAATTCTACTTAATTACAACTCGTAAAACATAAGAACACAAAGCTTTAAGCTATAAGCTACTTATTTAGTGAAATACAAAAAATGCTTAAAAGAGCTTACAAATCTGCAATTCAATGAAAACCAAGAACAAGGACCAAGGACCACTTGCACAATTCCTTCCACTAGCTTCCAACCCAAAGGCCATCCAAGATTTACCTTGCCTTCCAGCCTTTCTTGAGAATCATTGCCTAATTTCTTGATTTTTATCTAATTATGTGATTTTTTTGGTATTTTTGGTTTTTAACTTTAAACTGATTTTTATGGTTTCTAAAAGCTTTCAGAAGCTTTATAGGAGCTTATATGATCTATTTGAGTCCTTATCATCAACTAAAACAACATACAAGTAAATTTGAGAATTTGAGCTCTAAAATGGCATAAACTGAATTCGTACTTAAAACTTGAAATTGATTACTTAAAAAGGTTTACAATGCACTGAAATAACTTAATTCAAGACTTAAAAGCTAAAACATACACTAGAAATTGGAAATTGATTTATACGAAATACATAAACTACAATTATATTAGATATCTTCTTTTTCTGCTTCTCCTTCCTTCTTTATAGCTTTTAGAGACTCCCCACATGCCTCTGAACATTTCCCATCAACAATCTTGACCATTGGATGAGTCAAAGTCATCCTATCCGTTTAAACCGTTTTTGGCACCAAAAGTATTATACATGACTTGCGGCCGAATTTTTGCAATAAATGCCCTTTGGAAGCTTGTACATGTTGAGGAGACACAAAGGAAAGGGTAAGTAGCCAAGTTGGTACATTTGGAAAGAAAAAAACAGGGGAAAGTATGGTATTGAGGATAAAGTGGTGGGGAAGCATTAATTGAGGTTGTGGGTTAGTTTGTGAGGTGGAAGAGATGAGAGTGAAGGGTAGGTATGAGCTGGTGTGTGGAGGACAGGTGTGGTGGTGAAACCAGGTATGTGGAATGGTGGTTTTGGCTCAGTGAGGGAGGGGAAGGGATGGTTTTGGCTCAGTGAGGGAGGGGAAGGGATAAAGGGAGAGCGGTTTTATTTTTAAACCGTGGGTTGGTTTTGCTATTGGGCCAAGGTAACCAAAAAGTTGGGCTGGGGTAAATATTACAAAGGGTCTGTTTGTTTTGTAGAAATTTAAACCCAAGGACCAAAATTGTATTTTCTGAATTCTTGAAGGGTTAAAACTGTAATTTCCCAAAAGTTATCAAAAGGGTTTAAATTGTAACATGTGAATAGTACAAGGGTATAATTTGATAAGTTTCCATTTTTAAATACCCAAGGACTATTTTTGCCAATTTTGAAACTTAAGGACCAAACTTGTAAATTCTCCAAAATTTTTACCCAAGGATCATTTTTGATAAATTTTGATTTTAAAAGGGCTTGGGTTGACTTTTATTCCAAAACAAATGCTCAGGGACTGATTTTGTCAAGATTTGAAAGTTGAGGGACTCAAATCGCCAATTATGAAAACTTAGCTCGTTTTTCATCTGTTTTTAAACATTTTGCATCTGAAACATATAAAATACAATCCTTGGATATATTTTGTATTTTGCTGCATATTTGAGTGTTTTTAAGTGTTTTGGCAGCTCAGATAAGACAAAAATGATGAGTATTTACACACTCATCACTTATATTCATAATCACTTAATCACTCCTACAACCTGTTTCATTACAGTTAAATATCTTACGCTTATATTCAAAATCACTTAAATCACTCCTACAACCCATTTCATTACAGTTAAATATCTTACGCTCATATTTAAAATCACTTAATCACTCCTACAACCAGTTTCATTTTAGGTGTTTACCATCTCCTACAACCTGTTTTATTTTAGGTCTTCACCATGTATTGATGCATGAAGATAATAGAGACATGGAATACCTTGTAAATCACTTTCCATCAAGATATTGCTGTTGAATATCTTACACTTATATTCAAAATCACTTAATCACTCCTACAACCCATTTCATTACAGTTACATATCTTACACTTCAGTTTCTGTTTTGTTTATTCATTTCTGTTTCTGTTCGGTTCGGTTTCGTTTTGTATATTTATTTTGGTTTTTTTCGGTTTCGGTTCGATTCGGTCTTTGTCGGTTTTTTCGGCTCGAAACCCGAAAACCGACCCGAACCGAGTTATTCAGTTCGGTTTCGGTTTTAATATTTATTCCTTGGTTCAGTTCTCGTTTTCGGTTCTTTTTCTTTTTTGGTTTTCAGGTCGGTTGTTTTTGTCGGTTCGGGTCGGGTTTGACCCGATGCTCACCCCTATTTAGAAATGATATGATGAGGAAATAAATAAGAGTGGTTGATGGAACGATATCAATGCATTGGGAGGTTAATGGGCTCCCCCAACTCAGTACTTCCAAACCCGTGAATATTAACATAAATAAGACTTGTATATATTTAATAGCTTAAAGACCCGCAGAATTGCGGAAAATTTTAAAGAAATATGTTTGTAAGAAATTATATGTGTGAAAAAATAAGAAAACAATGAATGTAAACATATTCCATTAATATATGAGAGAAATAATGAGATGATAAGTGGATTATTCGATTAACAATTGACTTTCTGACAATTAAAATAATATATGTCCATGTATTCTCGTCTCCAAATTTGATGGTCTTGGATAGAAAATAACATATGTGAGCGCTAATTAAGTTAATAGCAAATGTCTATTCCGTGAACACCTAATAATCCATAGAAAATGTAAGTAAAAGCTTGTTGTGATTAATTATAATTCAAATTTAAAATATGATATAAAACATGTTATATGTATATTGTACATAGTTTAAAGACCCGTGGATTCACGGGGTTTTTAAAGAAATATGAAAATGAGATAATAAGAAAACAACAAACGTAAACATATTCCATTAACATATAAGAGAAACAATGATATAATACATGAATTATTCGACAATCAATTGAGTTTGTAACAATTAAAATAATAAACATCGATGCCGTTGTTGTCTCCAAATTTGACGGTCTTGAATAGCAAATGACGTGTGTGAGCGCTAATCAATTTGATAGCAAATGTCCATTCCGTACACACCTAATGTTCATTAAGAAGTAAAATAAGTTTGTGATTGATAATATATGTAAATCTAAAAAAAGGGCTTATAGACTCGTGAAATTACAGGAATTTCTAAAAAAATATCCATTAAGAAGTTAGGTGTGTGAATAAATTAACAAACAACAACGAAAGTTAATAGATTCCATCACTTTTTTGTCAATGATAGGATAAACAATTTGGTTTGTAACTATTAAGAAAATAGACGCTCATGTATCATCATCTTCTCCAATTGATTTATAGTCGTACTCTTGGACAGAAAAGTAATCCAATGAACTTCAAACACTTGAGTTGTCAATGTTCATTCAGTGAACATCTACATATGAAAAAAGAAGTCAAATTAAAAGGAAGTTATTAATGGTGCATAAATAAAACAGAATTCTTTGGTTTGCTTACATACGCCCTTTTTGTGAAGTTATTATAATCATTGGCTTCAATCTCATTTAGTATTTGACCATACAATAGTAGTGATGCCCAAACCTAACAATAATGTGGTCATGAGATCAGGGTTTAACATTGCACTTGCATTGACAATTTCGACTCTCATTTAAATTCACATGTTTTTGTAATCATAATTAAGGCATTAACTCAAAATTTAACTAAAAAGTTGACCCTTTCCAATGGGTTTAACTAAAATTTAACTAAAAAGTTAAGAACTAAGCATGAGGTCATACTTTATATTTTTAAATTTTTTAGACCAACGTTACAAAGTTTAAAGCTCACTTGGGAACTTTTGCTAAATCGTTATAACTGGTATAACTTTCTATGTAAAAATCAAATTAATCTCAAAATGATTTTAGATATAGATTGATTTTAAACTATGAATATTCTTTGATTGACCTTATAAGTAAAGGGAAAGATAATAATAAACTCACCCTTCTCCTACATCTCTAAGGATATTTTTGAGTTGATTCACAATCCCTAAAGCCAAAGCAGCAATGTAAACACTTTCTGTTGGTGCATTCGATTCATGAGCAATTCTCATTATCGGAACGCTCATCAAGCCAACTGTTCCCGCTACATAATAGCAATAAAGATAAAGCTCATCAAAATTCTCATATCTTGACTTTTTAAGGTCCATCCTCATTCAATCAATCATATCCTTAAATGGTTGCAACATTCCAAACAATTATATAAAACTGTCAAGGATCTGAGAGCATGAACAACCTATTGTGGAATTATGGATTCATGATTAATTCAGAATGCGATTTAAGAAAGTCAGCCTGAATGTCAAAAGGAAACTTAGAAACACTATCTGTAGGCAAATCCAAACACTATTTCATGAATCTTAGCTCAAAGTAGTTATTTAGGAGCAAAAGCATAAGTAGAAAAAGTAAGCAATCACAAACACCCACATAATCAATCAATTATACCTATAAAGTAAGCAACGAACACTAACCTCATCTATAAGACAACGTAAAGTAAAAATCTCAGCCATTCATTTAATCTCAACTTTTCCAATCCATTGTAAAGGCGGTGGTAGCTGGTAATCCGTAGAAGAGATACACGTAAGCCTTACATTCTCTGTCCCACCCAGTCTTGACATTTTTCGGCGTAACTGAAACTATATTCTTTCCATTATCTAATCCTTCAGGCTGGATTACTAAGGGTATCGCTGAGGTTGGATCTTCATCGATGATCCAGTCACCGGTACCCTCAAATAATCCTTCTGCAACATCAGTTTCATTTTATCAAACCCGGGTGTGGTTTTCCAATGGACAGGTGGCCAACTTGAGATTTTTTTCCTTGCGGCTATTATGTACACCTGCAATATCATGATCAAAATCTAATATCAATAAAATTAATCAGAAAACATCAAAACGAAACTTATTACTCCTCATTACTCACAATTATATTCTCGCATGATACAATCCCTTTGACATTCTTCATTTCCACCAATATGAACACATACACAAAAACAATTATTAAACGTTTATTTTAAGCGTTGATTATATATTTGAGAATGATCATGAATGTTGTAAGAATAGAGGTTGTCAGTATGCATGTACTAATCACTGGTTGCCAAGTGCGGGGGTCTATCTAATGCAAGAACCTATGTGTCTAAATTTAAGCTCAGGTGTGGTCACCATTTGTTAGTCTATGGATTGCCAATTTAGCTTCCAAAATCAAAACATCAGCGGTGCTAGTTGCTTTGCCCCTACATTGCGGCTTTAGCCTTAAGATGTATTGTTACCATTCTCCTCCGATGGCGATTGTAACTGAAAAAAAGAACCTAATGAAATCCAGTTATATTATGTGAACTTTCCACTTATTCGTGAAACCTTAAAAACCTGTCATTCAGAACACACTTGATGTGGCTAAAAGATTAGTAAACAAAACACATTAGTAACCTACTACCTTTGACCTATGTTCATCCTCTTTGGTGTATGTTTCTCCGGTGCAAGTTTGACTGTAAGCAAAATAGTAAAATTGAATATTTTTTAAACCTCGTTTACAATAATAGCTGATAATCCGCATAACACACAAATCCAATCCGCATAACAAACAAATCCAAGAAACAAACTAAAACTTATTAGAGCATATCATACAACTAAAGATAGAAAAGTTACCTTTACTACAATCTTGACATTCACTTCCCCTCGTGTTGTGCTGATGTGCAGCCTTTCATAAATCTCCAGGACATTGCATAATAAAATAAAAGTTTTCCTGAAAATACAAATAAGAAAACAAAATTTTTCATTGCGACGTTGCATCGAACACTTGGTATGCATATACAAACAATTAAACTTGTTAAAATACAACATCAATTTTCATTCAATCATTTCATCAAACAGTGCATTTAACAGTTCTCCTTGATTCCCTGATTAATTTCCAGCAATACAATCTTTATACAACACTCATAATTCAAAATTATATTGATGATTAAAAAAACAACACATTAAAATAATTGTAATTTGCAACACGTAATTTGAAACCCTAAATATTAAAATTAAATTGATACTTACCAATTCGTCCATGATCGGTATTAAAAAACTCATTTGAAGGAGTAATTGATTTGAATTATTTGGTTGGTGATTCAAAACTACCGAGTATAGGGTTAAAATAAGGAGCGTATGGAAGAACCTATTTTTGAATTTTGAATTGTGAATTGGTGAAGCCGTGTATTCAAAACCTTAAATACACCAAAGAGGAGCGTGCAATATGATTTGAAAGGGTCTGTGTTTGAATCCGGATTCTTGAATGATAATGAATTATAATTATTACTATCAAAAAATAAGGATGCAAAAGGAGCGGATTTAAGGTTTGACTTTCTGTGTGTTAGTTGTAGGTGTGTTTGAATGGCATTTAATTTCTTTAAAACCTATTAGGTGCTTTAGAGTGTTGTAAATTGGTGCTTTATAAGGAAGGTGTTTTAAAAATAAAATTTAATGTGCTGCTTTAAAGTGCTTGTACAAAACCTTGTTTTATTAGATAAAATAGATAAATATATATATATATATATATATATATATATATATATATATATATATATATAAATATTAGATAAAATAGATAAATATATATGTGTGTATATATATATATATATATATATATATATATATATATATATATATATATATACTAGTTTTCGAAGCCCGCCCAATGGGCGGGCATGACTTATAATTATTGTTGACATATTTTACTATAGCGAAAGAAGGAGGGTAAAAAATGGCTGTAAAAGTGTTTAAGGAATAAATTAAGTAACGGTTAAACGAACATCGTTAAAATATTTATACAGTGAATAAAGAACAAAAAGAAATTAATGGTAATTCGATAAGAGGAAATAAAACTTAATAAATTATCCGTCATTACAAAGTATTACCTTATCAAACATGCTTACTTTTTTCGTTTCTCTATTCTCCAAGTGAGAAGTAATAACTTGTGCTCTAATTTAGGGACAACTTACATTTGTTCTCTCCCAGCCATGTACATATTTACTTGGCATGTCTCCCAGCCATCAAACTCTTTTGGCTTAACTACTTGATAACATCAAATAGTCCTGAATATTAAGTGTCAATTTCCCCCGTTAATGCTCGTTATTTATATCATTTATATGGATTTACGCTTGTTTTCCATTGTTTTACACTTTCAGGTAAATTGCGAGCATTGGAGCTAAAGAGACGCGGAAATGGAAACGTTACTAAGGATTTATCACAGTATTTGAAGAGGTTACGGCGTAACTCGTCTCTCACAATACGCCGTAACTATTGCGTGACCCTGAAGTCCAACTCATCAAGAGGTTACGGCGTAACTCATTCCAAAGATTACGACGTAACTCCATTAGGTCAAAAGAGGCTCCACGCCGCTGATACTTACGCCGTAACTACTGCATCACTTACGACGTAACCATGTTTATCGAAGACTACGGCGTAACCACTTATAAGGTTACGCCGTAACTAGCAGATCTAGTGCATTTGCGGAGAAATAGAAGGTTACGGCGTAACTCATCTTTTGGTTAGGTCGTAACCCAGACCTGGCCTATAAATACCCCACAAATTCCAGCATTTCTAATCATCCCATTCCACACACAATACTCTGAGAACGTGGAAAAAGCTCAAGGAAGGTCTGGAAGCATACGGAGCTGTTTCCAAGGAGAAGTCACACCATTACGATAAGCTTTAGCGTTTATTATTTCTTTTACTTTCAATTCATGTATTTCGTACCTTTGAATATTGAATTGATGTGCATGATTAATATGAGCGGCTAAGCACCCTTTGGTGCTAGCCTATTTATGATTCCTTAATTGTTTTGTTTGCGTTTACCTTTACTTCCGTACAATTATTTCTAAGTGTATGCATGCATAGTTCTTTGGTAGTCACCCCTGGTTCGGTAGTTTTGAATGGCGGTAGAAGCCAATTGCCTAGGAGATATGACCAACTGACCCTAGGTGAGCGGACTGAGACGGGAAGGGTAAGATATGACCAACTGACGACCCTTTCTACTTGTGCGATTTGACCAACTGATCACCTATCGTTTGGATGAACTTAAGAATTTGGGGGTGTAGTGTCTAAGTTCCTAACGGCCGGGCACTCACTATTTAGAATCTAGCATGTAGCGGTACTTAATGACTCGGCTTAGGGGACCAGGAACAACAGGACTTGTGACGGTGCGCCTGATTTCTCTGGTGGTGGCATCTTTGCTGATAGGTTAGGGCGAATTGACCAAATGCTGTCCTCTCGAATTTGACCCCACCTGAAGTAATTGGAAGTAGGTAGACGTAAACATTACTAGTTAGGAGGATTAACTAGGTTAGCACCACTATTCCTCTATTGATTTCCCTTCAACCATTTATTTGCTTTCATATTCTGCATTAGTAGTTTAATTAATTAAAACCCTATCAAACCATTTATATTCTGTGACAATTAGACTTAGTAATTATCCGACACACATAGCTCTTGGGACGACCTCGGCTTTACCATTTACTACACTACACACGACCGGGTACACTGCCTGTTAGTGCATTAGGGTAGACCATAGGTATAGCGAGACACTATAAATATTAAGACTTGGTCAAGAAACCTGCATCAAGTTTTTGCCGCTTGCCGGAGCTATATTAGGATTATTATTAAGTCTTTCATTTCATTTTTAAACATTTCTCACGATCATATTTCAAGTTTTCAGGTACCATGGAAGTTGTTAACATCGATGACCCACTCTTGAGGAATACTTGGCGTTGACAAGAGCAGATCAAGGGCCGGGTCTCGTAAGACCGGCAATCGGAGCGGATGTTCGTTTCGAGATTAAAGACCAATTTATGAGGGAGCTTCGCGCTAACCCTTTTCTCGGAAACAGGGACGAAGATGCATATGAGCAAGTTGAAAATGTCCTATACATCGCTATCCTTTTCCACGTTCCTGGCGTGTCTCATGATGTCTGTTATGCTCAGGGTCTTCCTTATGACTCTAACCGAGCAGCCAGAAGATGGATCGAAAGATTGCCTGCCGGGCTTAATACTTGGCGCTACTTAAGAAACACTTTATCCAAAGATATTGCCCACCATCAAAGATTTCAAATCAACTCTTGGAGATCCACAATTTCAAACAAGAAGACGACGAAACTCTGCATCAAGCTTGGGACAGATACAACGATCTTCTTTATAAGTGTCCTACCAATGATCTTAATAACCAGCAAAAGGTCAATATTTTCTACAAAGGAATAAATGTAACTACGAGACAGATGCTGGATTATCAAGGACCTATCCCGAATATGACTCCTACTAATGCAATAGAAGCCATTCAAAAAATGGCGGACCATTCTCAAAAATGGCACGACGGTGGAAGTAAAAGAAACCTAGGCGAAAGTTTCGACGGAATTGCAGCAATTGCTAGTAAACTTGAAAATCTCGGTAGAGATATGCTAAAAATCAAAGAAACTGTTCATGCCATCCAAGTCGATCGAAAACTGTGGTAGGGGACATTTGACTAAAAACAGTCCTAAAGACGACAAGAAAGATACGATCGAGGAAGCTAAATACGGGGAAAATAGGCCCTTCTACGGGGATAATCGTAATGGGTTTCGTGGAGGACCCCCACCGTATTATAAGCGTAATGAGAGAAGAGCTAACCTGGAAGGGATTATCAACAAGTACCTTGTAGACACTACCAAGAGGCAAAAGGAGCAAGAAGAATGGTTTAAGAATTTCCAAGATAACACATACAAAAACCTCACGTCCCACGAAACATCACTTAAGAACTTGGAAACTCTAATTGGAAAGCTTGGCGACGAGGTTCAAAGAAGGAACGAAGAACAAAAGAGCAACTCTACTATATGTAAGGCGGTGTTCTCTGACAACAACAAGTGCTCTGATGAGTCGGATACCGATGGCGAAAGTGAGTTACGCAGTAATCACACTCCAGAATTACGACGTAACCTAAATTCTAGCAAAGACACAAACAACAACACCAAAAGAAGGAATCATTGGTGTAAAAGTATTACAATTGATGACGGAGAATGCTACAGTTTGTGGGCCTCATGTGATCCTCGAAAAACCTGCGATGGTGGTGTTGATAAGAAAAGAATAGAAGATGACAGATACAGATGGACTACTCTGAATGACGAAGAAAGGGTAGCCAAGTTCTCAATTAACCAAGTGGAAGGGCCACCCATCAAGCATTACTGCAAACCCTTACTCATCATTGAAGATGAGATCACTAACGCTTGGCCTACGTGCAATCCTTTTCGTGATTATTGCAACGGAGGAGGGAATGTGAAGAACGAAGTATGGATATGCCCAAACGAGTCTGGGAGACACGACGTTGATTTTGGAAATCTATCATTCAGTGATTGGTGTTCCATTAGGTTCGGGGACGCGATAATTAATTCAACTCGTTCAGAATCTGAACTGAAATATGAGAAAAACTTTCTTCGAGGAAAAACCATTAAACCCCTCGATGATATTCCTTCTCAAGATGACTATGAAAAAGGAGTTAGGAATCATTGGTGCGAACAAATTAAAACCAGCAACGGAATAGTTTGGGCCTCCTGCAACCCTTTTGAGTATGAATGTGATGGAGGAAGCAGCATCGAGAGAGCTGGGGAAGACGAATTCCTTTGGAATTCGACTAATGATTCTGAAAGAACAGAACTGCCTTTGCCAGATGATCTCGGATTCGACGATTGGATCAAAATCAAATACGGAAAAATTGGCACATTTACCAATAAGAAAATCTGGGAAGGTTGTATGAGTAAAAATCAACCAAACAACGAAGTTCCTGATAAAGAACCAGTTGATGACACCAAAGACTCTGTAAACAATGAAAAATGCATACATATTCTCAACCAACTTGAAGATACCGATTCCAATTATGATTTCGATTATCTCGAGTTGCAAGGCAAAGACGGTTTCATCGACCCAGATGATGAGATACATGAGAAACGAAGATGTAAGCTTCTTGGCATCCCATTTAAAAGGCTACCTCCTATTATAGCTGTAAAATTTGAGTTTACGCGATACCATTTGGGGCCTGAAGAAAAATTTTGAAAGATACGGAAAATTGAAACCAAAGAATACCTGCGCACTGCAACAAATGTCGGATGGGTTAGGCGCAACTTAATGAAAGACGTGGATGAAGTGGGGCAAGCTCAAAGGCCCCCATAGGAGCCCCGCAGCTCTGAGTCTAACTTAAAGATTCGTTAATAAAGAAAAGTGCTCTTTCGGGAGACAACCCGAATTATCCCTTTCTTTTGTTTTTATTTCTTTTCTGTTGGGTTTTGTGTTTTCTAACCATTTTGCAAGAGACAATGAAGTAATTATCACTGTGCTGTGCTGATCTGAACGCAGAGTTACGGACGTAACTCATCTTGGTGATTACGCCGTAACCAACATTTTAGCAGCAGAATTATTGACGATTACCACCATTACGGCGTAATACCATCTCGTGGTTACGCCGTAACGATTCGCTTCGCTCATACCAGTTTTGCAAGTTACGGCGTAACTCTCTTATTGGAGTTACGACGTAACTCTCCTCTGCTTTAATTAGTTCATTTTAAAACACAGTAACCTTGTATTAGTTTTAAATGAACTTTGTGGGTGTGTTCCCTGTAAACCCTCACGAGACTTCACTCGCCCACTTGGGACACCAAGTGGTTTAAAAGGCTTGTTGCATTCGCTAAATGCAACCGTGATTCCTAGGAAAGTGAGTTAGGTTTATTTTTCATTTTATTTTTTCTTTTTAGAATTTTGCTTGTCGGTATTATGATTTCAGGGATTGAAGTTTGTTCATGACGCTTTAACGAAGGCACGATCCTTTCTCGTGGGCCTTCTTCTTGTTGGAGCAAATTTCAGGGAAGTTCTCGCTCTAATTCTACCTTTCTCTTCACCTTTATTTTAATGCCTAGTATAAAAGGGACTTTGTACAATTCAAGTGGGGGGACGGAGTAGAATTATCTCTTGAACATTATTTCGCCCTCATTTTTCTAGTTTATTTTGAAAAATTATCCCATTTTTTATATTTTGACATGTTTTTCCGAAACTAACTAGATTAGACCTTAGCCGAGCACATACAACCCTTGATATTACATGGTGAGATTAGCCTTATCCGTTTCCTATATTTTACCCCAAATCCACCAAATTATGAGTGTGCCGGTAGCTTGTAAACTTTAGAACTTGGCCTTTGCATCATTTCGAGACCATAGACGAGGTATGTTGAGTTAGCTAGATGTATTTGGACTTTTCAGTTCGAGACCATAGACGAGGTATGTTGAAGGCAGTATTATAGGATTATCACCCAAACAGCCTACCATTGTGAGTCTATCGATTGGTCACCTCGACTTTTCGACCCCCATGTGAAACCCTTTTGTTGCACTCCCCTTTAGTGCAAGATACCCCTAGATACACCCTTCTGAGCCATTCCTTTCATTTTGTCACCCCAATATATTGTTACACCCTTACACCTTAGCCTACCCTGTAGTCTTTATTGGTAATTGGGAAGTCATCATTTGCCTAAGTTCAATGTTCGAGTGGAAAGGTTCGGAAATCACGCTTTCATCGACAACAATTATGAAGATCATTGAAGAACCCCCGAATTCCCATTGTTCATCTCAAGTGGTGGGATGTTATGTTATCATGTTTTGTTCCAAAAAAAAATCGAAAAAAAAAAAAGTTGATTGAGTATGATTTTGTAAAGTGCAATGTTATAAGCACTATAGTATGAGCTTTATTGTTTAGTATCGAGGAGGCCACCTCGGTCACATTTGAAGATTGGAGTTGGAGTTATACCAACTGAAGAAGAAAAGGTAGTGTGCCCATCACGACGTCCTCTAATGACACATCTACCTTGCATTTCATGATCCGGTCTCTAGACTTCTAAGCTTGAACTTTGGGCAGACGGTAAGTGGTGATTACTTAGTTATAGATATAGACTACCTGCTTGTTTTTCATTTTACACCAATTATACATCCCATGTCTTATCCTACCCTTTAGTCATGAAGCATGTCTAGGTGATGCAGCGAGCAATCTTTGGTGTCTTGGCCATGGATTTGATCATGTATCATTGATTTTGTCCACTTCGCCGTGACATGTTAGTAATGACAAGTCACCCCTTAACCTTTGTCGTGTCTACCCATATTGCCTTCGAGAATTGTTTAGCCCTTAACTCCAGTGGTGGAGATTTGTGTAACCGCCAAGCTTATGATAGAATACATGCTATGATTGTGCGATTGAGTGATCACCCCGAAATTGACACTAAGAATAGTTGAGAGATTTGAGTGTTTTTTCCCCTTTCGCGAGGTGTTCGGCTTTGTTTTATTCTAGCATAAGGGATTTGTAAACTCATATTTTCCAGTGTTTTGAAGATATCTTTTTAAGAATATTTCTAATAAGGTCTACTTGAGGGCAAGTAGAGTTCAAGTGGAGGGATATTTGATAACATCAAATAGTCCTGAATATTAAGTGTCAATTTCCTCCGTTAATGCTCGTTATTTATATCATTTATATGGATTTACGCTTGTTTTCCATTGTTTTACACTTTCGGGTAAATTGCGAGCATTGGAGCTAAAGAGACGCGGAAATGGAAACGTTACTAAGGATTTATCACAGTATGCTTATTTTGAAGAGGTTACGCGTAACTCGCTCTCACATTACCGTAACTATTGCGTGATCCTGAAGTCCAACTCATCAAGAGGTTACGGCGTAACTCCTTCCAAATATTACGACGTAACTCCATTAGGTCAAAAGAGGTTCCTTGCCGCTGATACTTACGCCGTAACTACTGCATCACTTACGACGTAACCATGTTTATTGAAGACTACGGCGTAACCACTTATAAGGTTACGCCGTAACTAGCAGTTCTAGTGCATTTACGGAGAAATAGAAGGTTACGGCGTAACTCATCTTTTGGTTATGCCGTAACCCACTGCCTATAAATACCCACGAATTCCAGCATTTCTAATCATCCCATTCCTCACACAATACTCTGAGAACGTGGGAAAAAGCTCAAGGAAGGTCTAGGAAGCATACGAACTGCTTTCCAAGGGAGAAGTCACACCATTATGATAAGCTTTAGTGTTTATTATTTCTTTTACTTTCAATTCATGTATTTCGTACCTTTGAATATTGAATTGATGTGCATGATTAATATGAGCGCCTAAGCACCCTTTGGTGCTAGCCTAGTTATGATTCCTTAATTGTTTTGTTTGCGTTTACCTTTACTGCCGTACAATTATTTCTAAGTGTATGCATGCATAGTTCTTTGGTAGTCACCCTGGTTCGGTAGTTTTGAATGGCGGTAGAGGCCAATTGCCTAGGAGATATGACCAATGACCCTAGGTGAGCGAACTGAGACGGGAAGGGTAAGATATGACCAACTGACGACCCTTTCTACTTGTGCGATTTGACCAACTGATCACCTATCGTTTGGATGAACTTAAGAATTGGGGGGTGTAGTGTCTAAGTTCCTAACGGCCGGGCACTCACTATTTAGAATCTAGCATGTAGCGGTAATTAATGACTCGGCTTAGGGGACCAGGAACAACAGAACTTATGACGGTGCGCTTGATTTCTCCTGTGGTGGCATCTTTGCTGATAGGTTAGGGCGAATTGACCAAATGCTGTCCTCTCAAATTTGACCCCATCTGAAGTAATTGGAAGTAGGTAGACGTAAACATTACTAGTTAGGAGGATTAACTACGTTAGCACCACTATTCCTCTATTGATTTCCCTTCTACCATTTATTTTCTTTCATATTCTGCATTAGTAGTTTAATTAATTAAAACCCTATCAAACCATTTATATTCTGTGACAATTAGACTTAGTAATTATCCGACACACATAGCTCTTGGGACGACCTCGACTTTACCATTTACTACACTACACACGACCGGGTACACTGCCCGTTAGTGCATTAGGGTAGACCATAGGTATAGCGAGACACTATAAATATTAAGACCTGGTCAGTAAAACCTGCATCACTACTATAAGATAAAGCCATATAGATGTATATTTTTAACAACCGAAAAAGGACTAAAAACCATAAATCTCGTCTCACAGTTCAAGTTCATAGTTTAGTGTATGCATGAAAAAGACAGAGAGCCAACGAAAAGCTGTTGCTAAACGTACAAGAGACTATAAGCCTAGACACGTACGGAAGTAATAATATGAATTATTTACATACAGAAAGAGCCTTCACTGAAAAGCAATATTTGGCAAGATAGGATCATCCCAGCTCACAATAAACGAATGATCCTTAATTGCATACGTGCCAGCAAAATCAAAGAGGTTGGATATATAGTTCAACAGTCTTGGTATATCTATAAAAGAACCAACTGAAGGAGGAACAACCATTTCGTAGTGCAAAATTACATGTTATTGTGGCTTGGTGTGTTCTCCATACATTTGCTGGAATTAAATATTGATCTGGACATAAACATGGGTCTATATTACACATCTTTACACCCTTACAGTCCGTGCACCCATTCTCATTTACAGTGGAAAATCAGGTTGAAGGGCTTTCTAACCCCGCATTTACTACTTGAGAAATCTGTATCAAAATAACGATAAATTCTGGCTTATAGATTGCATTTGCCTGGTGGTATAGAAACTAATGGATAAACCATCATATGCCTCTTTAAAGACAGAAAAGTCTGAAGTACATAGACTAATTCATCACAGAACTTTATCCCTGTTAACAATTGGAACTGTAGTTTCTTTAAAAAGTGTTCAAATTCTACTAAATTACGTTGTTATGATTAAACGATTGCTATTTATATTTAATTGTTTATAAACCTTAATAAATAAATAAAAAGTGTTGATATTAAGAAATTGCTTTTTTTGCGCCGTTTACATGGCCCGCCCATCGTGCCCAATCTGGCTTGATTTGGACTGTGCAATGGGTCGATCTGGTCAAACTTACGGGTTGAAAGTCGTCCAAATCAACATTATAGTTGAGACATTGTCACTTTGGTTTAATAATCCTTTTGTTATACTCAACATGTAATTTGATGGTTGTTTAAACCGCACACCTAACAAATTAAACTGCTAGAGGTTTACTTGAGTAGCTTTTAAAGGAATCATGATATGTGGTTGTTTGCCAATGAAATGATCTGCCATAAAAACCATGTTCTTAACACATAAAATGTGAATTTCATGTTAATAAAAACAACATAATAACACATCAAGCCTTTTGAACATTCAAAACAACCTTCTTTTATTGAACAGATTTCTAGTACTCTAGTACATATACTGATCTATGAATTAACCGTGTTTCTAATGCATACTTCTAGCCCTTTCAATCATACTCAGGCCCATAGAAGCTCAGGCTGCTTGCAAACCTAGAGCTAACCTATCTAAACTACATGCATGTCATGAGCTGAATCAAGACGCTAGCCCTTTAATAGCTATAGCAAAATGAGACATGACATCATAGTGGCAAGTAGGAAGTGAAAAGGAGAAATATTCCACTATACTAACTATTAAACAAATAACTGTAATCACATTTACATACACGATAGGCATGTTCAGATACTCACCTTGCCTCTTAAATGTCATTTTTGTTAGTCTTCTCATATGTGATGTTAGCGACAATCTCTTGTACAACAAAACGTCATTTGAAGAATGTAATATAATGTTACATGTGAAAATGATTGCTTTCTTACCCAATTCAGCCGCTCAGATCTCACGTCGTGTATATTTCACTAACTCAGCTGCTCAGATTTCACGTTGTTTATTTTTCTGCTCCTACAGGAAAGAATGAAAGATATAAGAATTAAGTTCAATCAACACAAAATAGTGCCTATTCATTGGGAAGTTCTAATTAAGGTATTACCCCTCTATATCAAAAACGAAAAATAGTCTAGATTCAGCATGTTAGATTGTTAGTAAACATCTTAGCACATACATCAGGGAGAAAAAAACATTTTTACTATCGTGAAATTTCTCTTGGTGGGGTCTCGTTTTTGTTAGTTTCTGCAAGCTACTTGGAATATTAGGATCAGAAATGCATCATTAGATTTTTCATCATAAATTTTCAGCAAATATATCAATGTTATACTGGCCTCAGCAAGCTTGATATTTTATAAATCACATTTTCTTACCCGAAAATGAAAGAGTGTGATTACTCAGGTTTTGTACTTAAAACTCGCTAACAACCTTGAATTATGATCAACTTGTGCATACAATGCTATTCATCACTGCTTGCAGCCTTCTTATGAGTAATTGAGAAACCTTAGCCGCTCATATAAAAGCTAAAACCTTTAAATTGACACAAGTGAGCTACCTTGTTCAATCTGTTCTTTTGCAGAATAATAAAATCCGTACACTAATGTGACCATTGTTATGCCATCTTTTCTAATATCATAATCCTGCTTTATATCCTCAGCTTTGAATGACTGCAGCTGAATATTACCAAAAAAAAAGGTGACATATAAACCGTAGATAGAATTCAGTACTACAAAACGATGTTTTGCGTTACCTGATGGTAAACAACTCCCAAAAGATCAAAACTAACCTCCACGCCCATAGGGACCTACAAATTAAGAGTTTATCCAAGTTATATGTCAGAATCTCAATGACTTGCAGAAACAAATTTATGGGAAAGTGTAAGCAATTAGTAAAAAGTGCTCAAAGTTTGTCAGAGACGTTTTGGATATAAGCGTTCAAGGTATGATCTATTAGAACTTTAGAAGTGAGCAAAAATTATTTTCTTATGGTTTTGGTCAGAAGACATGGATAAACGTGTTCACTGTAGGGAAATATGATGTTTTTCAGTATTTAAAAAAAAAGGATAATTCTTGCTAAATACAAAGAATTAGAACATGTGCGATACTGGAAGCCAACACCTTTGCAGTATTTAAGCCACAAAATAAATTGAAACTACAAAACTTGGTTTAGATTGAGAATTTACATGAACATTTTTTTAGAGAAAAACTTTATTCATTATGCTGTCAAAAAGCTAATTTAATGAGATAGAGAAGTACTAACCAGTGGCAAGTTCCACTGTGGTGCTCAAACACCCTCCTTGGGCGTTCACCTTCAGCGACATCTCCATTGTAATATTCCAACCGCATGTAATACCTTTCCTGTTAGTTCTATAACCTTTAATTTTAAACCCCACATGCTACTTATCAATAATTTATCTTCCATGACCTCAATTAACCGATTTGAAAAGTCAATCCATTGGTCAACGAATTCTTTCATTAGGTCCATTTTAGAAAGAATGTAACAAATCCAGTTAAGATCCGAAAGAGACTGCATTACGCTCTTCTCGGCTGCCACCTCATCGGTTTCGGACAGTAAAGTTGAAAGCTTTTTATCAAATAAAGAAAATATATTCATAAGTCCGTTTTTTTAATTTGACTTCACTTCTTCGTCTGCTGTGACTAACGTGATTTCTTCATCATCATCACCCAACATATACTCGACTTGTTCTTGAGCTGATGTTTTCAATTTTTCACCAAATGGAGGTAATGATGAAACAACAAAGATGGCAAAACGGATAGCTGAAAGGAACACAATTTTGGTGGCACTTAAGTGCAAGGGTTGAACCCAAGCTAATATAGGCATTGCTACAGGGTCTAGTTTAGAAACTACTTTCACGATTAATTCTTCTTCTTTGTCCTCCCACGGGACAGCTTCCAAGTACTGAATGCAGCTTTCGGTTATTTCTTGACAATTATATTCACTTGCTAACTGAAGAAGATACAAAATGGTGGTTATGTAATTGACAATTATATTCACTTATGGTTATTTCATGTTTCATAAGGCGTGGCACAAGCTTTTGAAGAGACAACATTACTCAGGGACCATAAATGTAATTTACTCTAAATAATAAACTACCTTTCCAATTACAGCGGTGGTGTTTCCAGCAGCATCCATAGCATCGGTTCTCTCACGGATTCTGTGGCTCACATCAGCCATCTCAGCTATGCCTCCAGCATTGTCACTGATTGGACCATAAACGTCTATAGCCAGTCCAATGGTGATAGTACTAAGCATTCCAAAAGCAGCATCTGCGACACCATACATAGCAGCAAAGGTGAAGCTCACAAAGATGTTGACCGCTATTGCAAAATGAAATATCCTCATATTTCTTTCATGCCATATGTTATATACACAGGACGAAGTTCCTATCTTGCTCAGAACACTTTTAATGTTGTTTTTACTATGTTATCCTATAGTTTATAAAATATTGCAGCTAATTCATTACTTGTCTGGTCCTGGACTACTGAGTCCATTAGCAACTCTACCACCAATTTCCTAATTTGCGGGATACATGAATTCAAAGTACCTAACGCTACTTTTATATACAGGAGGTGGTGCTTGATTCATATTTCTTAGTAAAGAGGAAGTGTCAAACATTTGATCTCCTACAGAATAAGTGCACGAAAGAGACCGATTAATTGACAAAAAAAAGTTACATAGACATTAGACATAAGAATATAAGAGTATAGTACAAACCAGATAGGCTATCATAACTCTATTCCATCCCTTATTTGAAGAGGACAAAATGAAATTCATACCATCTTTGATGCCAATAGCTCCAATAGGGAAAGAACATCTCCCAAATTGGACAAAGTATCATCAGGAAATGTAGCTGATTCGTATGTTGTCATCCGGTCATTGTTACAGAAGCCACTGAGTTGCTTCAATACAAAGAGTTCTTCCATGGACACAACACTATCAGAAAATGGACACATGGGTCAACTTGTATTCAGGATTCATTGATCGATGTATGATAACACAATATACATTGGTACAACTGAGAGATTTATTGAGCGTATCACTTGAAGAAACGAATAAAGCAATCTACAATGAGTCATTAAGGTTATTGATACTGTGATAACTTCAAGAGACACCAAATGACGATGCATCAATGGGAAATGGCGCACTTACCCTACGATAGTCAAGTATTCCTTTAAAAGCAAGCTCTATTTCATCACTAACAATAACAGGTATGCAGCCACTAACAATACAAAATGTCTAAAAAATAGGACAGCCATCTGGTAAACACTTTTGCCAATGATGTTCCTCCACATGGTCTTTTTGATTAAACTTTTGGTTGGTTTAACAGGTTGTCTGTTCATCAGTCCCTCATTTAGTGGTTATGTGGCCAGTGCTAACGTACCCAAAGTGTCCATAATCAGGTTGACCTATAGCAATTGCACAACCGTAAGAGGTGCAGATCCTAAATTGAAGAAATATGAGAGATGATCATCATTCTCTTTTTTAAGCATAATTGCATACCTCCAAAAGCATTTCATATAATTACTAATACTGATCCAATTATCACAGTTATGGAATTAACACATTATAAAATACATATGACCAGTGCCACATGAAGTATAGCTAACATTAACAAAAACCTGTATACACATATATATATACCTGATAAAAAAGAAGTGCTCGAACTCGACGACATGCTCGCCAACCTCTTTTCCGTCTTGTGTAGTTGCTTGAGTTTGAGCTTATTGTGGATAGAGACTGACCTTCCCTTCTCAAGCTTCGAAAACTGCATTAGCATATCTACCATAGGAGCAACTGTAGTTTTTAGTAAATGTCGGTGAAAAAGAGCCTGTAGCATCACAGTAAGCAATTGTTAAGTGCATAGATGACACACACATTCTAACCCGTTACCCAACCACGACTTAAGTACCAGACTCGCCCATTGTATCACCTCTGAATATCAAGATTAAACTTACAGGTAAACCACAAATGCTTGAAACAGGATTTTCTCCATAACGCCTATACTTGTGCCTTGGAGCATAAAATTTTTAGTCGCGAGGAGAGACTGCTATATCACTTCGAACAGTCAAACTCTTAAACCTAAATTTTAACACATATAGTCATATCAACAATGACTGGATAAAATTTTATAGTCTGAATTTTAATCCTAAAGCGATATAGGTCAAAATGCAAGATTCATATGCCTCTTTAAAGCAATGGTAGAAATAGCTATATAAACAGTTTGATCAATGAATTATGCGTGGGCGTGTTAGTTACATCTCAGTATAGGGAACTTACCCATTCCCTTTATAATAGCTAAAATTTTGCTGCTTTTTTCAATATCCATACCCTCTTTTGCAAGAAACTCCTCTACGACTTTCTCCTCCGATGGATCCCTGCATCATGGAATAGGATATAGCAGAAGTTATTGGCAACTGGACCGAAGTGAAGAATTCCACAAAACAGTTCAACGTATATAAAACCATAGGATTTTTCTGCCATTGAGTACTGTATGGATACACTGCAGAACGCCATTAAGCTATAATACCGAAACTTAACCAATATACAATGTTTTCCAAATTCTCTTAGATATGTTACGATAAATTTAATTTGAGAATAATAACTTTATAGGTACTATAAGATTTTTCCGAAACTTAACTAATATAAAAATTCTTGATCAAATAGGATTTTTGTGAAATTTTTTGATAAAATTAAATAGTGCTACAGTCTATATCCTGAAAGGGTATTTCATGATCAGAAATTTTAGTTAACATGGTAATTTCACAATTCAAATTATCAGCAACAACGTATTTAACCTATAAGTAAATATAAACTGTTGAAAAATATACAAATATTAATACGATCAAAAAAATCTACATAGCTTCGTGTCGTAGAATTAGAAACTTTGAGAAACCATACAGCGAAAAACATGCTTCACACAAAAAGACTCAAATATTTGAATTTGAAAATTGCAGCTCATAGATATGTTACGATAGCATGCGGAAACTTGAACCTATATTATTTGGCATTTCAAGGCAGCCACTTCAACCTTTTGGAAATAGTTTTTAATGAAATCTGTGTGTGGTATTTTAAATTTGTTTGTTCATTAGTATTACTCTACTGCAAAAGTAAATTTGGTTATAGTTGTTAAAGGACAAGTACAAAAATAAAATAAAATCAGCATATGTAATCTTAGATAATGAGAGATCCAAATGTTGCTATGCCATATCTGATTGTGTTAAAAACTTTGAATATATATAGCATTACGAAACAATTAAAAATTCATGTATGAGGACAACTCAAAGCATGAAACCATGACACACACGTTACTTTAGCTTACGTATGTATTTTATATTAAAACTACAAAACGTTCAGTAAAATAAGAGCAGTAATAAAGACTCAACTTCAAGCAATTGCGAGGGAACATGCATCAGAAAGGCTCTAGCTTGTGAATCTCCGATGTTAGAGGAATCCTGCTGGTAAAAAACAAAACACCATCAATAAGTAAAACTATCTCACTTGAAATTGAACTAACTAAAGATCACAAAGATTAAACCATAAGTAAAACTTTGTTTCGTGAACGATTTAGCTGTTCAAACAATAGTATGACAATATACAACATCCAAATTATAATCATTAGATGAGATTGTGAGGGAAAAAGGATATTAGGGTTTTTGAGAGAAAAATATAATGAACCGTATAATGAAAAAAATATATGGTTTTTGAGTTTTTGTTTAGGGTTACCTAAGTTGTAGGGATTCTCCTACATAATTGGTTGCATAGATTTATAATTTTGGACTTGCAACATATATTCCAAAAAGCCATGTTGCCTTAGTGGTAAACACACATGTTATTCAACCAAATAACCAAGGTTCAATCATTGCAAGGCTCCTTTTTTATAAATAATTTTCAAAAATAATTATTAAAAATCCGAAATTTACAAAAATAATTATTAAAATCCGAAAAATAAATATTATTGCTTAGGTGGATAAAAAAATTGCTTAGTTGGACAACAAATGCTTATGTGGCATGAAATTTGATTATTTGGCATTGAGGTGGTATTGAGGTGGCATTGAGGTGACATTAATGCCAAATGCCTCCTGTTATATAATATATATATATATATATATATATATATATATATATATATATATATATATATATATATATATATATATATATATATATATATATATATATATATATATAGAGAGAGAGAGAGAGAGAAAAATAAAGTTCACAGTAATTATTGTAAATTGTTAGATAATTTAAGTATTGTAATATTATTTTGTTCGTAATTTGAAGACTTTTTCATCGGTATATTTTTCTGTACAAGAATCGCTGGATATTTATTACATATTTAATAAATAAAGTTTGTTTTATGAAAAATTGCCAATATGTAAAAGTATCAGGTAATTTTTGTAACATGCTACATAGTTAGAGGTGTGTTAAAAAATATATCTATTAAATATATTTGTATATATAAAAAATGTAAACGAAATGTAGTAATTATAAATTGTTTGATAGTTTAAAGGTGTGTTTTGAATTTTGTATATTTTTTCAAAAAACATAAATTAAACTTCAACATTTTTTTATAAATTCGTATGTTAGCATTAGTATTACAATATTGGGCTCATTTTGTTCACAACTAGAAGACCTTTTCACTAGTATATTTTTTTGGTAAAAGAATCACTTGGATATTTGTTACATACGAAGTATTTGATAAATAAAGTTTGTTATTTAAAAAATTGTCAATAGGTAAAAGTATCGGGTAATTTTGTAATGTGTGATATAGTTTAAGGGTGAATTTTAAAATATTCTTTTTACCCCAAGATGTCTGGGTTATATATTTTGTATAAATCTATAATTCACAGGATCTAGCGGGCTTACCACATACGAAGGGTTCTTTTAAGTATGTAGGCCTAAGAAAGGAGACAAAGTATTTGTTTCTGCAGCTGCTGGATCTGTTGGAAATTTGGTTTGCCAGTATGCAAAGTTGTGTGGTTGCAATGTTGTTGGTTGTGCAGGAAGCAAACAAAAGGTACTTCTACAAACTAACAAGAAATCACTTCTCGTCACATTAATATTAGAGTTAAGTACATATTAAGTCATTGTGGTTAACATACATTCGCATCTATTGTTCTTTTTAAAACTTTTTGCGAGATCCGTCATTGCGGTTGCAAAATCTTGCTCCGTTCACCGTCTTTCGCTACTTTTTGTACTAAGTCCCGCACATACATAAAATGTGAGTCATATTAGTCTTTTCGCTTCTCACGTAACAAAAAAAGTAATGACTGTTAAGTTTTAGGGACGAAAGATACAATATTTGTAAAACCAAAAGAATGTAATATGTAATTAAATCAAAACTAAATTAAAGTGAAAATGAAAAAGATGTTGATACTAAGACCGGGAAGAATTTGGAAAATGTAATTGTCCATATGTTTAATAAAAACTTTCAGTTTATTTAACTTCTTTTGGTCTTTTGAGGTTTTTCGATTTTTTATTTTATTTTTTTTTTCAAAAAATAGATATCTTTTGTTCGTTTTTTTAAAAACCAGCTATTATTTGTTCGGGTTTTTAAGATTGTTTTTTTTAAATTACATTTTTAGTATATTTTGGAAAACTTTCTTTGAAAATTTAACAATAACACTTGTTTTAAATTTTATTGGAAAATGTGTAAAAACAAATATGTATAACACAAAATTATGAACAATGAGTTTAATTTAACTAAATAATATTATTTTTTTAAATGGCAGATTCGTTTTGTGCGGTTATTTTAGTTTGATTTTTTAGTGAAAATGGAAACTGGACCGAAAAGTTAGTTTTTCACTTTTCTAAAAGCAAAATGTCGTTTTTTGTTTTGGATCAATTTTTTTGGTTAATTTAGTTGTTTGGGTGGCTTTTTTGGTTAATTTAGTTATTTGGTTTTTTTGGTTCGATTTTCGCTCACCCTCCCAGTGTTTAGATTAACACCTTTTTCATTGTCACTTTAATATATTTTGAGTTAACTAGAAATTTCTTCCTTTTTGGTTTAAAAAATTGGATCTTTGTCCCTAAAAGTTAACAGTCTACTTTTTTGTTACATGAGAAGCGAAAAGACATATATGCTCATGTGTTTATGCACATGCGGGACATAAAAAAAAAGCAACGGATATATATATATATATCTATACATTATATATATATATATATATATATATATATATATATATTATATATATATATATGGACTAAATGACAGGATGCGAAATAAGTATTTAACTCTTATTATTATATGGATGGAGACTAAACGAATTAAAAAAACAGTTAAAAGGCTTCCATAAAAGGAATCGGTCCAAGTCAAAAAATGAGTTATTAAACGGATTAGGACTTACCTGATTACGTTTCCTAGAGACGGTGAGTCAATATATGCTCCTCGTATTATAAATACTCGATCGATAAAGGTAATACCTTACGGGGTTTTCTATCATCTAACATGGTATCAGAGCATGTATGCTCCTGCATCTATGACTAAATAGCTTGTATCCCAATGGTATCCTTTGTTTTGTTAGAAGCTCATCAACCAAATGGCAGTCCTGCTTAGGATATGTGAGATTAATTTTTTGTATATATATTGTAAAATATTTAGTTATCATTAAAAAAGGCTTATGTCTTTATGCCACCGCCTCAAGCCCTAGCCACCACGTTTTATTCTCTCTCTCTCTCTCTCTCTCTCTATATATATATATATATATATATATATATATTCGGTCAAAATTATAGTTGCTTATTGTTTTGACCATAACTCCTCAATGTCATTAGCTTTGTAATCAAATTCAACACATAACTCATAAAATATTACCACCTCCAGCGGCTTTACACGTTGCCGTAGTTTGCTGTCGAAAAATATTTGTCTTTTCATATTTACACTTATTCATAACGATTAATATCAGTTTTGCATTTTTGTGATCTTTACAATAGTTTTGATGCGAATCTGAAAAAAAAGTAAAAGGTTGGTAAAGATATCGTTGTTGTCTACCAAAGACCATCAATGTCTGCCGCTTTATTTTACTTTTGTTGGTGCTTTATAATGACTTGCTCCGCTTGTTGTTGGGTGTCTTTATCAATGAATTAATTATTGCACCTAATTTAATTTTTTTTTACTCAAATCCAAGCTTTTGCGATTTTGACGCTTAGATTGCTGAGAAATATTTGACAATATATTATAAGGCTCGACCTAGCTATATTGTGTTGAGGTCAGTTGGTCATCAAAGAACGAAACAAATACCAAAATTCGACAAATGGAGTGGAAGATTTATTCAAATTGCCAAACTAAACGCAAAACCTAATTCAAATGATCAAACACGAAATTTTAATTGAAAATGTACGAACAAAACTTGTGTCATTGATCCTTAGTTATAAGAAACTAATGACCTAATTGCCAAATTCTAAACCAACTCAAAATTAGGAAGCATACAATAAAATAAATACTAAATTTACCGAACTCCCTTTAGATTTAAGGCATTTTTCTAACAGTCTCTACCGTGACTTAAAATCCTCTAGGTGTTGCAAATCAAATTATAAATTCCAATGCTAGAGAAACTAGCCTAATTCAAACAAAAAGAGCGATTACCAAAAACGATCTTAACAAAGTCAATAACTTCAAAATGAATAATCAAACGATAACCAACAAATTGAAAACGGTCAACCAAACAAACAAATAGGCTCAAACAATCTTCACCAATGTCAATCAAATTCAGACAATCAATTTCAAAATCCTGACAAAAGGAGAACCAAAATTTTCCAAACTAAGAATTTCCAAAAGATCAAACAAAATCCAAACGACTTGATTATAACTATGTCTTCAAACACCAAATTGATCTACAAATTTCAAATATCAAATTCAAATTCAAATGACCTACTAATTTGATAAGCATTACGATCAAACTTATTATCAAAGCATAGAACAAGTTAAAGTTAATATACAACTTTACGAACGAGCGCTCATAATCAAACGGCCCGAATATGATATTTGATAAAAATATAATGACCCCACTTATATGATAAGTATTACAGTCCAAATTCAAAACTTAACAAACCCAAATAACAAATTTATCGTACAAAATCCTCAAACCATAATTTTCTAAAAGTAACCAAAGTCATCAAACAAAAAAACTACACCAAAGAAAAAGCCCAATTAATAGCATACCAAAAAGTTCAACCAATTCATAAAACCTAAACAAATTGCACGTACATATTGTGGATACCAAAAAAATAATATATAAATAAAAATAAAAAATAAAAAATAAAAAATCGATTTATCCCAAATCCACAAACATAAGCTAAAACAATTTCTTTAACTACAAAACTAAACGAAACTTTTTCCCTTTCTTATAGCTAAACGAACGTAGCTCTTATACCCTTGTTCGTAATCAAAGAATGAAAATGAAGCGACAACTTTATTCAAAATTGTCAAACCAAATTCAAAGGTACAAAACACAAATTTTTATAAGAAGCGGACCTTAACTCAACTCTCCAAAGGTTAGAATCAACATTGCTAATTTCATGTTATGAATCTACACAAATTTTTATAATTTGTATCCAATAAAAAGGGATAATTCTATATAAACATCAAAATGTCATATATACCAAAATTACAAGTTTTGAATGCATGATGTACATCTAAAGCATATTTTGAGTAGATATAACATTATGATGTTTAAGTTGGGTAAATATGGAGTTGCCCTCAATAAAATAAAATAAAATAAAATAAAAAACTTAGAATGTAGCAATATATGTGTTAGCCCATATAATGTATGTAGTTATGTAACGGGCCTAGCCCAATTCTAGAATGTACCTTGCTCTTGTATATATCTGTATTGTATGTATTGCAGAATCATTCAAGTCAATAAAAACATTTCGGTGTATCAATTATACAACCAACATGGTATCAAGCCAATCAATTATCTCCTAAAATCACGATCCTTTCCTAAACCCCTCACCACGCTCCCTTCTCCCCTCTGGTCTTACGATCAAACATCAAACAAACCCTAAATTTTTTTTCCGATCCTGTTAACAGTTCTTAGTTGTTTTCATGTGTTGGTGATTTGTGTTTTAGTTACAAATCCAAACTATACATACCATTGTTATTACGTTCTTGTGCAAGGTCACAAGTTTTGAAGTTATCTGTGTAACTTTTCTACCACTGTACCCCTTTAAATACTTTTTACAAACCTAACTGTTCATCACCCTTCATCGTACCCATCATGACTGGATCCAACGAGCAACCCCATGTTTCCCTCTCCGATAAATTATCGGCTGTCACTCATCATCATCTCCACACACGTGTTCCCGTCAAGCTTGAGTTTGATGATTGGAACTATGGTTCATGGCAATTTTTCTTTGAACAAATATGTGATACCTACGATGTCACTAAGTTCATTCATGGTTCTAAGAATGGGGGCACTACTAGCACTCCCACTCCTCTTACTTCGGAGGAGCAAAAGGTAGACAAAATCATCTTGTCGTAAATCTTCTCTACCTTATCTGATTCTCTACAAAAGTGGTTGGTTAATGCTCGACCAAAATCTGCTCAAGCGGCTTGGGACTTTCTTGGTAATCTTGTGAAAGACAACAAAAGGTCACGTACTTCGGCTTTAAATTCGGAACTACGGTCCATTAAACTTGGTGCCTTAAGTATGGAGGCATATTTTCAAAACGTTGAATCAATCATGACTACACTCGCTAGTCTTGATTCACCTGTAAATGATGAAGATGTGGTTTACTGTGTTTTAGATGGCCTCCCGGAACAATACAACCAAGTTTGTGGTTATATGCACTATCGAGACACGATTCCTGATTTCAAGACGGCACGTACTATGCTCATTACCGAAGAGATGCGGCTAAAATCTAAATCCCTTGCTCCTCCCATGGACTCATCCTCCTCATCTCCAATGGTTCTTTTGAAAGAAAAAGGTAATACACGTAACCCCACTAATCCACAAGTTAAGTCACGAAACCCCATGTATTAACCATGCTAAAGGATATTGTCGCTGTGGGGCGGGTTGTAAGTTTGTTCACGACACCAACAATAAAACTGTGGGGCGTACAGTTGAGAACAAAGAACACAACATTACTAAAGATGCTATAATACGAATTCTCAATAGGTTGGGAATTAAAAATCAGTCCACTACCTCGCTTAGCAAGTTTGGCAGCCCAAACACACTACCTGGGCCTTCAGCCTACCTTACCACCTCAACCTCAGCCCACCCTCCATACCACTCCAGCCCAGCTGCCAATATCCGCCCACCACCAGGTTATGGCCCAACCTCAAACCTATATAACACCCAAACTGCCCAACCACAGCCACTTCAGCCAGCCACACCCCAGGCCCAACCACACCTCGCACCACACCAACTGGCCAAATTCAGCCCAGCCGCACCTCACCTCACCACTGCTACTGTTCATCAGGCGGGTCGGTGATAAGAGACAATATTACCACATGCGTTTACCACCGGTACTCTTCAAGACCCCACAACCGCTGCATGGAATATGGATACATGTGCGAGTCTTCATCTAAATTTCTCAACTAATAGTCTTAGTAATATTTTTAATATGTGTATGTATCCGTCCATCTCGGTCGGTGACGGGCATTCCATTCCCTTCATCAATACGGGGCATAGCATTTTGTCAACCCCTAGCTGACCACTCCACTTAATTAACGTGCTTATTACCCCTCATATTGTTAAAAATTTAATATATGTTCGTCAATTTGTTCGCGATAATAAATGTACTATTGAATTTGATCTTTTTGGTTTTTCTGTTAAGGATTTCATGACGCGTCGGGTGCTTCTTCGATGTGATAGCACCGGGGACCTTTATCCTGTCACAGCTCTGTCCCCTGTTCCTCAAGCTCTCCTTGTCAGTCAATATACGTGGCATCAGCGTCTTGGACACCCAGGAAGCAAAGTGTTACATTGTCTTTGTTAATACAAATAAACCGTAAAAACGTTTATTAATATTTTGCGATCTCTTTGTGTTTTGTTGATAACAAATGTAATGTTATCTTAAGTATAATTATAAGGATACATGTTATTTTTGTAAAGCATTTACATATAGCCATTAAAATACAAAAATGTAATAATTAAGCATTTGTTGTAATAGTTTATTAGGATGGGTAAAAACCATAACCCATGGATCATAACCCATACCCAAGTTGGCTAGATACAATGTATACTTAGATACATTGAATCTAAAGAAAACCCATGGACCAACCCATAACCAAAAAACCCATGGGCAAAGAGGAGCGTACCACGGATCCCTAGGATTACACTAGACGGATCCCAAGTGGGAGGGATCCGTGCGATCCGTGGAACAGAGGAGAAATTTGCCTATAAATAGAGAGCCATTTCTTCATTCTAACTCACCCCTCTTCTTACTAAATCTCTCATACACTCTCATTCTCTTCTAACATATAGATCACTTGATCTAGAGAGTTGTTCTTCTTTCTTTCTATTTGTGATCCTCATATAGGTCCTTCTCTAAGGCAAGATCACGAGCATTCTACAAGTCATCCAAGAAAGGGGTCCTTGATTGATTTGTCACTCCTCAAGATTTCTGTAGCGAAGATCTTGTATTTGATATTTCACATATTTGTTGTGTAATAGTTGTGTTGGTTTGGTCCACCGTGCTACGGACTCGGTATCTAGCTTTGTACCGGAAAAAGTCTAAGCAACGTTGTGAAGGCTTCTCCGCCAAGTGAAGGAGTTTGTTGACATAGTGCTTGAACTCTCGAGTAGGTGACTCGGGGAGTGGAGTAGGGCAAGGAAGGTGACCTTGTAGCCGAACCACTATAAATCGGTTGTGTCTTTTCTATCCCTTAACTTTATTTATTTTCTTGCATTATCATTAGATCTATACGTTCTCAACATCCATACGATTTCACATAATATCGAATGTAAAGTTTTTGAAATCAACTTAAAATCGGCAAAACTATTCAACCCCCCTTCTAGTTTTCCACAATTGGCATCAAGAGCTAAGTTTATAAAAGTTTTAAAATAAAATTGTATTTTAAAAACTTCGATCACTATGGGTTTTGAAAATTATAAGGAAGGGCAATCTATGCAACGACCACCACTACTTGAAACTAATGGTTTTATATATTGGAAAAATAGATTAAAACCATATGTGAAGTCTAAAGATATTGATCTTTGGTACATTATTGTTGAAGGTGATTTTGAGGCTACCTCAAATGATGATAAAGGAAATTTAGTTCACATACCTCATGATAAACTAAACGATGAAATAAAGAAAAATCTTTCTAAAAATAGTGAAGCAAAAATGGTTTTATATAATGCTTTACCAAAAAGGAATTCGAAAGAATTTCTATGCTTAAAACCTCTAAAGAAATTTGGAATTCTTTAGTTGTAACTCATCAAGGCAACCAACAAGTTAAAAATAATAAAATTGATTTATTTGTTCAACAATATGAACAATTTTCAATATCGGATGAGGAAACTATAGATCATTCATTTGCTAACTTTAATACTATTATTACATCTTTACAAGCACTTGATGAATCTTTTTCTAGCCGTAACCATGTTAGGAGATATCTAAGGGCACTTCCATCGAAGTGGAGATCCAAGGTGACGACAATCGAAGTGTCAAACGATTTGAAAATCCTCACCCTCGATGAACTCATAGGCAACCTAAAAGTCTACGAGCTTGTCCTTGCTAAAGATTCCGAAGCCTCAAAGGTGAAAGAGAAACACAAATCTCTTGCCCTTAAAGCCAAAAAGGCTTCAAGCGATGAGGAGAACTCATCTTCGAGTATGACGACGAAGAGTACACTATGGCGGTAAGGGACTTTAAAAAGTTCTTTAGAAGAAAGGGTAGATACGTCAAACAACCGTATGACGATAAGAAAGGCTTCGGAAAAGCAAAGAGGACGAGAAGCCAAAGGATGATCGTACTTGCTTTAAATGTGGGGACCCAAACCACTTTATTAGTAAGTGTCCCAAAGGGGATGATCAAAAGGCGTTCGTGAGCGGCACATGGGGAATGAGCGACGAGGAGGACGAAGAAATTTGTCTCATGGCAAATGACGAGGTATGTCACGAATACTATAGTAGCTCATCACTTGATGACGACTCATTGCATAATGAATATGATAAACTATGCAATATTAGCTTAAAACTAGTTAACAAAAACAAGCTTTTAAAGAGTCAAAATCAACGTTTAGATAAAGAAGTCATAGAATTAAAAGCAAAACTAAAACGTTTAGAAAAGGGTAAAATAGCAAGTGGTGAATGTGAACTTTGCGTTCAACTTCAAACACTAGTGGATCACTTAGATTCTAAAATTTCTAGAATGAGCACGAACACTTTAGATACAATACTCGATGGCGTTAAAACCGGTAACAATCAAAAGGGTCTAGGTAGTCAACAACTTGATCCATCAACTAGTGAAAGTAAAGAAACAAAATTTGTTAAGGAACTAGAAAAACCAGCCACTGTTGTGGCGGATCCCACGGATCCCCTAAAAAGGGAACCGGCTAGTGTACAGAAAGGGATCCGTGGATCTGTTGTAGCAAACAGTAGCAATAACGTAGCTTCTTCATCTAGAACTGAGTTTGTCATAGTTAATAGGAAGAAACCAAATCATGTCACCACTAGACAACCACCTCCAAAATATAATCCTACTTTTGCAAGAAACAAAGCTCCATCTTTTTCAAAACCTAACTCATTTAGGAGACCTAATAACGTTTACCGGAAAAGTAACCATCAAATGGGATGGAATCAAAACATGCACAACGGTTTTCCTTTTCAAAACTTTGCTCCATGGAATGCATACTCATCTTATCCATACATGTCTAACATGAATGGAATGTTTAACACTAATGGACCCATGAACAAATGGGGACCAAACTTTTGAGTTTATTATTGTTTTAGGTGTACTTAAAGGTCGACCTAGACCCCGATGAATGGGTCAAGGATAGCGGGTGCACGAGGCACATGACGGAAATAGGGATCTATTCTCCACATATGAATCCATTAATGGAGGTAATGTGGTGTTTGGAAATAGCAAAGTAGAATCATCGGTAAAGGTACGATTTCTAACAAATCTCTAACCATTAACGATGTGTGTCACGTAGAAAACCTAAACTTTAATCTCTTAAGTATAGGACAAATATGTTATAAAAAGTGCAATGTACTTTTTACCGAAACCGGTAGTAAGATACTTAAAAATGACATAACCATAGGAAGAGGAATTAGGAAACATGGAGTCTATGTCATTAAAATCGTAATGAACCTAAAGACAAACTATGTCTTACCTCTATGGATGATACTTAGACCTTATGGCATCGAAGATTGGGTCACGCCAACATGCGACTTCTTCAATCGCTATCATCCAAAGATCTAGTAAGAGACCTACCTAAGTTAAAATATGAACATCATTTTTGTGAACCTTGTAATGTAGGAAAACAAGCTCATTCGAGTCATAAAGCTAAAAACATGGTGTCCACAACTAGGTGTCTAGAATTACTACATATGGATTTATTTGGTCCATCCGCTATCCAAAGTTATGGAGGCAACTACTACACTTTGGTAATAGTGGATGACTACTCTAGGTATACATGGACAAAATTTTTAAAGAACAAAACATAAACCTTTAACTATTTTGAAATATTAAGCAAAAAGATCCAAAGACAACTAGGAAGTCCCATAGTGTCTATTAGGATGGATCATGGTAGGGAATTCGATAATGAAGTGCAATTCTGAGCTTTTTGTGACACTAATGGTATTACTCACAACTTCTCGGCTCCACGCACTCCACAATCGAATGGGGTAGTAGAAAGAAAGAATAGAACTCTACAAGAAATGAGTCGAACCATGCTTAATGAACAATCCATACCTCAAAAGTTTTGATGTAATGCCGTTGATACTTCAACGTATATACTCAATCGAGTCTTGATTAGACCAATCTTAGGAAAAACTCCATATGAGTTACTTCGAGGCAAAAAGCCTACGTTAAATCACTTTAGAGTCTTTGGTAGTAAGTGTTTTATTCTTAACACTAAAGATTACCTTACAAAATTTGATCCTAAATCAACCGAAGGTATCTTTTTAGGTTACTCGCCAAATAGCAAAGCTTACGTCATATTAAACAAAGAAACAATGAAGGTAGAAGAGTCATTAAATATAAAATTTGATGAAAGTCCACCCAAACCCTCTCCACCTCTTGTCGATGACGAGATTATAGAAAGTGAAGCTATAGTAATAAAGAAAAAGATAAGTGAAGAAGAAGAACCTCTAAGTGATGAAATAATAAACATTAAAGAGTCCAAAGATCACCCCGTAGATAAAGTCATAGGAAAACTAAACGAATGAACATTAAGGTCTCAAGTTCAAAACCAAAGTAGCTTGTTTTGTTTCGTTTCAACCTTAGAACCTAAGAATACACAAGAAGCCATAAAATATGAAAGTTGGGTAATGGCTATGCAAGAAGAACTAAATCAATTTGTTTCTAATGATGTTTGGACACTTGTCCCTCCACCTAGTAATCAAACCATAATAGGAACCAAATGGGTTTATAAAAACAAATTAGATGCAAACGGAGTAGTGTCTAGGAACAAGGCTAGACTCGTTGCTCAAGGGTATAACCAACAAGAGGGAATAGACTTTGATGAGACCTACGCCCCCGTGGCTAGATTAGAGTCTATAAGAATACTTCTTGCGTATCTTGTGCTAATGATCTAAAGCTTTATCAAATGGATGTCAAAAGCGCTTTTCTAAATGGTTTCATAAATGAAGAAGTATATGTAGCTCAACCTCCGGGCTTCATTGATTTTGAAAAACCCAAACATGTGTACAAATAAACCGTAAAAACGTTTATTAATATTTTGCGATCTCTTTGTGTTTTGTTGATAACAAATGTAATGTTATCTTAAGTATAATTATAAGGATACATGTTATTTTTGTAAAGCATTTACATATAGCCATTTAAATACAAAAATGTAATAATTAAGCATTTGTTGTAATAGTTTATTAGGATGGGTAAAAACCATAACCCATGGACCATAACCCTTGGATCATAACCCATACCCAAGTTGGCTAGATACAATGTATACTTAGATACATTGAATCTAAAGAAAACCCATGGACCAACCCATAACCCATGACCCATAACCAAAAAACCCATGGGCAAAGAGGAGCGTACCATGGATCCCTAGGATTACACTAGACGGATCCCAAGTGGGAGGGATCCGTGGGATCTGTGGAACAAAGGAGAAATTTGCCTATAAATAGAGAGCCATTTCTTCATTCTAACTTACCCCTCTTCTTACTAAATCTCTCATACACTCTCATTCTCTTCTAACATATAGATCACTTGATATAGAGAGTTGTTCTTCTTTCTTTCTATTTGTGATCCTCATATAGGTCCTTCTCTAAGGCAAGATCACGAGCATTCTACAAGTCATCCAAGCAAGGGGTCCTTGATTGATTTGTCACTCCGCAAGATTTCTGTAGCGAATATCTTGTATTTGATATTTCACATATTTGTTGTGTAATAGTTGTGTTGGTTTGGTCCACCGTGCTACGGACTCGGTATCTAGCTTTGTACCGGAAAAAGTCTAAGCAACGTTGTGAAGGCTTCTCCGCCAAGTGAAGGAGTTTGTTGACATAGTGCTTGAACTTTCGAGTAGGTGACTCGGGGAGTGGAGTAGGGCAAGGAAGGTGACCTTGTAGCCGAACCACTATAAATCGGTTGTGTCTTTTCTATCCCTTAACTTTATTTGTTTGCTTGCATTATCATTAGATCTATACGTTCTCAACATCCATACGATTTCACATAATATCGAATCTAAAGTTTTTGAAATCAACTTAAAATCGGCAAAACTATTCAACCCCCCTTCTAGTTTTCCACAGTCTTGTTTCACATAATGTTATTTCATGTAATAAAGAAAAGCCTCTCGTGCTTTGTCATGCATGTCAACTTGGCAAACATGTTATGCTTCCATTTTCTAGTTCTGATACTGTTGTTAATGCTTGCTTTGACATTATTCACTTGGATGTCTGGACTTCACCAGTTCCGAGTCCATCAAGTTTCAAATATTACGTGTTGTTTTTGGATCATTATTCTCACTTTGTTTGGGTTTATCCATTAATTAACAAATCTGATGTATTGTCTAAATTTGTGCTTTTCTGTAATTATGTTCACACTCAATTTCAGTGTGAAATCAGGTCATTTTAGTGTGATCATGGTGGTGAGTTTGATAACCGTGCCCTTCATAAACTTTTTGCCGACAATGGCATTCAGTTTCATTTCTCATGCCCCAAAACATCTCAACAAAATGGCAAATCCGAACGAATGGTTCGCACCATAAATAATCTCATTCGGACCTTGCTATTTCAAGCCAACCTTTCACCAACTTTCTGGGTTGAAGCCCTCAATATGGTTGTCCACTTAATAAATATCCTACCCTCTACTGCTATTTCCAACGACACACCATACACCCGATTGTTTGGTCAGAATCCAGATTACAGACTCCTACGCACATTTGGTTGCTTATGTTACCCTCACCTTGAACCTCACCACAAACGTGAACCTCGCGCCACACCCTCCATTTACTTGGGAAAAGCCGCAAACCATGGCTATCGTTGCCTCGACTTAAACAACAACAAAATTATACTCTCCCGACATGTGACATTTGACGAAACTGTCTTTCCCTATGGTACCTCTAAACCTACCTCCGCACGACACTATTACTTCTTAGATGATTCCCCCAATATCAATCCAACTTTCACCCCATCACCATCAATTGTCCAAACTAACATGCCTCCTCCCACACTTGAACCAACAACACCAACCATAAACTCCATCTCAGCACGACTCACCACCGACCACTCCTAATAACATACCAACTCCCACATCACCCTCCACCATATATCCAACAATAATCCCTCACCCCCATACAACCCAAACCCTGTATCAACTCATTCCATGGTCACACGCTTTCGTGTCGGGAGTAATCGTCCTACTGTTTGTCCCAACATACTTGTGTCTTCAATTTATCCTTTACCCAAATCATATCGTGAAGCTCACAATGACCCAAATTGGAAAAATGCTATGCATGATGAATACAATGCCCTTACTAAAAATGGAACTTGGACCTTGGTACCTCGCCCTGCCGAAACCAACACTATTCGGGGCATGTGGCTTTTCCGTCACAAGTACTTGGCTGATGGCACTCTTAGTCACTACAAAGCTCGTCTTGTGGCCAATGGTAGTAATCAGTTGGACGGGGTTGACGTAGATGAGACTTTTAGTCCAGTTGTTAAACCGGGCACTATTCAGACAGTTTTGAGCCTTGCCGCTTCTCGACATTGGCCGATCCATCACCATGATGTCAAGAATGCTTTCTTGCATGGTGACTTATCTGAGACCGTATACATGCATCAGCCCCCAGGTTTCAGAGATTCAGTTCACCCTGATTATGTATGTTTGTTACAGCGGTCTTTCTATAGACTCAAACAGGCCCCTAAAGCATGGTTCCAGCGATTTGCTTCATACATCACTCGGGTTGGATTTTCTCATAGTCGCTGTGATTCATCTCTTTTCATCTTCCAGCAGGGGACAAATACGGCTTATTTATTACTGTTTGTTGATGACATTGTACTCACTGCTTCATCTGAGAACTTGTTACAGCGGATTATTCACTCTCTGCATCAGGAGTTTTCCATGACGGATCTCGGGTCTCTTAATTATTTTATGGGCATTTCTGTTTCTCGAGATTCTTCAGGGTTGTTCTTATCACAGAAAAAATATGCTTTAGAGGTTTTGGAGCGGGCTCACATGGTTACTTGTAACCCTTGTCGGACTCTTGTTGATACCGAGTCCAAACTAGGGGATGATGGTGATCCGATCTCCGACCCTACGTTATATCGGAGTCTTGCCGGTTCATTACAGTATCTTACATTCACTAGACCAGACATCTCTTATGCAGTTCAGTAGGTTTGCCTTTATACGCATGACCCTTGGGAGCCTCATTTCTCTGCTCTCAAGAGGATCTTGCGATGCATTCAGGGCACTTTGGATTATGGTCTACAGTTATTTTCATCGTCTACTACAGAGTTAGTTGCCTATTCTGATGCTGATTGGGCTGGTTGCCCCACTACTCGAAGATCCACATCTGGTTATGTGTTTTTCTCGGCAACAACTTACTCTCTTGGTCCTCTAAGCGTCAATATACGCTTTCTCGTTCAAATGCTGAGGCTGAGTACCGTGGTGTCGCAAATGCTGTTGCCGAGACTTGCTGGCTCCGAAACTTACTTCGTGAACTGCTATCTTCTGCCACACTTGTCTACTGTGATAATGTCAGTGCAGTCTACTTATCTTGTAATCCAGTTCAGCATCAACGTACGAAGCACATTGAGATTGACATTCACTTTGTTCGTGACTTGGTTGCCACTGGTCAGGTTCGGGTGCTACATGTTCCTTCTCGCTATCAGTATGCGAATATCTTCACCAAAGGATTGCCATCTGCTCTATTTGAAGAGTTTCGCTTCAGTCTCAGTGTCCGGTGTCCTCCCGCTTCGACTGCGGGGGAGTGTTAGCCCATATGATGTATGTAGTTATGTAACGGGCCTAGCCCAATTCTAGAATGTACCTTGCTCTTGTATATATCCGTATTGTATGTATTGCAGAATCATTCAAGTCAATAAAAACATATTCAGTGTATCAATTATACAACAATATGTTGTTCAGGTACTTTCCAGATGGGATAGATATATACTTTGACAATGTTGGAGGAAAAATGCTAGAAGCTGTCATTGCTAACATGAACTCATTTGGTATAATTGCTATGTGTGGTGGTATGTCTAGTTACACAAATTCAGAAAAACAAGCTTCACCAAACATGCTAGATATCATTTTCAAGCGAATTATGATCCAAGGGTTTGAATGCAATGATTTTTATACCAATGATTTTGAAGATTTCATGTTGATGACAATTGCTTATGTTCGAGCTGGAAAATTGTTTGTACTTGAAGACATTTCTCTTGGCATTGAGAGCATTCCATCTGCTTTTGTAGGCTTGTTCAGAGGTGAGCATTCCATTAGAGGCATGCTATGTTGATGATATAATGTGGGGAAGCAGATTGTTCAAATTACTTGCGAATGAGTTATTATATCATCAACATAGCATGCCTCTAATGGGACTAATTCCCATAATAATTAAGTTAAAAGTTCAAACGTAGTCAACAAAGTGTGTGATATATTTATCTTAATTACAAAGAAAATACATTAGTCTTGATTGCAAATTATAAACTTCAATAATGTTTCATCTTCACGTACCCTTGTCCATCTAATGTATGCAAGGTAGATACGCTATTCAAATTCTGGTATTACTGAAGAAATTACAGGCAACGAACTCGATAATTATGAAGCTGATCAATCAGTGCCATAAGTTGGCCAAAAAATTTAACACTAGTGACAGCTTTGTGACGACTTAGTGAAATTAGCAAATTGACATGTCAACAAATCGAAAAAGTTAGCAAAGGATCTAAAATGAAACAAAACTAAACAGATAAAATCAGTATGTTTTTACATGAAAATAACTAAAACATTAGATGCATGAATCGCAGTACCTTGTTTACCAAAATTTGTATAAAAGTTTATTTTGGATATTGACAGTAGAACATCTACTTTTTAATGTCTATTCAAATGTTTTTTTTTGGACATTAGCGAAAAGATTAAAACTGGCTTAACCAGGGAACACTAGGGAGCAAGAGAGTTACAAGCATAGGTTAGAACTCATTCGAATATTATTTCTCAATTTAATTTGCCATACGCCACCCATTCTAACATGAATCATACAATGTCTTACAAGTTACAATAAATAGACCATATATTCAGGTGAAAAGGTGATCAGGTAAACAAGCTAACATAGCCTCCTGTTATCATCATTTATCCTTATTCAATAAGTACCAACATTTGATATTTCGTGTGTAGCATTGTAGGCCATCCCATGAATCGGCGAAATTTTTGAGGGCCCTGTACGAAATTATATAATGAGGCCTTTCGTTAAGGAATATTGTATATAAAGTGTCACCGTTTATAAGATATAATGCAATTAGTTATCTAAACGTTCTAACATATTACTCATTTAAGATATTTTCACATCTAAATTCTTTTTTCTTTGTGAAAATATGTCTACACAAAATATATAATTATTAACGAGACAAATTTTGGGGCCCTAAAAATTCTGGGGCCCTGAGCGGTCGCTCACCTTGCACACCCTCAAAGATGGCCCTGATTGTATCTAACATAAGTAGCATCTTATATATAATGTTTTGGCAATGATATATCATTACATACTTCAAGCTGTTGTAAGGATCTAATACACTGTTTAAACATGAGTGAAACGGATTATTCGTGAAGCTAATCCATTTGCCGGTTATGTAAACTGGAATTTTTATGACGAGAAACTGATCAAATGGCTGTGGGTTACTTGTCTGGTCCATCTATAATGCCTGCTTTGTTGAATAAAAATGCAAAACTAATCAAATTACCTACATAAATATATGTTACCTCCAACAAATTTGATTAATTCTGATACTAAATAAATATTTGCCGATGTTGTATGACATTTGCGCTAAATAATTTCTGTTACTTTTTTATGGCTTTGGCAATAGATCATGGCATTGTGTTAGTTGTGGAACAAGTTACGTCTTGAATTGTCAAATTGTATGTTTAAATAAAATTCTTACTTTTGCTTATTACATCTTTTACCAAAATTACTCATACTTAACACCTTCTAACTGAACCATCTGCACCATCTATCCACCATATTTAACTCTAAATATGATCTCCTTGTTCATACGCAACTCTGTATCTATATATAAACGCACATACTTACACATTTATATGTATATGTACATGTATGTTTATTTGTTTCATGTATGTTAATGTTGGTATGATGTATACACTCCCACTAGTGTTGATTCTTAGCTCTGTTGCTAGTCTCATTGCTTTTCTGTTTGATGAATTCAATGTCTATGATTATGGAGCTAGTGGTTCAGGACAAACTGATGATTCTCAGGTACAATTTATATATTTAATTAGAAAGTTGAAGTTAATGGCTTTTAGCTAAAATTATTCTATTTGTCGATAAATTAACTATTGTATAACCTAAGAAAATATCAGTAAAGCGCGTTGTATTTTGTAAGATAGTGTAGGCATCGAAGAAAAAGTCACGTTTGCTGTTCTCTTTCGCATAACTTTTTTTCAAAACCATTTATGATTCCTCCTGCCCCGGTGTTTGTTAAGGCATAATAAAGTAAACAATGGTTTGTTTGTTAACAAAGTAACAAACTAAGATGTATGTTACAAAAGATCAATCTAAAAATTTGTTTGATTCTGGGGTGATTTAATTTTTTGAGCCATGACTACTTGGATTTTCTTGTTCATCAACCAACATTGTGGCAATAAGGTGAACATTACATTATAGTTTACAGTAACGGATGATTTTTAGACCAATAGTGAAACAAAAGAATAACAGATAGTTTTTGGTATAAAATTTGTTTTTTCCTATAAAAAAAAAGTAATGTAACACCCAATGCCGTCTTCCACGGGTTATGGGTACCCAATACCGTTTCCGGTGTATGGGGGAGGTTAAGATGTAGACAGCCTTACCCCTACCTATGGTAGAGAGGCTGCTTCCAGTTCTACCAAAGGTAGAAAGGACCTCCGGCCTTTTTGTAGGGAGTGAGGATCGAACCCCTGACCTCTCGGTTGAGAGGCAAGGGGTTTACCAACTGATCCAACCCTACTTGTTCTTGTTTTTTTTTTTTTTTTTTTTCCTATAAAGTTTAAAGCAAAAATGTATTCTTATCTGAGCATTTAGTTTGGTGTAAGGCCAACCAAAACCGGTATTTTGATCACAATTTGTCAAAACAGAGCTCACTGTCGTTTTTAGAGGCGTTAACTTTACCATTAATTGGCTTTTCGTAGCAAATAATAAGACCACAAATTTGGAAAATAAAAAGTAAATGCAGACATTGCAATTTACAACAGCAAACTGTTTTTTTTGACAATTTATGGATATAGAGATACAAAGACAAGACCACCATACTTGACAATTAATGTTTTTTTTACAATTTTCATTGCAATTTACCACCCATTCTTAGAATGCCTTTTTTTTTTCCTTCTGCAGCAATGTTTTCGTGTGTGCTGCAAAAAACAAAATACAACTTTCCGAAAGGACTTTAATTTGATAAAAGCAATGTGTTTTTCTTTCAGGCATTTGTGAATGCATGGAGAGATGCATGTAAAGCAGAATCGCAAAATGCAAGGGTGATTGCTCCTCGACTGGGGAGTTTCTTGTTGCGACCTCTCATGTTTTTGGGACCATGCAATCCTCGATTCATTCATTTCATAGTAAGCAACAAAGTTTAGGTTTCTCAAGTAACAGTTATATATCTTTAAGACATGTTCTAAGTTTATTTGATACTAAGACAGGGTTATAACAACATGAGAATTTCGATCAAAGATAATTTTGTGATTTTGTGGGTTATGAAAATTTTACTTACAGTTTATCGAGATTTGATCAAGTTGTCACAGTTTATCACTTTGACCAAACTCCATATTCAGATTTCAGGCACGATTATTGCTTCGGGCTCACCTGAAACATGGAAAGGTCTCGATTCAAGCCAATGGATAGCATTTAAGGACGTAAAAGGCTTAAACGTATATGGATCAGGCATTATAGATGGTCAAGGAATACGCTGGTGGGACCAATCATGTCGATATCATCCTAACCAGGTATTTCCTTTAACTCACAAATCTAAGTCTTATGAACGAGCTAATTGTGGAAAGTTTTACATATACCATATGACAAACTATTCTTTATGCCTGTAGAAGGGTTGCACGAAACTAGCACCGACGGTAAACATGACTTACTTCTAAGTCTTTACATGAGGTTGGTACAGTAAACTTAATCAACGCTTTTTGTAACACATGATCCAAAATTGGTGTAGGTGTTCAAGTTCTTATCGTGCAAGGAGTGCACAGTGAGCAACATTTATATAGTGAATAGCCCACAAACCCATGTACTAATAAGCGATTCCAAAGGGTTTAATGTTGATAATGTGATGATCCAAGCTCCTCAAAATAGTCCCAACACTGATGGCATTCACATCCACTCTTCTCATTATGTAAAAATCACCAATTCAATAATTGGGACAGGTTCATACCAAAATAAATTTGATTTTATTTACAAAACTGTAAATAAGTATACATTAAAAAAACATCATTGACAAGTTCGCTAGTGTTGACATATATAGGTGATGACTGCATTTCAATTGGAGACTATACTTCCCACATTGACATAGCCAATATAGAATGTGGACCAGGGCATGGCATAAGGTAAAACTCGAATCGAAAACATTTGTTGGATTAGCCCAACCCTGCTCACTGTAACAACTCACGGATGTGTCTCATAATCTATCGTTCTGTTAACAGTGTAGGAAGCTTAGGAAAGAGTGGTGGTGTTGTAAATGTTGAAAAGATTAATATAAGGGATTCCTCATTCAAAGGAACTACAAATGGAGTTCGGATCAAGACTTGGCAGGTTGGACAAGGAAACATTCGACATATTACTTTTGAGAATCTTGTATTTGATACTGTCGACAACCCAATAATCATAGACCAAAACTACTGCGATGTCCGTGGTAAATGCAAAGAACAGGTAACCATTCTATTTTTACATAAACATACATATAGTGATTACAAAAATCATTCTAACAACATTCCATTTTTTGTGTTCAATACAGAGAACTGGCGTCAAAATAAGTGATGTGGTTTACAGGAATCTTTATGGAACATCATCTAGCAAGATTGCTATAACTTTAAACTGCAGTAAATCCGTACCTTGCTCTGGGATCACAATGGAAAATATAAATTTGGAACCGATTCAACCTGGGAAGGAGGTGACCGCTAGCTGCATAAACGTTCGGGGAACAGAAGATGGAGTGAATCCAGCATCCTGCTTAAAGAACTAGATTTCATCCAAGCATATTATTCCATTGTCTAAACTACCATCTCTAAATATTTTAGATATGTTTAGTATACATTCCAAGAAAATCTTGATCTTGGACAGCATACATCAATAATGTAATACCTTCTTCCTTGGTGCTTACTTACATTACAAGTTACATGTTATCGACCGTTCTCTTCCAATCTTTATTCTCACCACGGATCTCATTGCTCGAGACTCACATAATGAAACTAGAAGTGGAGGAACATGGGGATACCAAAATAATCAGATACAATGCTTCATATGGAAATCTTTGTCAGATAGCATACCGCCAATGAGGTTCTTAATCCTCTCGGCTCCTGGGCCTGGTTTCAGTTGAGTTGCATTCCTTACTAAGCTTTCGGCTGTAGTTCTATTTGTATCACTTCTATCAAACCAATTGCCTGCATATGTCACAGAAAAATATGAACTAAAAAGATATGCATCTGTGTAAAAAGGCACTTGCAACTCGTAAAAACTTAAGCCTAGTCAAAGGAAAGATAATTTGCTTTTGGGGTCAAAGAGGAAAGATATCCACTTCGACCGGATATCATTAATTTTTTGAACAGCGGATTAAACTTCACAACAATTACTATGTGTTAACTTTGTAACAAATTATGTGATGCTAAAAAAATCGGAATCAGATAAATCTTTAGAATCGTCAAGATGTTACTGCTTGAAGTCGTAATAGTTATTATAAACTGATAATGAGTTGGTTGGGTGAAAAATCTGAGAATTTGAGTAACGACAAACTAATAAATAGAATGACCATAAGGGACATTCTTTTACATGATTAAAGTATAAACTTATAATATGACAACTTAAATTCTATCAACTATAATGGTTTGATATATTTTCTTAACCAATTTATTTTCGAACTGATCATTTAAAACTTAACTATCTTTTCTTCATAATATTAGCAACTAAAGAGAGAAAATGAAGAGTAATTAAAATAGGGTAAACTAGAGTGGTAAATAAGTTTTTAGTTTCCCCTCAAATAACCATTTTTGTTCAAACTGTCTCGTTTTCTTTCCAAACAAAAAACAAAAGGATGTCCCTTTAATCAGATATCAGTTTCACATCACACGTCGTGAACACCCCTGGAAGTGTTGCTTTTAGAATTGTAACAAAATTAATAGATAATCATGAATTTTAGTTAGATTGATCTCAGAGTAAAATTGTATTAAGATATGTAGAAAAGACAGTAACAGGAGAAGAGGATTACCTGCCACAAACCCATCTGGTTCACACCCTAGAAGTTCAACATCAATTTTGTCAAGCAACTCCGTATCTGCACCAAATTTTCTAGCAAATGGTGCATGGCTTTCTACCATTCTATCATAATCATTTATGTTGAGAAAATGAGGGTGTTGTTTCGGGGGATTATCCCACGAAATGAAATGAAGGTCGTGATTTACAGTCGTGTTTTTAAACTCTTCCGCGTTGCAGATTACTGTGTGGAAATACCCTTCTGGTGACGAAAGAAAGTTGGCATAGTACATGAGGACAACTCTTGGAAGATTATCCCATCCCCATAAACAATATTCTATAAAGGGTCGTGAAAGCATCATCCATGCAGAACCTATAAAGATCATTTGGAATTATACTTTGTGGTTTTTAAAGTACAGAGTACAGCCATTTATGCAGAAACCTAACAATAAATGCATAAAGTTATGTCATTCTACCGAACGACTTTTGTCTAAAAAATACTAAATCGTTATCTTGCAGGAGCGGTTGTCTACTGAAGACTCGTGGCTAACGACATGTGTTTGTATTTTGACCGGAGGTGGCAAGATTGGAGGATTGGGTAACTAGTAAAAAGGGATTCACTTTGATACGGGTCATTATTAGTACAGGTCGGGGTGGCATGACCATCAACACTTTTTAGACTATTTTTCATAACTAATGAATGTGTTAAGCATGATTAAAAGCAACTATTATTACAACAATAATCTAAATCTTTGAATAAGAAACAATTAGAAGGTCATGTACTTGTTTGGAAATAAAATTAGACTCTAGGCAGCTTTTAACATGTTTGACCCGTTTCGCATTTAACTAAACTTTATGTTTTGACCCGTTTGAAATAAAACACAACCCGGGTCCACTGATTCATAGGTATATGGTCAAGATTACCACCTCTAATCTTGGACACATCTACGAAATTTATGAACCTCTTGTGTGAACTTAAAAGTTGGAACAGCTACATTAGTAAACAAATGTACAGCATAATCATATTAGCAAGGGAGGTCAATGGTTGATATTTAATACATAAATGTTTGCAAGTAATCATTCAAATCCTAGCTCTACCATGTCAAAAAGTTGTTATTCAAGGACATGAACATTAGCGTTCTGATGCTAAATATTTTACAAGTAACAACATAATGTTTCTCTTTCTTTTAGTCATTTACTCTACCTTCTCAATGTCCAGCATAAAAGTGCTCAGATAGTAATTAAATGAATCTTACCGAAACTTGCGTTGTGGTTATTCACCATCAATGAGATCAATGATAATTACTTCAATTAATATTGAGGTAGAACTTTGCAAATATTGAAATATGTTACCTGTGAAGAGCTTGTAGGCAGTAGGCACACTCCTTTTCTGGGAGACCCAAAATACATCTGATTTTTTAAGACTATACAACCCTGGATCAATTATAACAGGCTTGGCTCTTTGGTGCCTACAATCCACCCCAAGAAAATAGACCGAGAAAAAAGAGTCAAATTCTGCATCTTGTAATGGAGTACGTAGATCTTAACTTAAAAAATATGTGCAGTACTTATTTCATACTAAAAAAAGGTAGAATATGCACATACTCTTTCCAGCCAATGTCACTTGTATGCTCAATAAAATTTAGGTCACGGGGAACAGTCGAAAATGTGTGAAGCAAATCTGTCAAAAAACATAAAACAAAGTGTTGAGTTGGACAAATGGTCATGCCACATTTCTTGAGTCACAAGCGATGTCGTTAAATTAGCAAGAAACCGATAATGTCACTAGATACTTTCCTCTATAAGACTATAACTCTGATGGCTCAAACCCATAACCACGCATTCAATTCGAACCAGCTAAGCTAAAGCCTAAAAGCCACAAGTAGGATACTTATTATACTTAAAATTTGGTACTACAGCTTAAGCAGGGGGCCACAACGAGCACTAAAAATGGAAATCGTAACCAACACTTTATGATTTAATAGTCAATAAACACTCAAAATTTGGTCAGCATAAGTCAAACCCATTTTCGGCACCACTTTTACCTACGCATTAAAGATAACTTCCCCTAAACAACCCAACAACAATACTTAAAAATCACCACAACTCACCCAAACAAAACCATACACTACAACTATTTGACTAAACGCCTAAATCAACAAATTCATTACACAAAGTACCACAACTTATGCAGGGGGGCCGAGCACTAAAAATGGAAATACTAACCTATCACTATATGATTCAATAGTCAATAAACACTTAGAATTTGATCAACATAAGTCAAACCCATTTTCGGCACCAATTTTACCTACCCTTGAAAGATAACAACTTCCCCTAAATAACCCAATATCTATACTTAAAAATCACCACAATTTACCCAAACAAAACAATACACTACAAGTATTCGACAAAACGCCTAAACGAAACAAAACAGCTCAAAAAAAAACACATACCATCTTGAGTAACCAAAGGATAATCAGAAGCACTCAAATTAATAAACCAATCCCAATCACCACCTTCTTTCAACAAAATAGCAGCAGCATGAAGTGTATTAGTAACCATAGTAGGCCCTCTATAAGTAACCAAATTAGACCTACTAATCACCCTTACATTACCAACTTCATTAAACACATGTTCATTATTAACAAACTCATTAAGCTCTAATCTCTCTTCAACTGGTGACTCAAGGTCTAAATGCACCACATATTGATTTAATGGATGATATAATGCTTTTAATGTCCTTTTTAAACTATTAACATCACCACTTGAACCAGATATTAAATATGCTATTTTGGGTATTGAAGAAATTGGTTTTGTTTGTGAGATTTTGATCTTTGATTCAACAAAAAAAGGGATTTGGTTATTGGGTTTTGATTTTAAGTATGTTTGGTGAAATGGGTTTTGTTTTGATGTGAAAATGAGTGAGAAGATAATTAAGATCAGGGACGATGTTAAGATTAGTGGCAAAAACCATGTTTTTTTTCTTAATGGTTTGATGATGTTTATTTCCATTGATGGAAAGATTGTTTTTGCATTGGAAATGAAATGATTTTGAGGGTTTTTGGATTTGGGAAAGTGAGAAAAATGTGATAGTGTTAAATGTGGGTGGTGAATGGCGATGATTATTGATTATTCTTAGAAAGAATGAAATGAATGTTGATTATTGCAAAGAAGATAAGTAAACATTGTGGACTTCGCTTTAGTGATGTGATGCATGAGGGAGGGAGAGAGAGTGGACTTAGTGGGTGTCAACTTCCTATACATGAATTGCATTTACGAATATTGGATGAGCTTTATTGGTCACCGGATTTTGGAGTAGGCTGTAAATATTGTTTCAAGACTCGAGTCCACCCGAGTCACTCAGAATTCAATAGGTCTAACCAGTTAACTCGGTTTTAAAAACTTATGATCTTTTTATCCGTTTTTGTGACCGGCACCGGTCTGACCAGTTGAACCGATTAGTTCGACCCGGGTTTGAAAACATTGATTATGAGTCATAAAAGATTTATAGGTTTATGTTGAATGAGATGTATCGGTTTTGAGTCGTTGATATCTTGACATTGTGGAAAGAATTTTTTTTTACAATAACTCATTTTCTCTGTCATGGCATGAGATATACCAACAATCCAAGCTTTAACGTAGCTTTGGAATCTTGTTTTTCATAGCGGTAGGATTTTAAGCATAAAGAGGAAGTATCTTTCGAATCAATCAATGAGACGTGCATTTGCTTGAAAGATTATTTTGATAGTATAAAACGATAACAAGACATAACATCTTAGAAAAATTCACGAGAGTAGAATTTTAGTGATGTGTTTAAAAATGTTGATCAAATATTTCCATATATAATAACTATATTAATACAAAGAGTAGTGTTATTTAGGAAAAAAAAAGCAAGCCTAATTATATACCTAATCTACTTAACATTAGACACATGTATTGTACATATTCTCTTTCTAAATTTTCATCAATCATTTTTTTTCAAATTTACCAATCAAATTATTAGGCATATTAATAGGCTTATTAAGAAGGCATGAAAATCATTTTTTAAATACAAAATATATAGAGAAACAACCCAAAAAACCTCGGGCATGGGCCGAGCTAAGCTGCCTCAAACCCAAGCTGGCCCCAACAGGGGCTCGTGAGTATGTGTGAGAAGCAAAGGTCATGCGCCACCTCATTGGGAAGGGGTGGCTCACACGTGAGACATGGCAAAAAAGTCAGCTCCAAAGGTGAGCAACTCGCCATTCAAACTTGTGTGTAAAAGTGCCCCTAGGTCCAATGGATAATATCATTTTAAAAATAATAAAATTTGCCCACTACCATTTTATTATTTATAAATACTCCTAAACCTCAATATTTTTAAACACTTCTTCTCATTTTATATACTCTCAAACCCTCAATATCATTTGATTTACAAAAATGTCCAACAAAATACTTCCCAAAACACAAAACGTCAACAACGAAATACTACCTGAAAACTCCCCCACCACCCTAGAAACATTTTGTCTCGAAAATACTCCATCATGAAACCAACAAATCAACTTCCAACCACGGTCATTTTTTAAGGAAACCAAGTTTACTAAAACCAACCATACCTAAACCTATACCCATAACAAAACATGTTTAACCTATTCGACACCACCACCTACAACTCACAACCCTATGTTGGCGGTTCATCATCAAAACCAAATACGAACCAACCTATGTCTCTCATTGATACATTTAATGTTGAAATTGTTTTTTGCGAGAAATGTCCCTAACGTTTCATTTTTTTGCGAGTTATGCCCTTGAACCGTTATTGTAGTTGCAAAAACCCGATTTTGGCTAACGCTCGTTAGTTTTTTCGTTAGTGGGTCATCACGTGCGTTGCACGTGAGGGTATTTTCGTCACTTCACTTTTCCCGCTATCCAATCCACCTGACAGGCCCACTAGCACACTTACTTTATGTTGAGGGGCATTTTTTTGCAATAAAGTTTTCCTTCTTTCATTCTTATATAGCACAGTTAATCGGACATTATTGCACACCCACACCTACTGTTACTGCTCATCATCTTATTCATTTGAAAAATGGTTCTTTGTACCTGTGATCTTCAAGGTATGGTTAGAACCTCGTGGATGAACATGAATCTTGGTCGTCGATTCTATTCATGTCCGACATAAGTAAGTTTGACTCTTGATCAAAACCTAATAATGGTAAATTTAAAATTTGCCTCTTTTTTCTTCATTTTATTTACATTTCTTTCATTTATAGAACTCCAACTGTCCGTTCATAGGTTGGGTAGATCCGCCTATGTACGACCGATCTCTAGACATCATCCATGGTTTACTTAGGACCAGGGATGCTTTGGAAGATGTTCTTGCTTTGGAGCAAGAGCATGCTGACTTTGAGGAGCACAGAGCAAATGAGGAGGAGAACCGGGCAAACCAGGCGAAGCTTCGGGTAAAAATGGAGGAGCAGCGGGCAAACAAGTTGAGGAAATACCTTATCATTAGTTGGGTGTTCTTTGCTTCTTGTGTTTACTTGCGAAGTTGACCGTTTGGGTTAGGTATATATGAACGATGTCTTTTGTTGATGGTTGGTTATGTAGTTTATGTACATTATGGTATGACAACAATGGTTCAAGTATCTTTAATTATCTACTTTGATTTGTGTTATTTGTTTGTTAAGTAGGATTATGATTGTTTATGATTTGTGTTATTTTTTGTTAAGTAGGGTTATTGTTTGGAATTAAACGTAGCAGTACTAACTTTTATAGGTATTGCCAGGCATACAAGCAAGTCTAGTGAAGAATACACTAGCAGTACTAACTGCTAGTATATATGGTTTGTACTGCCAATAGGATATGTAGTTTTGTAATTATGAAATAGATTACATGTATATCTTATACGTTTAGATTGATATGAATATATTGTAATTATCTTGTAAAGGACTCCTTAAGTTATAAAATGAGGTCCTAGGGTTAGTTGTTAGTACGTATATTTTGTTAAGCTTCAAGGTTGTAAACCCTAATGATAAGGAAAGATCACTCGTATTATAATCAATAATATTGAAGCGTTTTGTTACATTCTTGTTTAATGTTCTATATACATTCAATTATCATTGTCTTCTAAAGGGCTAAGTAGTAGATTCCGTATACTACTTAGTATAACCTCAAAGTAACTATTAACACAAGTCTCACAAAGTGTTCAGATCCTCACAAGTGGTATTAGAGCCTTGGTTTCTGATACTTTGATTTAGAAGATACACCCCAAATCACTTTGCTTTCTCAATCAAATCCCATGGAAATGGAATCGTCACCAAACCATGTTGCTGCTAAGTTGCCAGTACTCAAACAAAATGAGTATAACATGTGGAGGCTCAGAATTGCACAGTACTTTCGGATTCTGGATTATAATCTCTAGGAGATTTTTGAAAATGGGGACTATTTTGTTCCTAAACAAACTGAAACAATTGAAGATGGCAAGACTATTACTAAACTTGGCACAGACCCCCTTACCACATATGAGAAGAATAAAAGAAGGAATGATCTGAAAGCAAAAAAGCTTGTTACTGATGGCCATTCCTAATGACCATGTTCTGTCCTTCAGTCAATACACAACATCCAAAACCTTATTTTAATTAATTGTCACAAGATTTTGTGGTAATGATGCCACCAAGAAGACTCAAAAGGTTTTGTTGAAACAACAACTGGAGAATTTCTCTACAACAAGCAATGAGTCTATTGATCATATGTTCAATAGACTGCAGAGATTGGTGAGCCAACTAACTGTCTTGGGTGTCAGTGTTCCCCAAGAAGATCTAAACTCCAGGTTTTTAAGGAGCCTGCCTGCAGAATACATGATGCATGTGGTAGTTTGGAAGAACAAGCCAGACATTGATACCATGTCTCTAAGTGACCTATACAATAACTTCAAAATCATTGAACAAGATTTTAAAAAGTCTGGAGGCACAAACTTAAGTACAGGCAACATGGCATTCCTATATGCTCAAACAGATTCTGATTCTGAAGAAGATATGGACTCAGAAGTTTGTACTGCTAACCTTAAGGTTGGCACTGCTAGTTCAAAAAATGGTCCTACAGGAATTGGTGACCAAACTTTTTATGCCTTTCTATCTAGCCAAGCAAGTGGATCTTCACTTAATCATGAAGATCTTGAGAAACTGGATGAGGATGAACTTGAGGAGATGGACATCAAATGGAATGTTTCTTTTCTTAGCATGAGGGTAAAGATGTTCTAGAAGAGAACTGGAAAGAAGATCAACATTGCTGGTGATGATGCTGCTGGATTTGATAAATCCAAGGTGGAGTGTTTCAACTGTCACAAAATGGGGCACTTTGCTAAAGAGTGTAGGAAGCCAAAGTCTCAGGACTACAAGAGTAGATGGAACAAAAGCAGTAGGAAGAAGACAACTGAAGAGGAGCCTTCATCAAAGGCTATGGTTGCAATTGATGGTTGTGGCTATGACTAGAGTTTCATGGTTGATGAAGAGGAACCATCAACAGACTCTGCTTTGGTGGCAAAAAAGATGGCACTTATGACCTTCTCTGATTTTGAGGTACTTTCTAATAATGGTTGTTCAAAATCATGTTCTACTGTGAAAGAATGTGAAATTCTTAAGGAAAGATATGATAACCAGAGAATAGAGCTTAATAAAATTAATTATAATCTTGCTAATCATAAAAGAGCTCTAGCTGTGTTAGAAGAACAAATTGTCCATTATAAGGAAAATGAGTCTGCTTTTTCTGAAACAATAGCTGTGCTTAAAAGGGATATTTCTCATAAAGATATGCAGATAGCTTTGGTAAAAGATAAATTAGAAAAATGTAAGACAGCTAATGAAAATATAAACATTAGTATGGAGACTCTAGACTATTGTTCTAATCAGGTTACTAAAATAATAGAGAGTCAAATTCATAATAAGGCTAAATCTGGATTAGGCTACAACTCTGTTCCATCTCCATTCAGAGGTGTTCCCTCACCTCCAGGTGTTGACTTATCACACACTGGTTTAGAGGAATTTCAGGAGCTTATGATGGAATGGACCTAAGGCTAAAGGAAAAGTTAATCTAGAAAATCCTGAGGTCAATGATGCCTTTGAAAGTGCTAGTGATTCCTCACTAGTTGAGGAAGTTAAGTCTGAGAAAGTAGGTACTGTCAAGCCTAAGGTTGAAACTGTTAGACCTAAACAAGAAATAAAATTTGTTAGGCTAATAGTTAGATATGCAGAAATATATAGGTCAACCAGTAGAACTTCACAGTCTAGAAGCAGAACCCCACAGCCTAGGGGAAACCAGAGAAACTGGAATAATCTTAAGTCCCAACAACTAGGCAGTGATTTTTTTATGTACAATAAAGCTTGCTATTATTGTGGAAGTTTTGATCATATTCAGGATATGTGTAATTACCATCATGGAAGGAGGATGGTATATGGGAATACAAGGGTACTAGGGTATGCGAACTCAAGGGTGAACACAAACAATTTTTCAAGAAACACTCACCCAAATGCTCTCAGCAAAATGATACCCAGAGCAGTTCTAATGAAGTCTGGCATCAAATCTCTCAACAATGCTAGACTAACTGGGACAACATATTCAAAGCCAATAGTTTAAAAACCTAAACCAAACTTTTACAAACAACCACAGGGTAATAACTGGTCTTTTAACAAAAATACTAGTTCTCAAAAGATGGTTTGGAGGGAAAAAGTGAGAACTGTTAGTTCAACAAGGCCAACAGTTCATACTGCAAGGCCAGTAGTCAACACTGCTAGGTCTATGGGAACTGTCAAGGGAACTGGGGTCAATGTTGTTAAGGCCTCAGAATGTTGGATATGGAGATCCACCAAATTCAGCAGTGCATCAACAACCATGCAAAAGTATAATTACATTGATGCACGAGGTAGATCCAAGTCAGTAATAGCTTGGGTCCCCAAAGGAAACTAATTTCCTTTATTTTATGTGCAGGAACATTTAGGTACTAAAGAAGATCAAGGATACTCAGATAGTGGATGTTCCAGGCACATGACTAGAAATAGATCCTACCTTTCAGACTTTAAACCTTTGGATAGTGGATATGTTTCTTTTGGTGGTGCCATAGGTGGCAGAATTACTGGTACAGGTACAATCAAGACTGGCAGTCTTGATTTTGAGGATGTATACTATGTGAAGAAGCTTAAATACAATTTCTTTAGTGTGTCATAGATTTGTGACAAAAAGAACTTTGTGCTATTTACTAACACTGTGTGCCTTATTCTCTCCCCTGACTTTAAGTTACCAAATGACAATGAGGTTTTGCTTAGAGTCCCTAGGAAAGGCAATCTGTATAGTGTTGATATGAAAAACATTGTTCCTAAAGAGAATCTTACTTGTTTGGTTGCAAAAGCATCCCAGGATGAGTCTATGTTATGGCATAGGAGACTTGGTTATGTTAACTTCAAAACCAGTAACAAAATTATAAAAGATGGTTTGGTAAGAGGACTGCCTCAAAAACGTTTTCTAAATGACCAGACTTATGTGGCTTGCCTCAAAGGTAAGCAACACAAAGCTTCTTGTAAGCCCAAGGCCTAAAGCTCTATTACTCAACCCTTATATATGCTTCATATGGACTTGTTTAGTCCTACATCTTTGAGTAGTATTCAGCATAAGAGATATTGTCTTGTTGTCAAGGATGAGACTTCCAACATTCTAAAGACTTTCATTACATATTTAGAGAACCTAGTTGATAAGAAGGTTAAGATCATCAGGTGTGACAATGAGACAGAATTCAAGAATAGAGTGATGGATGACGTTTGCAAGGAGAAAGGTATTAGAAGAGAGTTTAGTGTCGCTAGGACTCCTCAGCAAAATGGGGTTGCTGAAAGGAGAAATAGAACCTTGATAGAAGCTGCTAGGACCATGTTGGCTGATTCTAAGCTACCCATGACCTTTTGGGCTGAAGTAGTTAATACTGCTTGTTATGTTCAGAACAGGGTTTTAGTAGTTCATTCTCAAAATAAGACACCTTATGAGTTATTTAGAGGTAGATCTCCTACCTTAGAGTTCATGAGACCATTTGCCTGTTATGTCACTATTCTCAATACCTTGGATTATTTGGGCAATTTTGATGGAAAATCAGACGAGGGTTTCTTTGTAGGCTATTCAACTGTAAGTAAAGCTTTTAGTGTATACAACCTTAGAACCAAGAAGGTAGAAGAAACCCTGCATGTAGAGTTTTTGGAAAACAAGGATGTTGTTATAGGAGAAGGTCCAAAATGGTTGTTTGATCTTGATTCTCTAAACTAATCTATGAATTATGTACCAGTGAATGCAAGTACAAATGCTAATGACTTTGCAGGTTCAGAAGAATATGTTGATATAGATGAACCAGACATGGATGAAGAATCAGATCACGTTTTGGTGCATACCTTGAAGGATAGTTATGAGGTTGCTTCTTCTTCAAAAAGTAACGATCAATCATCTCCTTCTGATGCTGAACCAAAGGAGAATGATGCTGGTGTGATCAATGCCAATGATGCAACTTATTAGAACAAAGACTTTCTTGAAAGCAGTACAAACTGTGATGGTACTGCTAGGAAAAAAGATGGATACTGATCTTTTTGATGACTTTAAAGCTGATCTCAACACTCACATATGATGTTCTATCCACTGCTCTGACAAACATTCACAAGAATCATCCTTTAGATAACATTATTGGAGATGTGATGTCTGGTGTCAAAACCAGGAGACAAACACAATCTGAGGATCAACAAGGTTTGCTTATGGCTATTTATGAAGACATAAATCATGAAGAAGCAAACATCTATTTGTTTGGATGCTTCCTCTCCCAGATTGAACCTAAAAATATCTTCAAGGCATTAGAAGATGAAAGATGGGTTGAAGCAATGCAGGAAGAACTCTTGCAGTTCAAGATTCAGAAAGTATGGATTCTTGTTGATCTACCCAAGGGTGTAAGGGTGATTGGTACTAAATGGGTTTTCAGGGTGAAGAAAGATGAAAGAGGAATTGTGATCAGAAATAAGGCAAGGCTTGTGGCTCAAGGCTAATGACAGGAAGAGGGAATTGATTATGAAGAAGTCTTTGCACCAGTTTCTAGGATTGAATCAATAAGGCTTTTCTTAGCCTATGCTTCCTTTATGAGCTTTATGGTATACCAAATGGATGTCAAGAGTTCTTTCCTGTATGGCACAACTGAAGAGGAGGTCTATGTCTCACAGCCTCCAGGTTTTATTGATCCTGATCATCCTGACAAGGTCTACAAGGTGGTGAAAGCTTTTTGTGGCCTGCATCAGGCACCAAGGGCATGGTATGAAACACTAGCTACATATCTGTTGCAGAATGGCTTTAAAAGGTGCAAGATTGATCAGACTTTTTTTATCAAGAAGCTCAAGGGAGACATTCTGCTTGTACAAGTGTATGTAGATGATATTATCTTTGGTGCCTCAAAGAAAGAGATGTGTGTTGAATTTGAAAAACTGATGCATGATAAATTCCAAATGAGTTCCATGGGAGAACTCACTTTCTTCTTGGGTCTACAAGTGAAGCAGAGAATAGATGGTATATTTATCAGTCAAGATAAATATGTGGCTGACACTTTGAGAAAATTCCAATTTAAAGATGCCAGAGTAGCTAGCACACCTTTTGACACTGAGAAACCATTGGTGAAAGATGAGTCTGGAGAAGATTTTGATGTTCACACATACAAATCTATGATTTGATCTCAAATTTGTTAAAATTGACAACATGGTAGCTTTTTTGACAAAAACAGAGCAAGGTGATGGACCTATTTTTCACGAGATTGTGGATTTCTTGAACCAATCCTATATCAGGTATGCTTTAACTACAAATCCCACTCTCTATACCTCACGCATCAATCAGTTTTGGTAGACTGCAACAGCCATAACACTTGATGAGGATGAGGAAACAGAGACCCCCTGCACTTAGTGCATCTGTGGGTGGGCAAGACATCTAAGTTACTGAGTCATCTCTAAGAAGTCTTCTTCATTTAGATGATTCCAGTGGTATCTTGGACTTGCCTAACCCAGAAATTTTTCAAAACCTTTCAAGAATGGGGTATAATACATCTAAACAACTTTTGACATTTCAAAAAGGATGTTTCTCTCCCTAATGGAGATTCTTTATCTACACTCTTCTTCAGTGTCTTAGCTCCAAAAAGACATCATGGGAGCAGTTCAGTAGTAATATTGCTACTGCTCTTGTGTGTCTGGCTAATAACAGGGTTTTTAACTTTTCAAAATTTATTTTTGACAACATGGTGAAGAATGTGGATTCTCCCTCAAAGTTTTTGATGTACCCAAGGTTTATCCAAACTGTTTTGAATGAAAAACAAAGCCAGTTAGCATCTCACAAAAGAATTTTACCTACCCCTTGCTTGCAAATAAAGGTTTTTAAAAATATGGCAATGGGTAATAGACAATATAATGGGGTCATTGTGCCTCTTTTTCTTGAGATGCTAGCTAGAATTCAACAGGTACAGGGTGAAAGGTCAGTACACCCAACTGAACCCCATCACACACCCATTGTGGTTCCATCAATAGACTATACACCCTCTGTCATTCATACCTTTAGGAGAAAAACCAGATAGGTCACTGTGGTCTCTCAGCCCAATGATCCTACTCAAACTCCTGTAGCAGATAAGACTGCCTTTGGCAGAAGGGGAGAGTCTGGTACTACTGTTACAAGCTTAGTAGCTGGATAGGACAGTACCAACATTGATAAGACCTCAAACCTGGCAACATCTAATGTACCAAGTCCTTCAAGATTTGATACAAGTGATGAAAACCCAAGCCAAATGGATATAATGGGTGGCTTAGTAGACAGTCGCCCAAGGACTGAACCTGAGTTTATGCCTTGATGAGTGTGTAAATACTCATCATTTTTGGTTAAATCTGAACTGCAAAACATTTAAAAATGCTCAGAAATGCATCAAAATACTGAAAATATCTCAAAATTGCATTTTATATGTTTCAGATGCAAAATGTTTAAAATCAGATGAAAAATGAGCTAAGTTTGCATAATTGGCAGTTTCAGTACCCCAAGTTTCAAAAGTTGTCAGAAATAGTCCCTGAGCACTTATTTCAAAAGAAAAGTCACCAAAGGTCCTTTTAAAATCATAAGTTGTCAAAATTAGTCCTTTGGTGAAAAATGTCAAAAGTTTTGAGAAATTACAAGTTTGGTCCTTCAAGTTTCAAAATTGGCAAAAATGGTCCTTGGAAATTTGAAAATGTCTATTTTGGTCCTTGTACTATTGAAGCTTGTCATTTTTGGTCCCTTGAAACAACTTTGGAAGAATGGCAGCATTGGTCCTTGGTCTTTCAGAAAATGCAAGATTAGTCCTTGATATTTAAAACCATGACCCTTGAACCCTTTGCTTGGACCTTGACCCCTGCCAAACCCTTGTGACCCCCCCTTTTTGACCCCCCGTCCACTAATATCACCCAAGTCAAACCCCGGTCAAACGAACCACCCCTTTTCCCTCTCTTTTTCTTCTTCCCACCTGCTCACCTGCAAACACTCAACCCTCCCCTCACCTCCAGCTCACATATCCCACACCTTATCCCTCCACCTCAACAACCATCCAAGAAACATTTAATGCTCCCTCCTCCCTTTCACTCAACCCTCCCAGTTGCAAATACCAATTTGGCGCCAAAATTTGATCAAACGGCCAATATCATCTCAACTGATCCAATGGTCCTAGAAACAAGTGGGATTTGCTCAGAAATCAAGTGGAATGCCTTTTGCTATAAAATGAGAGAAGACGAGAGAGTGAAAGAGTAGTACTTAGTTTTATTTTCATATGTATGTCGTTTTAAAAAATTTCCATGTCTTAAATAAGTCTAAGTTGTAATTTCAAGCTTTGTTGTATGAAACTTAGTTAGTTCATTGTACTGTAACCTTTTTCAAAGATTAATTTCAAGTTCTATCAAGATTCATGTTTTCACATTTATCTTATTCAAGACAGTTTCAAATGAATTAAGTGCCAGGCTTCAATAAGCTTCTTTATAACTCAGTTGAGCTTATTTAAGCTGTTTATAGCTTTTAGTAAGCTTAAGAAATAGATTCAAGCAAATTTGGTGTATGGTCAACAAAAGTCAAACTGTATTGAATTTTGGTTAAGCAGTGATGGAAATGGGTAATGGTTGATGCAGAGCTGGATTTGGGATTGGATTTGATTAGAATAGTGGTAGTTTGGTTATGGTATAAGCTGCAAATAACCTGGACACTTGTAAGTGTTTTAGAATCTGCTCCTTTCATATCTGTTTTGCCATATTATTAGTTCAGTAGTAATCTGTTGTTTTTCTTGTTATTATTACATTTGTTAGTTCAATTTTGATAATAGATCATAGTTAGTAAGATGTCTTGATTAGATTTAAGGATAGATATAGAATAGATTGCATTCTAACATCTTAAGGATTGTTTGGCACTAGGCCATAGATCTGTGATAAAGGTTAGATCAGTGGTCTAAGTGAGCTGTTATAAGCTTATATAGGTTAGTTGCATTTATAGTAGCCTTGAGTTTGCACCTTAGATCTATAAAAGTCAATATCCCACTTAATCTGTTCTTACCTTTGTATCAGTTAAAATCAGATGATTATGGTGTGCATTTAGGGTCATATTGTCACAATTCTCAAATTTCGGTCATTTCTTAAACTCCATATTCATCATTTCATAACGGTTCATTCATGATTTTTGCATTTCACATTAAACGCGTAAATTTTATATTAAATAAACGTTATCGCGTGAGTTATTATTTTGAATATTTAATCCGTTACTTTCAAAAATGATCCCGATATATTTTTATACTTACATTTAGTTATAAAAACTATAATTTGAGTTTACCTAGTGTTTTAAATTTATTTCGTATATAAATTGTTAAATTTATATTATTACGGCGTTTTTCTTAAAAACTACTCGATAATTATTTTATCACTCAAATTTTACAAGGAATGTATTTTTACAATTTTTATTATCTCATTACATTCTATTTTGGTCTATTAAAAATCCCTTTTACCTAAAAATTTCCATTTACCTTACAAGTTACATTTAACTACACATTTACTTACACTTTCTTAAAATTTATACAAGTATACATTTACACAACATTTAAAGAAAAAAAAAAAAATATATTTTTGAGATGCATCCCCCCCCCCAAAACCGGCCATGTGGGGAGGGTAATGCATTAATTTGTTTGGCAACATTTTCTTACATAAAGATCTACACTCAACCTTTTCTTACATTCATTTATTTTTCACCTCAATTATTCAAGGTGTAAGTCAAGTTCTCTTCTCTCTTTTTCTTCTCTCTATAAACGCCCAAGCTACTAGATCAAGAAAGGATTCATCAAAAATTTTCAAGTAAAGTTCTTCACAATCTAGATGACACTCTTGTTTAGGTTTTGAAATAAAAACCTAGGGTGTTTAGGTTTAATCCTTGGTTCTAATCACCTCATCATATCACTAGTAAGCATCTCATGTTTATTTTTCATCTTACATATTCATTTCTTAATCATCTTATCATTTTTGAGCAAAAACATGCAAGACTTGTGTTGTTTATACCATTTTACATGATTTTAGAGTTATATATATATTATGGTCATCCTATAATTATCCCCTTGGTATTCATTGGTCTTGATGGTGATTAGGAACCCATGACACCCTAAGAAGGTGTATGGTAGGATTAGATTAGTTTTGGAGTTGATTTGAAGGGATTAGAATAGGTTTTGTCCGAGAAAAACTATTTTCGATAAGTATAAAAAGTGTTCTGTCCTTGTTTTATTTTTCTGGAAAATCCGACTGTAGGCACGAATTTTTAGCCTTGATATTTAGAAAATATACTTAAAAACGAATCCGTGGCCGCTTGAACGGATTAAAACGGAGTTATAACGAAGAAGTTATGGATTTTACAAGTTTGGCGACGAAAAATATATTTTTCAGAAAATTCAGCAACCTATTTTTAAATTGTCCGAGTCAAAAACGAGTCCTAAGCTTTACAAATTATTTCGACTTATCAAAAATATATTAGTATACTTTGATACGAAGCTAAGGACGTATAATACATAGAAAACGGATTTGAAACGACTAAGATATACACGTTTTCATAAACTTGCCGTAACTATTATTTTTAGAAAAACTATATTATTTTTACGAGATAAGTGTTACGGTAACTAAAATCACCATATTTAACCCCTATTATCTTTATGTTCGAGACCTCTATGACGAAAACTCCTGAACTGAAACTTCTAGATTTCGATACAAACTTTCCAAAACCGTCGAGTTCGTTCTCTAACGATCGACGTACATCATTTTACGACTAGTTTTTCAAAGCTATTTTTGTCAATTTCATGAAATTTTCCGACGACATTGTTTTACGACGAAAAGTGATAATTTCACTATAAATCATTATAAAACCTTTGTAGGATGACATTTTGACGTAAAAACTTGTAAAGTGCTTTTTGATTGGTCAAGACGTCAAACGAGTATTTTTCGACGATAAGTATATTTTTCAAAACCCGCAAATGGTATAAATAACATACGAAATGCATGCATAACATTACATTGCAACTCATTACATATCATATCATTCATAATAGGTCAGTTTCGGGATTCACGCTATATTTCGGTGTACCCACTTTTGTCTTCGCATCTATTCATCAAGTGAGTATTCACAGACTCCCTTTTTTTAAATGCTTTAAATTGTTTTGGGGTGGAATGCATGATTTATACTTGAACTAAACTATCTATGTTTTATGAACTTATTGAACATTTTATGCTAGTGAGTAATCACATCCCCTTTTTACCGTTTTACTATATTTTTGGGGCTGAATGCATGAACCATACTTGAATTAAATTGATCTTTACAATTGTGAACTCTTTTGACTAGAACTTGTGAACTCGAATCAAATCCTTGAACTTAATTACGAAATTATGACTTATTTGAACTTATTGAATCGTACGTGTTATGACCTTGTCCTAAAGTCTCCCTTGTTCGGAGCATCACTATAATTCTCGCCTTGTCGGTGGAGTGTTCACAATAATTCTCGCCTTGTCGGTGGAGTGTTCACAATAATTCTCGCCTTGTCGGTGGAGTGTTCACAATAATTCTCGCCTTGTCGGTGGAGTGTTCTCAATAATTCTCGCCTAAATGGTGGAGTGTTCTCAATAATTCTCGCCTAAATGGTGGAGTGTTCTCAATAAATCTCGCCTAGGTGGTCGAGTGACAAAGGAGTCTCCCTTGTTGGAGCAGTGCAAAGTCTCCCATGTTCGGAGCATCCCTGAATTATTATATACGTGGTGCTATATTGTGAACTATTATGACCGCTTATACTTGACCATTATATATACTACTTTTGGCAATGGGTTGTGAACACACAGGTTGCAAGTTTTGTATGGGCGGAACTTGGAACTGAGTGGATTTACAATGCCTTTGCTTTGTGACCTCATTTGGCAACGTGTGCATGAGCATAAACTTGACGCACTATATTTTTGTGCAATGGGTTGTGTACACACAGGTTGCAAGTTTTGTATGGGCGGAATTTGGAACTGAGTGGATACACAATGCCTTTGCTTTGAGAACTATTTTTCGTTGACCGAAAGCTTTGAATATTTCTTACGAGTTTTCTTATTTTGCTAAACGTGTTTACTCACCAACTATTTTCATAGTTGACCCGTTTTTTCTCTCATGCATTTCAGGTGATCGTTAGTAAGCTTTTTCTACTAGGTCTTGCATTAAGAAGCTTTCACTTGTCGCTACAAGTCGTTATGTAATAAAACTCAATATTTTGGAATCTAAACTTTGTAATATATTTGCCGATGACGGCTAAACTGGTATTGTTATGGAGTATTATTTCTTTTTAACCTTAATGTTGGTATGTTCTATTATCTTGTGCTTATGTTCCCTTCCGTTACACCTCGTGTTTCCGCCTCCGGCGAGGGTGTGACAGATTGGTATCAGAGCCACAGGTTATAGAGAATGCCGATTTTTCAAAAATAAAAATCACAGCTATAACCGGAAAAATTTTTATTTTATTTTATTAAACATTGAACATCATTCGAGTCATCTAGTCCTATCGTTGCATCGTTAATCATGAATTATACATAACCTGATCAACTATGTCTAATTTATGAAGAACCATGCAATGATAAGAGTGGTAGTTTTAAATCATGTTTAGTCGAGTCTTTTGAGTCTGGTCACCTGAAGTTGCATTGGTCGGTGGGTATGCATAGCATGTTTTCACGTTTACGTCTACATTACCGTACCTTGTTACCTTATTTCTGTACGACATGATTTTGAGTGCATAACTTCTTTCCAATCTTTACCACGTTCACGACATTGATTAATTTGAGACCTATTGATGTTGACCTTAATTGTTATATATTTTGTTGATTGGATTTGATTGGGTAAGCAAATCGAATATCGAGCGAATCTTTCAAAAGACTTCATTCAAGGATGTTGATTCCTACCTTTCTAACAACTTGTTTCCTAGCTTGATCTAGTGACAGTTCTTGTTTGATGAGTTGCGAAAATCAAGCTAAGAGACAAGTTTACTCAAGTCGGTTTAGTTTAATCTCATGACAGTTCTTGTTTGATGAGTTGTGAGATTAAATTAGAATCGACTACATAAAGGTCTTTTGAGAGCTACGTTCGATATTGGGTAAGTTTACCCCATCAAATCTAATCACGGGCACGTACTTAGTTGAATGGGGAACCTGTACGCATGGGCATTGATATGATCATTTAGACTGTTCGTACGAGCATGAACTTTTAGAACTCTTGTCGAGGTTCGGACCATAGTATCGTTAATCGAATCACGAGGACGTGATTCCGCTGACATGGGAAGAATGTCACAATTCTCAAATTTCGGTCATTTCTTAAACTCCATATTCATCATTTCATAACGGTTCATTCATGATTTTTGCATTTCACATTAAACGCGTAAATTTTATATTAAATAAACGTTATCGCGTGAGTTATTATTTTGAATATTTAATCCGTTACTTTCAAAAATGATCCCGATATATTTTTATACTTACATTTAGTTATAAAAACTATAATTTGAGTTTACCTAGTGTTTTAAATTTATTTCGTATATAAATTGTTAAATTTATATTATTACGGCGTTTTTCTTAAAAACTACTCGATAATTATTTTATCACTCAAATTTTACAAGGAATGTATTTTTACAATTTTTATTATCTCATTACATTCTATTTTGGTCTATTAAAAATCCCTTTTACCTAAAAATTTCCATTTACCTTACAAGTTACATTTAACTACACATTTACTTACACTTTCTTAAAATTTATACAAGTATACATTTACACAACATTTAAAGAAAAAAAAAAAAATATATTTTTGAGATGCATCCCCCCCCCAAAACCGGCCATGTGGGGAGGGTAATGCATTAATTTGTTTGGCAACATTTTCTTACATAAAGATCTACACTCAACCTTTTCTTACATTCATTTATTTTTCACCTCAATTATTCAAGGTGTAAGTCAAGTTCTCTTCTCTCTTTTTCTTCTCTCTATAAACGCCCAAGCTACTAGATCAAGAAAGGATTCATCAAAAATTTTCAAGTAAAGTTCTTCACAATCTAGATGACACTCTTGTTTAGGTTTTGAAATAAAAACCTAGGGTGTTTAGGTTTAATCCTTGGTTCTAATCACCTCATCATATCACTAGTAAGCATCTCATGTTTATTTTTCATCTTACATATTCATTTCTTAATCATCTTATCATTTTTGAGCAAAAACATGCAAGACTTGTGTTGTTTATACCATTTTACATGATTTTAGAGTTATATATATATTATGGTCATCCTATAATTATCCCCTTGGTATTCATTGGTCTTGATGGTGATTAGGAACCCATGACACCCTAAGAAGGTGTATGGTAGGATTAGATTAGTTTTGGAGTTGATTTGAAGGGATTAGAATAGGTTTTGTCCGAGAAAAACTATTTTCGATAAGTATAAAAAGTGTTCTGTCCTTGTTTTATTTTTCTGGAAAATCCGACTGTAGGCACGAATTTTTGGCCTTGATATTTAGAAAATATACTTAAAAACGAATCCGTGGCCGCTTGAACGGATTAAAACGGAGTTATAACGAAGAAGTTATGGATTTTACAAGTTTGGCGACGAAAAATATATTTTTCAGAAAATTCAGCAACCTATTTTTAAATTGTCCGAGTCAAAAACGAGTCCTAAGCTTTACAAATTATTTCGACTTATCAAAAATATATTAGTATACTTTGATACGAAGCTAAGGACGTATAATACGTAGAAAACGGATTTGAAACGACTAAGATATACACGTTTTCATAAACTTGCCGTAACTATTATTTTTAGAAAAACTATATTATTTTTTACGAGATAAGTGTTACGGTAACTAAAATCACCATATTTAACCCCTATTATCTTTATGTTCGAGACCTCTATGACGAAAACTCCTGAACTGAAACTTCTAGATTTCGATACAAACTTTCCAAAACCGTCGAGTTCGTTCTCTAACGATCGACGTACATCATTTTACGACTAGTTTTTCAAAGCTATTTTTGTCAATTTCATGAAATTTTCCGACGACATTGTTTTACGACGAAAAGTGATAATTTCACTATAAATCATTATAAAACCTTTGTAGGATGACATTTTGACGTAAAAACTTGTAAAGTGCTTTTTGATTGGTCAAGACGTCAAACGAGTATTTTTCGACGATAAGTATATTTTTCAAAACCCGCAGATGGTATAAATAACATACGCAATGCATGCATAACATTACATTGCAACTCATTACATATCATATCATTCATAATAGGTCAGTTTCGAGATTCACGCTATATTTCGGTGTACCCACTTTTGTCTTCGCATCTATTCATCAAGTGAGTATTCACAGACTCCCCTTTTTAAATGCTTTAAATTGTTTTGGGGTGGAATGCATGATTTATACTTGAACTAAACTATCTATGTTTTATGAACTTATTGAACATTTTATGCTAGTGAGTAATCACATCCCCTTTTTACCGTTTTACTATATTTTTGGGGCTGAATGCATGAACCATACTTGAATTAAATTGATCTTTACAATTGTGAACTCTTTTGACTAGAACTTGTGAACTCGAATCAAATCCTTGAACTTAATTACGAAATTATGACTTATTTGAACTTATTGAATCGTACGTGTTATGACCTTGTCCTAAAGTCTCCCTTGTTCGGAGCATCACTATAATTCTCGCCTTGTCGGTGGAGTGTTCACAATAATTCTCGCCTTGTCGGTGGAGTGTTCACAATAATTCTCGCCTTGTCGGTGGAGTGTTCTCAATAATTCTCGCCTAAATGGTGGAGTGTTCTCAATAATTCTCGCCTAAATGGTGGAGTGTTCTCAATAAATCTCGCCTAGGTGGTCGAGTGACAAAGGAGTCTCCCTTGTTGGAGCAGTGCAAAGTCTCCCATGTTCGGAGCATCCCTGAATTATTATATACGTGGTACTATATTGTGAACTATTATGACCGTTTATACTTGATCTTTAGGCATACTACTTTTGGCAATGGGTTGTGTACACACAGGTTGCAAGTTTTGTATGGGCGGAACTTGGAACTGAGTGGATTTACAATGCCTTTGCTTTGTGACCTCATTTGGCAACGTGTGCATGAGCATAAACTTGACGCACTATATTTTTGTGCAATGGGTTGTGTACACACAGGTTGCAAGTTTTGTATGGGCGGAATTTGGAACTGAGTGGATACACAATGCCTTTGCTTTGAGAACTATTTTTTTTTTCCGTTGACCGAGAGCTTTGAATATTTGTTACGATTTTTCTTATTTCGCTAAGCGTGTTTACTCACCAACTATTTTCATAGTTGACCCGTTTTTTCTCTCATGCATTTCAGGTGATCGTTAGTAAGCTTTTTCTACTAGGTCTTGCATTAAGAAGCTTTCACTTGTCGCTACAAGTCGTTATGTAATAAAACTCAATATTTTGGAATCTAAACTTTGTAATATATTTGCCGATGACGGCTAAACTGGTATTGTTATGGAGTATTATTTCTTTTTAACCTTAATGTTGGTATGTTCTATTATCTTGTGCTTATGTTCCCTTCCGTTACACCTCGTGTTTCCGCCTCCGGCGAGGGTGTGACACATATTTAGTTAAGCTAACCTAATTTGGGTTATTTCAGTCATTAAACTTCAGTTTCATTACATTTCTTAAACTCTGAATTTCAATAAAGTCAAATGTCCAATTTGTCTAAAAAGTCAAAAATTGAAAATCCAAGTTTTCACCAAGGTTTGTTGATTTTTCATAGCTTCATTATTGGATCAAATCCAGTGAAACTTTGGACTTTAAAACTTAAGTTGGTCTAGTTTCTTAACATGATTTTTATGGAATTTTAGTAATTTTCTAAAAGCTTCAAAACAGCTTGTCAATTAGGGCTTATATGCCCTGTGCACTGACTCAGTAAATACTGAGTCTGCACAGGTTCTTGCAGAGCCTGTCAAAAGCTCAATTGAGCTTATCTCAGGCTCAGGTTTGGTCCATAGGTTCCTAGCCAGGTCTACTTTAGGTTCCTACTTTTGGTTTTGAGTTCAGCTTATCTGAGTAGCTTATTCTCTAGCTACAAAGTAGTAGCCAAAATCTGTTTTTGGCACTTGATTTCAAGTCAAATATGTGTAGTTTGCATTTCAGTAGTATAGACTAGTTGATATTAGTTGCATTTGAGTAGTTTTAACATATTATAGCTTCTGTGATAGATTGGTACTCAGTTTGTAGCCTTTGGCTTATTCCAAGTGCTTATTTATAAGCACTTGTAACTGCAGTTTCATATTCCTACACATAAGCTACTGTTTTTATATTTTTCTTAGATTCATAATATTAATTTAGACTTTTTCTGAATTTTTCATATTTTTCTAGCTCTGTTTGCTATTTTTCCTCATTTAAAACAGTTTTTAGGCATTTTTAATTAGCTTTTAATACAATTAAATCAGAAAAACTTCAAAAAAATAAGTTTTCATTTTTCTTAGGTTAATATAAATATAAAAAGTCAAAAAAAAATTTTTTCAGATTTTTCATAGTTTAATTTGTAATTTTTAGCAATTTAATTAGTTTTAAATAGTTTTTAATTCATAGAAAATAGAAAAATAATCAGAAAAATACAAAATTAGTTTTGAAAATTCTCTTTAGTTATTTTAGATTTTTCTAAGTCATAATTTCATTTTTCTAGCTTTATTTCATATTTTCTTGTATTTTAGGTTATTATTTAATAAGTAAAAATAGTTTTTAATTAATAATAATTAGATAAATAGTTTTAAAAATAATTTTCTTTTTCTAAAAGTTTTCTCTTATCATTAGGTTTGTAAAAATGTCATTTTCATATTTTTAGGATTAATATTGTTTCAGTTCACATTTTCTTTTGTACGTCACGTAGTTTTTAATTTAAATTTATAAAAGATAAATCAAAAAAATCATTTTAAATATAGTGATAGCGTTTATTTAATATAGTTTATCTTTTTAATTTTCTTTAATTTGCATTTAAGCCCTTGTAATTTATAAACTTTTCCTTTAGGTTTAATCAATCATATCTCTTTTCCGTTCAAATCCTCTCGATCACTATTCGTTTGATTATTCTCGCACAACTCGTTGGGACATAACGACCTGGGGAAACACTATACTCCTCTGGACTTCATTGCATTTGGTTCCAGACTGTTTGAAGTTTGTTACGGTTGACCATTCACAAGTGGTCAGCTTGTGTGACAAAACTTGACCGTCTGGGAGCGAATCAAATTTTGGCGCCGCTGCAGGGGAGCTGTGCTAATTATCTTACGCTTAGCAGATTAGTGATTTGAATATTCACTCTTTGTTTATACCATCTATATCTATATATTTTCTTATAAAAAATCAAAAAACCCAAAAACATCCAAAAACGTATAAAACACAAAAATATTTTTCTTTTGTTTCTATATATATATCAAAGATAAAAATACAAAAAGATTTGTCGTTTTCTTTGTTTAATAATAACAACATAAAAAATTACCACCGCAAACCAAGGCAGTGTACTACCTAACTGGGGGTACGACCATAATAAGTTCCCGAACCAAAGATTAAAACTTGCCTTTGTGTCCTTGTGAGTGGTGTACCTTTTTCAAAGAAGCCATTCATCTTGTGATTATTGGTTTAAGTTCACTGTTGTTTTGCCTCGATATTGTTTTAATTGGATTTGTTGTTATATCTACTTTTCAAAACCAGAAAACCCAAAAAGATTCTTCTTACCCCATTTTCATAATTCACTTTCATAATTCCCTTCCTTAACTCTGAGATCTCTTAGAGTTAACTCTAGTGTATGCGCACTCGCTCTTCTAGGTCTGTAAGCCCATTTCGTGAGCTTGTCAAGATTCCAAGAAGGCGTGTCCGTAGACTTTCTGCCCCATCAGTCGGATCTGAGATCCGTACTGCTCACACTACTTCCGCTATCATGGCGGAAGAACGTCCTATGTGTGAGCTTCTCCAGGCACCCATCGACGGGTATGGAGATGCTATTGTTATCCCAGCCATTGTGGCTGAAAATTTTGAACTCAAAACCGGGTTACTGAATCTTGTAACCTCAAGTCAATTCTATGGTTTTGAGAGGGATGATCCTCATGCTCATATTCGATGGTTTAACAAGATTGCATCTACCATCAAATACAAGAATGTCCCTACCGATGCTGTTAAACTTCTTCTCTTCCCATTTTCCCTAGAGGGTCAAGCCCGGATTTGGCTTGAAAAACAACCCCCTAAATCAATTGAAACTTGGGAAGATTTGGTGAAGAAATTTGTGAACGAGTTTTATCCACCTTCCAAAACCACGAGTCTTAAAAACGAAATCATCAAGTTCACACAAAAGTTTGATGAATCCTTCAGTGAATCGTGGGATCGTTTTAAGGAATTGCTCCGCAAATGTCCTCACCACGGTTTCTCCGAGTTGATGCAACTCGATACTTTCTATAATGGAGTGAGTCAATCTGATCAAGATTCTCTTAATTCCTCCGCTGGGGGAAATTTCTTGAGCAAAACTGTAAAAGAAGCTTTAGCGATCATTGAAAACAAGTCTAAAGTCCGCACTGCACGAAGCAAACCGGTTGTTTCCCAAGTCAGTGTTGGTCCTTCTACTTCATCGCCCGTGAGTCAATCTAGCACCGATGCTAAGATTGACAAACTCACTGAAGCAATTCAAGCTTTGGTTCTCTCCAACCAAAAGAAAGTTTCTTTTCCACAAACTTCACCTCCTGCTAAAGTTAAGAAAGTGGAAGTCTGTGTTACTTGCGGTGGCCCCCATGCCTATTACAACTGTATGGCCACCGATGGTAACCCTTTTGAAGCAAATGCTGTGGGCGGGATTTCTAATCCAGGAGGCAACCAATACCGTGATCCTATGGACCCGAACCACCGTCCTAACCACTACCCTGGACCACCCGGTTTCAACCAAAACCAAAACCGTAATCAAAATCAGAATAGAATGAACCAAGGTTTTCAAAACCAAGGTGATTTTAGTCAAAATAACGGTTTTCAAAATCAAAATCAAAATTTCCAAAACCAAGGAAATTTCAATAGAAACCAAGGTCAGGGAAATTTCAACCCAGGGTATTTTCATGGCAATAATCAAGGAAATTTTCAAAATCTAGGCCCTAATCCAAACAATAGAGGCCAGAATTTTCCTGCACAAAATCAAGCCATTGTTCCAACTGGACCATCATCTGATGAGTTGTTGAAGCAATTCATGAAATCCCAAGAGGAAATGAATAGGTTGTTGGTTAGCCGATTTCGACATTAAGAAGTCTTTAAATGATCGACCCTCGGGCTCAAGTACTTTACCTAGCAACACGATCGCTAATCCGAGGGCGATGCAAAGGCGATCACAACCAGAAGTGGTGCTTCATATGATGGACCCGCTATTCCTACTACCTCTTCTTCTTCTCCCCCGAAGGTAGTGGAAAGTGAACCTGAGGCGACAAAGGACCAAGTGCAACCTACTAGCTCACAAAGTACAACACATGTCCATCCTCAAGTTGTCCCGAAACCCAAAGCCAAACCTGGAGTTGTTTTTGAACCTCCAGTTGACAACCCCAAATCCAAAACTTCTATTCCTTACCCATCACGTTTAAATGAGCAAAAGCTCCGCGAAAAAGCCAGTCATCAAATGGAAAAATTCTTTCAAAATTTCCAAGAACTACATTTTGACATAAGCTTTGCGGATGCTATCATGCTGATGCCCAAGTTTGCATCAACTCTCAAACACATGTTAAGCAACAAGGAAAAGCTATTTGAAATGGCTAAAACTCCTTTGAACGAGAACTGCTCAGCAGTTCTGTTAAAGAAGCTTCCCGAGAAGCTTGGAGATCCTGGAAAATTTCTTCTTCCTTGTGTTTTTCCAGGGATGATTGAATGCTTTGCCCTTGCCGATCTTGGTGCAAGCATCAATCTGATGCCTTATTCAGTATGGAAGAAACTTTCTCTTCCAGAACTTGTTCCTACCTGCATGACTCTTGAGCTTGCAGATCGTTCTATATCGCGTCCTCTTGGCATCGCCGAGGATGTATTCGTGAAAGTAGGAAAGTTCCATTTTCCAGCTGAATTTGTGGTTGTTGATTTCGATGCCGATCCTCGGGTTCCCCTCATTGTTGGACGAGGATTCCTGAGAACGGGCCGTGCTCTCATTGATGTATTTGAGCAAGAAATCACGTTACGTGTGGGTAATGAAGCTGTCACCTTTAACCTTGATCAAACTTCGAGGTACTCCTCAAATTATGATGCTGAATCGGTTAATCGAATCGATTTAATTGATATTGCTTCAGAGGAGTACTCTCAAGAGTTTCTTGGTTATCTTCATAATTCTGTGAGTGGGGATTCCACCACATCTTCTCAACCAATCATTGCCGACTCTTCCCCCTCTCTCACTCCGTTTGAGGGAGGTGACTTCTTTCTGGAAGAGATCGATGAGTTTCTTGCTAGTGATGAATCAATTCCGCCGGGAATTGATGGTGTTTATGATTCGGAGGGAGATCTCCTTTATCTTGAGCAATTGTTAAATGAAGATCCATTACCTTCACTCCCTCTGAAAGAGATCACAATTGAGGAAATCAAATCAGTACAAACATCTACTGAAGAATTTCCCGAGGTTGAACTTAAGGACCTACCTCCTCATCTCGAGTATGCATTCTTGGAGGGTGATGATAAATTACCCGTCATAATTGCTAAAGACTTAACTGAGGAGGAGAAAACTGCTCTCATAAAGGTCTTGAAGTCACACAAGCAAGCAATTGCTTGGAAACTCTCCGACATTAAGGGTATCAACCTTGAGTTTTGTACTCACAAAATCTTAATGGAGGATGACTTCAAACCAGCAGCCAACATCAGAGAAGGGTGAATCCTAAGATTCATGAGGTTATCAAACAAGAGGTTCTCAAACTTCTTGATGCCGGTTTAATTTACCCGATCTCTGATAGTCCTTGGGTCAGTCCCATCCACTGTGTTCCAAAAAAGGGTGGCATAACTGTTGTCACAAATGAAGAAAACGAGTTAATTCCAACTCGATTGGTTACGGGATGGCGTGTGTGCATTGACTATCGCAAGTTAAACGAAGCCACCCGTAAAGACCATTTTCCTCTACCCTTCATGGACCAAATGCTTGAGAGATTAGCAGGGAACGAGTACTATTGTTTCCTTGATGGTTTCTCGGGTTATTTTCAGATCCCCATTGATCCGCTGGATCAAGAAAAGACCACATTCACCTGCCCATACGGAACCTTTGCCTACAGACGTATGCCTTTTGGCCTATGTAACGCTCCTGGCACGTTCCAACGATGTATGATGGCAATTTTCCACGACATGATCGGGGAAACAATGGAGGTGTTTATGGATGACTTCTCGGTCATTGGGGACTCATTTCAAACATGTCTCTCCCATTTAGATAAAATGCTAAAACGGTGTGAAGACACCAATCTATGTCTAAATTGGGAGAAGAGCCACTTTATGGTCAAAGAAGGCATAGTCCTTGGCCATAAGATTTCCAAAAACGGGATTGAGGTAGATAGAGCAAAAGTTGATGTTATTGCTAAATTACCTCACCCTACTACCGTCAAAGGTATTAGGAGTTTTCTAGGTCATGCCGGGTTTTATCGTAGATTCATACAAGATTTTTCCAAAATCGCTCGGCCTATGACCCATCTTCTTGAAAAAGATGCTCCTTTTATCTTCTCACCTGAGTGCATCGAAGCTTTTGAAACATTAAAGAAAAACGGAAGCACCCATTCTAGTTGCCCCAGACTGAGATTTACCCTTTGAGCTCATGTGCGATGCAAGTGATTTTGCTATTGGTGCAGTTTTGGGGCAACGAAAAACCAAGCATTTTCAGCCTATCCACTACGCAAGTAAAACTATGACTGAAGCTCAAACCCATTACACCACTACAGAAAAAGAATTATTAGCTGTGGTGTATGCGTTGAGAAGTTTCGCCATACCTTATCTTGACAAAATGCGTGGTGTATACGGATCACTCGGCTCTCAAATATCTCTTTGCAAAACAAGATGCAAAGCCGAGATTGCTCCGTTGGGTTCTCCTCCTACAAGAATTGATATCATTATACGTGATAAAAAAGGAGCTGAGAACCTGGCTGCTGATCATCTGTCCCGTCTAGAAAACCCTCACCAGGATGTGTTCGAGAAAAAGGAAATAAATGAAACATTTCCTCTCGAAACACTCAATGTGGTTTCTTTTCGTGGAGACTCTTCTACCCCATGGTTTGCTGACTTTGCAAATTACCATGCGGGTAACTTTGTGGTGAAAGGGATGTCGTCCCAACAGAAAAACAAATTCTTTAAAGATGTAAACATTACTTCGGGACGACCCTACTTATTCAAAATTTGCGCGGATCAAGTCATCCGGCGATGTGTATATGGTTAGGAAGCCAATGACATTCTCAAGGCTTGCCATTCTGGGCCTACTGGGGGACATCATAGCCCCAACTACACTGCCAAGAAGGTGTTTGATTCTGGATTTTATTGGCCCACGATTTACAAGGATGCCCATGAATTTGTCAAAACCTGTGACGCTTGTCAACATCACGGGAATATCTCACAAAGAAATGAAATGCCGCAAAACGCCATTCAAGTGTGTGAGATTTTTGAAATCTGGGGCATTGACTTTATGGGGCCATTTCCTTCATCTCGCGGTAATAAATACATACTCGTGGCCGTTGACTATTTGTCAAAATGGGTTGAAGCTAAGGCTTTGCCTACCAACGATGCCCGAGTTGTTGTGAAATTCTTAAAATCTCTTTTTGCTAGGTTTGGAACTCCACGAGCTATAAACAGTGATCGTGGTACGCATTTCTGCAATGACCAGTTTGATAGAGTCATGCAAAAGTATGGTGTAACTCACCGTCTCTCTACTGCGTACCACCCCCAAACAAGTGGGCAAGTGGAAGTTTCCAACCGAGGGATTAAAAGAATTCGGAAAGGACGAGTAGGCGAAAACCGTGTCTCCTGGTCGGATAAGCTAGATGACGCACTCTGGGCCTTCCGTACAGCTTATAAAACACCCATCGGGTGTACTCCATACAAGCTAGTGTACGGAAAGGCATGTCATCTGCCGGTTGAGCTTGAGCACAAGGCATACTGGGCCTTGAAACATGCCAACTTCGATATTCAGACAGCTGGTGATCACCGGAAAGTTCAAATGAATGAATTAAATGAACTCCGTGATCAAGCATACGAGAACTCTTTGATCTACAAACAAAAGACAAAGAAGATTCATGACTCTAAAATCAAGAACCGCGTTTTCAACGTCGGTGATCGAGTCCTTCTTTTCAACTCAAGATTGAAGATTTTCTCGGGAAAATTAAAATCCCGCTGGTCTGGACCATTCACCATCACTAAAGTATTTCCATATGGAACCATTGAGTTATCTCAACCCGATGGTCCAAACTTTAAAGTGAATGGTCATCGGTTGAAGCATTATTTTGGAGAGGACATTCCTCCTGTGGTTGTCCCGGATCTACAAACTTTCCCCATGAACCAATGAATGCGGGGATCGAGTCAAGCTAGCGACTCGGGAATCAAAAACAATAGCATGCCATATGGGTTTTCACCCATATTTCTGACTTCTTTCTACTTTCTACCACCCTAGTGTGGGGGAGTTGCCCTTGTATAAAAAAAAAAAAAAAATTCAAAATAATGGCCGTAGTATTTCCCTTTTACTTACTCAGCTTATGGTTATCAGTCCACCATGTCTAATAAACAAAAGGATTGGCTAATCCAGGAGCAAACGGCTCTTGGTAAAGATATCTCAAATCCGTTGACGGCTTGCAATTTGCCCAAAATTGTATGGTGTTCAGTTCACCATATCCTTAAAAGTGAAGAGTTGGCTAGCCCGCAAGTTTATGGCTTGTGGTAAAGGCAGTGGAAAAACCATAATTGGTAATCAGCTCACCAAAGATAATATTGATAATTTATCTAAGAGTTGGCTAGTCCGAAGCAAGCGGCTACGGTAAAGACAAATCAATTCCGTTGGAAGCTGGTGGTTTGCTCAAAATCACATGGTTATCGGTGTACCATAGTTCTTACTTGAACTGAAACATTTGGCTACTCAAGAAGTAATGGCTTTTGGTAAAGAGATTCAAATCCATTAAGTTTTCTCAAAAGATTGCTAGGGACTAGCAATAGTTTAGTGTGGGGATTGATGAGTGTGTAAATACTCATCATTTTTGGTTAAATCTGAACTGCAAAACATTTAAAAATGCTCAGAAATGCATCAAAATACTAAAAATATCTCAAAATTGCATTTTATATGTTTCAGATGCAAAATGTTTAAAATCGGATGAAAAATGAGCTAAGTTTGCATAATTGGCAGTTTCAGTCCCCAAGTTTCAAAAGTTGTCAGAAATAGTCCCTGAGCACTTATTTCAAAAGAAAAGTTACCAAAGGTCCTTTTAAAATCATAAGTTGTCAAAATTAGTCCTTTGGTGAAAAATGTCAAAAGTTTTGAGAAATTACAAGTTTGGTCCTTCAAGTTTCAAAATTGGCAAAAATGGTCCTTGGAAATTTGAAAATGTCTATTTTGGTCCTTGTACTATTGAAGCTTGTCATTTTTGGTCCCTTGAAACAACTTTGGAAGAATGGCAGCATTGGTCCTTGGTCTTTCAGAAAATGCAAGATTAGTCCTTGATATTTAAAACCATGAACCTTGAACCCTTTGCTTGGACCTTGACCCCTGACAAACCCTTGTGACCCCCCCTTTTTGACCCCCCATCCACTAATATCACCCAAGTCAAACCCCGGTCAAACGAACCACCCCTTTTCCCTCTCTTTTTCTTCTTCCCACCTGCTCACCTGCAAACACTCAACCCTCCCCTCACCTCCAGCTCACATATCCCACACCTTATCCCTCCACCTCAACAACCATCCAAGAAACATTTAATGCTCCCTCCTCCCTTTCACTCAACCCTCCCAGTTGCAAATACCAATTTGGCGCCAAAATTTGATCAAACGGCCAATATCATCTCAACTGATCCAATGGTCCTAGAAACAAGTGGGATTTGCTCAGAAATCAAGTGGGATGCCTTTTGCTATAAAATGAGAGAAGAAGAGAGAGTGAAAGAGTAGTACTTAGTTTTATTTTCATATGTATGTCGTTTTAAAAAATTTCCATGTCTTAAATAAGTCTAAGTTGTAATTTCAAGCTTTGTTGTATGAAACTTAGTTAGTTCATTGTATCTTGTAACCTTTTTCAAAGATTAATTTCAAGTTCTATCAAGATTCATGTTTTCACATTTATCTTATTCAAGACAGTTTCAAATGTATTAAGTGCCAGGCTTCAATAAGCTTCTTTATAACTCAGTTGAGCTTATTTAAGCTGTTTATAGCTTTTAGTAAGCTTAAGAAATAGATTCAAGCAAATTTGGTGTATGGTCAACAAAAGTCAAACTGTATTGAATTTTGGTTAAGCAGTGATGGAAATGGGTAATGGTTGATGCAGAGCTGGATTTGGGATTGGATTTGATTAGAATAGTGGTAGTTTGGTTATGGTATAGTAGCAAATGCAACCTGGACACTTGTAAGTGTTTTAGAATCTGCTCCTTTCATATCTGTTTTGCCATATTATTAGTTCAGTAGTAATCTGTTGTTTTTCTTGTTATTATTACATTTGTTAGTTCAATTTTGATAATAGATCATAGTTAGTAAGATGTCTTGATTAGATTTAAGGATAGATATAGAATAGATTGCATTCTAACATCTTAAGGATTGTTTGGCACTAGGCCATAGATCTGTGATAAAGGTTAGATCAGTGGTCTAAGTGAGCTGTTATAAGCTTATATAGGTTAGTTGCATTTATAGTAGCCTTGAGTTTGCACCTTAGATCTATAAAAGTCAATATCCCACTTAATCTGTTCTTACCTTTGTATCAGTTAAAATCAGATGATTATGGTGTGCATTTAGGGTCATATTTAGTTAAGCTAACCTAATTTGGGTTATTTCAGTCATTAAACTTCAGTTTCATTACATTTCTTAAACTCTGAATTTCAATAAAGTCAAATGTCCAATTTGTCTAAAAAGTCAAAAATTGAAAATCCAAGTTTTCACCAAGGTTTGTTGATTTTTCATAGCTTCATTATTGGATCAAATCCAGTGAAACTTTGGACTTTAAAACTTAAGTTGGTCTAGTTTCTTAACATGATTTTTATGGAATTTTAGTAATTTTCTAAAAGCTTCAAAACAGCTTGTCAATTAGGGCTTATATGCCCTGTGCACTGACTCAGTAAATACTGAGTCTGCACAGGTTCTTGCAGAGCCTGTCAAAAGCTCAATTGAGCTTATCTCAGGCTCAGGTTTGGTCCATAGGTTCCTAGCCAGGTCTACTTTAGGTTCCTACTTTTGGTTTTGAGTTCAGCTTATCTGAGTAGCTTATTCTCTAGCTACAAAGTAGTAGCCAAAATCTGTTTTTGGCACTTGATTTCAAGTCAAATATGTGTAGTTTGCATTTCAGTAGTATAGACTAGTTGATATTAGTTGCATTTGAGTAGTTTTAACATATTATAGCTTCTGTGATAGATTGGTGCTCAGTTTGTAGCCTTTGGCTTATTCCAAGTGCTTATTTATAAGCACTTGTAACTGCAGTTTCATATTCCTACACATAAGCTACTGTTTTTATATTTTTCTTAGATTCATAATATTAATTTAGACTTTTCTTGAATTTTTCATATTTTTCTAGCTCTGTTTGCTATTTTTCCTCATTTAAAACAGTTTTTAGGCATTTTTAATTAGCTTTTAATACAATTAAATCAGAAAAACTTCAAAAAATAAGTTTTCAATTTTCCTAGGTTAAGATAAATATAAAAAGTCAAAAAAATATTTTTTCAGATTTTTCATAGTTTAATTTGTAATTTTTAGCAATTTAATTAGTTTTAAATAGTTTTTAATTCATAGAAAATAGAAAAATAATCAAAAAAATACAAAATTAGTTTTGAAAATTATATTTAGTTATTTTAGATTTTTCTAAGTCATAATTTCATTTTTCTAGCTTTATTTCATATTTTCTTGTATTTTAGGTTATTATTTAATAAGTAAAAATAGTTTTTAATTAATAGTCATTTTCTTTTTCTAAAAATTTTCTCTTATCATTAGGTTTGTAAAAATGTCATTTTCATATTTTTAGGATTAATATTGTTTCAGTTCACATTTTCTTTTGTATGTCACGTAGTTTTTAATTTAAATTTATAAAAGATAAATCAAAAACATCATTTTAAATATAGTGATAGCGTTTATTTAATATAGTTTATCTTTTTAATTTTCTTTAATTTGCATTTAAGCCCCTGTAATTTATAAACTTTTCCTTTAGGTTTAATCAATCATATCTCTTTTCCGTTCAAATCCTCTCGATCACTATTCATTTGATTATTCTCGCACAGCTCGTTGGGACATAACGACCTGGGGAAACACTATACTCTCCTGGACTTCATTGCATTTGGTTCCAGACTGTTTGAAGTTTGTTACGGTTGACCATTCACAAGTGGTCAGCTTGTGTGACAAAACTTGACCGTCTGGGAGCGAATCATGCCTCATGATACATCAATACCAGATGGTAACACATCTAGTGGTGTTGAAGGTAGTGATAAACTAAAGGAATTGATGGATACTTGTACCAAACTCACTTTGAAGGCTGAAACTTTAGAGCATGATCTAACAGCTACCAAGAACCTTTATGCCAAAGTTTACAGGAAGCTGGTTCTCAAAGTGAAGAAATTGGAAGCTAAAGTAAAAGTTTTAAGGGCTAAGGACAAAGAAAATGCAGCAGACTCTCCTTCAGATGACTTTGATGATGATTTGGGTAATTCTCCCAAACAGGGGAGGAAAACAGGAGCAGATACTAAGGGGAGGAAATTGGATTTTGAATAAAATCCCAAAGAAGGTAATCAAGGAGGTGGTGTTGATACTGCTACTAGTAGTCATCAACCAGTAGTTGGTACTGATTTTGCAGATATTGGTACTACTGCCTTTGGATAAGGGAAAGGGAATAGCCTTGGAATCCAAAGAACCAGAGGTTTCAAAGAAAAAGGTACTAACACAGGTGGATTTTGATCAAGAGCTTGCTAAAAAGGCTCAAGAAGAAGAAGTTGCTGGTTTTCTGGAGGAACATAAGATAAGCAGGGAAAGAGATGCATCAGATGAGGAAATTGCTAGGCAAATGTATGATCTCCAAAGGGAAGAAATCCCTGAAGAAGAAAGAGAGGCTATTGTAAACGATTTAATTGACATCATCAGGAAAGGTCAAAGAGAGAGAAGAAGACCAAAGCCTCCAACAAAAGTAAAAATTACTCATTAGACGAAAGAATTTCTCAAAAAGCAGTTTAACTGGAAAGCACATCAGTTGAAGGAAAAGAGCAGTGCAGAGATAGAAAGATTGTACTTGAATGCCTACAGAAAGATTCAAACATTTACTCCTATGAATGAAAAAGAAAGGTTATAGGTGCAAAGAGGGCTGCTACATCTTTAGAGTGAAGATGAACAATGATTAGATCAACTGGTTACATTAGAAGATGCAGTTGATGCAGCTCCCTTGACAGCAAAACTTCCCATAACTGATTTCCAGATTGTATCTAATGGATTCAAGAATTTCATAGAGTTAACCAGGTCAAATAACTACAAAGGCAGATACCCTTCAGTTGCCTACATGCTGCATTTTGTTGATAGGCAAGACTTGGAAGAATTATGGAAGATTGTGAAGTTCAGAGATGGTAATACAAGACCCACATGAACTCTTAACATGGCTATCTGGCATGCTTTTAAGTGCATGTTTGAGCCAGATGCTAGTGACTATTGGTGGGGAGATTATATGGTGAAAAGCTAGAAGCTCTTTTAATACTATGGAGTACATGTGGTGGAACTCAGTAAGAGCTGGATCTACATGCTTGTTGAAAGAAACTACCCAATCTCTACTCTTGCTCCCTTCATATGCTGGAATGCAAATTGTCTACTTTTGAAAATAAGAAGTCTCTTATGGTGTACAAGCTTTTGAAGAAGATTGAGGAGATATCAGAAAGAAAGTAGTATGTTTGGAAGAATCCCCCCTCATCAGAAGTCTTAGAGTTAAATTGAAGAAACTTAGTGATTTGCAAGAGAAATCATAAGTTTAAGGGAGGATTGTTAGGAATTAAACGTAGCGGTACTAAATGTTATAGGTACTGCTAGGCATACAAGCAAGACTAGTGAAGAATACACTAGCAGTACTAACTACTAGTAGCCAATAGGATATGTACGCATTTTGTAATTATGGAATAGATTACATGTATATCTTATACGTTTAGATTGATACGAATATATTGTAGTTATCTTTTAGATTCCTTAAGCTATAAAAGAAGGTCCTAGGGTTAGTTGTTAGAACGTATCTTTTGTTAAGCTTCAAGGTTGTAAACCCTAGTGATAAGGAAAGATCACTCGTATTATAATCGATAATATTGAAGCGTTTTGTTACATTCTTGTTTAATGTTCTATACACATTCAATTACCATTGTCTTTTAAAGTGCTAAGTAGTAGATTCCGCATACTACTTGGTATAACCTCAAAGTATCTATTAACACAAGTCTCACAAAGTGTTTAGATCCTCATAGTTATGATTTGTGTTATTCATGTCATTCTGTAAGTCCATAAATGTGGTTTAAAAGTCAAAGATACACCTTTGGTTGGTCGTGGGGTTAGATAGCTAACATGAGTAAACTCGTGGTTTGTGTGTTCAATAAGGTTGGATGGCTAACATGAGTAGAAGTTGTAATCTATTGTGTTCAGTAAGAATTGGTAGAGTAGAAGCAGTAACAATTTAGGTGATTTGGTGAATGAATCTTTAATCATCCCATAAAGATTCAGTTATGATGATTTAGGTTTGGTTTTGGAGTTTTGAATGCCATGATGTTGTTTGAAGTTTAATCCATAGTATTGTCATACTACCTGATGACTGCATTAGTGTATACATATATATATATATATATATATATATATATATATATATATATATATATATATATATATATATATATATATATATATATATATATATATACTAGCTTCATAACCCGCCCGATGGGCAGGTTCGCTTCATGATATTTCTTGATAAGAATATAAACTATGTAGCAAAGAAAATCGTAAATTTATAGCAATGGGAATGATATGCATTGAGCAAACATGCCGTTGAATATAGGAACCCAAAGCAAATCATTTGCATTGCAAAAGAAGTCAAGTATTCATAGCATACCACATAGTTAAAAACTTAAAAATGATCAAAGCTTGTGAAACACTTCCTTATAAATAATAATGGTTGTTCATTTCGTAGTTTAACTTTAACATGGTATTTTAATTTATGAGGTTTATATTAGTGGCAAAACCCGTCCGATGGACGGGTATGACTTGTGGTTTCTATTTTTAGGATTTAGTATAACAAATATATATACTAAAAAGTAATAAAAATTAAATGAAACGGTTAAGATCTATAATTGATGTTACCATAATTCATAAAACGGCTAAAAGCACGTAAGTATTTTGATTTTTGGTTTTTATTTTTTGGATTTAGTAGAACAATTATATACTAAAAAGTAATTAAAAAAGTTAAATGAAATGGTTAAGATCTATAATTGATGTAACCATAATCCATAAAATGGCTAAAAGCAGCTAAGTACTTTGATTACAAACATGTTTTTGTTTTTCTTGTTGATCATGGGATTCCTCATTATGGACAACTAACACATAAATGTTAAACAAATGTAAGACAATATCACAGTGTTTACTTGGGCATGAACCAAACATACCCTAACTTCTTTATTCGAACATCTAATATATATAAATACAAAAACGTCAAACAAATCTAAAAAAGTATCACAGTGATTACCTGGACATGAACAGAACGTACCCTAACTTCTTATTCGTGTATAGATGCTAGATCTCTGCTCCAGTCATCTTAGCTGCCATCTCCTTTGAACTCTTTCCAACTAAATGATGCATATAATTTCCCATTGTGTCTGTTTCTAGGCATATATCGCTATTAACTGAGCCTATCTCATACATTAAGTTGTAGATACCTTGATGACGGTGAGTAATAGCTATAGGAAATATAGTTAGCCCATCCTCAATTTTATCAAAAATAAGATCCGGATAGGTTCTAAGAAATTCGACTATAAACCTGGTGTTGCCCTTTTCTGCAGCAACAATTAATATTTTAGGAAATTCTTTCAGCAGATCCCCAATTTCATCAATGTGCATTGTTTCGCAAACATATCTCCAAATGATTTTCAGTAATTTCAATGCATCAGTATCCTCCTCAACTGTAGGTTGTACTTTTATATGAAAAAATCAAAAGACCGGGATAATAACTACCAAATAAAGAACAACCAAACAGTCAAATTCTACACAATGTAGGAGAACCCGTGAGTTGTATATATAAATATAATACGAATAGTTACCTGGATATATGATTCTCGTGACTATATTCTTTTCTAATGTCTCAAATGCATCATACTTTCGAGCGAAGAGTTCGAGTAAAGACACAGTTGCAGCAAGTTCTAAACAATCGTTCACAATTTGGAGGGCGATTCTTCCTTATGGGCAATTCTTTTCAGAAGAATTAAATAGTTAACTACGTGCAACTGTTTTCTTAACATCCTTTTCACTCCAACTATTTTCTGCTGTAATGAAATATATTTTACCACTGAACATTATTAACTTTTTACAGGGGAGCGGGTAGTCATAGGAACGATATAAGATCATTTAAACATATAATATCGATGGACCCTAAAATATTTAAAATCATATGTTTAATTTTTTACTAATGATTGTCTTAAACTCGTTATATAAGTAACCTTATATTATTAAATAACTACGTGAAGAAAATATTCAAATGAAAATCTTTTAATTAAATTATATTATTAACATATTATTTAAATAATATATTATTAGTTTGTATAAATGTTAATATTTTTAATAACAATTATTTTTTTTAAAATATTTCGAATTGACAGTTATATAAGTTATAGGTATTAACGTTAGAGTTTGCTAAGAAAGTTAACCTTATATTCAACAAAGATAAAAATATAAGATTATTTAAACATATAATCATCAGACATATAAATAGTTTTAGAAATAAAATATCGATAAATATAGAAATTCATTTTGTGAATTTAAATAGTAAGTTTAAAATATAAAGGTAACAACTTGGACAATAGTCTGATCATGTTTTTATTAAGATTATATACATGGTATTTTGGTGATATAAAACCTATTAAGGATTATTATGATTATGAAGTTAATAATAGAGTGTATTTATAAAGAAAAATTAGTTTAAAAATATATAAGGTATAATTATCTTGTAAGGTAATATATATCATCTTTTTTTAATTGTTATCTTCGTAATATATATTTCTAAATTAAAAAATACAGATTTTTTTACATGTCCTTATTTGTATTGATTTGGAACATATAAATCAAAAAACAGTTTAGTCTATTGGTAAGTTGTTTAAATAACTTATGAATAACCCAAGTTCAAATCCAATGGATGTCTTCTTTTTAATTAAACCGAATTTTACATACTTAAAATTAAAAATACACTAATACATACAGAATTTTATAATTTAAAAATTAAAAAAACCCACAAAATTCAAAACAAATTAAAAAAAATGCCACATGTGTTAAAAAAAATGCCACATAAATTCAATGACGACATGGAATAATGACATGTCATTATGAGATGCCACGTGAAATAATATGTGGCATGCCTCATCTTATATATAATGTATATATATATATATATATATATATATATATATATATATATATATATATATATATATATATATATATATATATATATATATATATATATATATCTGTATATAAATAGCAAAACAATAAATTATGCTAAGTGTGATCCATGACTAAAGTAAAGTAATTGAAAAACTCAGTTTAAACAAGATAAGTAAATTAAGTACAAAGTAGATTTTCAATATTTATATTCTTTATTAAAACGAATCAAAAGAATATATTACCCAAGTGTTTGCGGAACAACACTTGGGATTTAATGACAAGTATTGTTTGCACTCCACACTAAGCTTAGGCTAAGTCTAAGCACAACTATCATGAACCAATGAGCTATCTCAGGGAAATAGTCGTATTTGGAGGAGTGAAAGTTGCTTGTGTTGTTTTCACAATTAATGCACAAGCTTAACTTTCACTCCTACCTTATGGCTATTTATACAAGTATGGAATTTAACTATATCCTAAAAGACAAGCTGACATAAGCTATAAAGACAAAATACTGATGCATTTTGTCTGTATTTACAAGAAGGTATATTGGGTAACAGACAAAGTAGCTTTCTGGTTGTCAGTGATGACACTCATCTTGGTTGTTAGCCTTTCAGGGAAAGTTTGACTTATGGCTGATAAGGAGTCATCCTTATGAGTTCAAAATTATCCCGCCGTGTCCCACTCATTCTTCAGTCTTCTTGTCTTCAGTCTTTGTCTTCAGTGATTGTAGTTGATGAGGAGTTATGGGATTTAGTGAGTTATTGTCATCACTCACTAAACCCATCATCTTTTTCTTGACTCAGTCTTCACCTCTTGAGTTCCGCCTCACTGAGCGGAGAGACATTTCTTCTAAGTCTCGTTCTGAGTATCCTGAAGATGACTCACTGAGTGACTATGCGCTTAGTGACTTGTTTGTGTTTAAGGTCATAAACACTTAGGGTATTTTCTATTCGAATCCTAGAATTAAGGGGTTTGGGTACTGATTGAACCCAACAGTCTCCCCTTATTTGGATATAAAAATAGCCTAAGTGTTTCTAAGTTCAGTGTGAGTAAGCAAAGGTCTTCTTCACATACTGACTATTCTATAGAGCAACTAAGGAACACTGAGTAACATAAAACATTGTTCATTGAAAATATATTACAAGTTCCTAAGTTACAATGCAAAAAAAAGATAAAGATAGTGTTGTTGTTGCAGATGTGAGTTTAGTCCATTTGATATCCAAGAGCTTCAAGTTTAACTTTCTTGGACTTCAGCTTGTCTTGGTCAGGGTGTTGACTGATCTTGATCCTTAGGTCATGGCTGAACCTTGCATTTTCAAGACTCAGGATTTGGGTAGCAGTCAGTAGAAAGCCAACCATAGCTTCAATCCCAGCGTTGTCAATATCAATCCACCTTTGGAAAGCAGGATCCCCTAATTCATCAGTGAAGAACAGGCCTCTTTCAGGTCACTCTGTGGAAAACTAGAAGGGGGGGTTGAATAGTTTTGCCGATTTTAAGTTGATTTCAAAAAATTTAGATTCGATATTATGTGAAATCGTATGGATGTTGAGAACGTGTAGATCTAATGATAATGCAAGCAAATAAATAAAGTTAAGGGATAGAAAAGACACAACCGATTTATAGTGGTTCGGCTACAAGGTCACCTTCCTTGCCCTACTCCACTCCCGAGTCACCTACTCGAGAGTTCAAGCACTATGTCAACAAACTCCTTCACTTGGCGGAGAAGCCTTCACAACGTTGCTTACACTTTTCCGGTATAAAGCTAGATACCGAAGTCCGAGGGTGGACCAAACCAACACTACTATTACACAACAAATATGTGAAATATCAAATACAAGATCTTCGCTACAGAAATCTTGTGGAGTGACAAATCAATCAAGGACCCCTTGCTTGGATGACTTGCATAAGGTTATGGATGGAGGTTTTGATGAGTAATGGTATTGATGCGATCAAGGATGAGGTTGAGTATGAAACGCATTTCTTCCCTAACTTCTATTGCAATTTCCCTAGTGGATTGGCAATGTTCACAATGTAAATGATGTGGGTAATGAGTGCGGAAGTTTTCCGGGTTGTTTTGATTTGAGTTATGCGAAAGTTGTGGTGGAAAAATAGGAAAATATGGATCAATATCCGGAATGTTTGTAAATGGTGGTGGAAAGGAACCTAAATGTTCTTATAATGTGATGGGAGCTAATGGTGGTGATGTTTCAAGATCTTGAAATATAGTATTTGGAGATGTGGGGGGTGTTGAAAAGACTAATTCTTTTTCTTTAGGTTGGTTAGATCTTGTTGGAGTCGTAAGGAGTTCCAAAAGAGTTATTTTAGGTGGTGATGAAGTTGGTGTACTTGTTGGTGATGAGGGAGGTGCTATGATGGAAGCATCTTGTGGTGAGTTATTTGTTGAGGATGAACCATTTGAGGTTGGTTTAGCTAAACAACAAGATCGGATACTAATCCGTGCGGATATCCTAGCATTTGATTGTGGTATTTTGGATGGTGGAAGTACAAAGGTTTGGATATCATGATTGTTTGTACTAGATGATTCTCTAAAGGGTTTTGGATGACATGATGAAGTGTGTTTGTGAGAAGGAGATGAAGTATGCAAGCATTAGCATTGTAATGAACGCTTGACCCAAAATGTGGATTAAAATTTAATGATTAGATATGAATTCAAGGCATGTGATCATGAGAACACAAGCATTAAAGAGCATACTCCCAAAAATGAAACAAATGTGGATTTTTCATCCAAAGTGAAAAAATAGAAGTTGAAAAGCGACACGTTTGCCGGATCCCAGATCCTTCCCTTGAGGATCCGTCGCATAAAGGCTTTGGGATCCGTGGGTCAGTGTTTCGGGCAGCACAAAATTTTCTTTTTGGAAACATTTTTGCCTAGTGTGTGCCTATATGCAAACTATTTGGAGTTTCGGTTATCTTGACTCCTAAAAGAATTAGAAAATAAACTAGAAGTATAAAACCATCCTATTGAGATAACCTGAAAACACATATTTAGTACATGAGTACGTAATTTTGTGTTATCAATGCTCTTATTTCATTGTTGCTTAAATGAATGTACCCGAAAACACATATTAGTTATGTGTCCCCTTTAGCATTCAAAAGACATGAGATGCAATGAAAGCGGGTTTTACTTTGTATTAATAATGAAAAAGCGATTTGTCCTAGACGTGAGAAATTGCTTTTGTGAAATTGATCTGGGGAAGGTATCATCTTTTTAGAAAACATTGTGAAAGTAGGTTTTCTTTGAAAATGTAAAAAAATTATAAGAAAGCTATAAGTGGAAAACTCATCTTGGGTTTTGAAAATTCCCGTATTGTTTGTGAGTTGTGCGTGAAATAGAAATCCTAGACTCGAAAAGAAGAAGGCTAGTGTTTACATACCTTGTAGAGTCAATTAAGTTACGGCGTTTGTTCCATTAGACCAAGACCAAGACGAAGTAGGTTGAATTGTTCCGCTTCAACGGTTTGGTGAGGACGTCGGCTATGTTGTCTTCCGATGCTACCTTCTCAATAGAGATGTTCCCCTTTTGAACATTGTCTCTTAAGAAGTGATGACGAATCTCTATATGCTTTGTGCGAGAATGCAATACCGGATTCTTGCTTAAGTCGATGGCACCTTTGTTGTCACATAGGATGGCTATGTCGCTTAGATGGATGTCGTAGTCTACTATCGCTTGTTTCATCCATAGTGCTTGTTGGCATGCTTTGCCGGCAGAGAAATACTCGGCTTCGGTTGTTGATATTGTAAGTGCCGTTTGTTTCTTAGAGAACCATGATGTTAAACAACATCCCATAAAAGTACATACCCAACTTGTACTTTTTCTATCAACGTGATCACACACGCATGGTCGAATCTGCATATACAATTGTTTCTACTCCCGTGCCCTTTAGATACCATAATCCTAATTGTGTTGTACCCTTAATATATCTAAATATCCTCTTTACGGCTTCTAGGTGTGATATTTTAGGGTCTTCTTGAAACCTAGCACATAAGCAAACACTAAACATGATATCAGGCCTACTTGCCGTGAGGTAGAGGAGGCTACCTATCATGCCACGATATTTAGTATTATCTACGGATTCTCCGTCTTTATCTTTTGTGAGTTTGGTGTCGGATGACATTGGAGTCCTAATTGGTTTTGACTCTTCTAGACCGAATTTCTTTAACATCTCCTTGATGTGTTTAGATTGATTGAAGAAGATACCATCTTCTACTTGCTTTATTTGTAGACCAAGAAAGAAACTAAGTTCTCCCATCATACTCATTCGAACTTCGTCATGCATGATTTTAGAGAAATCATCACACATGTCTTGACAAGTGGATCGGAATATAATATCATCTACATATATTTGTACTATGATTATATGTGACTCTCTTTTCTAGTAAAAGTATGTTGTCAACTAACCCCATGGTGTAGTTGTGTTTAACTAGAAATGACTTGAGTCTATCATACCAAGCTTTTGGAGCTTGTTTAAGACCGTAAAGGGATTTCTTTAATTTATACACATGTTTGGGTTTTTCAAAATCAATGAAGCTTGGGAGGTTGAGCTACATATACTTCTTCATTTATGACACCATTTAGAAAAGCACTTTTGACTTCCATTTGATAAAGCTTTAGATCATTAGCACAAGCATACATAAGAAGTATTCTTATAGACTCTAATCTAGCCACGGGCGCGTAGGTCTCATCAAAGTCTATTCCCTCTTGTTGGTTATACCCTTGAGCAACGAGTCTAGCCTTGTTCCTAGACACTACTCCGTTTGCATCTAATTTGTTTTTATAAACCCATTTGGTTCCTATTATGGTTTGATTACTAGGTGGAGGGACAAGTGTCCAAACATAATTAGAAACAAATTGATTTAGTTCTTCTTGCATAGCCATTACCCAACTTTCATCTTTTATGGCTTCTTGTGTATTCTTAGGTTCTAACGTTGAAACGAAACAAAACAAGCTACTTTGGTTTTGAACTTGAGACCTTAATGTTCGTTCGTTTAGTTTTCCTATGACTTTATCTATGGGGTGATCTTTGGACTCTTTAATGTTTATTATTTCATCACTTAGAGGTTCTTCTTCTTCACTTATCTTTTTCTTTATTACTATGGCTTCACTTTCTATAATCTCGTCATCTACAAGAGGTGGAGAGGGTTTGGGTGGACTTTCATCAAATTTAATATTTAATGACTCTTCTACCTTCATTGTTTCTTTGTTTAATATGACGCAAGCTTTACTATTTGGCGAATAACCTAAAAAGATACCTTCGGTTGATTTAGGATCAAATTTTGTAAGGTAATCTTTAGTGTTAAGAATAAAACATTTACTACCAAAGACTAAAGTGATTGCGTAGGCTTTTGCCTCGAAGTAACTCATATGAAGTTTTTCCTAAGATTGGTCTAACAAAGACTCGATTGAGTATATACGTTGATGTATCAACGACATTACACCAAAATTTTTGAGGTATGGATTGTTCATTAAGCATGGTTCGACTCATTTCTTGTAGAGTTCTTGTAAAACCCTAAAATCTCAAATCGTGTGAAATGACAATTTTGCCCTCGAACTTAAAATTTTACAAACTCGGGAAACACGTCAACATCGTTTAACAAGTTATATCATTAATAATATTCACACATTATGAAAGTAATTAACGTGATATAGATTAAAGAACATAAATAATTAAAGCTCTAAGTAACAAATAAACATGTCAAAACGTACACAATTAATCTAGACTATTATCAAGACTACATACATGATAATGTGATAAGATGGGAAAGTCATAAACTTGGTCTTCCCCATGGCATTAAATCAAAGCCCACATTTACTCTCCATATCAATTTCATTAATCACATTTACATTCCTTTTCAAATCCAAAACACACACAAAAATTCACCATGACTCCATACGAATTTTTGGAAGGGATCTAGCATTTTAAGGTTCTTCATCATCAAGTAGTTTGGGAAAAATAGGTTTTGGTTCGTTGGAGGCTTGGTTCGATCGGGGTGATTTTTCTTTGGTCGATTCTTCATCCGATAGGTATGAAATTCATCGCTTGATCCACCGTCCTAAAATCGATTGGGTATTTTTATCATGTGATATTCATCCTATATGTTCCAAATAAAATAATAAAAGCGAACGTGCATGGTATACAGAATTATTTGAGAATTAAACCCTAAAACGTGTTAAAACCCTAAATAATTAGAAACAATTTTAAGGAATGAAGACTATTTTTCGTGGACTCTATATAATGTGTATTAACTCCGTGGTGCTTGAATTGAAGCATTGATCATGTTGTATGAAAAAGGGAAAATAAATTAAGGAAATCCTAAGGATCGACTAGGGTTAGGGTTTAATTATACAAATCTGGTCATTATTTATGTTTTAAGGTTGTGTAATGATTAGTACAATGATTGGATAATGAGCTAGGGTTTTTAGTTGTTTTTGTATAAAACCGATTTGTATAAATTAAGGTAAAGGGCTTGTTTTGTAATTATTAAAACTCATGGGTATTTTTGTAATGTGTCATAATGGGGACTAATCAGGTAAAAATATAAAGTGAAGGCCTTATGTGTAAATTTTGTATTTAAAAGGTTTAAAAAGTAATTTTGTATAATTATGAAACCGATTTAAAATAATTAAAGAGTAGAGGACTAAAATGTAAATTCTGGAAACTTGAAGTCATTTTGAGTAAATAATGATATTAAGAGTGTTTTGGGTAACTTTGAGTATTTATGGGTCTATTGTGAAATTATTGGGTTATGATTTAATATATAAGTTTGTAAACAGGGCTAAATGTGTAAATTCTGAAATATGAGGGGCTGAATAGTACAATATGAATATTCTGAGGTTACATTCTGAAAATGGGTAAAATAATATGCTTGTTTGGTAAATATGGATATTAGAGGGATTAAATCATGAATTATGTAAATATAAGGTTTGTTTTGTAAATATTGTAACTAGAGGGATATAAACTGTAAAATTACGAAACTAAAGGGATTATGATGTCATTCTGAATAATATGTGTATTAAATTAGTAACTTGAAATATTTTCATGCTATACCCTTGAAATTAATGAAATTACAATTTGAACCCTAAACTATGTGAACTTGTCATAATAAACCATGGACTTTTGTAACTTGATAAAATGTACTTAAATTCAAAATAACTCGATATAAAGACTTAACCTAATTTGTAACATTAAAGACTTGTTAATTAGAAACGTATTTTTGGAAACGCTAAATATGGAAAGTTACTAAAGCTGGCCGACTAAAATAAATATCTGAATTAAATAAGTTTATAATAAAACCAGTCATGAATTCGTGTAGATTCGCCAGAGATGGAGTTTGCTTCCGACCTTGGTATTTATGTGGTGTTTCGTTTGCGGTATAAGGTACAGATATTCTGACCTTACCTCTTAAGGTTTCATGATGTATTCATCTTTCGATTCCAGCTTGATATGTTATACGTTACTCTAAGCCTCTTTATTAGGGCTTCCCTATGACTCTGCTATGCTCCTTTGATATGAAAACTTTGATATGAAACTATATGAACCTTTGATATGAAAACTTCGATATGAAACTTTGATATGAACTTTGATATGAACTTTGATATGAACTCTGATATGAATTTTGATATGAACCCTTATGATGTGATATGAATGCTTCTTGACCTTCAGGTTTGATACGAGGCAAAATATGTTCCTAGTCAGAAGGTAACGACGTGTCATTGATGCACCAATGGCATGACTCAGAGTGCACAGTGATGTTGCACCCGTCCCAATTTGATATGATTATGAGCTCACTATATGTATATGATTTGGCCATTATATGTTTTGGCGGGATATGGATGCATCCTAGATTTGATATGTTCGAGGTTTGATCGATTGGAGCTTTGTTTGGTGAATGATGTCGTGCAATCCGCGTCTTCACAATTAAGGGTAGCTTCCATTTGTTACTGGAGTCTCCCCTCCTGTAATGTATGGTATTCCGAGGTCAACCCTCCGAATACAATGGCTACTTATGATATGATATGATATGATATGTTTAGGGCTCGGGTAGATTTTTGATAACCCTTACACTTTTGATAAACCTATATTGTACCTTCCGTATTCCCTAGCGCACCATAATCGTATTACTTGTTCATTACTCATTACCATTATATGATTTACTTGTACCAATATAGATACTCCATTACATTGATCTGTCACTTTTCATTCGTTACTTGACTATGGTTCCATTCACGTCTTAGGGTTATTATATGCTTATTGAATTTGATTATACTATTCATGTTTATATTTACCATTGATTTTCCTGCTATGATGTGATTAATGCGGTTATCTGATTTACTGTTTTCTGATGATATGTGATCTCACGTTATGTGACCCTCTGTATTGTCGGTGATCACGCTGTGTAATCGAGTAGTTTTGTTTTTATTATTATGTATTTTCACGGTTGATCTCGTGGACTATGACTATCCGTTGTATCCTTATCTGCGTGTTGTTGACCTGCCATGTTTGCATTTCGGTTTATGCTACGGTTTGATTGGGTAAATGGTTCACTTGTGACGTCGGCTTATTAATTTGTTTAGTTGCCTGCTATGTGTCTTTAATTCATTTAATTATAATGTTCATATTGTATTTCCTACTTGTTACTTGGTACCCATGTTTTGACTCTGTAGTATTTACTTTGTTATGATCGCGGTTATGTTTTTGACTAAGGGTTTTGACCTGTGTGAATTGCCCTGCTCACTTATTAATTAATTGCTTCGGCTTGCTGAGATATCTGTTTGGCTTGTATGTCTTCCGATTTCCTGAATTGATTGTATGACATATATGTTGTGTGAATGCTCGCCTTGCTATACGATTATGTTTCAGTCTTGTATGCTGGCTTGTATGTGCTTGTATATGTCTGATGCTTTGCTTGGTTTCATTCTCCTTGTTATATGTCCTTGGTATCTGTATAAGTGTTTCTGCGGATCCTCATTGACTCATTGTCCTCATTTCCATTGCGACTTTGTTATCCGTTTCCTTTGTTTCATTCGCATTTGATTTTATTTAGCTTTCGTTTTGTGATATCACATTCACTTGGGCTTTTAAAGCTCATGCATTTCTTTTCTGCGGCAGGTTTTAGATTTGAAGATGGGCTTTGATGGGCTGAGAGTTGGATTATTTGAGTGGACCAACCCTAGTTACCTTATTGGATTTATCTCGGTGGACTATTGTTTTGAGATTTCATTTTATTTTAGACATTTGGATTTTGTAATCTTCCTATCGTCGATTGTTTATATGATTTGATATTTCATTTTAAAGGTTTTCCTTTGTAAGGATTTTATCTGTATGTTCTAATATGACACCAGAATGTGACACTTTTACCCTTGTCGGGTTGGGGTGTTACAATTATGGTATCAGAGACAGGTTTCGTCTTGTTGACCTTAGGATTGACCTTGAACTTGGGTAGACATTAGGCTTCCGTGCGTTCGACTTTTTTCGATTCCTTTTGATTGTCATTTAGATTTGACTTCGATATTCTTTTGTCTTCACTAATTTGGCCTCCTTCTTTTCGCATCGAATTTTTCTATTTTAATTTCGCACATTCGTTTGTCGATCGTTAGACGGAGACTACTCGTGGAATCGAAGTTGATGGTGCCGACCCTGCGTTGGTGCAGCAGTTCCTGAGCTAGAGAGGTTCGTGAAGCAGAAGCCGCACCAGCTATGCATCTTGTGGGAGACATCAGGATCTGCTTTGGAGGCGGATCAACCAAAGGCGAAGCGGAACAAGATTCAATGGTGGTGAAGGTTCATCTACTTCATATGATTTGGGCGATTTTGTTTACTCGATTTGTTGTCATGCATTTGTGGTGGTTTGATATTTTGCTATGTGATTTTGATCGGCATTGCTTTTCCTTGATTTGTTGAACTCGGTTTACTGAATCGTGAAGCGTCATCTTTTGGCATTTTGGTAATCTCGACTTTTCCTTTGAATCTTCCGTGAGTCATGAGGAACCGTTTACGCAAGCTGGTGGCGTTCTCTCCTTTGTGGTATGGTAAGTTGATTTGATGTGATATATACTATATATTGTGATCTGGTCTGCTTTGGTATGTTACTTGGTATCTGTATATGATATGTTTTGTCGTGATATTGGTTATGTGATTTGTCATGACCCGGGAGAATATGATGTGATAGGGCTTGTTATGTGATGCAAGTATTATGGCCTGATCAACGTTAATACCGAGATCATATAATTTGAACTTGATATACGACGTGTTGGGAAATGCAGGGGTTGGTGCGTGAATGGAATAAGGCTTATATCGTTATTGACACTCCTCATGTTCGTTTGGAATTTTGTACCTCTTTGTGAGATTCTCACCGATATCACGTTACGTGTAAGATTTGTGCCTTTGAAGCTGTCGATTATGACCTGTATGAAACTATGGATTGCTACGTCTGCCTAGCGTGCGTCTGTGTTACCCTAGACTTCAATTTTCGAGGACGAAAATTTTTCTTTTAGAGGGAAGAGTTAAAACCCAAAATCTCAAATCGTGTGAAATGACAATTTTGCCCTCGAACTTAAAATTTTACAAACTCGGGAACACGTCAACATCGTTTAACAAGTTATATCATTAATAATATTCACACATTATGAAAGTAATTAACGTATGATATAGATTAAAAGAACATAAATAATTAAAGCTCTAAGTAACAAATAAACATGTCAAAAGCATTACACAATTAACCTAGACTACTATCAAGACTACATACATGATAATGTGATAAGATGGGAAAGTCATAAACTTGGTCTTCCCCTTTAATGGCCGGCCTAAATCACTCACCATTTACTCTCCATATCAATTTCATTAAATCACATTTACATTATATTCCTTTTCAAATAAAAAACACACAAAAAATTCACCATGACTCCATCGAAATTTTTAGAAGGGATCTAGCATTTTTATGGGGTTCTTCATCATCAAGAGTAGCTGGGAAAAATAGGTTTTGGTTCGTTGAAGGCTTGGTTCGATTGGGGTGATTTTCTTTGGTCGATTCTTCATCCGATAGGTATGAAATTCATCGCTTGATCCACCGTCCTAAAATCGATTGGGTATTTTTCTCATGTTATATTCATCCTATATGTTCCAAATAAAATAATAAAAACGAACCATGCATGGTATACGAATTATTTGAGAATTAAACCCTAAAAACGTGTTAAAACCCTAAATAATTAAGAAACTAATTTTCTGGGCATGAAGACTACTTTTCGTGGACTCTATATAATGTGTATTAACTCCGAAAAATGGTTCTTCGAATTGTTGAAGCATTGATCATGTTGTATGAATTTATCCTAATCGCTATCTATGGAAAAGGGAAAATAAATTAAGGAAATCCTAAGGATCGACTAGGGTTAGGGTTTAATTATACAAATCTGGTCATTATTTATGTTTTAAGGTTGTGTAATGATTAGTACAATGATTGGATAATGAGCTAGGGTTTTTAGTTGTTTTTGTATAAAACCGATTTGTATAAATTAAGGTAAAGGGCTTGTTTTGTAATTATTAAAACTCATGGGTATTTTTGTAATGTGTCATAATCTGGGACTAATCAGGTAAAAAGAATATAAAAGTGAAGGCCTTATGTGTAAATTTTGTATTTAAAAGGTTTAAAAAGTAATTTTGTATAATTATGAAACCGATTTAAAAATAATTAAAGTAGAGGGACTAAAAATGTAAATTCTGGAAACTTGAAGTCATTTTGAGTAAATAATGATATTAAGAGTGTTTTGGGTAACTTTGAGTATTTATGGGTCTATTGTGAAATTATTATGGAATTATGATTTAATATATAAGTTTTGTAAACTTAAGGGGCTAAATGTGTAAATTCTGAAATCTGAGGGGCTGAATAGTACAATATGAATATTCTGAGGTTACATTCTGAAAATGGGTAAAATAATATGCTTGTTTGGTAAATATGGATATTAGAGGGATTAAATCATGAATTATGTAAATATAAGGTTTGTTTTGTAAATATTGTAACTAGAGGGGGTATAAAACTGTAAAATTACGAAACTAAAGGGATTATGATGTCATTCTGAATAATATGTGTATTAAATTAGTAACTTGAAATATTTTCATGCTATACCCTTGAAATTAATGAAATTACAATTTGAACCTAAACTATGAGAACTTGTCATAATAAACCCTGGACTTTTGTAACTTGATAAAATGTACTTAAATTCCAAAATAACTCTGATATAAAGACTTAACCTAATTTGTAACATTAAAGACTTGTTAATTCTGAAACCCGACGATTATTTTGGAAACACTCTAAATATGGAAAGTCATTAAAACTGGAAAGCCGACTAAAATAAGTAATCTGAATTAAATAAGTTTTAATAAAACCAGTCATGAATTCGTGTAGATTCGCCAGAGATGGAGTTTGCTTCCGACCTTGGTATTTCTGTGGTGTTTCGTTTGCGGTATAAGGTACAGATATTCAATCTTACCTCTTAAGGTTTCTCATGATTCGTATTCATCTTTCGATTCTAGCTTGATATGTTATCGCGCATTACTCTAAGCCTCTTTATTAGGGCTTCCCTATGACTCTGCTATGCTCCTTTGATATGAAAACTTTGATATGAAACTATATGAACCTTTGATATGAAAACTTCGATATGAAACTTTGATATGAACTTTGATATGAACTTTGATATGAACTCTGATATGAATTTTGATATGAACCCTTATGATGTGATATGAATATGCTTGACCCTTGAGCTTGATACCCGAGGCAAAATATGTTTCCAGTCGAAAGGTAACTCCTGACCGTGTCATTGATGCACCAATGGCATGACTCCAAGGTGCAGCAGTGATGTTGCACACCTTCCCCATTTTGATATGATTATGAGCTCACTATATGTATATGATTTGGCCATTATATGTTTTGGGGGGCGTATGGATGCATCCTAGATTTGATATGTTCGAGGGATTTGATGGATTGGAGCTTTGTTTGGTGAATGATGTGGTGCAATCCGCGTCTTCACAATTTTAGGAGCTAGCTACTCCATTTGTTTATCTTGAGGTCTCCCTCCTATTATGTATGGTATTCCGAGGTCAACCCTCCGAATACAATGGCTACTTATGATATGATATGATATGATATGTTTATGGGCTCGGGTAGATTTCTGATAACCCTTACACTTTTGATAAACCTATATTGTACCTTCCATTCCGTATTCCCCAACGCATCATAATCGTATTACTTGTTCATTACTCAGTACCATTATATGATTTACTTGTACCAAGATATAGATACTCTATTACATTGATCTGGTCACACTTTCATTCCGTTACTCGAGACTATGGTTCCATTCGTCGGGTTATTATATGCTTATTGGAATTTGATTATACTATTCATGTATGTTACCATTGATTTTCTATGATGTGATTAATATGCGGTTATCGAGTTACTGATGATATGTGATCTCTTGTGACCGTATGTGAGTATTGATTAATGTGTAATCGTAGTTTTATTATGTGTACTTCGTTCAGTTAATCTCGTGGACTATGACTATCCGTTGTATCCTTATCTGCGTGTTGTTGACCGGCCATGTTTGCATTTCGGTTTATGCTACGGTTTGATTGGGTAAATGGTTCAGCTTGTGACGTCTGGCTTATTAATTTGTTTAGTTGCCCTGCTATGTCTTTAATTCATTTAATTATAATGTTCATACTGTATTTCCTACTTGTTACGTGTGACTGCCATGTTTTGACTCTGTTAGTATTTCGCTGTTATGATAATCAAGGTTATGTTTTGACTAAGGGTTTTGACCTGTATGAATTGCCATGCTCACTTATTATTATTGCTTCCGCTTTGTCTGTAGATATCATTTGGCTTGTATGTCTTCTGATTTCCTGAATTGATTGTATGACATATATGTTGTGTGAATGCTACGCTCGCTATACTTGCTTATGTTTCATCTTGTATGCATGGGCTTGTATGTGCTTGTATATATGTCTTTGATGCTTTGCTTGGTTTCATTCTCCTTGTTATATGTCCTGGGTATCTCAGTATAATTATGTGTTCTCAGATCCTCATTGACTCATTGTCCTCATTTATTTGCTCACGCGACTTTGTTATCCATTTCCTTTGTTTCATTTCGCATTTCAGATTTTATTTAGCTTTCGTTTTGTTAGATCGTTCGCTTTGGGCTTTTGTCAAAGCTCGGCGCATTTCTTTCTGCGGCAGGTGTTAGGTTTGAAGATGGGCTTTGATGGGCTGAGAGTTGGATTATTTGAGTGGACCAACCCTAGTTACCTTATTATTGGATTTATCTGGTCGGGCTATTGTTTTGAGATTTCATTTTATTTTAGACATTTTGGATTTTGTAATCTTCCTTATCAGTCGATTGTTTATATGATTTGATATTTCATTTTAAAGGTTTCCTTTGTAAGGATTTTATCTGTATGTTCTAATATGACACCAGAATGTGACACTTTTACCCTTGTCGGGTTGGGGTGTTACAGTTCTATTCTTTCTTTCTCCTACCCCATTCGATTGTGGAGTGTGTGGAGCCGAGAAGTTGTGAGTAATACCATTAGCGTCACAAAAGCTCTGAATTGCACTTCATTATCGAATTCCCTACCATGATCCGTCCTAATAGACACTATGGGACTTCCTAGTTGTCTTTGGATCTTTTTGCTTAATATTTCAAAATAGTTAAAGGTTTCCGTTTTGTTCTTTAAAAATTTTGTCCATGTATACCTAGAGTAGTCATCCACTATTACCAAAGTGTAGTAGTTGCCTCCATAACTTTGGATAGCGGATGGACCAAATAAATCCATTTGTAGTAATTCTAGACACCTAGTTGTGGACACCATGTTTTTAGCTTTATGACTCGAATGAGCTTGTTTTCCTATAATACAAGCATCACAAAAATGATGTTCATATTTTAACTTAGGTAGATCTCTTACTAGATCTTTGGATGATAGCGATTGAAGAAGTCGCATGTTGGCGTGACCCATCTTGATGCCATAAGGTTGAAGCATCATCCATAGAGGTAAGACATAGTTTGTCTTTAGGTTCATTACCGATTTTAATGACATAGACTCCATGTTTCCTAATTCCTCTTCCTATGGTTATGCCATTTTTAAGTATCTTACTACCGGTTTCGGTAAAAAGTACATTGCACTTTTTATCACATATTTTTCCTATACTTAGGAGATTAAAGTTTAGGTTTTCTACGTGACACACATCGTTAATGGTTAGAGATTTGTTAGAAATCGTACCTTTACCGATGATTCTACTTTTGCTATTTCCAAACACCACATTACCTCCATTTATGGATTCATATGTAGAGAATAGATCCCTATTGCCGGTCATGTGCCTTGTACACCCGCTATCCTTGACCCATTCATCGGGGTCTAGGTCGACCTTTAAGCACACCTAAAACAATAATAAACTCAAAAGTTTGGTCCCCATTTGTTCATGGGTCCATTAGTGTTAAACATTCCATTCATGTTAGACATGTATGGATAAGATGAGTATGCATTCCATGGAGCAATGTTTTGAAAAGGAAAACCGTTTTGCATGTTTTGATTCCATCCCATTTGATGGTTACTTTTCGGGTAAATGTTATTAGGTCTCCTAAATGAGTTAGGTTTTGAAAAAGATGGAGCTTTGTTTCTTGCAAATGTAGGATTATATTTTGGAGGTGGTTGTCTAGTGATGACATGATTTGGTTTCTTCCTATTAACTATAACAAACTCAGTTCTAGATGAAGAAGCTACGTTATTGCTTTGTTTGCTCTGGCAGATCCACGGATCCCTTTTCGTACACTAGCTGGTTCCCTTTTTAGGGATCCGTGGGATCCGTCACAACAAGTAATGGTTTTTCTAGTTCTTTAACAAATTTTGTTTCTTTACTTTCACTAGTTGATGGATCAAGTTGTTGACTACCTAGACCCGTTTGATTGTTACCGGTTTTAACACTATCGAGTATTGTATCTAAAGTGTTCGTGCTCATTCTAGCAATTTTAGAATCTAAGTGATCCACTAGTGTTTGAAGTTGAGCACTTAAAGTTCACATTCACCACTTGCTATTTTATCATTTTCTAAACGTTTTAGTTTAGCTTTCAATTCTATGACTTCTTTATCTAAGCGTTGACTTTGACTCTTTAAAAGCTTGTTTTTGTTAATTAGTTTTAAGCTAATATTGCATAGTTTGTCATATTCATTATGCAATGAGTCGTCATCAAGTGATGAACTACTATAGTATTCGCGACATACCTCGTCATTTGCCATGAGACAAATTTCTTCGTCTTCCTCGTCGCTCATTCCCCATGTGCGGCTCACGAACGCCTTTTGATCATCCCGTTTGGGACACTTACTAATAAAGTGGTTTGGGTCCCCACACTTAAAGCAAGTACGATCATCCTTGGCTTCCGTCCTCTTTGCTTTTCCGAAAGCATTTCTTATCGTCATACGGTTGTTTGACGTATCTTCCCTTTCTTCTAAAGAACTTTTAAAGTCCCTTACCGCCATAGCGCACTCTTCGTCGTCACTACTCGAAGATGAGTTCTCCTCATCGCTTGAAGCCTTTTTGGCTTTAAGGGCAAGAGATTTGTATTTCTCTTTCACCTTTGAGGCTTCAGAATCTTTAGCAAGGACAAGCTCGTAGACTTTTAGGTTGCCTATGAGTTCATCGAGGGTGAGGATTGTCAAATCTTTTGACTCTTCGATTGCCGTCACCTTGGATCTCCACTTCGATGGAAGTGCCCTTAGATATCTCCTAACATGGTTACGACTAGAAAAAGATTCACCAAGTGCTTGTAAAGATGTAATAATAGTATTAAAGTTAGCAAATGAATGATCTATAGTTTCCTCATCCGATATTGAAAATTGTTCATATTGTTGAACAAATAAATCAATTTTATTATTTTTAACTTGTTGGTTGCCTTGATGAGTTACAACTAAAGAATTCTAAATCTCTTTAGAGGTTTTAAGCATAGAAATTCTTTCGAATTCCTTTTTCGGTAACATTATATAAAACCATTTTTGCTTCACTATTTTTAGAAAGCTTTTTTTTCATTTCATCGTTTAGTTTATCATGAGGTATGTGAACTAAATTTCCTTTATCATCATTTGAGGTAGCCTCAAAATCACCTTCAACAATAATGTACGAAAGAACAATATCTTTAGACTTCACATTTGTTTTGAATCTATTTTTCCAATATATAAAACCATTAGTTTCAAGTAGTGGTGGTCGTTGCATAGATTGCCTTTCCTTATAATTTTCAGAACCCATAGTGATCGAAAAGTTTTTAAAATACAATTTTATTTTAAAACTTTTATAAACTTAGCTCTTGATGCCAATTGTGGAAAACTAGAAGGGGGGTTGAATAGTTTTGTCGATTTTAAGTTGATTTCAAAAACTTTAGATTCGATATTATGTGAAATCGTATGGATGTTGAGAACGTATAGATCTAATGATAATGCAAGCAAATAAATAAAGTTAAGGGATAGAAAAGACACAACCGATTTATAGTGGTTCAGCTACAAGGTCACCTTCCTTGCCCTACTCCACTCCCCGAGTCACCTACTCGAGAGTTCAAGCACTATGTCAACAAACTCCTTCACTTGGCGGAGAAGCCTTCACAACGTTGCTTACACATTTTCCGGTACAAAGCTAGATACCGAGTCCGTAGCATGGTGGACCAAACCAACACAACTATTACACAACAAATATGTGAAATATCAAATACAAGATCTTCGCTACAGAAATCTTGTGGAGTGACAAATAAATCAAGGACCCCTTGCTTGGATGACTTGTAGAATGCTCGTGATCTCGCCTTAGAGAAGGACCTATATGAGGATCACAAATAGAAAGAAAGAAGAACAACTCTCTAGATCAAGTGATCTATATGTTAGAAGAGAATGAGAGTGTATGAGAGATTTAGTAAGAAGAGGGGTGAGTTAGAATGACGAAATGGCTCTCTATATATAGGCAAATTTTTCTTCCTCGCTCCACGGATCCCAGATCCCTTCCACTTGGGATCCGGCTAGTGTAATCCTAGGATCCGTGGGTGCACGCTCCTCTTTGCCAATGGGTTTTTGGTTATGGGTCATGGGTTATGGGTTGGTCCATGGGTTTTCTTTAGATTCAATGTATCTAAGTATACATTGTATCAAGTCTTCTTTGGTATGGGTTTAAGATCCATGGGTTATGGTCCATGGGTTATGGTTTTTACCCATCCTAATAAACTATTACAACAAATGCTTAATTATTACATTTTTGTATTTAAATGGCTATATGTAAATGCTTTACAAAAATAACATGTATCCTTAAAATTATACTTAAGATAACATTACATTTGTTATCAACAAAACACAAAGAGATCTCAAAATATTAATAAATGTTTTTACAGTTTATTTGTATTAACACACTCAATAGCCAGATGGTTTACAAACCTGACTCCTTTAGGGAGGGGTCTATTGCAGTCCAAGCCATGGATCTTGATCTCAGGTTCACGCTACAGGATCTTCCTCTTTTTCCTTGAAGGTTGAGAGGGGGCAGGTTGACTTGTTGGTACTTGGAGAAGAGACTGAATTCCAAGTTCTTTAGGCATCCGTCTTAGTCTCTCATACTTCTTGCTCAGTGAGTCCATGAGATTTTTGACAATGGCATTTTTATTCTTCTCTATCACTAGACCCAATTCATCCATCTCAGTTATCCCAAAGTCTGAAAACTTGAAGGGATCATGAACTTCAAAGGTTCGCTTATTAGGTTCCTTGTAGACAGTTAGAACTGCAGGTTTTGTGTTGGCATGAATTTTGATGTCAGTTATGGGTTCAGGCCTCTTTCTGTTCATCATTAACCAGTTGTAATGATCGATTATTTTCTGCCTGATCTCTACTAATCTTTTCTCTCTTTCAGCTCTTCTCTTTTTCAGAGAATTCATTTCAGCATCCTGAGCAGCTTTGAACTTCAGACCTGCTTGTCCATTTTCCAGTGTCTTTAGATCAATCCCTATTTTCTCATCCTCTTCATGGACAACCTTAACCAGGGCAGCCTTGCTCTTTCTTTCTTCTTCAGCCTGTTTCTTGGCTCTTTCCTCCTTCTCAAGATAGGTACTCATCTGCTTCACAGTCAGTAAGTACATTTTGCCATTTATCTCATAAAGGATCTTGATAGGCTCAGGCGTTGTCATTAGGCCTTTGCCTTTGTCTTGAGGAGGGACTGATGCGGATGGTGGTGTTGTATATAATGGTACTGATGAAGATGGTGGTGTTGTTGATGATGTTGGTTGGACTTGGGAGATAGGCACTGCTGGAGTTGGCTTCCCCTTAGTGTGAGAAGGAGTTTCTTTAGTGGTTCTCTTCCCCTTAACTGTTGCTTGACCGTCAGTGATAGCAAGAGTTGACCTAGGCACTGAGGGTGAGGGAGCTGCTTGACCCTTGAAAGCCTGATAGATTTTAGAAACCATAGACTTAATCTCTGAAGTGTCTTGTTGAAGACCAGTGACCTTCTCCCCAAGATTGGCCTGAGGTGTTTCTAGTTCAGTCATTCTAGGCCTGAGATTCCAGGCCATAAAAGATGAAGACTTAGCCAAAGCCGCAACATGTTTATTTAAAGAACACAAAAAGGACTGAATCGCCTCCACTGATGAGTTGAGACCCTGAACATTAGAGTTGTTAAGCATGGTGATTAGTTCAGTCAGACTTGAATAGTTCTTTACATAAGTCTCCGTAGCCTCAAGCACCTTGTTGTTCAGTGCAGGGTCTTCCTTAACTGCCTCCTTGATCTGGTCAAGTTTGTTGTTCACATCATGAAACGATTTGAGGAAATTCTTCAGATGCTCATCCAACAAGTGGAGATTGTGGTACGTGTTCTCCATGTGGTCAAAATTTTCATCAAAGTTTTCAACCACGGCAGCCTTGAGATCAGCATAACTTGCAACAGCCTCCACATGCTGATCCCATAACTCATCAGTGACACCAGCATACAGCTTCTAAGTAGCTTTCTTCAGAAACTTCACCAATTGTCTTTTAGTGAGGGGAAGAATGTTATCATACTTCTTTAAGTATTCAGGGCAGGAAGATGCTGCAGAGTCTGAATAGGAAAAAGAGTCATCGTCAGGTTGAAAGGTTGACTCTTCAGTCTCTTTTGGATCAGGCTGATGTTCTTGTTCAGTGCGTTGAACATCAACATCCACTTCTTCACCACCAGCAAATTCTTCCTCCTCATTGTCAATATCAAGTTCTTCATCAGACATTAAGAGCTCCTGAACATTTGCAACACTTAGAAAGCCATAGGGGGTTATGGGTTCCGTATCAGTGGGTAGTTTTTGTCCCTTTGAGTCTTTGTCCCCCAAGGACCCTTCAGACATTGGTAGGTGTTTCCCAGTGCCTTCGTTAGGGTCAGGATTGGTGATGAGTTCCGTATCAGCGGGGGTTTTGGATCCCTCTAAGTCTTTGTCCCTCGTTGCCCCTTCAAGCACTAGTGGGAGATTCCCAGTACTATCCTTTGGGACAGTGGCAGTGAGATCCCTATTAGTGGGTTGTTTGTTTCTCTCTGAGTCTTTGGAATCAGTAGTTGTGCCCTCAGATAAAAGCGATGATTTGCGAATGTCCTCATCAGGCGAAGTGGAAGGCGCTCCCCTACCAACGGGTTTTATGTTTCCCTCTGGATCTTGGGGAGTAGTAGTAGACCAAGGGCACTGACTATGATGTATCAGTGGCCTTCGTTGTCACCGGTGGTCGTGTTGTTTGGTATCCCTTGGGTGGCTTATCAGTCTGGGGCTTCTTTTTCCTTTTGGGCTGTGTTCCCGAAGCCTCAGGGCCTTGAGACTTGGGTTCGGTCTTAGTCTCAGTCTGAGACTTCCCCTTTCTCTTTTTTGGAGCAGGGTTTGGAGACACTGATTCCCTCTGGTTGTTTACAGCAACCATATGGGCCGTCAATTCTATTTCAGTCACTAAGGATGGGTTCTTTGAAAAATTTGATGGACTCAGGGTAGCATGTAAAGCACCACAATGATAATTCTGAGTATAATTACAACCCAGTAACTCTTGTAAAGCACAAGATACAAACCTAGGGTATGAAACGTATTTCACCCTAGTCTTGCTTAGGAGCTTGGTTACGAGATCACTGTAAATGATCTCTCCAATGTCGACATAAAGGTCCCTGTCATCAGGCAGTAAGCCATCATCAACTGAATAGAGTTAATCTATTCAGTGGATGAGTGGTTCCCGCCGTGAACCTGAATCACAAAAGTGAACAGGATCTTCCAAGCCACGGGAAATGAATTTTTGGTGACAGGAGACTTGTCCAGTAACTCTGGGTCTAAAGCGATTTTTGCTAACTCAGCCTTAACAGTGGCTGGATAAGGGTGTTCAACCATATTCACCATTATTGTAATCAAGCCATGTTGAAGAGCAAAAAGTTTTGTAGTCCAAAGTCATTTGTTGTTCCCCATTTAAGACCAAAAACCTGATGAGAAACTCCCTGAGGGGTCTAGGCCGGTTCTCATCAGTAGAGGGTGACGGGTCAAAGGCCACTTATGTAGCCTAAAACTCCTCGAGGAAATTATGGTATAGTATAGAAGGTGAATTTGTAAAGGCCTTCTTAAGTGGGCATTTAAACAAAAATTTCATGATTCCCTTATAGGGTAGGACATCATTGGGGTATTCAAAATTGCCTATAACATTGTTGGTTTTAAATTCAACACTTTCTAAACCTCCCACCCACTTTGGTGCAAACAAAACGCTTTGAGTTCTTTCCATTTGCATACAAAAAAGGTTTTTATGGTTTTGGTTTTGAAAAGAAAAGTCAAAGAGGGTAATTTCCTTATTACTAGTTGTTTTGAAAGTTTGAGATTTGAAGAAAACCTTTGAATGTGGTTTGAAAAGATAAAAGGAATTTTTTTTCCAACCAATTTAGAACAAAGCACACACAGTTGTTTAGATTTTGAAATAATTTTGACAAATTTGATTTCAAAAACAGTTGTGTGTGTGTTTCTTGTGTTCGAGAGGGGTATTTATAGAGTGGTGAGAGGGTTGATTTTGCACATTTGAGGTTTCATAAAATTAGTTTTTGAAAACATTTCATTTTCCTCATTTAATGCTACCACTTCATTACCCGTAGTTTTTTCACGAGGTTCAAGGGAACAGTTGCAGAGCACAGTAAAAGTGCATTTGCAGAGGGTGACATCACCAATAAAATATCCTTAGGATATTTGTTGTGAGTGTAGGCATTAAATGCCAAGTGAGATAAGGTGAGGATTATAGGGTCCCATGACATGGATAAAGAAACATGTATTCCTATATTAAATTTGTGGAAAATTAGAAGGGGGGTTGAATAGTTTTGCCGATTTTAAGTTAGTTTCAAAAACTTTAGATTCGATATTATGTGAAATCGTATGGATGTAGAGAAAGTATAGATCTAATGATAAAGCAAGTAAATAAAGTAAAGCAAAGGATAGAAATGACACAACCGATTTATAGTGGTTCGGCTACAAGGACACCTTCTGTTAGGATTTGGAAAATCCAGTAATTAAAGTGTCTGTCACCTCAAGTATATGTAATCGTTAGAAAGCTCGTAGTCGTAGTTATTTAATGTTAAGTTGTATTTAGTTATGTAACACCGTGGAGGACGGACGGGTCTTTACCCACTGTATGCCTGATCCACAGCTCGTCAGATGGCGTTTTATTGTAAGACTATAAATACTCTCTACCTCCCAAGGTAGAGAGTTGGAGCTCATAATAAGATTTTTCTTTCTCTCACTAAAGTTCCCAAACCTCTAACTTTCTCTCTCTAAAACTCATCTTATACGCCTACTTTGTTTATGGTTTGATGTGTATGTGAAATCCAATATGTTACAAATGGTATCAAGAGCCATGGTTAGATCATCTCTTACATATCTTTGGATTTCTAGTGGTTTTTAGATGGTTTTTGAGTTTGAAAAAGTTTAGTGGTTTTTGCATCATTTGGTTCATTTCTTGTGTTAAAGTTTGAATTTTGGGTGTACTTTTGTGTTTAGGATCATTGTATGTGCTTGGGTTTTGATTTGGTAAGCTTGAATCACTGTGGTTGAGCTTGTTTTGGATTGAAAAGTGTGTTTTTAAAGTTTTTCTTGGTAGCGACTTGGCTCTCGGAGTGAATTTCTTGGTAGCGACTTGCTTCAGTAAAAGGTAGCGAGTTGTAGTGTGTTTTGGTAGCGACTTGGTCATAGCGACTTGCCTTTAGAGACAAGCCGACAAACAGTACACTTAGTGGATTCTCCACTACGGGTAGCGACTTGGTAAGGTAGCGACTTGCTTTCAATTTTGATAGCGACTTGTTCTTTAAGTTTCTTAGCGACTTGGTGGTAGCGATTTGGTGCTTAGCGAGTTGCTATTTAGCGACTTGACATCTTAGCGACTTGGTGCATAGCGACTTGCTGTCAAAATTTTTAGCAATTTGGAACTTAGCGACTTGTTTTGTTATTACTTAGCAACTTAGTGCTTAGCGACTTGGTTCAAGGATTTCTAGCGACTTAGTTGACTTTTGTGTGTAATACGCTTTTCTCTTGATTTAGTAAAATCCCGTGAAAGAATCTATTTCCCGGTTTAATAATTGAGTTATAAAATCCCGTGTAATCTTTAAACATGTCTACCAACGTACCTACAATCATCTACACTGTTGCTGAGGATGTTCAAGCAGCTAGTTCAGATACTCGTCCACCCATGCTTGACAGAACTGACTACGACTCTTGGGCTCAAAGAATCAGATTGTACTGTCTTGGAAAGGAAAATGGGGTCAACATTCTCAAATCGATTGATGAAGGACCTTATCTGATTGAGACAACAAGAGACTTAATTGATACAGATGCAGATGGAACAATGATCTATGGGATAGACAGACCAAAGACATATGATGAGCTCAATGATAAGGAGAAAAAGAGATTCGATGCTGATATCAGGGCTTCTAACATCATACTACAAGGTCTTCCAAAAGATGTCTACAAGCTTATTAATCACAACACCGAAGCCAAGGCAGTGTGGGATAATGTAAAGAGGCTTCTTTCTGGTTCTGAATTAACTATGGAAGACAGAGAATGACATGAGGAACATCAGAATGACTATGCCAAACATTCAGCTGAACTCAAAGTTTGTGAACAACATGAATCCCGAATGGTACAAGTTTGTCACCTCTGTGAAGCTTACCAAAGGATTGAAGAATACAAACTATGAGCAACTCTATGCCTTCCTTCTTCAGAATGAGAGACATGCTATGTTTGAAAAAAGGATTCTTGATCAGTTCAAAACCAACCAGGGAGAGACAAGCTCATCAAATGATTCAACTGCCTTCTACTCGAACATTGGAATTACCACCAAAGCATCTCAAGTTATACCCATGGGTAATGGTAATCACAAACTCATTCCTGATCCAATGTTCAAACAAGCTGATGCTGATGCAGCCGTGGGAAACTTCATTAATCAACTGGCTCTCATGATTAGTCAAAACATGAACTCTCTCCCACACACCAACAACAACCTCAGAACAGCATCTAATCCACACAATCAAGCCACTGTCAGAGATAGGAAGGTTATGGTACAACCAGTTCATGAAAGGCAGTATGAACAGGGAAGAGGTGGAGTTGGTAGAGGTTATGCTGCAAATCAGAATCGAGGAAAGAATGGAAATCAGGGACAAGCAAAACCTATCAAGTGCTACAACTGTGGAGGTGAGGGACATATTGCAAGGAACTGCACATCACCAAAGCGCCCTCAGAATGCAGAGTACTTCAGGGATAAGATGTTGCTTGTTCAGGCTCAGGATAATGGTGCAGCTTTGGATGAAGAAGAGTTGTTGTTTCTTGCTGAGGGAAATGCCAAGACATATGATGCAGATGTGGATGAGCAGCCAATTCAGGAGATAGGCCACAATCATCAGAATGACTTTCAAGTCGCTGATTGGGATGCATACGACTCTGACGTTGATGATGAACCTACTGCACAAACCATTTTCATGGCTAGCATTTCTCCAATGATCCCTCCTAAAGTCTCTTCATCACCACAAGCTGGTCCATCCAAAGACAAAATCATTTCTGAGGTATTAAAACTATATGATGATGCTGATGTGCAAAAGATGCATGACAAAGTACAATCAACTGAAACTATTGAGTCAGATATTGAAAATATGGGTAATATCAATGTTGTCCCATATGATCAACATGTGAAACAAAGTGAAAGTAAGGTCGTACCAAGTGATGCATCTTCTGCAGTCAATGATGAGTATGTTTTTGATGAATACACTGCATGTGCCCCTGATGATTCTGTTGTCTCTGAACTTAATGCCTATAAAGAACGAGTTGCCATTTATGAACAACGTGTTAAGTTTGAATTAACTACTCGTGAGCAGGAGTTGGATAACCAAATGCGTACAATTATTAGAAAAAGTAATTTCAGAGAAGAAGTTCTAAAACAAGAGTTAAACTCCTTACAAGAAAAGATTTCTAAAACTGCTAAGCAAAAACAAGAACTTCAAGAAAATGTTAAAGTGCTTAAACAGGAATTTCATGCTAAGGAGTCAAAACTTTTGAATGATTTTTCCAATCTAAAAAATTTGATAAACAAGCTTGAAAATAAATTGTACGTACAAGGGAATACCATTCAGACTGCTCACATGGTCACTAAGCATAGAGTTTTAAGCGATAAGCATAGTGTTCCCATTATAGATAAACCCAAACCTGAGTATGGTAAGTTAGCAAAGGCGGCTCAAAATGTAATCTATGATGGCAATGAGATTCTTAAACCTAGACAGCAACCTAGTTGCGTTGAGTGCACTGAGGAAGATAGAAAATTAGATGATGCATCTAGGGAGAAAATGAATAAGAAGCTGGAAGATCTTGAATGTAAAAAGAATAACATAACGATCAAACCCCATGATTACAAGAAGGAAAACTGGATTTCCTTAAACAAGTTTAAGCCTCAAACATTGTTAACACCTGAACAAGTGTTCTGGAAAAAGGACTTAGATAAGCAAAAAGCAGAGAATCTTGTTGTTACAAACCCTCCCCTTAGGAAAATGCCTGCAGCTACTGTGTATCCTCCAAATACACCAATGCATCTAGTTCCTAGAACTATTGCCACTAAGAGCAAGACCTTAATCAGTCAATATGTTATTTTTCAACTATTTGTCGATTTTGAGAAAACTTGTAAGAAAAGGATCACACCCACTGGGATAACTGAAGGGGAAAGGGGTTTTGAGCAAACAAAAGAAATGGAAAAGGAATTTGATGCAATGATAGTTGAGGTCATGCCTTTCTTTAAACAACTAAAAGATCATTTTGAGAGTCTTATAAAGGGGATAGATTCAAATATTAAAGGAATGGAAAAGGAATTTGATGCAATGATAGTTGAGGTTAGTGACTATGAGTGAGCATTAAAATATAATGAGATTGAGAGGAAGAACTTACATACCTTGAATGAGAATCTTATTTCTGAATGTATTGCTCAAGATGTGTTTTACACTGCTACAAATTGTTCCATTAATGCTTCTCAATTTCATGAATTATCTGTTGCTCTGAAAGTCTCCCATGATCGTGTCATTGAGCTTGAAAAAACTAACTCTAAACTGCATGATAAAGTTGAACATGACAATCATGATAACCTGGTGAAACAGTTTTCTAAATTGGAAGTTGAGCATCTTGATTTGCAATTAAAATATCAACATCTAAAAGAAAATGTTAAAACCTCAAATATCAAGACATCCTTGGATGTTCTTGAATTTGATGCAGTTTTTGAAATTAGCAAACGTGATGAACAGATTCGAGCTCATTGTAACACGATCAGAAAGTTGAAAGCCCAAATCTCTCAATTAAAGGGTGAAAAGAACAATGTGACTGGATCCCAAATGCCTCCTCCTTTAGATTCTCAGTACTCTCAAACTTTTCATCTTCAAAACTTAGTTAATGCCTTACAAAAGGAAAACTAGAGTTTTCTAGAAGAAAATGAAAAAGTTAAACGACAATTTAAAGAGTTATATGATTCAATGAAAGTCACTCGTGACCAAAACAACGAAAAAATAATGTCTGTACAAAAAGAAATTGAGAATCTGAGAAGTCAGGAAAATGGGAAACTGCCACTTGTTTTTAATGAGAATGTTGCATCAAAGTCATCCGCTGACTGCAAATATACTGTGACCGTTAAATACATTCCTCCTCATCTTAGGAATAATGAACCTGTGTTTCATAACTATTGTGCTCACCTTAAGGATAGTCTAGAATGTCTCCGTGAGATTGTTGAAGAGGATTTCATTAATAAACCTCTTGATAGAGAAATTAGGTTTGCTTGCATTCAGGCCAAACGATCTCAAGAGCTGCTAGAATGTGTAATTGCAACATGTCCTAAATCCTTAGGTGCAAAAGGCAAAGCTGTGATGCCTTGTTCTATGCCTAGTGCCAAGCATACAAACCATTCTATGCCCAGTTTCAAGAAAGTGAACACCAATGTGCCTTCTAGTAGTACAGACCCTTGCACATCTAGTTCAGGAATGCAAAAAGTAGATCAACCAACTAATGTTCCCATAATTCCCTCTACATGAGTAATCAGTGACAGTAAAGCAAGCGGGTCAAAGCCTCCAGGCAATACCAAGCAAGATAGGACCTCGCAAGCTAAGAATGTGCATTGGAAGAGAGTAGAAGAACAACCTAGGAACTTTAAGTTTGAGTTGAATAAAACGAATCGTGTTGATTCTAGTATTAGCCATAGGCGTACTGTAATTAATTCGAATTCTGATACTATTTGCAAACCATGTAATGATGTCTGTGTGAATTCTGTTGCTAACCATGATTATGGTGTGGATGCTTTGTCTAATGCTGTCAAATGCCCAGTTAAAATTGTTAATGCTAAAAATCATGCAAAGAAGGTTAAAAGGCAAAGACGAAAGAAAGTTAGAAAATAGTGGAAACCCACAGGAAGAACATTTAAAAAGATAGGTTATCAATGGATACCTTTTGGCCATAAAGTCAATCAGTTCTGCCCTCAATCTGCTAAGACAATGCCCACTAGAAAATAGATGCCTACTGGTAGAACTATTCCCTTAAGAAGTGAACATACTTTGAATAGGTCAAATACGGATACTAGACTACATCCATTTCTGATGATTCAACTGCTTCTATTTCTGAGATGGATGTTTCTATTTCTGATGTGGGTGTTCCAATCACTGTTACTAACCAAGTGGAACCCATTCTTGCATGGGGATCCCAATTATCCAGTTATCCATTCTTGTCTGTGTTCAACTGCAGATCGTTCAAATCGTTCTGTGGTACTTGGACTCAGGCTGTTCCAAGCATATGACTGGAGACAGGTCGCGGCTCATGAACTTCGTGAGTAAATTCATCGGGACTGTTAGATTCGGGAACGACTATTTTGGAGCAATTATGGGTTATGGTGATTATGTAGTTGGAAAAAGTGTAATCTCCAGGGTATATTATGTGGAAGGTCTTGGTCATAATTTGTTCTCTGTTGGTCAATTCTGTGATTCTGATCTAGAGGTGGCCTTTAGAAAACATACTTGGTTCGTTAGAGAACTTGATGGTGTGGAATTATTAAGAGGTACTGTTGGAATCACTCCTAAACCTTATTCAAGTGTTAGTTACTCACATGTAATAGTTAGCTTATTATGGCCTTTATGTTTGTTATTAGCCTTAAGCTTATGTAGAAGGCCCATGAGCTTAGGCCCAAGCCCATAGGAGAAAGGAAGGGAACTAGGAGTGTTGCCCTAGCTTCCCTCCTATAAATACCTTATGTAAACCCTCACTTGAGGGTTGGTTGTTCAATTCATTCCTCATTCACTCTCTACGCCTAACCCTTCATAGTTTCATACGTGAGTGTGTGTGTGTGTATTGTTCAACCGACCTCTATCTCTTCTCTATTTCTTTCATTGATGCTTGTGTTGTAAAACTAGTGACCTAACAGTGGTATCAATCGCCATCTAGTTGGGTGAAACGGTTTGTTTTTTGTCTACTCGTAAGGTTCACGTTTTTTAACCTTTCTCACACTTAAAAACTCATTTTTTACACTTTTCAATCCAAGATTCTTGTACTTTAAAGGTTATTGGGTGTTAAAGTTTAAATTTTTGGCAAAAAGTTTGAAACTTTATGTGTGTAGAATCGTTTTTAAGCTAGTTTTTGTACGAGGGTGTTTTCCTACGCGTAACTGTTTTAGAAGCTTTGGATCATCAAGTTTCACACTTTTGTGTTATTTTGGTGATATTGAAGCTATTTCATCACAAAAATTTGGTTTAGAAACATCTTTGGGCAAAAGTCATTTTACGAGTAGAACTACGCGTATCAAAACCTTAATTCTACGCGTAACTTTATCCTTGGTTTGATCTTCAGTTTTCGTGGTTTACTCCGTGTTTTCTTGCTTGGATAAGCCTGAAAATACGTCGACTTTGGATATCTTTTGCACTGTGATAGTGTAAAAGATCATTTGGGATAAAACCCTAAACTTACGCATAAGCATAAAGCTTACGCGTAGAAAATCCTACGCATAAGATTCATCCTACGCCTAAGCCCAGTCTTACGCATAAGATAATCCTACGCCTAAGTTTTCTACGCATAACTTACTGTTTACGCATAACTTTAGTCTTTTTTCCCTGCTTACGCGTAAGCTAAAACTACGCGTAACTCTCATTGTTACGCGTAACTTTGGTGTTTTTACGCTTAAGTGCTACTTGGTTATTGTGATTTCTACGCCTAAGGACACTTCATCAACAACGTTTCATTCGCTTAAGTGCTAGTTGGCGGGAAAATTTGAGTAAAATTTCATTTTTCGAGGAGACTAAACGTTCAATTTTTACGCGAGATTCAAATTTTGGTTTAACCGTGAAAATTTTGGTCAAAAATTCAAATTTTTGGGCCCAAATTCAATTTTTTCGGGTCAAATTTTGCGTAACAATTGTCATAACTCAAATTTTTCTTACAACCTTAGAATTGAATTTTATAGAGAATTTCAAATTTTGAGAGTCAAAATTTTTCAAAATTATTTTTGGAGGGAAATTGAGATTCACTATATCGGCCTTCTGTGTGCTATATCGACTTCGCACCTTTTCTCTTTGATTCTTCTGCAGGGGTTTAAGTCAATGGATTCTGATGCTGAAAAGGTGTACGTAAGATGGAAACCAATCAAATTCTCCTTCCCAATGATTTACAATTCCAAGCGTCAGACATCATCAAATTCCCGATATCCCGCAGTCGTGCAAGGTGAAAGAGTTGATGTACATGAAAGGCATGCTCATATGGACGTTGAGAATGTTGTGATTACTGCAACTGTCGGTAATGCGGACAATGAGGTTGTAGCATTGGAAAAGCAGGATGACAGCAGCAGATCTGGAGAAGATATCATACTTAACTACGACACCGAGCCTAACTGTGACGAAGAACAAATGGTTGAGGAAGATATCTTACCCACCTATGACACTGACACAGAACAGATGGTCGAGGTACAATCTACTGTTGATCATATTCTGACTGCAAATGCGACACAACATACTGAGCAACCTGAATTTAGTAATGAAGGAGAGGTTGACCAGTGTGTTGCACAATGTCCAGACAACTATCTCATGTCTGAGCCCTTACTTGTTAACAATTCAACTGAAACGTCAAATCAAACTCTTGAATCTGAAATCATTCTTCTCAAAAAGACCATTGCCAAGTTTCATAAAGATTTTTCAAAACTAGAGGCACATTGCATCTCTCTTGAACTTAAATTACAAAACAAATCTTTTTCCTCAGAACACAATGGTCAGTATTCAAATGAACAAAGTAATCGTGTGGATTTATTAGTAAAAGAAAATGAGCATTTAAAGGCTCAAATTCAAGCAAAGGGGCTTGCACATGTTGCTTTACAAAACAAACTGAGAAGATTAACTGGCAAGAGTGTGGATACTAAGTTTACAAAACCAACAATCTTGGGGAAATCGTCTCTTCAACCAATCAGAAATCAATCAGTAGTTAGACAACCAACTACTTTTAAATCTGAACGTTCTAAATCTTCAAAAACACGGTTTGCCTCCCAAGTTGTTGAGAATAATCATTTGTCAAAACTAGTCACTCCACATTCTTGGCCTAAGAAAAATGATTCTGTCTCTGTTAAACCTGTTTCTATTAAATCTGTTTCTGTTAAACCTGTACAAGTAGTTGCACCTGGCCTGTCTAGGATTAGTTCGAACACAATGTCTAAACCGAGCATCAAAATTCAATATTCATATGATACTAATGACTTGCACAAGAACTCTGATCTAGAAAAGGCTAGGAAGAGGGCACTACTCCAAAAGGATGGAATCTTAGGTTCACGACCTGGTGTATTACTGAACACTGCTTGTAGTAGCAAACCAAAACCTAAGTTTAATCAAACAGTTAGAAATAAACCCGTTGATCTAAACGTAAAATGTCAGAAACCTAATAGGTGGATCAATATAGGACGCAGACTCTTCCCGAAAAAAGTTTCAACATCCCCTAGATCTAACCATAGATGGATTCCAACGGGTAGAGTTTTCAACACTGTTGGTCTTAGGTGGATTCCTACAGGCAAGATACTAAGTAGTTGCATCAAAACAAGTGTGAAACCCACTACATCCATCCCTGAGGCAGGAAAGGAAACCATCAAATTAGCATGTTCAGGTGTCAAGAAGATAATTGACACTACATCTTTATGCTTCTAACATCTGGAACCCAGTTACACTTGGGGATCCATGTTTTTCTCTTCCTTGCCCCCCTTCTATTTTTCCATGCAGGTACAACAGCCATGGCTTCTACTGCAATACAACGTAGGACCCGTTTCTCACCGTCTAAAATTTAATGATCCATCAGCTGTTCCACCATTGTACTTAATCGTCATGAATTGGAAACATTGCTTGCTCCTCTGGTTAAAGATTCTGCCAAAAGTCGTGCTTCATATGTATCGAATGTTTCCGCTGCATAACCGATAATACTCTAATTTCAGATACACATGAATCTACAACAACAACCGAATCTTCTATAACAGAAGATCAAAGTGTTTCCTACAACAATGTCACAGTTGATGATCAACAATATGAACAGAGAAGTTTTATCGCAGTTGACTCTCTCGAACTATTTTTGGTACTTCACACTTGTTTGATCAATTGGACATACATGGTTTCGCTGTCTCCTTATACATGGTTTCGCTGTCTTCAATTCATCATCAACATACGTGGTGTATGATTCTGAATCATTGAAAACATCGAGGGGGAGAGAGTGTGTAGGTGGTCATTGCTTCCTTGTTCTTCTACATGCTTCTTTGTGAAAACCCAATGCCTTCTTGAATTCCTTCAATTAGGGGG
>OU343223.1:186568035-186759652 GCA_910596185.1 Chrysanthemum makinoi
TAATGGTTCATGATATGAGGGACTTTCAGTGGAAGGTGTAAGTAACTTAAGCAATAGCAATCAGATGTAGGTATAGCATAGAAAAATACTTGTGTTCGAGTTTGTAACAAAACATATAAAGTGTGATTATGAACTCATAGTAGTATGTAAAAGCTTTAGAGTACTTGTGAAAGTAAAAACAATTAGTTGAGCATGTATCTCCCCCAAAGCATTAATAAACAAGTATAAAAATGGGGCTACGAACTCACGATAATTCTTAAGAGTTTAAAATAAATGTAAAAATATCAAGCAATATTTGAGCATGTATCTCCCCCAAAACGTTCAAAATAAGGAAAAGATGAGCTATGACTCACAGTATTTCATAAGCGTTTAAAATAAATGTAAAAATATAAAGCAATATTTGAGCATGTATGCCCCTTTAAAACATTCAAAATAAAGGAAAAGAGGGGCTATGGCTTTACTCACCTCGATTTTGGGCTGGATGGAAAACAGATTAAGTAATGTGAATAAACTACTCTGACTCGTGACCTGAGTTAGTATGTCATGTTCTTAGTATTCGAATTCAAGTTTATGTGATAACGATGCTTTATCGATAGTTAGGTAACATGAAGTCTCTTCAAAAATTAGTAATACTTATCATACTTATTTTTATGGATCGGATGATTGTTAATAAATTTTATCAAAACACAAGTTATTAAATATGATATGTTTATATGTACCATTTGGAATATTTTATGATTTTACCTTCCACTTTGAAAAAATGACACTTTTAAACCCTCAACTATGTCTATTGACAAAATCAGCCCTTGTATAATTAACTTTGAATAATTTACATTTTTAGCCCAAGAAAACTTTATCTTTCAAAAATTACAATTTTTATACTTGTAGTTTTATAAGAAAAGTTCACTTGTTTTATGCCTAAATTGAAAAAAGTGAGGGTAAATATAAGCGAGGCCTTAAAAGGTTTTATTAGGTCACAAGTTTTACCACACAAGCTTAATAGAAAGATAGAGAGGCGATTGAACAAGTATCCAAACACACACACACGATATAGAGTTATACGGTTATGCGTAGAGGTGAGTGAAAGAGAATAACTTGAACAACCAACCTTCAAATGAAGGTTGACAAGGGGTATTTATAGGAGGGAAGCTAGGGCAACACTCCTAGTTCCCTTCCTTTCCTTATTGGGCTAGGCCTAGGCTTATGGGCCTTCTACATAAGCCTAAGGCTAATAATAAACATAAAGGCCATAATAAGCTAACTATTACATATGAGTAACTAACACTTGAATAAGGTTTAGGAGTGATTCCAACAATCTCCCCCTCAAGTGTTATTACATATGAGTAACAAACACTCAAGTGTTGGTGATGAAAGCGGTGAAGGCGTTGATGTAATAGTAGCTTTGACGTCTTCTGACATTCTTCTTTCTTGTGAGAAGAATTGCCTTGATTTGAACAATCTCCCCAGTGTAGAGATATAGTTTACTTTGAACGGTTATGCTTTGACGTCATCATTAACTTTGTTCTTTGATCATTGTTCTTTGTGGTGAAAGTGATAGTATGTTGTTGTGTGCATCAAGTCTGCCTCAGGTCTGCTTCGCTGCACACGGTGTCTCCACGTCGTTCTTCAATATGCTCACACGCTCTTTGATGTTGGAATTCTGATGGAGTTCTTTAAGTCTTTAACTTTGTAGATTCTCTTTATTGACGAAGAATCATTCTGACTGTTGTGTTGCTTTTGGATAGAACTTCCATTAGTGATGATGTTGGCGTGAGCATGAGAAGAATGCGCGATCATTCCGCTCCAGAGCTTCCATAAGAATAAAAACATTTAAACGGTTAGTAATAAGCGGATTCCGGCACTTACAAGTTTGAACTTCGAGAGTGTTGTCAGCATAGTGTGAAAACACAACTCTAATTCTTACAAAGGCCGTTCCTGAATCGGAGTCCCACAAGTGAGATAACGCGATGTACCGAAGTACATCTACGATTCAGATGAGTCGCTGAGGTACACCGCAAGCATCACCTCTCAGACTGTAGACCGTTTGAAACCACTAAGCGCAATCCACGGGGAGTTGCTGAAGCGACCTGCTGTCAGGGCTGTTTGATGTTGACCCTGGCGGGAGTTTCCATTCAATCACTGAGGATCACAAATGTGAACCTCTCATAAATGTTCTCGACAGATTGCTAAGATCTGTGAAGGACTCGATATGAACCACTGATAACCTTATTGTTGATCATCAAGTGATTAAATGTCAAGTGTACCTAAGAGATCTTTTGATGAATCTCGTGGCTCTAGACTCAATAGTGCGTTTTGGTTTTCCTGAGCGGAGACTAGGGAGAGGGTCTCCTTCTTCAATACCAACAATCTCTAAGAGAAAGCCGATAGTTTACGTAGGGTTCCCAGTGAGAATGAAACAAGCTTCTGTTGAGAGAAACTTGAGTGGATAAGAAGGTTTAGTGCATGCGTCACTGGGTCCATGACGACTTTTAATCTTCAATACCGGCGTCACTAAGTGACAACCAGTAGCATATGAATTGAACCCGGTATCTGCCCTAAGTTGAATAATCTGGAGGGCTATTTCTTTTCACCCTTTTCTTTGCATTTCTTTTTAATTCTTCAACTCCTTCTTTCTCCGATTCTCATTTTCTCCTTTTTACAATCATACCTAAGGACTTCTAAATACTAACTATTTGTGGTGTCCTTGGGTAGATCCCTCCGGCTCTGGCGGATCATAGGACGGGTATTCCTAACCTTAGTCACCTTATAACTCCATGACTAACCTATGTTGCCATAAAACCCCACTGATATGAAAAATCTGTCACAGTGTTTATGAATGAAAAACATTTTAGTATCATTGTTGAGATAAGATTTTGCATAAATACTCCCCCTCCACATGTGCTTAATAGTTTTAACGGTTAAAATGCACAGTGAGGAAAAAGCGCGCACATTTTGAATTGATTCACTCAAGATAGACAATCCCATGAGACACGGTTACGTTGGCATAGTTAAAGAGTTACAATGTCGGCTTTTAGGTGACAACTAGCTCTAATAACTACCTTGAAGGTGTAGACAATCCTCGAAAGGTTCGTCAAACCGTCAGAGTTCATGTTTATCAAGAGTTTCTCGAATGGTACATTCTACTCAGACAAGTCCTTTGCGAGACACGTTTACATCACTAGCGAACTAGCTTGAAATTATTACCCATCCAAGACAAGTCTTTTCGAGTTACTAACAGTTAAGCATCGTCAATTCGTTGGTTAAGTCTGAAGCACACAAATTCATTTGCATTTTACACAACATATTTCTTATCACATATTTTCTCCCCCTCAAAAATGGCATATTAAAGTGTTATTTTTGAAACGTTTGAGAATAAATATGACCATTTCGAGTGTTGCGGGAAGAATGACCACTGAGAACAATTTTGAACAAAGTTTTGATTCAAGTACTCCCCCTCACCGAGTGATATAAACGGTTGAGGTTTTGAAAATCATAAGGGAAAGTACTTGTTCTTTTGAGCAAAACCTTGAAAAAAAAGGTTTGATAGGTTTTACTCAAAAGTAAGAAGCTTTCGCTCCTTTTATAAGGATTGTGGCACTGAAGCGTACCACAGGGTCCTTTATTTACAAGTAACGGGTTGTACACTTGTAATGTGTGCACAAGCCATAGACATAATTAATCAAACATCCAAAATGATATGAAGAAAACAATTCAAGGGGTACCAGGAAGTGCAGTGATGTTCCCAGGGGTGTGCACAGGGCGTTGAAATCCGGTTATGTTTCTCCTGGGTCGACCACCGACATAACTCTCCAATCGTCTGAACTGATCCCTTCGAAACAACCGTTCATCAATCATTGTGATGATCCGTCTCACATCCCTCCTTTCCGGAGAATTCCAGCGCTTAGGAGACCCAATTTTCTGGCGTATATCCTTCAACTTGTATGCCAATCCATCCCTAACCAGCTTCAAAGTATGATCCCCGAACTTGTGGAGTTCGCTGCACGCCATTAAGCAGTTTCTTTGAAGTTCACTCACAGGTAAACAACGCCGAAAGGTTTACTGATGAGTGTATATTGAGATAGCTGGTTGAGATCGGGAAGAGTAAGCGTTGGAGGAGTGAAGTTGACAGCGTCGATAAGATTCAACGGCCGTCTGGAGGTCTTCAACACGTTCTTTGATGACTATGCGTCGATGAAGATGAGAAGTGACTTGATAATTCGTTGAATTTCGGTTAAAAATTGTCTCATGCGACCCTGTACTTTGGCAAGGTACATGTCTTCAATATCGTTGAGAGACAAATTCTCAAAGTCAGCTTCACAGAATGCATACTCCCTTTCATCTTGTCTTTTGACCACAATCTTCTTAAGAAAGGTGTAGTCCCATTTGGATGAAAGACCAACATGTTGGATGGCAACGATGTCTTTAGTACTAAACACTGCATGTTGAGACTTCGACTGACCGAACAGCGGCTTCTGTAGTAGATTCGGCGTTCGGCGGTGATGAATCCCATATAATGCATCTCGGTCATATGCTTCCACTGTGTTGGAGAACAAGTGATTGGCACGTTCCTCAATGGCAATGCAGTTGGAGTAGATAGCTGCAGGGAATGGAAGTGTCAAGGATGTAGCATATTTCCTTGAACCATCGCCACCATGCAGAAGAAATTCCAGGTCTTTGTTGAAGAAATATCTGAAGGAATCCGTGGTTCATGGTTGGCCAATGGTCGGTAGGGTTTGGTCCATGATGTAATATGGAGGGTTGCCCCTTTTTGTGAAGTCAATGTTTGCTTCCGGGTTGAGCCAATCCATGTTGTTAGACATGGCTCTAGAAATGTTCTCAAGGTGATATTCATCCTCGATGGCACTTTCGGAGCTGTCTTTTAGAAGTTGAAACGCTTCATTCTTGATTCGTCTCAATTCAGATTTCGTCATTTTCTTCACATGGAACTTTTCTTGCAAGATTTTTGCATGCTCCAATGTAGAACCTTCACCAATTGGATCTTGACCTTCATCAAGGTAGGGAGTTTGATTGACAAGTGTGGAGAACCATTCAAACTCTTCGGTTTTATCGTCATCTAGCCATGATACGACTCTGACTGACCGTCGTCTTCTTCTTTTTTTTAGAAGGCCTTGATGATGATTCTGGTTTCTTCACTTGTTTGGGAGAGTTGGGTTGTTGTAGGGGCTCAAGGACCTCTTCATCGTCACCACCCGTATACTCAAAGTGATCATCGGTTTTCTGAGTGGGGGGTGGTAACTCGGAATCGTCCTGAGGTTTTTCAGTAGAAGAACGAGGAGGAGATGTTTTGTTGAACAGGAGCCGTTGTGGAGGAGGTTGCATCAAAGAAGATTCACCAGACTGCTTACGGCGTTTAGGTGCAGAGTCTTTATCCTTATCCTTGTCTTCATAGTCGTCTCTAGGAGCGTTTAGACTTTTCAGCTGCGAATCTACAAGCTTCTTGAAGTTGGTAGTCCAGCAATGCTTGAAACAGATTTCCTTCATCAGAAGTAAATGTCCCGTTGTGCGACATTTGTGTGACACGCTTGGCCACCAATTCATTATCCGAGAAAACTACCGGATCGGTTGGATTGATTGTGCCGGTTAAGGGCGTTGATCGAATAGTTTGCTTGGCGATCTGCATAAGATTTGGATAAAGTTGTTTGGTGAACAACTCCTTTGTGACTTTAGGAGCGTATTCAGACAGAAGGTACTTTTAGGTGTAGCCTTGATCATTTGTTCATTCCTCTTGACGGTGAATTTTCATGAATTCCTGAACAAACTTCCTTTCTCCTTTTATCTTTTCATGCTCGTCATACATATCTGTATGTGTCGCAAAGAAATTTAGCTTTTTGTTGAGCACGTTTTTCATTCTGACTTGTTTGACAGCTTTGGTAATCCGTTCATGAGCTTGAGAATCCAAGATTTAGATGGTTTCTTCACGGATTTGGATGATGATTTGGTTGACTTCTTTGATGGTGGTGGTGAGGAGTGAGAAGATGAATCGATGAGGAGGGGACATTAGGAGATTCGGGGTCCTTTGGGGGTGCAGAAGTATCCTCCTTGGAACGAGTTGAATTGTTGAGAAGGAAAGTCATCATAATCTTCTTCGTCATCATGTCCAGATTTAGCCTTTTCTTCCATCTGATCCTTAGCTTCTTCATCAGTTTTCTCTTTCTCAGTCTTATTCTTTTCTGATTCCTCAATGTTAAGATCAGTAGACTCCTTCACAAGCGTTTGTTGTTGCACAAGAGTGGTGGCACCAGACTCCACTTATCGGGTTGATTAACCGCATCAGGAGATGGTTGAGAGTGGGCAGCACCACTTGATCCTCCGGGACCACCCATTTGGTCTTTAGCAAATTCTTCAGCTTTTTGAAGGTGTCTAACGATATTAAACTTCTTCTTGTATGATATATCCAGTTGCTCTTCTTCATGATCTGAGCTTTCATCATACGGTACAAGTACAGGAGTCTTTCCTTTTCCTTTGTCAGCAGGTGGACTTGGAGGTTTAGCTGCTGACGGAGGTGTTACGGTTGCAGATTCTGAGTAGTAATCTCTTCATCTGTTGTCATTATACCTTCAGAGCTTTAGTCCATAAGCTTTCTTTGCGGTTCAGATGTGGGAATAGGTTCAGCTTCCTTTACAGGAACAATCCTTTTCCGAGGAGGATTCCTTTTGGGAAGCTTTCTATAAAGATCTGTACTTGTAACACTTCCAACACTTCCTCTTCTGGTTCTCCTTACAGGTGTTCCAGAAGATTTTTCGTCAAGATGACCAACTTTGCCTTGTCTAGCTGCTTCCGGAGATACCTTTTGTACGTTTGAGCTTTCTGACATCTTCAGATTAGAAGGAATGCGGCAACCACACCTTGTTTCTTTCTAGACGATTCCTTGATTCTGACCGATAGAATAGGTTCCGTCAACATATCGTGATTATCGGGGTCATTGAGCCTCTTGGGAATATCAGGATGAAGTTCAAGTGCTCTCTGGATCAACAGTTTAGTATATCTGATGTAGGGAATCTTTGAGCCAAGTTTGTTGAGAAATGACATCATGTCATCCCAAATCAGCGCTTCGATAGCGATGTGTTTCATGTTGACCAATGCCCAAAATATTTGCAGTTCCATGAGCTTAGGATGCTCATAGCCCTGTCCACGACCAGAAACAGATTTGGTGATGATCATGTAGAGAGTTCTCCATGGTTGAGGAATACTCTTAAGCTCTACGTGAGAATGCTTGGTGATTACTCCTGTAGCCTCGTCATAACCGATATTGATTAAGAATTGGAGAGTGAGCTCTTCAGCAGGTGTGGCATAAATTTTGGTTGGTTCGACTTCAGGAATTAGGAGAACAGCCCTTAAGTCTGCAGGTGTAATGGTGACTTGTTTGTGATTCAGAGTCACCGTCACAGCAGTCCGTCCTTTGACCCTTTCCATAGTGTTCCAGAACTGTGGGATATAGATCTCAGGAACAGTTGCAGAGTGAGTGAGCATATTCTGATACGGATGAGTCCTCAGAATATCAATAGCAATTAAACACGAAGACTCTGAGCAAGTGAGTGTGTCAAAGTCAACACGGAGATTATTCTTTCCTATCTTCATTGGATAGCCATAAGGATAGATATCAGCAATGGAGAGAACTTCAGATGCATCCATATTCATTTGTTCAGCCATGTCTTGATCTGAAATAGCATTAGCCAAAAGAACCAACATATCGAAAGACATAGTGTTAGTCAACGGAAGGTCTTATTGTCTAGTTATTGAATGTACAGATTCAATGATTGTTACGAGTCCTAAGTCACTTGTTTGTTCAATAGTCTAATGATTTCGTGAAATGTTTCGTGAGTTAGTTAACTTTAAGTTTTAAAGTTTATGTTATCACTTATTGTTCACAACATATCAAACGATAAGTTTATTAGTGACATTATTGGATTCGTGACGTTATGATTAGTTTATTTACAAGTTTGTACACGTAACAATTCATGAAGGTCAATCAGGGTTAAGCGTAGTAGTGGCAAAGTTAAGCGTAAACAGTAAGGACATATGCGTAGACGAAAGCTTACGCGTAGGATCCTAACTTACGCGTAAGAAATGTTACGCGTAGGAAAAGGGTACCTTATGCGTAGAGCTTACGCGTAGGCGTATATATATCCCTTACGCGTAAGGCTTACTCGTAAGAGTAGACCTTATGCGTAGAGGTCACTGTTTACGCATATCCTTCACAGGATACGCCTAGTCCATTGTAGAACCTTACGCGTAATGGTTATGCGTAGAATTATTCTTACGCGTAACATGACTACGCGTAGGGTAATCCTTATGCGTAGAGTTGCAAATAACCTTGATTCTGAGATACGAGTAGCAAACCTGAAATAACCACATCATAAGATCATATTAACACTACCACTCATTCTATAATCAATCATGTCATGACGGTATATCAAACATTATGCGTAGAAACCGCGTAACAAACCCCTAATAGTTCAATTTACGCATAAGAATTTTAGCCATAGTTTGCACCAAAGTGTTTCTCTGGTAGTCTAAGAAGCATACGATATGTTTAACCAAGTTTTAACATCAATAATCCATGAATCAAAATTAACCCAATTCGTATGAACTAGACCCTAATTTTCATTAATGATTCCTTAGTGTTTCTGGGTGATTTCTGGTTAAATATGCTCAATCAACTTGAAAGCAACCTCATATAACAATCTTTATTACCAAAACGTTCTCATTGAAACACCCAAATTAAAGCATAAACCCTAATTAATCAATTCGTGTTTCTGGGTATGTTTAAGCGATGAAAATGTATTCATTGATGTAATAAAAACATTTTGGCACTATCATTTCACTCATAAACACACAAATATGATCATGTGTTCATGCTTTACGCGTAGAACACATAATCCCTTCTAGGCGAAAATCTAACCGTTAGTTTGAAATCAATTCAACCCATGCTTAGATTGTTGCAATGAAGGTATTAATACTTACAAATTGATGATCGAAAGCACGGATTTGTTAAACGATTATGGATCGTGGATGATATTAGATGAAGTAATAATGTGAAAGTTAAAGTTAGGTGGGGAGGTGTTTTTGTTAAAAAATAACTTTAACATTTTGACAGTTTTAGTCCCTCCACCTTTTTCATTTTTCAAACAAAGCCATTTAACTTCCATTTTGGTTACCAAACAAAGTTTTTAGGAAAGAAACATGACGACACTCCCCCTTGACTCGAGAAATAATGAAAGGTTATAAATTTAGTCCGAGGAGTGTCATTGTACCAGAAAGTTTACCACCATTTGTTAAAAGAAACAACCGAGATAAGATAACATGCAAGTACACAGATTTTTAAAACAGTGAAAGTGTATTTTCTCCCCCTCAACACTTGATCGGAAAAAATATTGAATTTTGAAAGATTAAGTGTTGATGGAAATGTACTTGCATGTTGAAAGAAAAATTAGATTAGAAGATATTTTTTGTTGTTTTTATCAGGTTTTATATTTTTGTATTTTGTTTTTGAAAAATTATTTACAAAAGAGAATTTGGTGTTTGACAGGTTTTTAAGACTGTTTTAGGAGGTCATCCAATTCCTCTTGAGTCAAACACCTCATACCAACCCGGTGGACCAACTCATTAAACCTAGCGGGAGGCAAGGCTTTGGTGAGAAGATCTGCCAATTGGTATTCTGTACCCACAAAATATAATTCAACAGTACCCTGTTCCACGTGATCCTTGATGAAATGATATCGAAGATCGATGTGCTTTGATTTCGAGTGCTGAACTGAGTTGCACGAGATTGCAATGGCACTCCGATTGTCGCAGTACATCGGGATTCTGTCAAATACGTAACCATAGTCTTTGAGTTGTGTTCTCATCCATATGACTTGAGCACAACATGCGGACATGGCTACATATTCTGCTTCGGTTGAGGACAGCGATGTACAATCCTGCTTCTTCGATTGCCATGACACCAGTTTATCACCAAGAAATTGTAAAGCTCCTGAAGTGCTTTTCCGTGAGTCTAAGCATCCTGCGTGGTCAGCGTCTGAAAAAGCGATTAGTTCAAAACCAGAATCCTTCGGATACCAGATCCCCAAGTTAATGGTTCCCTTTATGTATCGGAGGATTCTTTTAGCCTCAGAGAGGTGGGTTTCAGTTGGTCGCGACTGATAACGAGAGCAAAGATATACACAAAGACAATATCGGTCGCTAGCTGTTAGATATATGGGAGACCCAATAATACTACGGTATTTTGTAGGGTCCACCAATTTCCCATGTAAATCAGCGTCTAGCTTCTTGTTATGAGCCATTGGTGTGGCATAGGTGTCACAGGTTTTCATTCCAAATTTGTTTAACAATTCAAGGGCATATTTGGACTGACTCAAGAAAATACCACGGGTGATTGATGAACTTGCAGTCCGGGAAAGAATGTAAGTTCACCCATCATGGACATTTCAAAATTTTTCTTCATTAGTTTTGCAAAAGCGATTGAAAACTTTTTATGTGTAGACCCAAAAATGATGTCATCCACGTAAATTTGAACAATTAAGATATGTTCCCCGTGATATTGTATAAAAAGAGTTGGGTCAACCGAACCTTTGGTGAAATTATTAGCAATGAGGAAAGGTGATAGCTTATCGTACCATGCCCGAGGAGCTTGTTTGAGACCATAAAGAGCTTTGTTCAGTTTGTAGACGTGATTCGAAACTCAGGGATCAACGAATCCATCTAATTGGCTGACATAAACCGTTTCTTTAAGTTGTCCATTGAGAAACGCAGCTTTGACATCCATCTGATAGACCGTCATATTCATATGAGCCAGCGAAACGCTAGAAATATACGAACAGCCTCAAGACGAGCAACCGGAGCAAAAGATTCTTCAAAGTCTAATCCCTCTTCCCGACGATAACCCTTAGCCCCACTGACGTGACTTATTTCGATAACATTTCCTTCAAAGATCCAATTTGTTTTTCAAAATCCATTTTAGACCAATGACGTAGACTCCTGTTGGTCTTTCAACCGATTCCCATACTTCAAGACGTTTGAATTGGTTGAGTTCTTCTTGCATGGATTCAATCCGCTTGTCTTTTGTCATTAAGCGTCTTTGATGTTTTAGGTTCGACAAGTTGGCACAAGTGTGCATAAATGCAATGTTCACCGCTCTGGTGAAGACGCTTGTCTCGTAACGACTGGTTGATTCGGGTTGCCAATAATGTTTCCAGAGGATGGTCTTTCGTCCATCTATGTGTGGAGGGTTGATGTTGGTATACATTGTGCGATTCTCGAGGATTCAAATTGTTTGTTGAAGATTCTCGACACATCCGTGCGCAGCGTCTCATTAGCAAACGGGTTGAAGAACGATTTGGATCAAAATCCGCAGTGGGGTACTCATCCGTAATATCATCACCGGTTCATCATTGTTGGAAGCGTGTGTTCAATCGCTGTGTTGGAGTCAATCGGTGTAGGTGCATCTTCAACAAGAGTTGTTGTAGTGTGTATCGTATAGGAATATTATCGTTGTGCAAATGAAACACGGATACACCGAGCACGCTCATCAATATCGCCACGAACGTAGGAGCAAATAACCTTTCCATTTGTTGACGAGTAAGCCGAGGGCTTTCTTCACCGATGATGGGGTTGAGGGAAGTTTAAGCGGTTGTGACCGGTTCTAAGTCATATACTGGCCATTTCCGAGTTCATCGAAATGAGCATGAATCGTTTCCATCACCTCCTTTGTTCGACGATTCCAGATTCGGAAACCTTTAGAATTATCACAAGATCCAATAAAGACTCCAATGTCAGCTTTGGCTTTGAGCTTTCCAAAGTCATCACGATCATTATTCGAATAGCAAAGAGATCCAAATACATGAAAGTGTGTTTGAGATTCGTTTATAGTTGTGGACAAGCTCAAAAGGTGTTTTGTTGTGGCGCTTTGTAATCATAGAACGGTTTTGAGTATAGCATGCAAGAGATACGCCTTCCATAAGTAATCTGGAAGTTTAGCATTAATTAACATTGTTCTTGCAGCTTCCACTAACGCTCGGTTTCGCTCTTTCAACAACTCGCTTTGTTCGTAATGCGCAATAGATGTTTGATGTCAATTCCCACTTCTCATAGAATTCACGAAGGGTTTTGTTAACAAATTCGCCTTTGTCTCTGCTCGATGATTTCCGACGGTGTTAAGTGAGCTGAACTTGTATTTTTGTGAGAAAGGTGATGATCATTTGTGGAGCTTGGTCTTTGCTACGAAGAAAGTAGACCCAAGTCCATCGCGAGTAGTCATCAACAATTACTAAGATGTAGCGCTTTGCCATTGATCGCTTTGCACAAGATCGGGCCACACAAATCCATGTGAAGAAGATGAAGCACATGCCGAGAGTCGGTTCCACCTTTGAAGGAAAATGAGCACGCAGTGCTTTTCCTTGTTCACAAGCCGAGCAAAGGTGATCTTTGAATACCGAATCGTGGGAGTCCTTCAATTAGTTTGTGTCGAGCAAGGTTGGTGATGGTTTGAAAGTTTAGATGTGAGAGACGACGGTGCCATAGCCGTGATTTTGTTGATGTTGCCTTTGAAAGTAAGCAGATGGGAGAAGAAGCAACCATGTCTGCATAGAGATAGTGTAGAGACTAGAATTACGAGCCGCATATAAGGTCATTTCCTTGTAAATCACTAATGAAACAAGTTTTCTCCCTGAAAGCAACCTCCAAATCTCCATCACAAAATTGACTCATCGAAAAGATTGTGACCGAGGCCTTCCACATAGTAAACCCCGCTAATTTCGATGTTCCCATTGACATAGTCTCCGTAGCCCATGATAGCTGCGAAGTGATCATTCCCTAACTCGACAAAGGCCAATGAACTTTGCAATAAAGTTTGATAACAGCTTTAAGATTGCTCGTCATGTGTCGGGAACATCCGCTATCAACAATCAGAGAATGATCTCAGACACCGTGCATAACAATGCATCTACACAGATGGAATAGAAGTAGATGTGGAACCCGAAATGTTAGAGGGTTCCATAGCAGCTATAGTAGATATACACACATCAATAGCTTTAGGTATCCACTTAAATCCTAGTGTGTTATATATCCATTTCTCGCCATCTATAACTACTATTTTCTTTAGTCTTAGTGAATGCACTAGGTGGTACTACATTCCTAGGAGGTGAAACCGGAGCTACAGGACAGCAATGCTTAGAATCTAAAGATGGCGGTCTACCAAGCACGAACTTAGAAAGATTAGTGGGCCTAGAGGTATTCTGGTTCTTAGGATTCCTTAAACGAGAGATGATAGCTTTAGCAACACATTTATCATGGCAATCGAATTCATACTTTTAATACAAATAACACAAGGTGCATCAGACTGAATATCAAAAGTACTTAACGGTTTAGCATTCGTTACATCACTATTTCTATTACATTTGCCGACGTATCTATAGTGGAGGAAACTTGAGTCTTATTCATAGTCCTAGGGTGTTCTTCTACTTTAGCATTCTTGATTGATCTTTTCTTAGGTCGCAACTTCCTATTCTTCAATTGAGTGCTCTTAGGCTGTGAAGTGCGGACGTTTGGAAAAGGCTCAACTATTCTCGCTTTCAAGAGAAGGAAGCACGCTAGCTACTTGTGATTTGGCAGTAGAGATTCTAGGTGCATGAGTACTAAGTGTTACGGGGCTAATCTCTTAATGATTGTTGGCGGAAGTTGTTCATACTTTCCTAACATCCCTCTTAACTTGATGATAGTGTGAATCGATCTTGATTTTCGAACCAACATTTCCAAAGAAATGCATAACTTCTTTAGTGTGTGCAAGATAATGATCAAGTTCATTTGATGCTTCATCACGAAGTCTTTTTGAGTAAATCAAATATGACACCATATTCCTTTTAACTTTTACAAGTTCTTGTTCATATTTTGAGATTTGACACTTAAAAGACACGCTTTGATCATCCGTTGCTCAATTTTAGAATCGTAAGGTTTTGCACGAATCGATTGATTTTTGTGTTGAAAAGCAAGTATTGCATTTGAAAGTTCGCTTTGACAATCGCTTGTTTTCAACTTTAAGGACTCGACCAAGCACATTATCGTTGTTCTCAACATTTACCACGTACAACAAAGATCGCCAGAGATATTATCAAATGCATATGACAAAGAATTCAATAACACAACATTTTGAACATCAAAGATGATGACATCTTCCAAGAGTCGATCAATATCTTTTCTCAACATTTTCTTTTTACGCTTAGTGTTAGAAATAGATGTTTTCGTTTTCTCAAAACGCTTTTCATGACCCCAAGTTCCTTATGAAAATCCTTTTCCCAGGCAAATGCACAACTTTTCAAGTTTTTAACATTAGGTAAAAGATTTTTCTCAAAAATGTCTTTGTTCTCGCGCAGAGGCGCATTGAAAATGTTCAACTTTGATTTCAGTTCGATATTCTATCTCATGTTGTAAAATTTTGAGGTCAGCCATGAAAATGTCAAAATATCGAAGAATTTTTCGATTTTCAGTTTGTGAGTTTACTTCACTAATGGAAGGTAAAGGACCATAAGTTTGTGCAAAGTCCGTTTTGGGATTAACAATAGAAGACTCGTGTGTTTTGATGATAACCTTGGTGTGTTAGAAGAATCCGCTGGTGTGATAAAGTGACCGGTTTTGAATAGTTAAAAGGTTTGTTGTAAACAACATTTTTTAATTTTGATCGACTCTCGCCTTCTGCATCTAATTCCTCTTGACGATGATATTCAACAACATTCATAAATGTAATTATCAATTTTATATTCTGCACCGAAACTTCGTGATTTGGTTTGAATGTTTTTGTTGAAAGCTTAGGTTTGTAATCAGCAAGATTTGGTCCATATCCATTTGGATTTGGTTTTAAAGTAAACTTTTCAATGGTCGTGACCGACTCGCCATGTTTGTAAACAACAGCTTTAAACTCTTTAAGTTTGTTTTGCAAGCCGATGATTTCTTCAAGATGATCATCTATTCGCTTTGTTGAATGCTTTTTGTATGCAGAGAACTGTTTTTGACAAGTTAACAACTCACCCTTAGCTTTTTGATTTTCCAAGGTGAGAGCGTTAATTTGCTTTTTATGTTCATGTTTCAGCTTGTTCTATTTCGCATAACAAAGCATTCTTCGAAGCGCTAGATCATGACTGCCTTTCTAAATATTTTTCGCTTTGATAAGATTTGGCAAAGGTCGCTTCAAAACCGCTTTCACGCTTTCTTGAGTTTTGATGAAGTTGAGTTGCTTTTGTAAACATTCAAAATCCTTTGTTAACAGTGCATTTTTACTTTTCAAGTCCCGATTAATGCATGACATTCTTCCACTATGGTTTGTTGGTCTTGTATTAAACGAGCAAAATCTGAATGAGGCAAAAGTTCGGTGTGTTCAACGTGAGTCACAACATGATCATTACTGAGATCCTCAAGTATAACCACGGAGTCAATTTGATTATCAAGGGAAACCGCTTGGTCATCTTGATCGTCAAATATAACTACGGGGTCTAGTTGAAAATCGCCGGAATGAGATGTGGATGACTCATTTTGAACATCTCCGAGCCTTGCCGGATCTCGATGTTGGCGGAGATATGAGATCGAGATAAATATGGTTTGTTCGGTACCGAGACAAGCCATCGCTGTCATACACGGCCCGCGGTCACTCATGTGTAACTCCGCATATTAGCCATCAACATAACAATGCATTGGCCCCAAGTCCTCCATATCATCATCCGAGTCAAGATTTGCCATAAAGCTCTGTTCTTTGTCCGTGAGAGTTCCACCAGCTTCATCCTTAAGAGCCAAAAGAAGAGCCTCTTTGAAATAAGCACCGCCCTTAGTCCTTGGCTTTGGGCATGCATTAGCCAGTGTCCCTCTCATTGCGCTTGTAGCATCGAAGACCATTCAACCCATTTGAGCATTTCCCTGCTCCACCACTTGAGCTCGTTGTTATTCCTACCCACAAGATTAAACCCTTGACCACCATCCGACGACCATAATCACGATTCTCAACTTCAACTCGCCCATTGTTCACAAATGTTGAGTCCTTGTGTTAGATGAGGAACGAATACGATTGTTGGATTTGTTGGTATAACGGCTAAAGGCATTAGCAATCATCACAAATCCTTGTTGCAATGCTTCGAACGGATCGGTTTCCCAGCTTCAATCGACATATGCTTGAGCATTGTTGTTGTTATATGGAACCAATTGATTGTGTTGAGGTTGTTGCTGTGAAGGTGTGTTTGAAGCATTTGGTTGAGTTGCCGTTGAGGAGAATAACGGTTCTGAGCATATAAGGCAAGTTGTTGTTGATTTTCCGGATGTGTTGGTGGAGCAATTTGAGCACGGAGAATCCTTTCCCTATCAACTTTCTTTTCATGAGGTTTCAAGTAATCGTACAACAATCCGTAGGTAGAATGATGCATGTTTTTCGCTTGACGGAGAAAAATGACATACTTCTCCCATTCAGAACCAAGACTACTTAGGAACTTAGTATTCACCGCAATTCTTGGCATGATGATGTTGTGTTTATCCAAATCATTGATGATGTCCTAAAATCGTGATGATAAGACTCTAGTGTCTCTCCGTGTTCAATCATGAAGTGTTCATAAGCCAAGTAAATTTTGGATTCCAAATCTTCTGATTGAGTACTGATCCTTCCATAAGAAGACGAATATGATCCCACATTTTGTGCGCTTTTTGAGCATCAACACTACGAAGAATTGGGTTTGGTAATCCTAAAAGGATGTATTCCATTGCAAGCTCATCGCCTTCATAGTGTAGAAGTTCTTGAGGATTCAAGTCCGCAAATGTAGCAATGTTTGTTTGTTCATCTCTTGGTGGAATGGCATTTGGATCTCCGGTACAATGATAGTAGGCATCTCAAATGGACCTTCCAAGATAACCTTCTTTAAGAACTTTCCATGTGGCTTCTTTAGATCACAAAACCTAAAGAACCTTATCACCCATTGATCGTAGTTTCTGGAGTGAGCATTGGAGGTCTATCAAGTGATCCAGCCTCATGAATTGATTGTTGGTCGCTAAAGCTTCACACATCTATGCAAACCAAGTGGGTTCCTTCATAGTGTTCCTTGATGGATGTTGATTGAATTCATTTGTGTACGGTTGAACTTGAAGACTTGGTGGTGGTTGAACCATTTGAGGTTGTGGATTTGCAGCAAGTTGTGGAGTATGTTGTTGATTAAATTGTTGTTGATAAATTGCTTGTTGTTGATTCCATTGTTGATGTTGTGGACTTAGTTGTTGTTGTCGCTGAGGATAAGTGTAAGGGAAATAGTTAGAGTATGGTGGTTGTGACATGTTGAAAACTTGTGTGGTAAAAATGGATCTTTGTAGTCGAATGAACCTTTGTTGATGAAGTGTCCTTAGGCGAGAAAAGACAAGAACCAAGTAGCACTTATGCGTAAAACACCAAAAGTTACGCGTAACAATGAGGAGTTACGCGTAGGTTTTAGCTACGCCAGTAGTAGGATAAAAGCACTAAAGTTAGTAGACAAAAGTTAGGCGAGAAAGTTAGGCGTAGGATTACCTTATGCGAGACCAAGTTTACGCCAAAGTGAATCTTATGCGTAGGAATTTCTACGCCGTAGTTTATGCTTATGCGTAATTTTAGGTTTTTGCTCAAATGATCTTTTACACTTCACAAAGGCAAAAGATATCCAAAGTCGACGTATTTTCGGACTTATCCAAGTAAGAAAACACGGAATAAACCACGAAAATGAAGATCAAACCAAGGATAATCTTACGCGTAATTTTAGGGTTTTGATACGCGTAGGATTACTCGTAACTTTGATTTTGCCCAAATGTGTTTCTAAACCGGATTTTTGTTATGGAATAGCTTCAATAGTACCAAAAGAACACAAAAGTGTGAATTTTGATGTACCAAAATTGCTAAACGGGTTACGCCAGAGAACGACACCCACCTAACAAAACAAGCTTAAAAATATAAATCCACGCGTAAAGTTTGAAACTTTTTGCCAAAAACAAGTATTTTAACACCTCAAAACATTGAAAGTACAAGAATCTTGGATTAAAAAATGTAAAAAACGAGTTTTTAAGATAACCAAAGATTGCGTTATCTTTACGCGAAGACCCAAAACCAAAACTTCAAAACAAACGAGTACACCCAACTATTTGGCGATTGATACCACTGTTAGGTCACTAGTTTTACAAACACAAGTTATATAGAAAGGAGATGAAGCGCATTGAACAAGATCTAACACACACACACACACACATATATAATAATACGGTTTAGGCGAGAGGTATGAGTGAAAGAAAAACTTGAACAACCAACCTTCAAATGAAGGTTATTACATGGTTTATATAGGCAAGGAGCTAGGGCAACACTCTCTCTCCTTCCCTATTCCTTATTGGGCTTGGGCCTAAGCTTATGGGCCTTCTACATAAGCTTGACCTTAAACAAACATAAAGGCCATAATAAAGCTACCTATTACATATGAAATATAAATACTTGAAATACTGTTTAGGAGTGATTCCAACACTTTTTCACGAAGGTCGAGTAGTAGAACCATCATTTCTTGCTAACACCGACATTAGACAAGTATTTGAGACCATTACTTTTATTGTTTATTGACATAAACGAACAATTTGTCTCGGTTTTCGCATCGAAGTTCTACAAGGCAATGAGGATAGTTAGAAATGATGATGGGTCCATTTGGATTGTCTTCATCATAAATGAGCATGAGTACACCCTTTCACTTGTGGAGTTTAGAAGAATAGTAGGGGTCCCATATCAAGGTGTTTGCATGTATTCTAATGAGTGGTGTTTGGAAGAGATACACTCTATGGTTGATCATCATGAAATCTATCACATGTTAATCCCCGGAACCACCAAGTGGTGAGGGACAATCGTGTTCATGCCAAGAGCATCCCCATCGAGGGTCACTAGGAATTCGAAAGTGATCTATATGGATCCTTTCCAAATGGAGCTCTCCGAGATGTATGCATTATATAGAAATGGGAAAAATGTGGTAAGGGAGAATGTGTTGTGCCTAGTAGGAAACAAGGATCACCCCAATGCATGTCTAAGTTTCATGATCTATTGCCTAGTGACCGAGACTCGCTTCAACCTTGCTTACTACATGATTAAGAGAATGGAAAGTGTAAGAAGCATGGACAAAATGCTGCCCCTCTCGCATTTAATGCTCCTAACCCGTCTTGCTAAATTCATCTTTGCATTAGATCCTTCTCCGTAATCCTATGATCATAGCTTTTGCAACAAGGTTATGGTGTCATTGACTGAGGGTAGAACTACAAGGTTTATGGTGGAAGGCAAAAGGCCTCACCTATCCACGATTCCTCGATGAAAGGGAGAGGCAAAGAGAATGAATGTAGTAGCAACCCACTCAAAATACCGATCTCGACCCCTTGGACTACATCAATCAATTTCCGACGCCTAGTGCATCACCCGAATGGCAACAAAACCGGGAATCTTCAAGTTTTCACCAACTTTTTGAAGAAAAAGAAGTAGAGATTGTGTGATAAAGATTGGAGGAGGGGTGAAGACGGGAAGTGGTGGAGAAGTAAGGTAAGGTCATAGGACCTAAATTTGTGGAAAACATTTCCAAACAATGGGTTGTAACACTTAAACAATACTTATATAGAAGAGGATGTAGTATGTAGGTCTTGCCATAACTTGGCATTAAACAATCTTAACTTCGGAACGTGTAGAATGAGATTTTACGACTTCTTGAAAACATTCAAGTAGTCGTCGTCACTTATTTTTAGGAACTTTTAGTTCTCCCACATTTGCTATGCATTATACTTGATGTGTTCTGCATTTAGTCTTTGAGAAACAAATAGGAGAGGCATTTTGCTAAGAGTGCAAACTGCACATTGCTATAAGCCTTCTGATTTGCAAAGAGGCGGATCCCAAAGAATATAACAAGCCGGATCCCTCCCAAAGGGAACCGTGGATCCTCAAGTGGCCACATATGAGCACAGACTTCCCCTACATTAAAACAACATTCTCACTAGATCACCTCACACTAGCCAAACATAAGACCTTAGAACCAAATAAGTATTCCTAAAAAATTTGAGAGCTTCACAATCACCCATAGCTTACTTAGGATCTATTTCAAAATGTTTTTGATTTATCAACTCACCATATTTCCGCTCCAATGCTCACACTTTATTTCTCTCGTCTCATAACACTTTGTAACCTATTGGATTTCATAAACACATCATAACATATCAAATGGGGCGTATGGTTTAGAGGTTTTAGAGAGAAAAAGTAGGATGTGAGCCTTTCTAGAGAGAGAAAGTGAAAGAAAACATAGAAGGTTAGATTAAGTGAAAGGTCCAACCCTCTACCTTGGGAGGTAGAGGGTATTTATAGTTACATACTACACGTCCTCCTTCGGACTGTGGATCAGGCATACAGTGGGTAAAGACCCGTCCTTCCTCCACGGTGTTACACTAAACTAAACTACGCTACAAACTAACTAATTAACTACTAGATAACGTAAATAACGACACGTCTACGAGCTAACATATGCTAGACCATAATTGGGGTGACCGACACTTTAACATGGAATTTCCAATTCTTAACAATCTCCCCCTTAGGGAGGTCACCCCATGAAATACATTTTGCATCCTAGCATTCTATCTTTGTCTTTAGTTCTAAGCTCGTAGACTTCAATTCTTCAAGTTCCGCAAACTTTGTGCTTTAGTAGCGATTCTTAAAAATCCGCATAGTTTTGTACTTTTAGTGGAGGCCTTTAACTGATCTACATCTTTGATGATCTTCAGCTTTCTTCGAGATTATCACCACGAAATCTATGGATCACCCTTTATTGTGTTTCCATCATGAAGTTGTGACTTTCGACCACATGCTCACACTTTCGGATCATGACATCTTTCCATCGACATGAAGTTTTACGGTTCATGATATTTGCGTAAATATAGCGAAGCATAGTATAAAAATATCGAGCCGTTATGTAGATATGCACTAGTCATGATTTCTTCAATTATGATGTAGCATGCGGCTTGGATTGACTTTCACTGACAGCTGCAACCGTCCAAATGTACCGCAATCAACAAGAAGTTAATAAAATAGACCGAAAGTGTCTTTGATCACTTTCGTTGAATTGAGATACACGCCCACGGTTCCCTCATGATCGTATAATTCCAAAGAATCTCCTTGACAGGTTTCTCACGTAGCTGCTCTAGTTGTTCTCAAACCGAACGCTCTCAAAGAAGCCAACACGGAGTGAGTGAACCCGCAAATTGAGATTCACTGATTGATGAAAAATTGATTTGAAAATAATCGCGTATTGCTTAGAAGAAAGAGTTTTGCAATACGACGAAGGTTTTATGAGAAAGATCAATTTTCAATCATAAATACTTTTTGTATTTGAAAAGAGTACACATTGGATGTGCTAGATAAAAGAAGAGATTCGCACATCGAACGGTTTTTCCAAAAGTATTTTTTCAATCAGAGATACATTTTGTGTTTGAAAACATGAATACACATTCGATGCGCTAGAGAAAAGAAGAGATTTGCACATCGAACGGTTTTTCCAAAAGTATTCGTCAATTCAATTCCTGAAACAAGGTTGATTCAAGAATGAATCGCCCCATTGTTTCAATCCAGTTGTCACAAGCTTGATCTTTAGAATAGATCTCACATGTCACCCACCAAGAGCTTGTTTGATGTTGGCTCTAGAAGGATTTCCATCTTCATTGTGAATATTTTTGCATATCACTCGGATGTTCTGGCAAATATCACAAGGATAATGCGTAGGACTCTCATATACTTACTTTTCACATTGTGTGAAACAACAAGTCTTCATTAATTTTTGTGTCCAAATGAGATATTGTGGATGATCTCTTAGCTCTAGACTCAATTGTGCACATTTGGATTCCTATGCCGGAGACTAGGGAGAGGGTCTCCTTCTTCAATATCAACAATCTCTAAGAGAAATTCGATAGATTATGTGGGTTCCCCGTGAGAATGAAACAAGTCCTTTTAAGAGGAACTTGAGTAGCTTGGGAAGTTTAGTGCAGTGCGTCACTAGGTCCATGTCGTCTTGTCTTCAATACCAGTGTTACCTTAGTAACCACCGTAGAGTATATGTATTGAACCGGTTACTGCCCTAAGGTTGAATTATTGGAGGACTATTTATTTTCACCCTTTTCACATTTATTTCTTTTTCATTCTTCAACCCCTTCAGTGCTTACCGAGACTTCATTACTAGAACCTTGTTGGGTTTATTCCAGTTCTAGCTCATTCTCAGTCCGGACTTTTCCCATTTCTCACTTTTCTCCTTTTTTCATCATACCTAAGGACTTCTACACTATCTAGTGGATTGTCCATGGGTAGATCCATTCGGCTCTGGTGGGATCGTGGGAACTAATACCTAACCTCACCATCCTTATAACTCCATGCAGAAAATAAAATGGTCGGTCTTTTGGTACAGTTATTTCCTTCTTGAAACCAATTGAAAAATCATTTGGAAAATCAATCAAGGTACTTGTGATATAATATCAAAGCATTTTATACCTTAATTGTTTTGATCATTTAGAAATGCTCCCCCTCAACATGTGCATATGATTTTGAAATTGTTTAGCACATGGAGGCAAGAGTTCTTAGAAACAATTTCTTGATCACAATTTCCTTAGAAAAAGTCATTTGAATTTCTTTGGTAAATTCTCCCCCTCAATATGTGAGTAGGATATTTGAAATCATTTTATCACATAGAGGAAAGAGTTCTTTTGAAGTACATCCACGATCATAATAGCCATTTAAGAAACCCTTGGAAAACTCAATCAAGGTACTTTATGTTAGAACATAAAAGCTTTTGTACCATGATAGTTTATTTTCTTTTAGAAATGCTCCCCCTCAATATGTGCTTCGAGATTCGAAAGCGTTTAGCACATATGGGACAGCAGTATGCACATATGAATCAAAATGATCACCTTTTATCAAATTTCATTATTAAATCACAAATTCTCCCCCGATCAAAAATATCAAACCCTTTGAGATTTTGGATCCCAAGGTATTTAATAAGGTTTAGAAAACATGGATGAAAATGTGGCCTTGTTTAAATGCTCATCTTGTTTTTGGATAAATGCTCCTCCTCAATCATGTGCATCATGTATATGAAATCGTTTGGCACATGGAGGCAGGAGTGCCTTTAAAGGACTGAAACAAATTTGAGATTTAAATCACGATCTCTCCCCCGATCAAAAATTTCAAACCAATTGAGATTTTGGATCCCAATTGATTTAAATCATTTAGAAAAGTTTGGGGAAAGACGTGGCTTGATTTAATTTTGAAAAATGATTGATACGGATCAATTTTAGACATTAAAGATTGTTAGTGTCAGGTATGATAGTTTTAAGAGATCTTTAAGTAAAATAAAACAATTTCACAATCAAACAAGAACAGAAAAAATTTCATTCTGTAAGATCTTTGGGTTTTAAAGAAAATCATACCATGACATAACATTAAATCGTTAGATCACCACTTATTTTGTACAAACGGACTTGATTGATGACATATTGTTTGAAAATATTTTATTTTACATCACTCTCCCCCTTAATGGATGACCGTAGTCGATGATTGAGTGACTTAAGTTTTGATAGAATGAAGTCCGGTGATTTTCAAAATTAAGTCCAATTTATTTTCAAACCAATATTATTCCATTTTCAAAACAATTTAAATAAATATTTTGAAAAATGGTATTATTCACTACTTTTCCTGCACAAGATACGTTAGGTGGTTGAGTTGCTTTTGTTGTTGTTGCTGAGGGTTGGAAGAAAACCGTCTGCTGAAGCAGTGAGACTTCTTACGTTGCATTTTTTCATGCCAACTCTCCATAGAGGTCAAATTAAGCTCCGTTTCTTCATTCGCTGATGAAGAAAATCATCTGTTGATGCAGTGAGACCTCTTAAGTTGCATTTTTTTCATGCCAACTCTCCATAAAAGTCAAATTAAGCTCCGTTTCTTAATTTGTCAACCCAATATATAGTTACCCTTTCCTTTCGGCATCCAATCATCTTCTATTGTGGGATCCAGATCGGGAACATTCTTATATACCAATATACCTGCATACGTTAGTGAACACACATACAGATATATGGTGGTCGACAACACCCAAACAACAATCGACTAATAAAAGTCAATTCAATATATCAATCAAATCATACAAACGCATAGGAATAATGTGTTCATCAAACTCTAATCATCTAATCCTAAAAATCATATCCTAGGCACCTAGTCCTTCAACGTAGGTTAACATGTTTTGCATTTAAGAATATAGGATAATTAGATAAGCTCGTTAGATGATATAGATTTGAAAACATTCTCCCCCTCAATCAATGACTTATGAAAAGTTTAAAAGCGCTGAAGTCATTGATTGAGTTTTCAATTTTATGAAAACACTGATTCTGATTGATTTTTAAGCAACTCGATTACCACCATTTTAGTTAAAACAAATATTTTTCTGAAGAATTTTAGAGGGAAAAATATTTGAGTAGGAACAGTAGTCCTTCGACATACTTTCCTCATAATGTTTTAGGATAAGTGCATGAAACATTTGAAAATAGGTTTAGCGCAGCACTTTCCTTTCTTGAGGAGCGGGGTTGCTATCGGAAATAATAGCAAACCATGGTTTAAGCGCGGGTTACAGTCTGAAGTAACTGTAAGCCATATTTTGAGACATGTTTAGAAAGAAATATTTACACCTCCTGCTCGAACTTCATCTAAAGTCCCTGTCATTATTGTATGACATTTCTAAGACCAGATATCGATACCGAAGACATGTCTGAGAAAACATATTTTTGGTATTTTTCAATTTTCTAATTTTTATGGGTTTTTGAAATTTTTCTATTTTTTTCTATATATATATATATATATATATATATATATATATATATATATATATATTATTATATATATATATATATATATATATATATATATATTTGGTTTTATATTTTTGTATATGGTTTTTGATAAATATTTACAAAGATAGAGTAGATGATATAGTTTAAGAGGATGTTGATACGAGTACCGAGATAAGGATATCAAGCAGCACGTCGTAGAAGATAGAATTTGTCATCTCTTAAACTTCCACCACCAAAGCTTCCGAGGCTCCAGAATAGAAGATAGAACATGAGCCTTTGAGAAAGAGAGACTTTGGCAGCTTTCCCCCAAACTGAAAATCCATTAGATGAGAAGATTCGAAGCTCTATTTCAAGCTTCCCTTAGTCGTGTACGACAAGCACACCATTATCAAAAAATCCCGCTGCTCCTTTTAAGAACGATAATCGAGATTCTCCGTTCGGGGTTATATCATCCAATCGAACAGCAACGTATCATCCCACACATAAAAGAATCTTCTCATATTTCTTTTCTACTGACGTGAGAAGCGATCCATTCCAAAAGGTGTCAAGAGAACAATACCCCCAAGTAGTTGAATTGATGCAGTCAGTCTCTTTGTATAATGCTCAAGAACTCTCCCGAATACACATCATGCCCGGAATGAAAACACCTCCCCAATGTTTGTGCTAAACAATTTTCTTCCCTGATGATCGTGTATGAAGCTCAAGAACCCGAAGTACACCAATATCCAAGAACTCTCCCGAATACACATCATTCCTGGAAAGAAATGTTTATGGTAAACAATTTTCTTCCCTGATGATCGTGTATGAAGCTCAAGAACCCGAAATACACACATTCCCACCGAAAGAATAACTGCTAACACCTCCCTCATGTTATACATTTATCTCCAATGAATATGTCATACTTGTGTACCTCTTTAATCACCATAAACTAACTCTTGCATCTCTTCCCCCACATAGTTGGAATAAGAACACTAAACGCCATGAGTCAAACCTTGAGTGTCTCTGCAGTAATGACATTTGTCTTCCCGGGATATTTTCAATCACTTAGAAGTATTAAGTTCATCAAGTTTACTCGCGTTTAGATACATGTCTCCTTCCCCCTTGCTGGTTTTGACACTTCAGAATCAGCAATCATATTATAAGCCCAAATACTTGAAATCTTTTGAGAAGAACCCTTATAATCTTTGTGAGAATCAACTTGCTGAAGAATGTGAGCAAGTCTAATTGGGGATTAAATCTGACTTATCACTCTCCCCCAATTAGTGCTCTCCCCAAAACCGACAATCTGTTTGATAAATGCCCAGGATAGGAAGAAGTCTTTAGATAGTTAAATGCAACTCGCCTTTTAGTCTTCTAACATACAACAGAAAATGTAGAACCGACTGTAGACTCGACCTTCTTCTAGATTGTCCATTTGGGGAATACAAAGTTAACATCTTCTTCTCACCAAATGCATTCCAATTAACTTTTATGTAGCCAATCCTCTCAACTAAAATCCCTCCCAATCAAACAAGAACAGAAAGATGTTCATCAAGGAAATCAGCCCCGTAACTGGAAGCACTTTGTCATTCATCACATCAGCTCATGAGAAGATGTCAACTAACAGCTCTTAGAAGAAACTCTTCTTACATGAGTTTGGAGCCGTTTGACCATTTATTCTCAGATATCAATCAACCATGCAGTAAATTCACACTTCTTCTCCCGCTCAAGAATTGTATATGGAGTTGCCATTCTTGATTAAACAAGTGAATATCTTCAACAAATGTAGTTTATTCACACTTCTCCCCCTCAAAGGTAGCAAATGATATCGCCATCGTTATTACGATTGAGCAAGTTAAATAAGAAGACAATCAACAGTAGTTCGATTCACTTGATGACTGAAGCGATTTGAAAAAGCATGAAGCATGTTGATGTGAATGGTCATAAATAGGAAAATTTCTCTTCTTCCGAAGATAAAGTGCACTGAAATGTACACTTTTCTTTTCTTTAGAGAACGAGGCTTGAATTGTTGTGTTCAAACGTCATAAGAAGATTTATCTTCTTCAGAAGATAATGTGCACTCAAACGTACATATTTCTTTTCTTTAGAGTACGAGGCTTGAACTGTTGTGTTCAAACGTCATAATCTCTCTCTTTTCAATCTCTCTTGGCAAACTTGTAATCAACCCATTATCATTCAGTAGGCTCTTTGTTGTGACAACTGATGGAGAAAATCCAATATGATGAATTTGACCCTGAAGTAAACTAACCCGAACTCATTACTTAAACTTGCACATATGTAACAAAGAGCAGTGCCGAGACTTCATCCTCCATTGAATCTCTAAGTACTCTATACTCTTCATCCAACCAACCATCAAGTATAAGACGTACATCACCTCTTGAAAATCCACAATTAAATGTCACACTGAGCACTACAACGTAACTCCTTAAAGTGATAGTTATTTTGTGGTGGTAAGAGCCCAATTCCCCCAAGTGGTAAAAGAAAAGGAAAAAGTCACCCAACAATAACTAGATTTCCAAGTCTTCGTTTTTTGATAAATAAGCTCGAACAAGGATCTTGAAGAATCTTCATCCAACCATCCCCGATACCTTCAGATACTAAGTACACTCGCCCGTGATATTTCACTTCAACCTCAAATAAATAATAATGAATTAACCCCGTTGTCACATTTTCTGGTTAAAAGCTCAAATCTAGCCTCCTTTGATATTATAAATGAACTATGATAATGGTTTTCATCCCGACCATGGTTAATAGCACATGACCCAGTAAAACCTTGTAATAACCAAACTGCCATGAAGACAACCCAAACACACACCCAATTCATGAAGTGCACCCTTTTATCCCTTCTTTGAAGCAGAAACCGTAGCACCAGATCAGATAAGATCCGAATTACACTTTCCTTTCTCCAGGATGGTTCCATCATTACGGTAATTTACAATTCTATGGTTTAAACCGAGAAATAGTTTCTTTCGCGGGATTTTACAAAACCAAGAATAGACCGTAAGATAGATCCGAAAATACACTTTACAATTACCAGGATGTTTCCGTTGTCACGAGATTTTACCAGTCTATGATTTAAACCGAGAAATAGGTTCTTTCGCGGGATTTTACAAAATCAGCATAAAACCGTATTTCAGTCAATATTTTATGACAACTTTGGTTTCGGTAAATATCGTTTTTCGAGGAACATGCAGCGGTTCATCAACGGTTCATTATCCACCATGAACAATTCAATACCCAAATGTAGACAGCTTCACTAACCATACTAAGTCAAGTGGTATATACTACTTTCCCCTGGAGGTTGACCGTAACACATCAAAGTACACGTTTCTCCCCCATGATAGTTTCGAACTTTCGGAAGCATCATAATGTGTACGACCATTTGCACGAGAAGTTCTTGTCATAAGCAAACATATTGAAAAATCATAACTGATGCTGAAGATTCTTGAAAGATTTTGCTTTGACTGTGAAGTATCATTGACATAATGTGACGTCGAATATCTCATGGGAATTGCTAAAATTGAACCTCCATTGATTCATCGGCTAATAGTAATGACCACATATGGGAGAGAATTTCGCGTCAATAATACCGTACAAAAATCCCATAGTCATTTTTTTTCTTTTCTTTCAAGTATTCGTTTAAGCCGTGAATATGTATCCTCCGTGAAAAATTATATCCAAATACCAAAATACCGCTCTTTTACAAAATTTGTATCCAACATTTTTATGGAAAAAATTTGGGTAACAAACTTTTGTATATGCATTACAGCCTTTTCAACCTCGGATAACGACAACTTATACCACCAGTCCAACACAATATAATTCGTTTTCAGCCCAGATCCAATTGTAACATAACATGGCCCATCTCACACATGGTCAGTCTAGTTCAACGCATGAGATACACGGCCCACCAAAAAATTAAACTTAAAGCCCAAGTCTAATTTGAGATACAAATCCGATCCAATGACTAACAATACCCGATCCATGTGGTTTAACAACCGGTTATATAGGATGTGATACCCTAATTTTTAGTCATTACATCATAACCCTAATCACAATAACCTTGTGATGTCCGCCTACCACCTCACCCAAACGCCTCCCTCCTCTAATATTCTCCATCACAGACAAAAAATTATCTCAGCTTCATCATCAAATCAAATCCGATTGAAATACTCATCTCAATCTAATTAGTGATATCAATCACATAATAATCATAAACACATACACTCGATCACCCACGATCATCAATATTTCTTTTTCCATTTTCGAATTGAAGAAAACAAGGGTTGAACTTTATGGCTTCAAGATCTTTTGATAAAGGTCGCGGGTAGGTTTTATTTTGAGTTGATATTGTTTATGTTTTGTCTTTCAACCGATTGAAAGAAAAAATAATAACATAATTGTTATGGTTTTTTCTTTGATGAAATCGGATAGAAATTGAAGCTTTGCTTCACAAAGATGGATCAGTGATGATAAGGTTCAACGAACGAAATATCTTAAAAAGATAAAAACGTGAACCATTCTGAGATCTTTTGTAATTTTTCATTCTCGGATTTTTGATGGGATGTACGTTAGGAACGAGATGTTGGATATGTTTTTGGCTGTTGATATAGGATATGATATTAGGATAGAATGGTTGTTATTTGGCTGTTGATGTTGGATCGAATCTGTTTTAAAGTAACATTTTTATACGTTTGCTTATTTACTCCATGGACTGATGATGGTGTTGTAACTGAGGTACATGAGTCGGTTTTGGTATATTGGTATAGCTTTAGTTGTTGTGGTCGAGTCTTGGTGTTTTTTTGGTATTTTGATTTAATGGTCATGTCTTATTAGTCATTTCTACATCTACCTTTCTGTCAAGTCGCTACTTGACTCAAGTCGCTACTTGACTCAAGTCGCTACTTGACTCGAGTCGCTAGACTCAAGTCGCTACTTGAGTCAAGTCGCTACTTGACTCAAATAGCTTCTTGACAAGTCGCTACTGCAGTTGACCCAATAGTCAACTCGTTTTGAATACAATGAATCTGGACAACTTGTCAAGACAAGTCGCTTTTGACTTTTTGACTTTTTGCTTCGGAGAGTATTCCGACCACAATTCCGACCATCTTCATACATAACCCAGAAAAATGTATATGAAATGCTTCAGTTTGACCCATTAACCACATATTATGACAAGTTTGACATTTTTTGTTGTCTTCATATTGTTGACTAAGTTTAGACCACAAAAAACTGACCAAAACACATCACCATATCACGGAATGGTTAAAAGATGTCACTAAAAATGAACCATGAAACTGACTTGGACAAAAATGACACAAGACCAGATGTACACTTAACCCACATGACATTTTATGACCAAAAATGATAAAAAACTGAAAACATGTAAAAACTGTTTATCACAAAGATATACAAAATATTTTTCTGACCAAAAAAAATACAAAAACAGTTTACTACATGATCCAAAAACCACAATAAATCAACACAACACAATAACCATGGCTCTGGTACCATTTGTAACATATTGGATTTCATAAACACATCATAACATATCAAATGGGGCGTATGGTTTAGAGGTTTTAGAGAGAGAAAGTAGGATGGGAGCCTTTCTAGAGAGAGAAAGTGAAAGAAAATATAGAAGGTTAGATAAAGTGAAAGGTCCAACCCTCTACCTTGGGAGGTAGAGGGTATTTATAGTTACATACTACATGTCCTCTTTCGGACTGTGGATCAGGCATACAGTGGGTAAAGACACGTCCTTCCTCCACGGTGTTACACTAAACTAAACTACGCTACAAACTAACTAATTAACTACTAGATAACGTAAATAACGACACGTCTACGAGCTAACATATTCTAGACCATAATTGGGGTGACCGACACTTTAACATGGAATTTCCAATTCTTAACACACTTAGTTTGATATATCCATCAATTTTAGCAAATTGATTTTAGTCATCATTAACTCAAAAAAATTTTTAAGTTTGAAACTAGTTTTTCATTTTTCCTTAATTTTTAAGATTTTATTAAATTTTTCTTGAGGCCTCATCTAACTTCTAGGAGTAATTACCAGCACTCTTCCATCTCAAATCAAATAATACTCTTCTCAAACACTTAGTTAGACTATCTAAAGTCCACTTTTCTACCCAAAACCATCATTAAACACCCTCACCTATTATGGTTGAGCATTTAAGACATCCATCTCTCATGACATCAAAGTAAAGTCAGAACCTCGAGATACATAGGTACTAGACATTGCAAAAAGAATAATCATTTCATCAAGAAACTGTCTGACAGACGGATCTCTGCTTTATAACCAGACGGATCCTTGGTGAGAGAGATCCGTGGGATCCGTGTCTGCAGAAAGCTTTAATCAGCTTCCCTCTTCAAAATTAAGTCATCTTTTGATTTTCTAACCACTTTTAGTTACCATTAATATCTTCCTAGAGCTGATCAATATCCTAAGTGCATGCTTAATCCCCTTAGTGGCCAAGAATTTAATTCCCTAATTCAAAATTATCCTTTATAAACCAAACACTCTTAAGGTTAAATCATCACTCTCACCTAGCTCTCAAAAATCAGTAGTTAGAAGCTTATATTGCATCCTTACCATCACCATGACCAAAGCACTTAGCAACAACTCTTGAACTAAAGGCTCATCCAAAAGAAAGGGTCACATGATTCATGAGATTTCATCCACCGAATCATCTCCCCTAAGAGATAACAACGCTAGAATTCCACCTCAACAAACCAATTCAACAATTACGAAGAGAACCGCAAGAATTAGCATAAAACCTTTTGGGCTAGAAAAAGGGTCATCTAGTTCAAAACCAAACATGGCTAGCTCTAGCAAACCGTCTAAGCCCTCATTCCTAGAGCATCAATTACACTCATCCAACCAGCCCATTCCTCACCCAAATCTCTATTCATTAGAGCATTCACCACCAAGAACATCCAACTCACCAACTTTCTCGTTAAATAGGGAACCACCTACAACACCAACTAGTCCATCATTGAAAACAAGGAACCACCAAGGACTTGATCACATGGACGAATATCCATTACCACCACCCTCATTCTTAGTAGAACCTCACCCTACTTCTCTTAATGAAACCCCACCATCATTCATAGAGCCTCCTCAAAACATCCACTTTCCTCCGGTTCCAAATCAAGACAATAATTGCTCTAATTGTCTAATCACCCAAGGACTTGTTCAAGAAGTACGAAATGAGTTGCATTTCATGTTTAATCATCTTCTTGAAAGATTGGACCAAATCAACAAGTCTACTCATCCTTAGACTCGAGCACTTTGTTGCATTCTAGGCTTTAGTAACTTATTAATATTAGTAGAAAATGTATGGCTAAATCATTCTCTTAGATTTAGAGATTTGTTGATTATCTCTTTTTTTTATTGAATGATAACTTATTTGCCATATTTCTTTGAGTATATGTTCGTTGTTTGTACACATACCTCACTTTCATATTTAGCATTGTTTGGTATATCATCTTTGCTGAATAATCTGTCACCAGACAGACGGATCCCTGGAAAACGCCTAGACAGATCCCTCCATGGAGGGAACCATGGGATCCGTGGTACAGAAGAACAAAATTCTACTAACTTGAGTCTTATTTGCAGGAAATTATGCACTATACTCTTGTTTTCTAACCTTTATTTTGTAGATTTTCAAAATACACATGAAGAACTTGACACTCTAAGCTAGGGGGAGCTTTGTGTCAAGGCAATACATTTCAAAATTACTTGCAATATTAAGATTACATTTCATGACGTCCCTTTGCAAAGTTGCAATCTTCAAGGGGGAGCACATTCGTCACATAGACGAAATCTTTTGCAAACTTAGCTGCAAATGAACTAGCTTAGTACTATTTTTCTTGACGCCCTCACATAGGGATGGACTCGTCAAGGGGGAGTTAAGACGAGATCCTTTCCCGTCACTTGCTCTCTACTTTTTCTTTCTTTTCTATTTTTCACATGTTTTTTCTTAAAACAATGTGTTAGTTTCCTTTCGAAGCTCTTTTTGTTTCGACAAAAAGGGGGAGAAGAAAGTAAAAACTTCAAATTCAAACTTTTACGAATTTTAGCTTTTCCTTAAAATAATTTTTTGTATTGTCATCAACAAAAAGGGGGAGATTGTTAATACAAATAAGCCATAAAAACGTTTATTTATGTTTTACGATCTTCAAATGTTTTGTCGATAACAAACGTAAAATCATTTTAACGAAACAAATAAAATACGTAAATAGTTTGAGCCAATAGTTTTCTAACACACTTACGTTTTCACATAAAACACTAAAACAAGCATAAGTGATTTTATGATTTAGTAATACATATGTACAACAACTAGTGTTTACATATTGGGCAAATATATATACATAACTAGTATGTATTATAAATGGGTAAAAACTACAACCCATGAAACATATCCATAACCCATGGTATTGACCCATACCCATTTGACTAGGTACAATACACTCATAAGATACATTGTATCTAATATAATACCCATGGATCAACCCATAACCCATGACCCATGACCCATAACCAAAATACCCATGGGCAAAGAGGAGCGTCCCACGGATCCCTAGTTTTACACTAGACGGATCCCTTGTGGGAGGGATCCGTGGGATCCTGGGAACAGTAAGCATTTCTCCTCTATAAATAGTGAGCCATTTCTTCCTTTTGGCTTGCCACTCTTACACATACTTTCCCAAGTATTGTAACTCTCTAACCACTGATCCTAAGGGATCTTTCTATGTAGTTTGTCTTTTGTTTTCGTGTGATTCTCTAGGTTCCTCTTAAAGGTGAGATCACCACTTTTTAAAGTTGAGCAAGCTCAAGTCCATGAGTTTCCATGCTTCGTCATCATCAAGACTACTGAGGTTCTCTTGTTGATAGTTCTTTCTTCCTCCGTAGATGTGTTGTGTTGATGGCATTAGTGAAGGATGCCGAAAGAGTCAAGACGAAAGCATTAGTGAAAGGTGCTTAACGTCCGTGTCAAAAGGATTAGTGACGAATGCTAAAGGTGTCAAGACGAAGGCATTAGTGAAAGTTTCCAAGCGTTGTGTCAAAGGCATTAGTGAAGGATGCCTAGGAATCAAATCAAGTGGCATTAGTGAAGAATGCCCAGGTCGTATAATCGATGGGGTGCATCGTTATACATATAGTGATTGTTTATATCCAAGGATGTTGATATCCTTGATGGTGTTGTAATAAGGAGTTGGTCTCCTTTGGGATTAGGTGATGTGTAGTGTTGGGTAGTAGTTCCTCCATTATAATGGAACTCGGTACTTAGCCTAGTACCGGATAAAGGGTAGGCGACGTTGTGGTAGGTGTGGTTCACCTTGGTGTGAAAGAACTCGGTGGTTAGCCTAGTACCGGAAAAAGAGTAGGGGACGTTGTGAAGGCTTGTCCGCCATAAGGAGTTGATGTCGTGTAGTGAATACGAACTCTCGAGTAGGTGACTCGGGGAGTGGAGTAGGGCAAGGAAGGTGTCCTTGTAGCTGAACCACTATAAATACTCGTGTCGTGGTTTTGTGCTTCTTACTCTTTATCTTTCATTACACTTTTATATATCTATCCATACCGAGTTAATCATGTGAATGCATTAGGTGACTGGAGCCACTTTTTTGAAGATTGTTTGTTTGAATATGGAAAGATGATAAGGTTTAAGTTCATGTTTATAAATTCAGATGATGATTTGGAGTAACCTGTTTTCCGTGTTTGTTAGGAAAAAGGATACGTTTCATGAATGACATTTTAAGGTTGTTTTTTTGGTTAGATGCTTATATTTGTTGACATGATGAAACTTTTAGTAGTTGGTGTGTATATGCTTATGAATGGTGACATTTTAAGGTTGTTTTTGATATTATGCAACTTAAATATGTTTTGGTTAAACTTATGTCAACATTTGATGTTTAAGTTGTAATTTTCTGTTTTATTTTATGGTGTGTTATATTGTGTTTTGTTTTATATTCAAATATGATGTTTGTATATTTATAGATAGTCGATAAATTGTATCTTTTTACAAACTGAATAGAATACTTTGAAATTGTGAATTTCATATAGCAGGATTGTAAATACAACTGCCAATATTGTTGGAGTGACACAACAACACCATCAACACCAACAATCAATATATATGAAATAAAATTTTAACACATGTTTTCAACGTAAATCCAGAAGCAAACAATATCCAATATTTAAAAATAATCCATAAGAAAATCGTTTAAACAATATTCAAAACATGTTTTGGTGAAGATAATTAAATACACTACTCCAAAATGTTTGGTACAATTCTTTTTGCTAAATTGTTTTTTTCATTCTCATCTTCTATTCCACTTTCTAATGGATCTATTGCCGAGTGAGGTCTTTTCTTAACAGGAATTGAATTATGATTTTTCCCATCCTGTAAAAATATTAGTCAACAGATTCACAAATTTAGATTTAAACTCTTGATAATTCTTTGTGTCATAACTTTTTAAAAAAAAAACATAGTGTATCATACCTCATTTTCATTCGAAATCGTTGTTGTACATTCATCTTCTGTTTCTTTTGTCGCAAACTCGTGTGTATCCACGTCACCTTGAAAATCATATAAACCATCTAATGCTTCTTCGTTGTTGTAATCCACATTTTTATTAGCAATTTTATCTTCATGCACTACATCTTCTTCACATGCGGCATTTTCTTCACTAATATGTGCGTCTTCTGTTGCATCTTCATTTTCTGATTCTAAATCTTCTAATTCATTTTCAACTTCTTGCAACTCACCGCCAGAATCCTGTTTTGTAAAATATGATAGAATGTTATTTTTTAAATAATATTCCAAAAGTGACAATTATATTGTAATTATAACCATTTCATTCAGTTTATTTTACAAAGAATATGTTAAACCTCATCAATTAGGAAACCATCTTTGAAGTGATTGATTATTTATGCATCTTCTGTGACTTTCTCACTTCGATATATATGCATGTTATTGCTATGGTTAAATTCGGTGTATTTGATTTTGAACAAATACGGTTTCCCTATTATTGCATTGAGCTCATTCGGAAAATATTCATCTGTATCCATGCCTTGTTTCTCCATTATCTCCCACGCTGAAAACCCAATCATCCTATGGACATTCTTGTCAAAGATAATCACTTGTGCGGATCTACTTTCATCGAATACTCGAACAACGATTTTGAACCTGCACATATATTAATGATTAAGTTGTTTTGTTTTTAAAATACGATAATTGAAAACATCTTACAGCGTCAACAATATATTTCAACATACTGTATTCCGTACATGGATGTAACTACGTATGTTTCTCCGTGGGTTCTTCAATGCCATAACTGATTCTTATTCTTTGAACTGGAGCTTCCTTTTCCTGTTATTGGTGTAACTTTTGTATTGCATACTTTGCAACCAATGTAAGTCCAACCACTCTCATACTGTATGCTGTGAACTGTCGCGTAAACAACGCAGCATATATCCTGTTTTTGTTATTAATGTTAGGTAAAATTTAATGATGTTTAAACAATGGCACATTTCAGTCGGAAATACATAAATCAATAATCAGAGTAAAATTTGCAAAGTTACCGTTTCAATACTGCGAATCATGCCTACCAATCTTTTCGCAGATCCTTGCATGAATTCCACTGGTGTAACTACATGGCTGACCTGGTCATATGATTCAATCTTGAATTCCCTAGGGTCATATCCCTCTTGTGATTCGTAGCTGTATTATGTATGAATTTTATTAACTTTTAACAAAGTACGTACTTATTTATATAAACTTGTATTATTCACATTACCTTTTCCGGAATGAAACCAACAGCGGCAGATCCCTGTTAATGAAAATCTTTGTGCCAAATAAAGCGTTATGTATAGATGGCGTATCTGCGTTATGTGTAAGTTTAATTAAATCATATGAATGAAAAAACATACTTATTTTAATGGCGGCTACGGTGCGCTAAATTTATAAAACAATTAAAAAAACTTACTATCCCAATATTTGACTTTCCTCAACACCAATAGAAACTCTATATGTCCAAGTTGATCAAGTTTCTCTTCATAATCATTCCACAGTAGTGACCATTTATCCCAAAATGTACAATCAATCCTGAGAGACCTGTATGGATTGAAATAGATATGTGTTTATTTAAATTATAACAACACTATTAATATAATATTTTGTGTAAATAAATATGAATAACACATACTGAGCATCTTCAATCACAACACTCCTGCAGATCTTCCGACCACCATGGCTATTGACTGATACAATTTTCCCAATAGCTACTACTGTTCCTATAACATCTGTCAACAATATCGAAAAATAAAGAAGATTAAAACATCACCTTTCGAATATAAAATTACAAATTTTTATAGCAAACAACACATACCTACACAATCATGTTCATGATACTCGTTATCAGTGTTCAAGATATGAGTGAATGGCTCATTAATAAAACCAATGTAATTATCGTCTATTTGCTCAACTCTGGTCACTTCAGTCCCTTTGTAGAAACAAATTTTGTACCTGTGTGGTAACAACGATAATCTACCACCATTTTCGGCCACTCCAAATTTTTAGATGATATAACATTGGCCCTCTTGTAAAAGTGGTTCAAATTTAAACATCAGCTCTTTTTTTGATGTAGACTTGGGTTCGATTGGACTGTTTATACGGTTACAAATGTAAGACTATATGATCAATACTTTTCAATATTTATAAATTATGCGCGTATAAATTCAAATTACCCCCGCATCTTGCAAAACAAAATCCAAACTATATGGATCATGTACTTCATTCAACTTGTGAGAATGCCAAATAGATATACATCTCCCTTTTATTACCATGTTAGTAATCATGGGGTCAACATTCTCTAAAGGAGTTATTTGTTGTTCATATATGTTTACTCCTGTAAACATTTACACATACATTTGTTGGTAAATATATTTATAAACATTGTTATTATTAATAGTAATAAACAATATATATACCTCGTGAACTGCTTTGAAAATTGGCACTCTTCCTTTCAATGTTTCTTTCACCAAATTGAGATTTCCCTAAATTAGAGTTATTCACTCTAGAACTATTACCTTGATACTTGAAATTAGAATCATGTATGGTTCTTTTGATTTTCCCAGAACTTGATTTGGAATTTAAAGAAGATGTTTGGTTACCAAAATTCATTTTTGAGTTTCTATTTCTTCCTGCACATTATTAGGTAGTGGGAAATTATATAATAAATGCTAAACAGTTACCATAACAAACACAATTAAAATGACAATACTTTCTAACTCCTTTCCATATTTTAAAGTTTGATTCCCAGGTGTGTCACTTTCTACAATTGGCATACCCAATTGCGTCGATGGAGTGTTTCCCGTTGAACATGTTGCAGAAGATGAAGAACGTTGTTGTAATGTCTTATTACTGAATGAAGAATCTAGCGTGTATAACCAAACAATACATGATTCTAAATTAATTCAAACGTATCTAAAGTAATATTTAAATAAAAATATAAATTACACAATAATAAAAACATATTACCCTCACATACTGTTGGCACATTCCGCGAACGGCTTTGATAGTTTCTTCCTGATGGATTACTTTCAAAAGTATTTTTACCTATAGCAATTGATTTCTTACTGCGACTTTTATCACCCGTTGTTTAAAATATAATGAAAACATTTTGTATTAATTAAAAAAAACAAATCCAATAAAAAGAAAATTTTCAAAATAATACATGAACCTTGTCTTCCTAGTGTGTCACTTTCCAATATAGGAGTTTTTGTTACATTGTTTACTTTTCAGAACAACCTCCTGTAAATATATTCCTCTCAACTAATTTACCAAACAATTACAAAAACAAAACAATTTCTTTAATAACACTGGATTGATTAATAAGCAACAAAATAACTTTTGAAAACCCTTTATCACTTTTGTTCAGTTACAAACAAAACACAAAACAATTAAATAGTTAAAAAAATATCATGTGGGTGAATTGGTGAATTTAAAACATCAATTTTTGAAACAACAATTGGTATATAAATTATACAAATACCATATAAACAATCACACATTACTAATGAAAATATAATAAAAACAGTTTTACCCATACCAAATACAACAGTTGGTAAAATTGATTGACAAAACAACAACATATACAAAATAACTACAATACCTGTTTGTTACCTTCCTATAATAAAAAAACAAAACATACAACATATAGATAGAATACATGCAGGTTGTATGAATATATATATATATATGTGTGTGTGTATATATATATATATATATATATATATATATATATATATATATATTAATGAAAAATAATTGAGGAAACAATAACAGTACAAAATAACTACAATACCTGTTTCTTGATTTCCTGATGTGGCTGATTCCAATACCTCAACATCGTTAGTTTTAGCTTTCTTATTGGTACGTGAATCTGTTTTAAAAAATTAGATACCTTTAAACGCCAAACAGTAATACAAAAATCACAATAATACAAAAACAATACAAACAAAACAAACATAAAACATCACAATAATACCTTTTGAAACAGAAGTACCACTTTTAATATCTTTAGCTCTTGTAAGCCTTTTCGATTGTCTTTGTGGCTGCATCTTTTAATAAACTATCTGTGTATACTGACTCAAAAAAGATTTAACATGTTTGTATGTAATGCTGATACAATATATTATATATACTTTACAGATTAAGATAAAATTTTATAGCATCATGCATATAATCAAATTGTTAACTGGGCCTAAATATAGACCTATAATATATCACCATATATATTCCTAATATATCCACATATAATCAAAAAGATAAATACAAAAAAGAGAAAAGATATTTATACCATATCAAAAACAGTCACGTACATAAATCCTGATTTGGAGTATGTAACCAAAAGATTCATTAGCCTAGTTGGTTTGATTACTTGAGGCGTTTAAAAAGTATTATATATATGCAGGTTCGAACCTCACCTGTGTCCATTTATTAAATTATTATCACATGCATACGTGGCCCCCAAACTTAAAATTGCTTATGTGGCATTACGTGGCATTGACTGGGCAAAACGTGGCAATGACGTGGCATTACGGGTGAATTATGACATCATGAGCATCCTGTTATATATATGTTATAGATATATAATATATTTAACGATATCCGATAATAATTTACTTTGAGAACACTTATATGATCAAAATACTTGTTTTTACGAAGTTACGTTAAGTTTATAGGTTTTTCTAAACTTTTCCTGAATTTATACTTTATACCCTCATATTTCAAAATGTACGAGTTTAGTCCCTCAAGTTTGAGTAATTGACACTTTTCACCCGAACCGTATTTTATATCAAAACTTTCTAAAATTGACAGTTTCAACCCTTGGTGAAACTGTTTTTATGAAAATATTCCTCCAAAATGTGTTTTTGACGCGTATAACCCTAGAGTTTTCAAGTTTACACTTTTGACCGTAAGTTATACTTATAACTAGTTTCGGTATTTGACAAGATCAGTCCTTGTGGTTTTTATTCGCTCACATGCAACGTAAATATACCCTTTTACTTTCAAAATAGTGCACGTCTAGTCCCTAGACTTCTCATGCAACTTATTAATCGTACAAATCAATCCTTTAACATTAGAAAACCTTTCACTTTCTACCCAAAAGCTACACGTTTTGCAATTTAAGTCCAAAAACCTATTTTTGTATACGAAAACTTTTCAAAAGATCTCAAGATTATATCTAGCTTATGTGCTCGACTTATTAGCTTATTTTATACTTATTGGACCGGGTATTGGGCTAGTTATGCTTAGTTTAGGCTTAATGGGCTCGGGTATTGGGCTTTAGGCCCATTTGATTTGCATATGAAATTAAAAATAGTTGAAGGTTTTTAAGGGTTTTGTAAAGGTTTCACGACTTGTTTTTTAGTGAGTTTTACTAGTTTCAACTAGATAATGTGCTAATTAGTGAGTGAGCAAGTATCGAGGGGTGGTATTTCCATGGTACACGAAGAAATAAAAGACCTAGGGTGCATTTTAATGAGGTACGTGTGATATAAGTGTGAAACTAGAAAATGATTCGAGAAAAGGACTTACCACACTCTAGGTGAGTGGTGATGACTCGTGAGAAGTGAACCAAACTTGAGAACCCCCGTGTTCTCCTTATAACTCGAATTCGATCTAACCCTTTCCCAAATTTCCAATGCCTTGCTTCCTATCTTTTCTATTCGACCTTGGTTCCTTATTGAAATGTTTTTGAGAGTGTTGTAAGAGTAGTAATGAGATACTTAGTCTGTTTTAACTTGTGTTTGAGGTGTCTTATAAAGAGTAGAGCAAGTATAGTTCATATCTTAAATAATTCTAGCTTCCCTAGTTTACAAGCAAGACCAAACTTTGTTGAATGTTTGTTTGTGGCATGTTCTAGGTTACCGGCGAAAGGGGTGGCATACCTAAGGGATAAGAAAGTCTTAGTTGGTCAAAGCATGGTTGGACCATTTTTAAATCACTAGGCATTATTTTAATCTAGGAGGTTAGGGTGGCTTGTAAGTGTAGTTTGTGTCTCTTGTCCTATTCTCGACATATTTAGGATCAAATGGGAAGGATTTGGTTTGGTTAGTTTGTGACTTAAGTAAAACTACAAATGTTTTTTGGTCTTGTGTTCGTCTAGTCGACTGCCAAGAGGAAATGGTATCACGTTTTGGTGATTTTCATCAAACTTATCTACAAAACTAAAATGGTATATGGACTTAGGTGGTATAACCGGTTTGTGTGTTGGGCTCAATTAAATGCAAGGCCCAATGGGTTGGTTGGATCGTGTGGTATGCGAAGCCCACTTGGGGTGAAATGGTGTTGGGCTCGACGGGTATACGAGGCCCAATAGGTACTAGGTGGTGAGCTGGGTCTAAGCTGAGGCCCAATAAAGATTCTAGGCCCAATCCGATATTTTTGTATTTTTATTTCCATTTATTTCATATTTTTATAAAACTTTACATATATATTATGTATTTTAAGAATATCGGGATCGTGGACAATTTCATTCTGATCATAGCGGTATTTTTATCAACGCTCAAGCTACGTTGATCATGCACATGCCAAATAATATGCAAATGTGATAATTTAGAAAATTTCATGATGATGTAAATCATGCTTTATTTCTGATTAAAGTCTTAAGTATAATGATATTTTTCGGGAGCTTGGGTGGTTAGATGAACAGGTGGGGATACTTCGAACGCATTACATCCTCGCGTTCCCAGGTGAACTCTGCACCTCGTTTCTTATGATTCCATCGAACTTTAACGATAGGAATGCCGCTTAGCTTAAGCCTCTTGACTTCCCTGTCCATGATCTCAACGAGTTCTTCTACAAAGCTAAGTTTGTCATTGAGTTGTATGTCCTTTAAGGGTACGACTAGGGTTTCATCCGATAGACACTTCTTAAGATTCGAAACATGGAAAGTGTCATGTACTCGACTAAGCTCTTCGAGAAGTTCGAGCTTATATGCCACTGGACCAATTCTTTGCAGAATTTTGAATCTTCCTACGTAGCGAGGTTTGAGTTTTCCACTCTTTCCAAACCTGACCATTCCTTTCCAGGGTGATACTTTGAGCATTACTCGATCTCTGAATTGGAATTCCATCGGTTTTCTCCTGACGTCTGCATAGCTCTTTTGTCTATCTCGAGCTGCTTATAGTCGTTTCCTGATTTGCATCATCTTTTCAATTGTCTCCTGGACAATCTCAGGGCCTGTGGGTTGTACTTCTCCAACTTCTGCACAGCAAACAGGCGATCGATATTTTCTTCCATAAAGCGCTTCAAAAGGAGCGGCTTTAATGTTGGCGTGGTAACTGTTATTGTTGGAGAATTATGCCAGAGGTAAGTGCTTATCCCATCCTTTTCCGAAATTGATCACACATGCTCTCAGCATGTCTTCCAGAGTTTGGATCGTTCTTTCACTTTGTCCATCTGTTTGAGGATGGTATGCGGTACTCATATCCAATTTGGTACCCATGGCATTTTGGAGTGTTTGCCATAATCTCGAGGTGAATCGGTTATCTCGATCAGATATGATAGAGATCGGTACACCGTGACTAGAAACAATCTCCTTGATGTATAACCTAGCGAGTTTAATCATCTCATCTGTAACACCCCCAAATCTCGGTAAAGCGAAAGACTTAATCAAGTTTTCGGGGCGTTACGACTGGATTGGTATCTCACACAAGTATAGCAAACAAGATAGTCATTTAACATTCAAAACTGTTGGGATACAGAAAGTCAAAGTGCTGAAGAGTTAAAGTGCTGAAGATTAACAAAGTACTGCAGAAAGACAAAGTGCTGAAGAAGTCAAAGTACTGCTAAGTAAAAGTCAAAGTACTGCTTATTAATCAAAGTGCTGCAAAGCTTAAAGTCGGTTGTAATTGATAAATAGATGGAAAGTAATGTTTATCTAGAACTTTCTAAGTAGAGTTTACTTGACATACAAGGATAAGAATTGTAAACCGATTAGGGTTATCCTTAAGCCTATAAAAGGACCCCTAGATTGGCATTAGATTAACGAGTTTTATATGTGTTTTTAGAATCCTAAAGTACGATCATTATTTAGAGTTTTAGAGTTGTTAAAGAATCTGCATAGTAAGTAGTTTTAGTGTTATTAATAAAGTTATATTCTTCTTAGCTTTGTTAAAGTAAATTCCGCGTACTTAATAAAGATTACTCTGTGTTTTCATTGTTAATAACTTAGGATTTATCCGAGGTTATTAAACCCTTAAACAAGCTATTTAAGTTAGTTTGTTTAGAGTACATCGATCCAACAAGTGGTATCAGAGCTTGTGTGGAAACTCTAACTAAGAAGAAACCCTTTCAACCTAAGTAAACAACAAAAACCTAAAGATGTCGACTGAAGCTGTTCCACCCCCATCCATCACCTCACTAAGAATTCCTATCATTAAGAAGGGCGAATATGATCTATGGAGCATGAAGATGAGGCAGTATATTGCAATCACAGACCATGCACTGTGGAATGTGATTGTCAATGGTAATGAAGTTGTGGAAGATCCTGTAGACATTCCTGGCCAACCAAAAGCACCTAAACCCATCTTGCCAGTTGCTACAATAAGAAATCAAGAGAAGGCTCTCAACATACTGTTGTCTGCCATTCCAGATGGACACCTACTCAAATTCCATGATGCTAAAGATGCAAAGCAACTCTAGGCTGTTCGCAAGACTAGATTTGGAGGTAATGATGCTTCCAAGAAGATGCACAGAAATCTGTTGAAGCAGCAGTTTGAAACCATTACTGTTGGAGAAAGAGAAAGCCTTGATGCTGCCTATGACAGATTCCAAAATCTTCTCAGCATGCTGGAGCTATACAAAGCAGAGGTCTCTGTTGAAGATGCTAATTTAAAGTTCTTAAGGAGTTTGCCATCTACATGGCATGTGATTACTACTATGATCAGAGGACAACCTGGATTGGACACCATGGACTTTGATGATCTCTACAATCATCTGAAGGTGTATGAGCATGAGATGAATGGCCAAACAAGCTCAAAGTCTCACAGTATTGCTTTTGTGTCATCTGAAAAGAGGGGCAGTACTTTTACTAAAAGTACTGCTTCTCCAACTCAAAGTACTGCTGCCTACACTACCCCTACTTTTGCTCAGCAACCCACACCAACTAATACCCTCCACTCAGATGAAGTCGTGTGCTCTTTCTTTGCACATCAAGCTACTCTACCTGTTACTTATGAAGAAGATCTCTCACAGATTGAAGAGGATGCTCTTGAAGAAATTGATATCAGGTGGCAAGTTGCGATGATCACTACAAGGATCAAAAAGTTTCTGAAGAAGACAGGAAGAGGCATTGACTTCAAACCAAAACAGGGAATCACTTTTGACAAATCCAAGATTGAATGCTTCAATTGTCAAAAGACTGGACATTTTGCAAGGGAGTGCAGGTTTGCTAAGTATCAAGCAAACAGGATGACTGAGAAACCAAAGCTAGAGTTGAAAGAAATTCCTATTACAGAAACAAAAGCTTTGGTTGCTCAAGAGAATCTATCAGAGGTTGACTGGAGTGCTGAGTTTGATGATGAACCAGTAACCTACTGTATGGTAGCTTTGGAGGATTCAGTGGAAGAATTTGACTGGAGCACAACTTTTGATGAGGAACCTGGACATGCTGCTATGGAGTCTAAAGATGGTTATGGAAGCTTTGACTGGAGCACGGAGTGTGAAGCTGAACCTGTTCTACTTGCCATGGTAGCCACTTCACCAAGTTCACCCCCTATCTCTGAGGTATGCTCAAAGTGTCATAACTTTTATCAAAAAGTGCTTAATGATTATGTGACTGAAAGAGATAAGTGTAGAACAGCTAGGGCTGAAGTAGCTGGTTACCAAATAACTTTAGAGTCAATGGAAGCCAAAATAATAACACATGAAAATAATGAAATGGCTTGGGTAGAAAAGTATGCACAACAGGACTATCGTTGTTGAAATTAAGTGAATGGAGGTTAAACTATAAGATCTCTGAAATTGAGAAACTAACTAAGGAGAGAGATGAATTGCTAGAAAAGTTTAATGCTTGGGTACAATCAGGTCTTTCTCATGTCACTTTTGTTGAAAAACAGAGAAAAGCTTACATTAAAATTGGCCTAGGTTTTGGTATGGATTTTAATAGCATAGAAAACCCACCTAGTGATCAGGATGAATGTGACTTTGAGGATATAACCACTAGTGATGATGAACTCATTAATTATGTAGACACATCTAGTAATGAGGAATCAGTTAGTGAAACACCTCTTGAGTTTAAGAAAGATAATGCCTATCATGCAGTCCCTCATCCCACTGGTAGTCATCAACCTCTTATGACTGATGTTTCTCGTTTTGGAGTAGACAGCTTAGAGTTTAGGAAGAAACTTAAAGGTCAATCTAGGTCTGAAACCTCAAAAGAAACTATTGAAACACCTAAGGTAGATGATGTTAAAAGCCAAGCAGTACTTTCACCCCAAAGTACTGCTACACATCAAAGTACTGCTACACCTTCAGCAGTACCTTTAAAAAAACCTTTTCAACATACTGCTAAACCTTTTTGGGATAATTTTGGTCAAAACAGTTTTCATCAGTCACCTAGAAGACATGATAGGTTTGGTCATACACATAGATGAAGAAACTTTGGAATTACGGATCAAAAACTCTGTTTTGTTTGATTTAGTCCTAATCATTTGATTAAGGACTGTGACTTACATTCAGAGTACTTAAGTAAATTCCCAAAGAACAAAACTAACAACCAAAAACCAAGGGAGACAAGACCAGCTTGGAATCATTCACATAGGGTTAACCATATAAACTTCTAACCAGACTATAGGTACCCTCATCAGAGAAGACCTTTTTCAAAACCTCTAGTACCTTCAAACACTTTCCAAGGTACTGTTAAGCAAAATATAGTACTTTCTCAACGTACTTCTCAGTTTTTACCAAACACCTCTTGGAATAGGAACCCTAGGAGATCTAATTACTATCAATCTAGAAGGCGTTACAAGTCCAAGAAAGTAGTTAGATCTAGAGACTCTTCACCAGAAGTTAAAACCAAATGGGTTAAGAAGGAAAGTACTGATGATGAACAAACAGTACTTTCAACAAGTACTGCTGAAACAGTGATTTTTGATAAAGATGATTTTGTTGAAAATAAAAAGGAGGTTTTTGTTGAAAAAGAAAGTTTTGCTGAAAATCCACCACAAGTTTTGAAACAAAAGATAATGCTTGATTCTGTCTACAAAAACTGTGAAGATTACATACTCAAAGAATTTGAGTATGTTATTCCACAAGGGGAACACAAGTCAGTAATGGTTTGGGTTCCTAAAAGACACTAACTTTTTTTTTATCTTTGTGCAGGGAAACCCAGAAGAGGAGCTTAAAGATCATCTTATTGTAGATAGTGGTTGCTCTGGAAGCATGACAGGAGACAAGGAGATTCTGTCAGATTTTAGGCCATATTGTGGAGGAAGAGTTGCATTTGGGAATGATGCTAGTGGAGGTAGAATTAGTGGAAAAGGAACCATCAAGACAGGAAGCATAGATTTTGAGAATGTTAGATATGTGAAGGAGCTCAAGTTCAATCTTTTGTCTGTCTCTCAAATCTGTGACAAAAGCATCCTGTGTTATTCACTGACACAGAATGTCTCATACTTTCACCTGAATTCAAGCTTGATGATGATAACTTGGTGATACTCAAAGTACCAAGAACCAATGATGTGTATACTTTGGATATGAAGAGTCTTCACTCTTCTGAAAGAGCTACATGTTTAGTAGCAAAGGCATCACTTGAAGAAGCACATCAGTGGCATAGAAGATTGGGCCATGTGAATTACAAGAATATCAACATATTGGTCAAAGGAAATTTAGTTAGAGGTTTACCTTCAAAGACTTACAAGAATGATCACTCCTGTTTGGCGTGCAAAAAGGGTAAACAACATAAAGCTTCATGCAAGAAGTTTGAGGAAAGGACTGTTAGAGAACCATTGGAGCTGTTGCATATGGATCTATTTGGTCCTGTTTCTGTTACAAGTTTGAACAAGAAGAAGTACTGCTTGGTAGTGACAGATGATTGCAGTAGATTTAGTTGGGTATTTTTCTTGGGATTTAAAGATGATACTTTTGATGCAATTAATGATTTAATCATAGCCCTTGAAAACCAATTGAGACTCAAAGTTAGAGGTATTCGATGTGACAATGGAACTGAATTCAAGAATAAGATTATGGATGAATTTTGTGCAAACAAAGGAATCAAGAGGGAGTTCAGTATTGCCAGAACACCACAGCAGAATAGTGTTGCAGAGAGAAAGAATAGGACTTTGATTGAAGCAGCCAGAACAATGCTTGCATACTCACACCTACCTATTCAATTCTGGGCTGAAGCTGTAAGTACTGCTTGCTATGTACTTAACAGAGTATCAGTCACCAAACCACAAATGAAGACACCTTATGAGTTGCTGATGGGAAACAAACCTAATATTCGTTTTATGAAGCCTTTTGGATGGCCTCTCACTATTCTTAATACAATTGATAATTTAGGTAAGTTTGATGGCAAGTCAGAAGAAGGTTATTTATTGGGATACTGCACCAACAGCAAGGGATTTAGAGTGTACAACAGAGTCACCAAGAAGGTTCAAGATTGTCTTCATGTTGAGTTTTTAGAAGATCAAGAAAATCAGAAGGTAAAGGTCATGATTGGATGTTTGATCTTGAAGTTTTGACTCCTTCTATGAATTATGTTCCTGTTAGAGAAGAGAATCAACCTGTACACAATGGAGAAGAGGTACAGTATATTGTTCATGAAGTCCATATTAGACCTGATGCTGTTCATGATGAAGAACCTAAAACTGTTGAGACAGAGAAAAGTACTGATGAGCCAAAATCCTCATTGTCTGCTGAGGATCAATCTATTCAAGATGAACTTAATCAGATGCTTCTTCAAGATGTCTTAGCACATTCTTATACAGATGATCAAAGAAGAGCTTATGAAGAAGCAAAGAAAAAGAACAAGACTGCAAAGTCCTCTCACAGTAATTTAGACAGTACTTTTATTCAAAGTACTGCTGCACCTGTTGACAACACTTTGGATAATTTGGATGATCCTATCATGCCTGGCTTAGAAGATACTGATGATGAGTTTGAAGATGAAGGTATTTTCTCAGACTCCAATGAAGATGCTGATTTCAATAATTTGGGTGATAATTATGGAGTTCCACAGTCTCCTATTTTGAGAATTCATAAGAATCATCCTACTGATCAAATTATTGGTCCTTCTACTTCTGGAGTGATGACTAGACACAAAGCTAAGAGTTTTACTAAACCTCATAATACTTTACTTAGCTTTGTCTATAAACAAAACTGGTTGAATCATAAGGACCATCAAACATGCCTGTTTACTTGCTTTATCTCTCAAGAAGAACCCAAGAATATTGCTCAAGCATTGACTAAAGAAAGTTGGGTTGAAGCTATGCAAGAAGAACTGCTTCAATTCAGGCTTCAAGAAGTTTGGGTATTATGTGATCTTCCTGATGGTAAGAAGGTCATTGGTACAAGATGGGTGTTTAGAGTCAAGAGAGTTGAAAGAGGGAATGTCATCAAAAACAAAGCAAGGTTAGTTGCACAAGGCTACAGACAACAAGAAGGAGTTGATTATGATGAAGTATTTGCTCTTGTAGCAAGGATTGAAGCAATTCGAATTTTCCTTGCTTTTGCATCATACATGCGATTTCAGGTTTATCAAATGGATGTCAAGAGTGCCTTTTTATATGGAAAGATTACAGAGGAAGTATATGTCAAACAACCTCCTGGTTTTGAAGATCCTAAACATCTAAACAAAGTCTACAAAGTTGTTAAGGCTCTCTATGGCTTACATCAAGCACCTAGAGCTTGGTATGAAAGGCTCTCTACTTTTTTATTGCAACATGGTTATAGGAGAGGAGCTATAGATAAGACTTTGTTTATCAAGAGAGATAAGAAGGATATCATGCTAGTTCAAGTGTATGTAGATGATATCATATTTGGAGCTACCAAATAATCTATGGTCAAGGAGTTTGAGAAGCTGATGCAGAATGAATTTCAAATGAGTTCAATGGGTGAGTTAACTTTCTTTTTGGGACTTCAAGTTAAGCAGTCAAAGGAGGGAATTTTCATAAGTCAAGACAAGTATGTAGCCGACATACTTCAGAAGTTCAATTTTGATGCAATGAAGCCTGTTACTACACCTATTAAATCTATCAACTCATTGGGAAAGTATGAAGATGGACAACCAGTTGAAGTCAAGTTATACAGATCAATGATTGGCTGTCTTATGTATCTTACTGCATCTAGGCCTGATATCATGTTTGCTGTTTGTTTATGTGCAAGATATCATGTCTCACCAAAGGTCTCTCATATGAATGCAGTGAAGAGAATTTTTAGTTATTTGAAACAACAACCTAAGTTGGGGTTGTGGTATCCAAAGGATTCACCTTTTCACTTGGAAGCTTTTTCAGACAGTGATTATGCAGGTGATAACTATGACAGAAGATCAAATACTGGAGGATGCCAATATCTTGGAAGAAGATTAGTTTCATGGCAGCAAACAATTGCAGCAACATCATCAACTGAACCAGAATATGTGGCTGCTGCAAGCTTTTGTGGACAAGTTTTGTGGATGAAGAATCAACTCTTGGACTATGGGTTCAATTTCAAGAATACTCCTATCAATATTGATAATGAGAGTACCATCTGTATTGTGAAGAATCCAGTCTATCATTCCAAGACCAAGCACATTCAGATTCGGCACCACTTCATCAGAGATTGTTATGAACATAGGCTCATTAATGTTGTCAAGGTGCATACAGATGATAATGTAGCTGATTTACTCACCAAAGGCTTTGATGTTTCAAGATTCAATCACTTGGTGGTAAGCTTTGGCATGATTAATTACTGAGCTACACTTAAGGGGAGGACTATTTAGTGTAAGTATCGTCCTATGCATTGTTTGAGGGGAGGCAAATTCATGTTTCTTTGCTGTATTTGCTATTGTTAAGAGGAGAATGGAAAAGTACTGATTTTTAGTTTTATGAAAGTACTGTTTGGAAAGTACTGCTCTGGAAAGTACTGCACACGTGGAAAGAACTGTTTGTCGTATCAAAGTACTGTTCCAATAGTAATATTGAGGTGTAACTACTACTAACGGTAACTTTGTTATTAATGGCTGTGATTTTTTAAATCTCACCTATAAATAACTACTCTCCGAATTTCCCTCTCATATTGCTACATTATAATATTTTCGATATTTCTCTCTCTTTCACCCATATTATTCATCATATCACTTTCTGTGTACATAAATCATCAATGGCGAATCGTAATAGAGTTTCAAAACACAACATGGTGGCGAATTTAGACAAGACTGAAGCTAATGTGATCTTTCATGATATCATTGATTTTCTCACTGGGTCACCGATTAGTTATGCGCTTTTAGTGGAACTAGATATCATTGAGCCCTGGATTCAACAATTTTGGGCAACTGCTAGGGTTCATATGGAGAATAATGATTCATATATTCAAGCTAAAGTTGCTGGGAGAACTGTCAAGGTTACTAAAGCCTCAATTCGCGAGGATTTATTGTTTGATGATGGAGAAGGGGCTGTTCGTTTTGATAAGCAACTGATTTGGGATACGTTTAGGGACATTGGATATGAAGGGTCCTTAACTGAACAAATATTCAAGAAACCCTTATTTTGTCCCCACTGGAAATATTTAGTTCATGTATTGCTTCATTGTATTAGTGCTAAAAGTACATCATGGGAGCAATTTGGGTCTAACATAGCATCTGCTATAGTGGGATTGGCTACAAATCGCATTTTTAACTTTTCAAGGCTAATCCTAGATGGAATGCTTTCACACATCTCTCATGGTTCAAGATGGTTGATGTATCCAAGGTTTATTCAAGTGTTCCTGAACAAACAACTTGCAGATGTACCAAAGCCTACCAGTCTGTTACCAGTTGTGGTGCAACCAGCCAAGATTTTCACTTTTATGGCTAGAAAAAGTGATCTCTTCACTGGAAGGCATACTCCATTAACCACTTCTATGATGGAGGTTGTTCAAGCAATCAGAGATGAGGCTGCAGAGGGTGATAACAGAGAAGGTACTGCTTCTACTCAAGGTACTGCTTCTCAAGGTACTGCATCACAAGGTACTGCTTCACAAAGTACTGAAGTTCAAGAAGATGTTGCAGTTTCACCTCCACCATCTCCACCAGTCTCAGTTCATGATTCTCAACAAGAAGCACACTCACCATCTAGAGGAGATGAAGAAGCTATGGCGCCTGAGGATCCAATTCTAAATAACTATGCTCTATCAAGAGAATTGACAAGATTGAAGAAATCTTTTGAAGATCAGGCTACACAGATTAAGAAGTTGCAGCTTAAGTTTAGAAGACTCAAGAAGTTTGTCTGGCCTTTGGTTCAACATCATCGTTTATGGGTCAAGTCTCAAAGACGGCAAGGCAAGCCAGTTAGGCAATTTAAGAAGCAACCCAAAGGCAGAAAGGTTCAACAGCATTCTTCTACCCAATTGGGGAGGAATTTAGAGCAAGAGAATTTGAAAGAAGATGCTGAATTTCAAGATGAACCTCAAGGTACTGAAGAAAAAGTTAATATTGAAAGTACTGAGGAAGAGAGCACTAGAGTTAAAAGTACTGATGATCAAGGTTCTGAAGATCAAAGTACTGCGTTTCAAGGAACTTACATGCAAGAATTGACTAGTCTAAGGTTGTTAGATTTTGAAGAGGAAGCTGGTCCTTCAACTGTTTTATCTGAAGAGGAAGCTGGTCCTTCAACTGTCATACCAGAAAAGGAAGCTGATACACCCAAACCTATACATACTGCAAGTGATGATGAAACAATTGCTGAAATCTTGCATGATTTATCAAAACCAAGGGGTGTTACTATTCCAGGAGTTACAGAAGAACAACCAAGAACTTCTCAACCTGTTATAGATCCAAAAGATAAAGGAAAAGGTAAACTGATAGAAACAAAGAAGAAAAAGCTTACTTTAGCGCAAATAAGGGCTGCTCAAGATGCTCTGAATGAGGAAGCAGCTAGAAAGCTTCAAGCTGAATTGAATGCTGAAATTGAAAAGGAAGAGGCTAAGGACAGAGAAGCTAAGGATATTGAAGAAGCTAATAATAGAGAAGCAGCTAATAAATTGAAAGAAGAATTGAATGCTGAAGCTGCTGAAACATTACAGTCACCTATTCCTATTTATGCTCTACTAAGAAGACCAAATCTTGCTAAGGAAAGGAATGCAATGATGGCTTATCTGAAAGGAAGAGGATATATTGGATTGAATAAGTTGAAGTATGTTGAGATGAAAGAGTTATATGAAGCTGTACAAGAAGCTTATAAGAAGCAAGTTGCTAATATCAAAGATTTTAAAGATGATGATGCTTACAAAGAAGATGAGAGAAAAGAAAGCTTAAAAAGAAAAAGAACAACTGAAGTTGAAGATCAACAGCCATCAAAGAAAGTTGAGTTAAGATCTGATACAGATGATGAGCTAATGAATTACTTGAGGATTATAGAATTTGAGTATTCTAAAGATGATGCTGAAATGAAGATGAAAAAATCTCCAATAACTACTTTTGAAGTTGTAGAATCAAAGGATGGAAGTTATCTGATGTTTCACAAAGAAGATGAAAGCTTCAAGGTGTTCAACATGCTATGGGATCTATTGCACATAATAGATAGAGTGGATTTATTTAATCTATATCATTTGGTGCGAGATTATTTTGAACACAATCCATCAGAAGGAGTTGGTTTAGTCTTGCTTGGAGATCTCACAACTGTTTGGGAAACTCAAGAACAAAGCACTACTGAGATTTGGAAAAACCAAGAAGATTGGGAGATTATCAGCTGGAGATTCTTTGAAGATTCTGGAGTACATGTTCTAGAGCTTGAAGATGGAACTATGATTCACATGGTAGCAGATAGAAGATATCCTCTTACATCAGATTTCATGAGGAGAATGCTAGAGCATGGAATGGAAGTTGAAGAAGATAATGAAATTGCTCTTATGGTCATCAAATTGTTTATCAGATGGACGACTATGGCTGATGATGATGCATGAATAACTGGTATGAATTTTAATTGAATAAATTATTTTTGAAAAATCAGTACTTTATTCAAAGTACTGCTGATCAAACAGTACTTTCATCAAAGTACTGCTTGCAGCTTTAAACTAGTTAATGATTTTTGAACAGAAAACTTTTGTTAAGTGACAAATATTTTGAAACAAAGGTTAAAAGAAATGAATGGTTTTTGAGATGGTAACAACAATAGGTTATCAACCCACCATGGTTACAAATGGATTGGCTAATCCATGAGCAAACGGCTCTGGTAAAGATATCTCAAATCCGTTTTATAGTTGACAACTTGCTAATAAGTTGTATGGTAATCAACTCGCCATATCAGTAATGTGAAGAGTTGGCTAGCCCACAAGAAAATGGCTTGTGGTAAAGGTTGTGGAAAAACCATTATATGGTAATTAGTTCACCATGATGAAAGAACTAACTAGTCCGAAATGGTACAGCTTTTGGTAAAGACAAATCAAATCTGTTGATAGTTGATGATTTGCTAAAAATCATATGGTTATCAGTGTGCCATGATCTTACACATCAAAAAATTTGGCTACTCCAGAGTTAATGGCTTTGGTAAAGAGACATCAAATCCATTAAAATTTCAATGATTCCCATCTCACAGGAGTTTACACACCTAGAAGTGATGAGAATAGACTGAAACTTAAACTGAATTAATGTACAAATTGTCTTATGTTGCTTAAAAGATGGAGCTTGCTGAATGTTGCTGAAAAGAAAGAGATTGTTGAATGATGTTGTAAAGAATATTTGAAGAAGAATACTTTGATGATGATATAAGCACAGAATCTACAAAGATAAAATTTGAGGATAAAGTCACAATTCCTCTTTGGAGACAAAGATGTTAAAGCTAAATATACAAAGGAACTTGAAATCAAACAAGTAGAATTCAAGTTAGGGGAGGATTGTTGGGATACAGAAAGTCAAAGTGCTAAAAAGTTAAAGTGCTGAAGATTAACAAAGTACTGCAGAAAGACAAAGTCTTTGAAGAAGTCAAAGTACTGCTAAGTAAAAGTCAAAGTACTGCTTATTCATCAAAGTGCTGCAAAGCTTAAAGTCGGTTGTAATTGATAAATAGATGGAAAGTAATGTTTATCTAGAACTTTCTAAGTAGAGTTTACTTGACGTACAAGGACAATAATTGTAAACCGATTAGGGTTATCCTTAAGCCTATAAAAGGACCCCTAGATTGGCATTAGAGTAACGAGTTTTATATGTGTTTTTAGAATCCTAAAGTATGATCATTATTTCGAGTTTTAGAGTTGTTAAAGAATCTGCATAATAAGCAGTTTTAGTGTTATTAATAAATTTATATTCTTCTTAGCTTTGTTAAAGTAAATTTCGCGTACTTAATAAAGATTACTCAGTGTTTTCATTGTTAATAACTTAGGATTTATCCGAGGTTATTAAACCCTTAAACAAGCTATTTAAGTTAGTTTGGTTAGAGTACATCGATCCAACAAAAACCAATCCCAAATTTAAATATTCAAAACATTAATCCCAAAATGTAAATATTAGGCCCAAACATGATTTAACAAAATAGGTCCCCATAAATTATCAGAGTCAAATATGATCCTTGAACCATGCCTCCTTGCCAAGCTTCCACCGAACACGTACTCCAAACATCACTTAAAGACTTGAGAAAACATGCTAAAAGGTCAGCTTACGCTGGTGAGTTCATAGGTTTAAGTTCAATAAAAACATAGTGGACCTGTAGGAGTTGATTTGCTATGCGAGACTTAAGATAGATACACAATCGATCACAAACCATATCATATCCAATATCACAATGGGCCCCAGCGACTCTAGTCCAGCACCGTCGAAGCAAAGTCTAGAACGATTACTAACCCTGGACTAGGTCGAGGTAGAAGTCTACTCTTAGCTAGGCAACATGTTATAGCAATTAGGATTGCTACCCTAGTCTAAGGCAACAACTACCGCACATCTATCTAAACAGTCAAGCACATAAGCAAATCCAATTAGTTTTAAAGGTCCAAAAATAGTAGCATGATTCTCATCCTAATTTAGTTAAAAACATTGGTAAAAGTGGGGCTATGAAACTCACCTCAAGCAAGCAACGCACAAATAACACTAGCAGAAGATAACATGTAATCACGGCTCAACAACTATCGACTCGGCACAAATATTAATGTAAACCAATTTTAATATATATTTCCTAAAATCAACGTTATCTACCTCAATGTATTCCATTTCGTTATTTCCAAAAATGTCTTGTTTCACCGTTTAGTCCTAGTGTTTGGTATCCTCATGTGGGTGTATCGACTCAATATGATGCCATGAATGCACTCAAACAACCAATATGTGACTCAATACAACAAAATGAGACGTCTAAGCGATAAGCTCCATAGTCCAATAAGTTTCGGAATAAATAGTAGACCTTATCGAATTCGTCAACTCGATAAACTCAATTATTTATTCGTGTCGCTTATTATCCCATAAACTGGTCGCATCCTAACAAGTCATAAGGATAATTCACTCTTTAATAAGGTTACCCAACGTACCTAGCGGGCTCTTATTAGATTCGTCAACCTAATAAGTCCGCTACCCACGTGGATCAACACTATTAATTTTAGGTTATCCGTAACCCATGCACACAATGTAAGTAAATAAATACTTGAAACTAGTATTAAATGCCCACAAATGGCATATTTCGATAAACGTGCACTCAAAACATTAATTACTTATTTATTATAAAACATTTCCATTTTTAGTCGTTAGTTTCTATTTAAAATAGTAAATAACAAGACAAGTCTTGTTATCGATATTTTTGGTATAAAAGCCCCTTTATTATTAATGTTTCATAGTTTATTAGCATTTTCATATATACATTTCGTCAAATTTCAATATTAGTTTCATATCGTTATTCGTGTCGAGTCCACAAGCACGAGTCATGACTTCTCGGCTTTTAATCAATCAATAGTCCAAACTATACTAAAGTCCATGTTACGGCGTTGTCGGGGTCAACTATTAACTAAAAAGTGAAAGTGACACCGACGTTGCTCAAAGTTGACAATATATATATCAAGTCCAAATAAAAGTCATAATAACGGAATTCAATCTCAAATCAACCCAAATCAATCTCGCCAACCAATCATCCAACCAAATATACCCAAAACCAATGTTATGACCCTAATGGTCATGACACGGTCACGGTTAAGACCACGTGAACCAAACAAGCTCTAGAAGCTTTTCGGCTCCACGCGTCTTATCCAAACGCCAACAACATCAACCCGCAAGATACCACAACGACTCGACCCGGACCCTTGGTCCTTGAGGGTCACGTACGCCACCAACCACAACCCCTACGTGGGTCTTGTGGCTCGTACGCCCCATTACCACAACTAAACACCATCCAAATGGCTTCCACAACATCCAAACACAATCAATCAACCTAAAATCATTAACCAAACATCAAACCCATCATCTATTCCTAATCAAAAACATGAAACATGACCTAAAATGCAAAAACCCAACAATATGATACACCACATGATACCAAATCACTAGCTACATGTTTATTTAAGTGTTAATTAGTTTTAATCCCATGTTTAAACCAAAAGCCCTAAAAATTAAACCATGGTTGAGCCAATTATGACCCATACGTGGGTTCTCAAGGCCAAAACAAGCTTGACCAATGTTCCATTTACCCTTCTACAACCTGATCTACAAGTGTTAATGAAAACCCTAGAATCACAAATCTTATTTTCAAGATTTGGAGGTGTTAATGTAAGCTTTTGTGAGAGTTTTATATATGGATGGAAAGAGGAAAGGGAGATCTACAAAATGGTAGTGGAGGTGTAGTGTCACTCGTCAGATTTTGGTCGGAGGTGGCGGCGGCCAATGGTGGTTTAGGGTTAGGGTTTTAGTAATTTGGAGGAGGGAGAGAGTTAGAGAGAGAAAGTGATGATATGTGTGTTTTTAGTAAGAGAAACAAATGGGTAGAATGAGGTAGGGATGGGGTTTATATATTTTTGGCTAGGGACCAAAATAAAAATGAGAGGGAGGGGAGGGGGCGCCGGCTAGAGGGAAAAAGGAGGGGCCGGGGTCTTCACTTTTCGTAAACTATCCTGTTTACCCATTCCCGAGCTCATATATTGTCCCCCGAGTGTCCCACGACATTCATTCGTCTTTCTATTATCATTATTTATGTTTTTCCATGATTTTTAACTATTTATTTGTCAATTTTCGAGTTACGGTCTAAAAGTTACGTTATTTCTCGTTTTAGGCTTTTATAGTGCCGAATCGAATAGTGCTTAACGAAAAGAGTTAAAACTCACGCGATAACTCATCCAATAATGAGATAAGTCATAAAAATCAATAGAAGATATAAAATCAAGTCATGGTCGATAAAAATAGTGTTAAAGGCAAAACTCGGTTTAGTTTAACGTAATGCAGTTACCTAAAATAGACTCCCTAAATTGCCAGTTGTCACATCATCGTTCTCTTTGATAGGCAGAAAATGAGAGGATTTCGTGAGACGGTATACAATGACCCAAATGGTGTCAAAACCATTAGAAGTTCTTGGTAACTTTGTGATGAAATCCATTGTGATCCGTTCCTATTTCCATACGGGAAGTTCCGGTTGGGTTAACAATCCTGACAGCTTTTGATGCTCTGCTTTGACTCTCAAACATGTCAAGCATTTACTGGCATATTCGACGATATCAGCCTTCATGTTTGGCCACCAGTATAAAAGCTTTAGATCTTGATACATCTTGTTGGGACCAGGATGTATGGAATACTTCGATTTATGTGATTCATGCATGATGAGTTCTCGGATACCTCCGTAGAGTGGAATCCAACTTCGATATTTGAAATATAACGTTCCGTCTAATCTTTTCACAAATCCATTTAATTCTCTAGCATTCCATAAATCTTCTTATTCGGCCTGTTTTCTTTTTTAAGAGCTTCAATCTGAGCTTCGAGAATTTTCGATGGTAGGGGTGAATTGATTACCATTCCCAATTATCTCACTCTTAGTGGCTTAGGGCGATCTTTTCTACTCAAGGCGTCGGCAACAACGTTCGCCTTTCCGGGATGGTAGCGAATCTCGCAGTCATAATCACTGAGCAATTCTAGCCAGCGGCGTTGATGCATATTCAGTACCTTTCGATCTAAGATGTGTTAAAGAATTTTGTGATCAGTGTTAAAGAATCTTATGTTATGGCTTCTGAGAGACTCGCTCTAGAACCCGCACTAAACCAGCAGACTTCTGGACACATCAGTTCAAGACTCGTACCTCAAAGAGCTCAATCAACTTCGATTGACAATCCTAAAGAACAAGAATGGGAGAATTTCTTTGAGTTAATGTTCGATGAATACTATGGTGGAACTTCGACAAATGCATCAAACAATCATTCCGCTGCACCCGCTCAAAATCATCCTCCACCACCAACAGAAGATGCATCTACAACGGTCGAAACCAATGCACCAATTCTGTCTACATCATCTACATCTACTACAGTTATTGCACCCGTTCTACCAGCAGTTGATGAGCAAAATCAAAACCAGAACGATGCAACGTTAGATGAAGACTTATTTGAAAACCCGTTTGCTACGGAATCAGCTGAATCTTCTTCAATGTTACGAGAACCATCTAACTCGCATACGTTTAACCAACGGTATCCTTCTACTCTGAAGTGGACTAAAGACCATCCGATTGAACAAGTTATTGGTGAACCTTCAAGGCCAATTCAGACGAGACGCCAACTTGCCACCGATTGCGACTTATGCATTTACCTTTGCTCAATTAGCAATATAGAGCCAAAGAACATTCGCGAGGCAATGGCAGAACCCGCATGGATAGAAGCGATGCAGGAGGAACTTCTCCAATACTGTCTACATGACTCTTGGGTTATGGTTCCAAGACCAATTGACATTCGCGTCATTGATCTCAAATGGTTATGGAAGAACAAAAGGGATGAAGAGATGACTGTAATTCGCAACAAATCTCGTCTTGTGGCCAAAGGATACAGACAAGAGGAAGGGATAGACTTTGAAGAGTCATTCGCGCTGGTAGCTAGACTAGAAGCAGTCAGGATTTTCTTAGCCTATGCCGCTCACAAAAACATCACGGTTTATCAGATGGACATTAAGACCGCGTTCTTGAATGGAACTCGGAAAGAAGAAGTGTACGTGAGTCGACCAGAAGGCTTCGTAGACATGGAACATCCGGACTACGTCTACAAACTCAAAAAGGCAATCTATGGATTGAAACAAGCTCCGAGAGCGTGGTATGACGAACTGTCCTCTTTCCTTATCCAAAGCAATTTCACCAAAGGCACAGTTGATCCTACCTTGTTTACACAAAAATGCAAAAACGACATTTTGATTGTTAAGATTTATGTGGACGACATCATCTTTGGGTCCACTAATCCGAATCTTTCAAAACATTTTGAAAATCTCATGAAAAGTAAATTTGAAATGTCCATGATGGGGGAACTAAAATTCTTTCTTGGTTTTCAAATACATCAATCCCCTCGTGGAATTTTTATAAATCAAGCTAAATATACGACTGAGATTTTGAAAAATCATGGTATGGATAAGTGTGACTCAGTCGGAACACCAATGGTAACTTCACCAAAAATTGGAGCCGATTTGTTTGGGAATCCTATTGATCCGAAGAAATATCGGAGCATGATTGGTTCTCTCATGTACCTCACTGCTAGTCGACCAAATATTCATTTTGCTGTTTGCTTATTAGCACGGTTTCAGGAAAAGCCTACCGAACTGCACCTCAAAGAGGTTAAACGGATCTTTCGGTACCTGAAGACATCCATTCACATGGGACTTTGGTATCCGAAGGAATCCGGATTTGATCTAATTGCTTTTTCAGATGCAGACCACGCAGGTGATCAAGTTACAACAAAAAGTACATCTGGAGGAGCACAATTTTTGGGGGAAAAGTTAGTAAGCTGGTCTTCAAAGAAACAAGATTGCACTGCACTTTCAACCGCTGAAGCTGAGTATGTGTCTCTATCTGCGTGTTGTGCTCAAGTTCTATGGATGAGAACAAAACTCACAGATTATGGCTTTACTTTCGATAAAATACCTATGTATTGTGACTCGAAAAGTGCCATAGCCATATCATGAATCCTTTTTATTCACTCAAAGACTAAGCATATCCATGTCCGCTATCACTTCATCAAAGAGTACGTTGAAAATGGTACTGTTGAATTATTGTTCGTGAAGACAGATTACCAACTCGCCGATCTATTAACTAAAGCCCTTCCAAAAGAAAGGTTTGACTATTTAGTTCGATAAATTGGAATGCGAAGCCTAACCCCTGAGGAGTTAGAAAGTCTTCTCGAATCTTCTTGAAAAGGATTTTCCAAAAAGCTTCGTTGTAAATATTTTTGAAAAACAAAATACAAAATTTGAAAAACCAACAAAAACAAAATATAAAAATATAAAACTTTCAAAAAATACAAAAACAATATAAAATCAAAAATACAAAAATATTCTTCTCACGACATGTCTCTCGTATAATCGATATTCTGTACGTTTCTAGAAATGTCATTCAACAATGATACGGGTATGTACAGATGCTTGAGCGAGAGTTCTTTAATGTTTTTCAAAAAATGTCGTTTCTCGAAATTTCTTCAAATAATGGCTTTCGTATTCTTCAGTACAAAACACAGACTAAATGATGACTTTTGATTATTTTCAAATCAAAACTCGTGTTTTTTAATGAAAATCAAGTGTACGCTTCAGTGCACTACATTTAAAAATGGTGAGAAATCATCATCATCTTGAGCACCTTTTCAAGATTGTTCAAAAAGATTTTCAAAATCTTTCAAAATATTTTTGTGCTCAAGATAACTCCCTCTAAAACCCTTTAATTGATTATGCTTTATTAAAGGGGGAGTATAAAACTAAAATGTTCCAAATTCATGCTTAAATCAAATCCGTTTGTCTCCCCAAAAGATTCTAAAATGTTTTTTAATCCGTTGATATAAAAAATATCACGAATATGCTATTTTTGAGGGGAGAAGACGTGATTAAAATGTGATCTAAAAGTTTTAATGATCGTTGTTTGAATCTCAAAATGAGCTCGACTCAGACGGAACCGATGAATTGACGGGAATCTAAGTCAGTAAATGTACCATCTCGAGAAACTTGTGATAGATATGCACCTTCATGGGTCTAACCTCCTTTTCAAGGAGTGTTTACATCTTCAAGTTAGTTATTAGAGCTAGTTGTCACCTAAAAACTGACAATGGAACTCTTTAACTAGGCAACGTAACCGTGTCTCGTGGGGAATTGTCTATCATGAGCCGATCAATTCAAAAAGTGCAAACTCTACCCTCTATGTGCAGATTTCTGTCAAAACTCATAAGCACATGTGAAGGGGGAGTGTTTCTGAAAATATAAAACTCGCGGAGTGTCTCAAACATGTTTTCTATCATAAACACTCTTTGAGATTTTCAAGAAAAATGGTTTTATGGCAACATGGGACAGTCATGGAGTTATAAGGTGACTAAGGATAGGAAATTCGTCCTATGATCCGCCAGTGCCGGAGGGATCTACCCAAGGACATCACCAATAGTTAGTACTAGAAGTCCTTAGGTATGATTGAAAAAAGGAGTAATGTGAGAAAGGAGAAAGAAGGAGTTGAAGAATTAAAAAGAAATGTAATGAAAGGGTGAAAAGAAATAGCCCTCCATATTCAACCTTAGGGCAGAAACCGGGTTCAATACATATGCTACTGGTTGTCACTAGATGACACTGGTATTGAAGACAAAGACGTCATGGACCCAGTGACGCACTGCACCTAACCTTCTAGCCACTCAATTCCTCTTAAAAGGATTTGTTTCATTCTCACTGGGAACCCTACATAATCTATCGACTTTCTCTTAGAGATCGTTGATATTGAAGAAGGAGACCCTCTCCCTAGTCTCCGCTCAGGAAAACCAAAATGCACTTATTGAGTCTAGAGCCACGAGATTCATCAAAAGATCTCATAGGAACACTTGACATGACATCGCTTGTTGTTCATCAATAAGGACACAAGTGATATATTCTAGAGTCCTACGCAGATCTTAGCAATCTGCCAGAACATTTATGAGAAGTTTCACATCTGTGATCTTCAGTGATTGAATGGAAACTCCTGCCAGGGTCAACATCAAGCAGCCCTGACAGCAGGTCACTTCGGTAACTCCCCGTGGATTACGCTTAGTGTGTCTCAAACGGTCTACATCGTGGGGTGATGCTTCGGTGTACCTCAGCGACTCATCTGAACGTAGATGTACCGGTATATCGCGTTATCTCACTTGTGGGACTCCAGGAACGGCCTTTGTGAGAATTAGAGATGTGTTTTCACACTATCTTGTTAACACCCTCGAAATTCAAACTTGTAAGTGCCGGAATCCGCTTATTACTAACTGTTTTATGTTTTCTTCTTATGGAAGCTCCGGAGCGGATGGATCGTGCAGACTCGCCACATGCTCATACCAACGACACATGAAAGTTCTCATCACAATCAAAGGCTACACAAAGTTTAAAGACTCGAGAACTACATCATTGGTAACTAAAAGTCAAATAGAAGTGTGAGCATGGTGGAGAAAGACGTGGAGACACCTAACCAACGAAGTTGACAACGGCAGACAACCACATTATCTGATCACAAAGCATGAAGGAACAAAGAATCAAGACTATTCTATATCTACGCACAAAGTTCGAGCTCAAGAAAAGTACAGACCTAATCAAGTGGAGCATCATTTGAATGACCACCCCTTGGAGGGAGATTGTTAGCCTCGCTTTTTCTAAAGATAACGTCACTTACGTGAATTGGACTAGATGCATAGTATACTTTGCCCTTAGGGACTAGTATCAGGAGGGAGAAGTTGGTATTTCATCTTCCGTGATTGGATTACGAAGGGATTTTTGCTTAAGACTGAAGAAGGAGAAGTAGTGTGGTGTACATCGGGTCTTTTTACCAACTTGGATGCAATACTAAGTGAGTTATGTTGTTATGATGTTCCCAGAACGACAACCATTGTGCTTCAAGAGTCTACTTTCTCCGCTGCGTGTCTGAAGATTTAAGACGTGTTGGAAGAGAGTTGTCGGTTCAGGAGGGAGCATAGAAAAAGAAAAAAAAAAGGCTCACTAGTTAGGAGGGAGTAATAACCTAACTAGACCGTTACAGTTGAAGTTCAGAGCTACAAGAAGATCATTTGCCGAGGTCATCGGAAGGGAGAACTTCAAGTTTGCCTCAGTATCTAGACTACAGAGACTCTGCGCTTCAAGAAAGTCAACATTGTTCATTACTATTGTAATTTACTTTGTTTTGTATTTATAGGTCTCATTGTAACCATTCACGTGTGACGCTATCTTGGAGGGAGATTGTTAGCCTCGCTTTTTCTAAAGATAACGTCACTTACGTGAATTGGACTAGATGCATAGTATACTTTGCCCTTAGGGACTAGTATCGTTTAAGTGGCAAAGATAGGGCCTATATATACCCCTCATGACTCTCCATGAGGGGTGAGGTGAATCATTTGGTTAGTGTTTGTTTGTGTTTATCAATAAAAGTTTCCATTGTTTTCTCCTCCCTCTCTCTAGTTTCTCTCTCTAAAAGGATGAAGATCTTCATCTTCTTCCACCAACCCCGACCTCCCAAACCACATAAATCTTATGTTAATCGATCCTGACAATTGGTATAACGAGCCAAGGTTGTTGTTTGTTGATTTATTATGGTTTTGTACAATGTTTTAAACTGTTTTTATGCTTATTTTGTGGGTCTGGAAATTTTTGTATCTTTTTTGGTAACAAAAAGTCCTAATCTTTCATCTGTTATCATCTGTCTTGGGTACATCTGGTCCAAACCGGTCACTTTTATTTTTGTACCAATATATCCGTGAAAGTCAACGTGGTCAAACCTTCATCTTCATGTGGTCTAACAGTCAAAAGGAAGCATTTTTATGCATTTCTGGGTTTTTTGCTTGAAGATGGACGGAAAAACATGGTCGGAAATACTCGCCGGAAAAAGTCAAAGGGTCAAAACCCTTTTTCTACGCATAAGGATTATCTACAGAGGTGTTACGCGTAGCTGTGAAGTTACGCGTAAGGAATGGTTTACGCGTATGGTTTACGCATAACCTAGACCATGCTTACGCATAAGCATGTTTTGTTACGCGTATGTTTTTTACGCTTAAGAAAAAATGTTTACGCGTAAGAAATGAAAAAGTTATGCGTAAAACATACAAAGACCACGACCACATTTACCAATTACCAAAAACATCACGACCACAGGAAACCATCATAAGTCACCGAATACTAAATGGAAAAAAACTGAGTTCGAAACCAATCATCTAATCCTACTCTAGACTCATCAATATACCCTCACCTCTCTCCCCAACTCTCATCATTGAAACATTAAACGTTTAAACACGCACTATCTCGAATTCGGATTCAATTTTTTTCAATCTTTTTAAGATTGTTTCATTTGAATCATTAATCCATCATTGCTAAGCTCCTTGTTAATATCCGAATATGAAAGAAATGAATATAACAATTATGTTATTTCATCCCCTTAATTCTTATGAAACCCGAACTCAAAACAAATGAAAAAAACCTACCCGAGACCCTTTTCTTTTAAAGGACCTTGAAGCTAAAATCGGAATGAGACTTGAGTTGAGATCGGTTTTTGATGATGAAGGAGACGATATGTCTAATCTTCAGATTGGAGAGATAAGGAAGATACGTTCTTTTGTTAGATGTGGTTTGGGAAATATACGAGTGGTAGGCGTACAGTTTATCAAGTGGTGATTTTTAGGTTTAGGTCAAATGTTGGTGTGATGGTATTATATAACCGGGTAGTAGTAACTTGTGATTCGATCATGGGCCTAAACGATGGTAATGATAATTGGGCTGTCTTAATTCACAAAAGTTACTAGATAAAATGAAACACAAGGTCCTATGGTCTAGAACAGTGCATACATGAAGCATTTATTTGGTAGGCTAAAGTGGATTTCTAAAAATATAGTTATCCGAATTTTTTCATGCCAAAATTTTGGATACTAATTTTTTATTCGGTTTAAATTGGTATTTTTGGTATGGTAAATTTTCACGGAAGGATACATCATTCACGGCTTGAGCGAAGATCTGAAAAAATGACTACGGAGTTTTTGTACGGTATTATTGATGCGGAATTGAAGTGACATTTCACGGGTGGACTTCTTTATCTTTGAGACGTTGGTTGGTTGGTTGCATGTCTCAAGATAACTTGTTGGAGCACATTATGAAATTTGAAAATCTGGTTATAACTGGTAAGGAGTTACGTTGTAGTGCTCACAGTGTGTAACCATCACTTTAAGGAGTTACGTTGTTGTGCTCAGTGTCACACGAAGTTGTGGATTGTTCAAAAATTTAGAACAAGCAGCAAGTCACAAGTTGGGATGTTTACTTCATTTTCAAGTTAGTCGTATCGGGCTATCTCCATATGTGGTCATTACATTTAGCCGGTGAATTCTAAGGAGGTTCGATAAAAGGTTGGTTTGAGAGAAGTTTATTGAGAGTATTTTTTGCGACATATTCTCACGGAAATTTGATCAAGCTATGATGTTAATATTGCATCAAAGAAGGTAATACGGCATGTACGCAACATTATGATGATTCCGATAGCTCGCAACCATCAGGAGGGAGAAGTTGGTATTTCATCTTCCGTGATTGGATTACGAAGGGATTTTTGCTTAAGACTGAAGAAGGAGAAGTAGTGTGGTGTACATCGGGTCTTTTTACCAACTTGGATGCAATACTAAGTGAGTTATGTTGTTATGATGTTCCCAGAACGACAACCATTGTGCTTCAAGAGTCTACTTTCTCCGCTGCGTGTCTGAAGATTCAAGACGTGTTGGAAGAGAGTTGTCGGTTCAGGAGGGAGCATAGAAAAAGAAAAAAAAAGGCTCACTAGTTAGGAGGGAGTAATAACCTAACTAGACCGTTACAGTTGAAGTTCAGAGCTACAAGAAGATCATTTGCCGAGGTCATCGGAAGGGAGAACTTCAAGTTTGCCGCAGTATCTAGACTACAGAGACTCTGCGCTTCAAGAGAGTCAACATTGTTCATTACTATTGTAATTTACTTTGTTTTGTATTTATAGGTCTCATTGTAACCATTCACGTGTGATGCTATCTTGGAGGGAGATTGTTAGCCTCGCTTTTTATAAAGATAACGTTACTTACGTGAATTGGACTAGATGCATAGTATACTTTGCCCTTAGGGACTAGTATCGTTTAAGTGGCAAAGATAGGGCCTATATATACCCCTCATGACTCTCCATGAGGGGTGAGGTGAATCATTTGGTGTATTGTATTGTGTGTGTTTCTTAATAAACCTTGTGTTTTCTCCTCCCTCTCTTTAGTTTCTCTCTCTAAAAGGATGAAGATCTTCATCTTCTTCCACCAACCCCGACCTCCCAAACCACATAAATCTTATGTTAATCGATCCTGACAAATAATGTCTCCATAACTTGAATGCAAATACCACAGTGCCGAGTTCTAGATCGTGAGTAGTATAATTCTTCTCATGAGTTTTGAGTTGACGTGATGTGTAAGCAATCACTTTGTTCCTTTGCATGAGAACAACGCCTAAACCCATATGTGAAGCATCGCAGTATATTACAAAATCTTCTACTCCTTCGGGTAGTGCCAAGATGGGTGCTTCGCAAAGCTTGTTCTTAAGGAGTTGAAAAGCTAATTCTTGATCGTCTCCGCATTCGAATTTCTTCATTTTCTGGGTTAACTCGGTCAATGGTTTGGCTATCTTTGAAAAACCTTGGATGAATCTCCGGTAATAACCGACAAGTCCTAAGAATTGACGACTCTTAGTGGGGTTGGTTGGAACTGACCAGTTCTTTACGGATTTGATATTTGCGGGATCCACGTGGATTCCTTTATTGTCGATCATATGACCAAGAAATTAGACTGTCTCAATCCAAAAATCACATTTGAAAAACATTGCGTACAATTCTTCATCCTTGAGTAACTTCAGGACAGTTCTCAGATGTTCCACATGTTCTTCTTTATTATGAGAGTAGATAAGAATATCGTCAATGAACACAATGACGAATTTATCCAGGTATGGTTTACAGACTCTATTAATGAGGTCCATATATACAGTGGGTGCATTGGTTAAACCGAATGGCATTACTTCGAATTCGTAATGACCATATTGAGTTCTAAATGCGGTCTTGGGTGTATCATCCTCTTTTACCCTTAACTGATGGTATCCAGATCTTAAATCAATCTTCGAGTATACATTCGAGCCTTGTGACTGATCAAACAGATCATCGATTGTTGGTAAGGGATAGCGGTTATTGATTGTGAGCTTGTTCAATTCTCTGTATTCGATACAAATCCGAAATGATCCATCTTTCTTCTTAACGAATAAAACCGGTGCTCCCCAGGGTGAGGAAATTGGTCTAATGAATCCTTTGTCAGATAGCTCTTCTAGTTGTTTAGACAGTTCTTGCATTTCTGAGGGTGCTAAACGGTATGGCGCTCGTGCAACAGGAGTAGCTCCGGGAATAAGATCTATTTGAAATTCGACTTGTCGAGCAGGTGGGAGTCCAGCAAAATCTTCTGGAATTACTTCAGGGAATTCTCTAACTACAGGTACATCCTCTAGTCGACTTGATGACCTACGTTGTTGCACTTGTCACACTTCACAGTGCAGGGTCCAGAATGGTGCATAAAACATCTATTGCACTAGGGATGTGGTCCGGCATACCCTTTTCCGGCAGTGGGTGCAGCATAAGCCCTTGTGGCTTCTTGTCTTCGGTTTTGCCGATTGTGATGCTGGTTTCTGTTGCGGTGATACTGGTTGTTGTTGGACTGATGGTGGTTGGAATTTGAGCTTTTCCAATCATCAAGCTTTCTTTTGTTGTCACTTGAGGCTTGTGCATTTTCAAGCTTCAATATTGGCTCCATAAGGTGGTGGGATAAAATGACAACTTCCTCAACAGTCTTCGGATTAGAAGCGATGACATCTCGTTCAATGCTCCGAGGTAGACCTCCGATCAAAGCTTCCAAAAGCTTTTCATTGGTAGGGAACAGATGAGGACACAGAGCTCTCAGCTCGTGGAATCTCTTGAAGTATGTCTTGAGATCATTACCTTTAGCAGCCAAATGGTAATACTCGTCTTCTAGCTTCTTTGTCTCCGTTCTTGGGCAGTACTATTTCATCAACAGTTGTTTTAGATCTGACTATGAAATCCTACAAGATTCTTCCATTCTGATTGGTTGAGCATGGGCTTTCCACCAAGATAACGTATCTTCAAGCAAAGTTCCAGTTGCAAAATTGACCTTGCAATCATCTGTGCAGTCACTTAGTAGAAATACAGTATCGGTTCTCTCAAACCAATGGAGTAGACCAATAGCACCTTCTGTGCCTTTGATTAATGTTGGGTTGCAGTTTATGAATTCCCTGTAGCTTCACTTACGAGCTACAGAAGACTCACTTTGATTTGTTGGAGTGTTGGTTTCATTTGAGTTTGCCATTTCAACAATACGTGCTGCTGCTGCGACACGAGTCGCTTCAGCAAGACGAGCAGCCTCGGCTTCACGTCTCTGCTTGGGCAACATGCTCATTTTCAAATTCTCAGGCGATCTCCGCTTCTTGGGCAATCTCAGATTTTCTTGCAATTTCATCCTCTCTTGCAATCTCAGCTTCTCTTGCAATCTCGGCTTCTCTTCCGGCAACTTCATCTTCACGTGCCTCTTGGGCAATTCATTCATCTTCAGCAATGCGTTCAGCTTCGGCTCTAGCAGTGTCAGCGGCATGCTTAGCTATAGCAGCGCTAACGCTTTCAGCGACCATTTTTCGGACAGCAGTCGGACTGATATTGGATGAGGCAGCTTTCTTCTTGACCATTTTTCTAAAATTTCCAAGAAATAAACACCAAGATTAAGAATCATCAACGATAATAAAAGTGATTACATATTATAAATTCATAATAGTCAAGATCATCACTTTAAATCAATGAGATGATATCGTTATGAACAATAATAAGTGAATCATGATTTATCTCAACAAAATCATAACATATATAAGGATATAACGATTGGTTCGGCAAATATGACCGAGGAATAATATCACAACACAAGAATATAGAAATACAACCATAGATAGCATAAAATAGATTGATACATAGTAATTATGCACAACCATAGGTTACAACATCAACATTCTTGTTCCATAGTTACAAACCAAAAGGATACAAGCCTTAATGCCTCATATGGCGGCTTTATGATACATACTACAATAAAGATGACTAGAAACTATGCATCTCCCGATGCGTCATCATGACGGCGGCGAATCTCCTCGACCATGGCTGTCAAATCTCGGATCTACTGCTCACGTACTCGATCTCTCGCCTCGAGGTCATTAATCCTCTGCTCTAGTATAGTGATGTGAGCATAAGCGGATGCAAGCTCGTGATGAAAGGCTCTCTCTCGACCTAAGGCAGTGTCTCTCAAAGTACTGGCATCTCGAACAGTAGTCTCAAGCCTCTGGGTCAAGCTGGTCACGACATCTCTCGCCTCCACAATCTGGGCGCTCATCATGTCAAATACAATCTCAATGGAACAACGACCTATCACGAGGTTTTTGACCTCCTCCTCCAAGCTCTCTATCCTAACTAACGGAATCTCATCATAATGTGCCAGGAGCTCATTTAGCTGGTCCTCATGTCTAACGAGTCTAGTTACCAACAGAAGAATAGTGTGGTGTACAGGCTCACCGATGACTGGCAGAACTGGAGCTGGTGCAGTAATTGAGCTCTCCCCAAGCTTGAAAGGACTCGTTGCTCCCTCCTCTTCTCTCCAATGACGAAGTAGAGGTATCAAGAATGACCATCTTCTAGCACCAACCTTCTTCCTAGGTCCGGACCTAAACGTCCACACGAGTAGGCAAGTAAGGATCAGACAATGATGGAGGATAGCATTTAATGCTAAGTGGCAAAGGAGGCTCACTAAAAGTATCCAATGGTGGTGATGCTACAGGTGGTGATGAAGCAAGAACAGTAGTGGTCTAATAGTAAAATATAGTAGGTGGCGGTGGTGGTGAAGTACTAGTAGGTGGAACAATGGGTGAAACTGGTGATGATTGAGCAGGTGGTGACTAAGATGATGGTGTCACATGATTCATAGTGATGGATTGCACATGATTCCTAGCCGTGTGCTTGAAGGTGGTACCCTTAGGATACAGTCTGAAAGGCACTCTAAATGGCTCGGGCTTATAAGGCTTTAGGACACGGATCCTACGTCGGCGATGACAGATCGGTAAGGAAGATGATATAGAAGAGTCTGATGAGACAGAATCAGTTCTCTTGGATGACTTGGATGATCCATCATCCACTGTGACATCTAAAGCAGGTAGCCATTGTTGCGACTCATAATACTGATCTAGTGTCATAGAAGCAAAAGAAGTACGCTCTTGAGAGCGAGCAGTCATAACTGGAATGGTAGGAGTTCGGGCAACCTCGCCTTCCTCGAAAGGTTCGGTCTCGTCCGAACTGGACTGGGATGAACTGGCATATTGACAGTCGTAGAGGACATAGTATCTTCCATCTCAGTGTTTGAGGACAGAATAACCGGGTGGGAAGCAGACATGGTACTGTAACAACCCATAAAATAATCATGCAAGTAAAATTCCAAATATTATGATTAACAAGATTTTAGTTAGTTGCGCACATCTGCCAAGCAAATCTCCATGCCTAATTAAAATGAATGCAATTTACTTATGATCTAGCGATGCATCAATCCTAACGCATAGAGCGGTCACGAAAGGGCATAGGGCAGTGGTGTAAAATAGTCACGTTTTAAAAGTGCAGTTATAGTCCAAATGTTTTTAAAATACTCTTTGGTTCTCTATAACCTTGGCTCTGATGCCAATCTGTAACACCCCGCGAGATCTTAATGATAGCGGAAGACTAATCGAGGTGTTACTCGAATGGAGATCATAGTCAACAATTATAGAAAACGACTCGAAAGAGGCATTTTATTAAAGGAAGTTATCATTCATCGAAAACTCAAAGTTGTTACAAAATATTGTAAATTGTTCAAGTGTTTTCCCAAAATTAAGAGCATGAGTTTGAAAGAAATGACAACTTTATGTTTACACCACAAGAAAAGTCTTGGTATGCCCCACTCCGTGCCTTGGACATAATCTTCACTGATTACTTGAGATAACATGCTTAAAAAGGTCAACAAAAATGTTGAGTGAAGTTCATAGGTTTAAACAACAGTTGAACATAAGAATATGAGCATGATCATTGTAAACTAACAATATCATAAAGAAAATCACAGATTATTATGCGCTAAGCTCATGCAACCAAGACTCAACTGCATACACTGAATTACTGGTGTACGTAAGTTTGCCCCAAAGGAGGTAATAGCCAATTACCTAATGCAATTCAAATATGGTGCACCCCGGTTATTTCCTATAACCAAGACGAGGTCATTATTCCCCATAGTACTATTCACGATATCTTCGTTCACTCGCGGTGACTAATGGTTCATGATACAAGGGACTTATGGCTAAATACTTAGGCAATTCCAATAATCAAGAAGCGAACATTTATAAAAAACCTTGTGTTTCTAGTTTAGAGCATGTATCTCCCTCGCGAGGTTTGCAAAAAAAGTAAAAGCGAGGCTATGAACTCACCTTGATGGTAATGAACAAGCACAAACAGATCAAGCACAGTGTAGCGGAGGTTCCAAACCGAAACCTAAAAATGATGAGATGGCGAGTCTCAAATATGATAAACATTTTTGTTCGCGACCAAAATAATAGAGCATTGAATATTCTTATTCAATAGATCATTGAACTGTCCAATTCAATAGGGAGTGTGCTTGCTTGACGTTTTAAGTTAGTTTACTTGCTACGTTGCCTTAGTTGATATTTATTAATGCTCCTCACTTACGCATAAGTGAAATGGTTCTCCCATTGTGATCTCGTGAAAATGATAGTGTTGTTGAGTATTTTAGCTTGTTTAGATCCCACGTGCGTTTTACCGTATTATATATAATTATATATATATATATATATATATATATATATATATATATATATATATATATATATATATATATATATATATATATATATATATATATATATATATATTGATAGGGATTTAAAAGGTACCTTTTTGAGGGGTCATTTAAGCCCTTAATTGATCACTTTTGTATCCGTTACTACTTAATTTCATTCCTTTTCACTTTTTAGGTCTCTTGAAGGCAAATTGCTGGAATGACACTTATTCGGATGAAAAGGCACGAATATACGAAGAAAATGGCCAAAGTCAAGAATCGAGAGACTCAAGCTGCTGGAACAGAAGGGGACGGCGTCACGGATTAATTGCGACGCCGTCGTGACAAACCTTGAGACGAATCAGAGATCAAATTGCTATTTTACAAGTGACGGCATAAGGTTTAAAAGAGTAGGGTGTCGCAACTCAGACGGCCTAGATTTGGATCCCGACGGCATCAGAGGTTGAATCTGACGGCGTCACAAGCATAAGGTGACACCATCACAGAGTTGACGTGGCCAAGACGAAACCCTATCGGCGGCGACCTGACGGCGTCACAATTAAAGAGTGACGCTGTCGCATATTGTAACTCTATATATAGAATTCAAATTTTCAGTATCTGAGAGAGGTAGTTTTGTGGGGTAAAACCTAAACCGAACATAGGCTGTCTTGGGCAGTATCTTAGGGTTCCATACCCTATTTTACAACAAGATAATTGATTTACTTCATTAATTCAATTATGTCTTCAATTGTTTGTGTATGCTTGCATGTTTTCCATGTCCGACTAATTTACTTGTGTGTTTGCTTAGATCTATGAAACCTAGGTATTGAATATTGATTGGTTGTCTCTTATCTTAATTGTGATTGACCTAGTATTGCGATAGGTCATCCGTTGTGTTTTTAATGCTTAAGTAATCTTTGTGAACATTAGTTTATAATCACTTAGAGTTATTGTAGTCTAAACATCCAAAGAAAACCTTAGAGGTAGTTTATGAATCCTAGAGATTTCGTAGGCAATAACCTTAAGGTAGACTTAAAGATTTAGGGATAAACGCATAACCTACGACCTTAGAAGACACAACGCGTTAAGAATAAGGACGTGACAATTCAACCATCAATAGGAGATAACCAGGGAGTAATAGCATCTAAGTAAACACATTTTTAATCATCATAAGAGCACATAACAATAGACATAGACTACACTAACCTTAGTTTAGATAAATAGATAATTAGATAAGTAGAGTAATCGGTAGATGTAACGCCCCGACCCGACAAGGGTAAAGGAATCACAAATAATGGTGTCATATCAAAGCAAACATAAATATCCAAAAGAAGTCTTAACATAAATACGGAATAATTCAAGTCAACATGACTTCAATACATAGGTCCCAATGGAAAATAACTCCAACAAAATATCTGAAATAATGAAGTTTTAAATGGCATCATAAGATCAAAGCTAAAAATCTCTAAGGTAAGTCCACTCATGCACTCATCCCAAAGCAAAACCCAGCTCCAATGCTTAGATACCTCGGCGAAGAAAAGAAATGCGTGAGCTTCAAAAGCTCGATGAACAGATATAAAAGCAAAGAAAATACGAAACGATCTCGAATACAAAATATAGTGAACGAAAGATAGCAAAATCATAATCATTTTGAAAGTATAAATCAGAATTATCGAATAAAGTTTATAGTTAACTACCACGAGCCCAGAAACAAATATCAGATCATAATCATATTCACATAAGGCAACATTTGTACGGGAGACCTACCAGAGTTATGAAGGACGTGCATGCACGCATCATCAATCATCAGATAACATATAACATATAACAAATAACAGATAACAGATCTAGGATGCATCCATACGCCCTGACGCAGATATTGGTCATATAACATAACTTGAGCTCATAACAGATAACAGATAAGGACGTGGCAGAACATCACTCTACTGCCCTAGAGTCATGTCAGAAGTGCATCACTGACACGGACATGGAACCCCCATGACTAGTGAAATATTTGGCTAGGGTGTCAAACTATCTTAGGTCAAATCAGAATGTCAAAACTGACACAGATCATACTTTATCATAAGGTTAATCATATTTCCAAAATCAGAGTTTTCATATCATATAGTTCAAAATCAGATGTTTCATAATTCAGAAATCAAAAGTTTCAAATAAGCAACAACTCAAACAAACAGAATGGGGTTCATAGCAAAGGCTTAGGAAACCCTAATAAGTAAAATAGAAAAGCTATCGAAAAGAAAACGTCATAAGGAACCTTTACTGAAAAGGTCAAAATATCTGTACCTTATTCCAAAGCGAATGATCAAAAAGCAAAATATGGAAAGCAAAGGATTACTCCTTCTTCACAGAACCTATACACATTAACGATCGTACATGTTATTTATGATTCCATAATTGTCGAAAAGATCTTTTAAATGTTTGGTGTTTATACTTAATGTATTCAGTGATCTTAATACTTTAGAGATTTATGATTAAATGAGACTTAAGTGTTTTATAACCGATATTATAGATTAAGGTTCATTATGTCATTTATTAAAGTTTAGGGTTAAATGTGAAAATAGTTTAAACGTCATAACTCACACATGAAATAATGAATTATTATACTTAGCTTCAAACCCTAATCGACTCTCATTTATGTTCTAGGGTTTTCTCATTCTTTTATTATCATATTAATGCGTCCTTGCTTTATATATTACATCATTTAATGACTCATTACTCTTGTTTATTTACTCAACACATTCATGTCTTAACCATACGTTACTTATACACATATTATACGTCAACTTTTATATCCATGCACGTTTATGATTTCATGTGACCCCAAAGTTACTTATTACTCGGATTAGTTACACATTTACACACACATGCTACATAGTTTAGAATAGATATGACCACGTACTACGTTTACATATCAACAAGCTTACTTGACTTATAAAACACACGCATGATACACGGTTCACAAACCAATTGGTTCGGTTCACACATCACTTAGGGTTTAGGTTTTACATGACCTTTCTCGTTTAACACATGTTCAAAAACCCTCACATGGTTCGGCTAACATGTAGGTTTCGGCTAACATGTTTTACGCAAACACTAGCTCATCTACGTATCTTACTTAATCACGTTTGCTTGTTTTACCTTGTCCGATTCATGATATATGTGGTTCGGTTTTCTTAAGCTCGACATACTAATACCCGATTCATACAATACATATTACATTACATGTTCTCAGATTTATATTAGATCCAATTCATATTTATTTGTTTGGTTTCGGTTTGCATAAGGTTCGGCCAAAAGAAGAAAACACAAGCTCGATTCAAAAACAAAACAAGTTACAACATATATTAACGTAAGGTGTATCAAAGGAAGACGAATAGAACATGTTATACCTTAGCTTGCTCACGTTGGGACTAAACTCGCGACACCAAGGGTGTTGATAACTCTCGGCCGAATGGAACAAGAAAAAGAAAGAGGCAAAACTAGGGTTCCAATTTGAGTTAATGTTATTGTATTTATAGTGAAACAAATAGGTTAGGCTTATTGAGTATATGGGCTTCGGCTTAGGTCCAACCGAACAAACAAACCCACGCCCACATGGCTCTCGGCTTGAGTCCAATCCATCAAACGAACGGCCCATCGGATCACAATTAGGCAAATGACGAGGCCTAAACTTTTATGCGAGACGTTTAAATCTTTCGTCGTACAAAATCGATCACGTACACATATTCGTTAAGTTTTAATTATTCGTAAGTTAGGTTTTAATTTCGTTTAATGAATATAAATATATTTTACGTATTTAATAAATTTCGATTTCAAGGGTATTTTAGTCTTTATTTATGTTTTAGATTTTCAGGTTTTACAACTCTTCCCCTCTAAAAGAAGAATTTTCGTCCTCTAAAATTGAAATGAAACGAAACGAAAACGAAATGAAAACATACCAAACTATTCAAAGAAATGAGGATAACTAGCTCGCATCGACTCCTCGGTTTCCCAAGTAGCCTCACGCTCCGGATGATTTTTCCAAAGAATCTTAACGAACGGAATGACTTTATTTCTCATGACTCTTTCTTGTCTTTCTAAAATAGCTTCCGGTTCTTCAGATAAAGACATATCGGATTGAATTTGATCAAACGGATAAGAAGCAACGTATAACGGATGATAGTTGTATCCCCTTAGGAGTGATACATGGAAAACATCATGAACATGCGATAACTGAGGCGGAAGTGCTAACCGATACGAAACTTCTCCTATACGCTCCAAAATTTCAAACGGACCGATGAATCGAGGACTGAGCTTGCCTTTGATTCCAAAACGTTTCACACCTCTAAACGGCGAAACTTTCAAAAATACACGATCTCCAACCCGAAATTCTAAATCACGACGATGCTTGTCGGCATAACTTTTCTCACGAGACCTAGCCTCCTTCAACTTTTCTCTAGCAACAGCTACTTTCTCATTACCGATCTCAATCATTTCCGGACCTTCAGTTAAACGTTCACCTACTTCATCCCAACAAGTAGGTGATCTACATTTTCTCCCATAAAGAAGTTCAAACGGTGCGCTTTAATGCTAGCATGCCAACTGTTGTTGTATGCAAACTCTACTAAAGACAAATATTCATCCCAAACTGCGCCGTCCATTCTAAAGCACAAGCCCTTAGCATGTCCTCTAAGGTCCGAATAGTCCTCTCTGACTGACCATCTGTTTGAGGATGAAATGCTGTACTAAAATTAAGTCGAGTACCCCAAGCTTTTTGCAAACCTTTCCAGAAACGAAAAGTAAAACGCGGATCTCTGTCGGACACAATAGATGCCGGAGTACCATGAAGTCTAACTATCTCTTGCTGAAAAATTTCCGCCAATCTACCAATACCATAATCCTTTCTAATTGATAAGAAATGAGCAGATTTGGTTAATCGATCAACAACTACCCAAATCGCATCATGCTTCTTCCGAGTAAGAGGTAGTCAAGTCACAAAATCCATAGATATCTTATCCCACTTCCATGTTGGAATATCCAATGGTAAGTAATGTCCACTAGCTCTTTGATGTTCAATCTTAACCTGCTGACAAATCATACACTTCGATACAAACGTCGCCACATCTTGCTTCATGCCATTCCACCGTATCTTGCTTCAAATCCCTATTCATCTTGGTAGAACCAGGATGGATAGTGAAAGGAGAACTATGAGCTTCAGCCATAACTTTCTCGCGAAGTACCGGATCATTGGGAACACAAAGCCTATCTTCATACCATACTATTCCGTCATTATCAACCTTAAACTCCGTCTGCTTACCTTCTTCAACATTTTAGCCCACGCCCACAAAGCTCGCCATCATCTTTCCGAGCTTCTTTAATTTGCAGTATAAGGTTCGACTCCACCTTCATACTAGCCCAATATCCATCAAAACCTCGTACACACAACTCAACATCCAAACGCTCTAAGTCACGAATAATCCTAGGTTCAATCTCAATACTTGCAAGAATGCCCGATTCCGGCTAAGCGTCAAGAACTACATTAGCCTTACCGGCATGGTACTGAATGTTGGTGTCATAATCCTTAAGAAGTTCTAACCATCTTCTTTGTCTCATGTTAAGTTCTTTTTGAGTGAAAATATACTTGAGACTCTTATGGTCAGTGAAAATATCACACGCCTCTCCATACAAGTAATGTCTCCAGATCTTCAACGCGAACACCACAGCAGCTAACTCAAGGTCATGAGTTGGGTAATTCTCCTCATAAGGTTTCAGCTGTCTTGAAGCGTAAGCTATCACCTTTCCATGTTGCATCAAAACACAGCCCAATCCTTTCTTAGATGCATCATCAGAAATTTGGAATCCTCCGAACTGATGGAAGAGTCAAAATATGAGCGGACACCAATCTCCGTTTCAACTCCTCAAAACTCTCTTCTCGTTCATCCGTCCATACAAACTTTTCACCTTTTCTCATCAGTTGGGTTAAGGGCAAAGCTAAACGAGAGAAACCTTCAACAAAACGTCGGTAGTAACCAACAAGTCCTAGAAAACTCCTAACCTCAGTCACTGTCGTAGGTCTTGGCCATTTAGTGATAGCCTCAACCTTAGACGGATCCATGGTGATACCATCAGCAGATACAATATGACTGATTCTCGCAAAAGAATGCCAAACCGTCAAGTTATCTCACACAAGCTAGCCACTTGTGAATGACTAACCGTAAGAAACTTAAAACAGTTCAGAACCAATAATAGAAGAGAAGTGTGTAGTATGTGGGTAACTCAAACGTGTTAGGTTTGAGCACCGAGATCGTTCCGAACGAGGGTTGAATGGAATTTCCAACTCACGTCTCGATTATCGGGATTTGAATGGGAAAAGGGAATAATTTGAAGTTATCTAAACTACGGGGTAAGGGAAGCATAAAGGGGAAATACACTACGGGGAATCCTAAGTACGCGATTATAAACTAAAACGTATTAAATGAAACGTGAATAAAATGCAACTACGTCTATTCTAAATCCTAAATATAATCTAAAATTACTTTTATACTAAAAATGATATTTGAAAACTACTTATGAATTAAAACTATTTTTAGGATTTTTCTGGATTTTATTAAAATTAAAAACTAATTTTTAACTATTAAAACTAAATTAAAATACTAAAAATTAGGAAAATTAAGGAGAAAAATATGAAACTATTTTTATAAAATCTAAAATAACCTAAGAGAATAATCAAAACTGATTTTGTATTTTTCTGATTATTTTTCTATTTTCTACAAATTTAAATCTATTTAAAACTAATTTAAATTGTGAAAAATACCAAATAAAAGGGGAAAAATAGGGAAAAATATTTTTTGTGCTTTTTATATTTTTCTTAAACTGGGAAAATTGAAAAATTAATTTTTGGAACTTTTTCTTAATTATTTGCAATAAAAGCTATTAAAAAAAGGATTAAAAACTACTTTTAATAATGAAAAATGCTAAACAGTGACAAAAAATTATGAAAAACTCAGGAAAATTCTAAATTATTATTCTAAAGCTATGAAAAATATAAAACATGATGCTTATGTGGGAAATTTCAGAGTCAGAGTGTAACTGTATGGGAAATAAGCACTTAAGAATAAGCAAATAAGCTCTAAACAAAGCACCAACTGACATGGCTAAATAATACTAAAACTACTCTAAAGCAACCATTTTCAACTACTCCTAACCTCTAAACAGCAGTCTACCTAGATTTAAGCAATCTGCTACTCTTATCCAAAAGCTACCGCCCCAACTGTTTGCAATTGCTTATCCAATAAGCTAAAGTGAAAACCAAAAGTGTGGTTCTCAAGTCCACCAACCAGAGATTACATATCTAAAATATCAGCTCACAAGGACTAGTGATGAAGAAATTAGAGATCAAAACAAAAGGTTGCTTAGGACTTAGGCTAACTGATGTGCAGCAAAACAGTGGAGCAGAACAGGTAGTTGCAGGCCAAAATAAGCACTAGAATAAGCTTCTAAAGGAATCTAGAGGGTAAACATGTAAACCTTCTACTAAGTGTTATCTATAAATCTAAGATACAAGCACTAAACTACAATCAACAAGCAGATAATCTGACTTACAACATGCTTCTCAGGACTGAAAAAGGACTGCACATGACAGCAAATTCAGGGCAAATAAGGACATTTGGGATGAAAAATAAGTAGTCTAGGCACTCTTACAAACCAAATAAACTAAAAGCAAATGAAGTTTACTTATCCTAACAGCAATAAAAAACATGTGAACCTACTTTGATCCTCCAAACTTGCCGATGAGCAGTACATGGTTGGGACACAACATGAAACCTTGAGACAATTTTGAGAATAGATTGAAAATCGCAAGAATGCAAACTAAACTTAGAAACCTTGATATTAAAAGTTATAAAACAGTAATCTAAACTAAATGATCTCGGATTCAATTCTCAAAACTAATTGGTACTCTAAAAATTTGATTAAACCAAACATCCTTTTAACATTCAAAACTCTTTTAAATCTTAAGACATGATTAAAACTGATTAGAACAGAAGTGACATGAACTAATTAGCATCAAACTCAACTTTTTAACCATTAAAACCAGGATTTAAACCAAAACTGATTTTTGACTTCCAAATTGACAACAGTTGACTTTTCTTGACTTTTTGCAAAACTTGGAATTAAATCAATATTAAGACAGAGATTAACTCACATAAGCTTAAGAGAGCTTATGTGAGCTAGAATTAACAACACTTAAAGTTTTTCACATAGAAACCACTGATTTAGAAATTTAGAGACAATGAACTTGTATTGAAAATATAACTTGCATTAACTATAATAAAAATGAGATTACAACAACTTAACTACAAACTAACTGAATTTAAATGACATGAAAATTAAAATGGTAACATTTCTCTAAGACATGAAAAATGGACCATTCACTCTTGTGACTGAAATGGGTATAAATAGCTGATGAGGAAGCTTGGGATGCCTTCAGAAGGTTCTGGGAGATCTAATCTCGGCCTTTGATTCATTATCTTGTCACCATATCCATTCTTGGCCCTTGGATTGCTTGGGTGAGGTGTTTAGACCAATGAGAGGCTTCCATTTTGCCACTGTGGCAGTCCCATGCTGACACACCTCTGACATGCGTGGCAGGAGGTTCTAGAAGGTCACTTAATGTGGGTAATTTGTGTGAGAACCAGGGTAAATGGGAGTGAAAGTGGTAAACACTAAATGGGGGGTTATCACTCTGTTTGGGCGCGTTTGGTTGGAAATGGGTTTATTTATTATAATTTGACTTTGGCTGGTTTATGTTGACCGGGTCTAGGGGTTTAACGGGTATAAGTAAAACCGGGGTATAAGGGGAATACGGGTTGATATTAGAGGGCTATTTGAACCGGGTTGGGGAGTTTATATTGGGCCGGGTAATTGTAGTTTGGTTTGGGCTTTTAGATTTGGTTTAGGATATTTGGATTAAGGATTAATATTGGACCCAAATAAGCTTATAAGGACCAATTATGTGAATTCGGATTTCCAAGGGACCAAAGGTGTAAATCTGAAAAGTAAACCAAGGACTAGTCTTGTAAATCTCCAATACTCCAAGGACTGAATTTGTAAATTCTGAAACTCCAAGGGACTAAACATGACAATTCTGAATCTTCAAGGACTAAATCTGTCATTTTGAGAATTGATTGTCCAAACTTGCAAATTCCTTTCCCAGCCTCAGCTTTTGCACTCTTCTTTCTCTCGTGCTCGGTTTTTCTTCAGTTTTGGCTTCCTTTTTGTGTGTTTTAACATATCCGTACCTGCACAAGCAAAAACTCAAGAAAACCACAAATATTAGCAATAAACGGCTCTTTCTTGGTTATTTTGGGTCTATTTTGATAATGAAAAGGTATGTGTTTTAGCACATACCAAAATACCCCAGACGAAACCATTGTCGTGTCCTCACGCAATGCAATCAACTCACGCTTCTAAAACCAAGGATTTCAATCTCTTTCTACTAAACCTATGAAGAAGTAGCAAAGATTCCTCAAAAGAGATTAAGAAAGCCTTAATTCTAAAAACGCCCCGTTTACCTTTTAATTCACATGTATAGATATCACGGTTAAGCACATTCCGGTTATGAATGACGGTTTGTTGAACTTTCGTGTCGATCAATAACTCCAACATTTTTCAAACGACACGTTAGGATCACGGAGTAGAAAACACAACACAGCGTGAAGTGACCATACGGATAGAATACATCGTCCCTGATTTTTCACAAGTCCCAAACTAAGCGTAAAATCGAAATCATTGTTAAATATGACTCTAGATGCTAACACTACCCATGGAAGTTACTTGTGTAATTACCTTTTGTTCCCATTTTCCTATTTTCCTCTAGAATTTTTTTATTTTTGTGAGAAATGAATTTCTTCAAATTCTCGTTTCGATAACTTTTATTCCGATAAAGATACAAAGCTAAGTCGATAATTAGTTATCCGCCTTCTCTCAAGAACCATTGTCCCAAAAATGAGGTCCATATCAAGGAATTTTTATTCACTTATATATTTGACTTTTTCATTTTCATCATTTTTCATTTTTCATTTTTTTTTTTTTTTTTTTTTTATACTTTTACTTATAAGAGCCATGAACTACGGAGCTTCACGGGGTAATTCCAAGACTATAGGCTTCATGAAATGAGAATCCCGGCTGGCTAGGCTAAGACCTCACTCAATCCCGGCTAAAGATCCAAGGGTCTGATCTCGACACCGCAGCTCATAACTTTACTTATTACTTTATCACTTATCACTGATTTCTTATTTATTACGGATCCTTGATGTGTACCCAATTTTTAAAACAAAGATTCTTTTAAGAAGATAAAGAACTAACTATCGCCAAAAACTCAACATCTCTAATTATTTAATAGCAGATATGGGGTGAAACAATTTTGTGGGAACAAAAAGCCATAAGTACCTTCGATGGGCTCTAAAGAGAACCAACTACTCCACGCTTAGCATCTAAACTCATAAGTAACCCTATCATTTCTCGATCTCCGCAAATTTAAAATCCCAAATAATGAGATCCGTGGATGCTTAGCCGATAATTTTTAGATTATCTATGGTTAAGGGAACAAGCTAGGGCTCAACACGCCCTCAAGTCGAATTCTATTCCTACTCTCACCACCGGAAAGTCAACAAGGTGTCAAAACATATATTAACTTAGCAAATGCTTCGTCTAATGAAATAAGGTTATGCATATTTAAAGTCACTCAAGGAAACTTGCAAAATCTTGGCCTTGTGAGCTAGAGTTCGCATTTTATAGCTTCTTATCTAAGAGACTAGCAAACTTTTCAATCAAAAAGACTGAACAAAAGCTTGAAAATTTTTTAAATTTTTCTCATTTTTGCACAATTTTTCATTTTCTAAGGAAAAACGGGGTCGCGAGAATACACGACAAAGAATAAGCAAGTGCGGTCAAATCAAATCGAAGATTACCCTACCCCAGACTAGAACGAAACATTGTCCTCAATGTTTAAAAGCAAGGGTATCAACGAAAATCTAAAAGCCGTTTATTAAGTATGCTCAAAGATAAACGTTAGTCGATAAGATTTGGGATATCGGATTTCCATCAGCATCGATCATGAAACTCGAGTAGAGAAAAGACAAACTTCGAGCACAAGAGTCTTCATATCGGGAACATCCTAAACAACATCACAAACAACCAAACACGAGAAATCGAAGAGGTTAACCCCTTCACGTCACTTATTAGAAAATAGAAAGAAGATAGAGATAAGCATGGGGTGCCTCCCATGAAGCGCCATCGTTTTTGATCACCGAAGTCGCTAGCCCGACTCGCCCCCGAATTCATTTGTCCTTGGGGAAGAAAATGGTAGAAATACCGTGGTCAAAACGGTGTCCTCATTCCCGAAAGAATGAGACTGGGTGGGTTGGGTGGAGAAGAAAATGGGTGGATAAGGCATATCATGTAGGAAGGATCCATCATCCGGCGGTTTAGCGGGTGGACGAAAGGATGACGGATAGACATGAGAAAACTCCAAGAAAGATGGTAGCTCATGGTAAAAGATAAGATGTTTAGGCTCACAAATGAAGGCATCCAAGAAAGGATCCTTATATCCAGAAATGATTTTAACAAAAGGCTCATTAATGCATATCCCGGGTTTAAAGATTTTGTCTTCACATGCGGGCTCAACGGGATAAAGGATGGTGGACTCATCAGAAAGAGGAGAGTCAAGAAAACCATCAAGAACAACCATATCCCTCTCGGGATTATTCATAACATCCTCAATACCCGGTGGTATTGGGTCATCGAAAGCATCCTCAATGATCGGGTTATTTATCGGAGTATCGGAAATCTCGTTCAAAACCTTGCTCATATCAACATCGAAGTAGAATCGCTCAAGAATCGGAGGATAAACATCATCAATAGTGGGATTGCCACTAATCTCTTCGTCAAATCGGAAAATCTCAAGTTCGGGAGAGAAATCACTATCTTTAACGGAGATAGGAAGCGAACTCGAATTATCGTTTAAGGCTTCAATCTTAGAAATGAGAAGATGGACATTCAACAATGTTTGACGTAATGCTTCATCCTCGATCTCTATATCATTAGGCTCAATCTCTTCTTCTTCTGGCTCAAAATCGTTTTCTTCTTCAATAATGACGGGCTCAGATGGTAAATCGTTGACAAAATCGATGTTTCCATAAGAATCATCATCGAAATCGGAGAACATCTCATCATGATCATTAGAAATATCAAGAGAAGGCTCATCACAAATATCATTAACAACCCCAGACTCTCTTGGGCTTGGGATAAGAATCTCAACATTAGACACTTCCGTTTCCGGAATAGTACTAAGATGCTCATCCCCCATTATGAGAGAATCAATGGGTTCAACGATGTCCGTAGAAATATGATCATCGATCTCTTCCAAGACGTCACTTCTCTCAACCGGTGTGAGAGAAGGGGAAGGGTCGGAAATTAAAGGCTCAGAAACGGGAGTGGGATTGCCACTCGGAAGAGTATAATCGCCATCGTAATCGAATCGTAATAATAGGTGGTTGAACGATGTTGGATCACTTTCGCGGCTTCTTCAGATAATGATTCACGATAGGTCTTCTGATGAGGATCTTCTTTTCCGTGGGTAAATTTATCAAGAAGATTCTTAAGATCACTCATCATTTCCGAAATTTTGATTAAATTCTTCAGAACATGATGAAGGTTGTGGTTGAATTTCTTGGTATTGTGGAGGTGGGTTATAAGAATAATCGTAATTGTCACAAGGAACTTGCTCGTAAACAATCGGATTCTGCATCCGACAATCGGAATTAACGTGCGGACCTCCACAATACTCACAACAGTATGATTGTTGTGAGGAATAAGGGTAAGGTTCATAACCAAATGTTGAGTTGTTAAATTGAACTTGACATTGAAAACCTTGGTGAGGACCACCACAAGTACTCACAAGAGTATGATTCCGCTCATGGTACGAGGTTGGTTAGGAAACTCGGTTGTCTCATAGTTAGGATTGTGGTGAAACTCGGTTCCAGATTTTCCATTGCTACAAGCTGACAATTCCAACCATATTCGGTCCGGCCGCACCATATGCACAAAGGCTGATAAATCGAAGAATTATCTGGATAAGAGTTAGCTATTTCCACCGTTTCCGTGATAGGCTCGGTTCTTGAACGGATTCACCTCGGTTCGAAACATATTCCATTTCCCTCACCGGAGAGGGAGTAGGAATCGAGGGTTCTTCAAGTAAATTCTTCCACCATGCTTTTATATCATCATCATTATGAAGAGTTCCCTTTTGTTCTAGACGTGCATAAAGACGGGCGAGATCTGGATTTGGATTAATAAAATTCTAACATACATTACAAAATCCATCTCGACAATTATTTCCGCACCAGTCGCAAATACATTTCAAACATCGACATTGTGTCTCTTCCATACGGCTTTGGCAATGAAGGCAACGACGATAAGAACATATCTCGGGTTGTGGCAGATGGTCAGAAACACTTTGAGAATCATCTAGAGATCGTTTGTCGGCTAAGTCGCACCAATAGCAAGATTTTTTGAACCGTATCCACATCGCCACATACACATTCTCGATTCAAACAACAATACCGAAGTTTCTTCCATACGTCCTTTGCAATGAAAACAATGACGATAATTGATTGTTTCCATTAGAATTAAACATATAGAGGGTTAAGAAAAAAGAATTATCGGGTTCAGAGGATAAAAGAAGAATATTTTTGGGTTTTAAAACAAATTTTGAAAAGGAAAATCTTTTTGGGTTTTATATTTAAGAATATGTGGAAAACACAATATTTTTGTAACCTTCACGCCAATCGGTGCTCGGTAGCTCTCAAAAGTATGCGCAGCTGAGCGGAACGAAGAGTGCATCGCTCTTCACTGCAATTTAATGTCATGACTTTCCTTATACCCCGTGTATAGGTTGTACCTTCAAGGTGAGCCGACGTAACAATTAACGCTCGGTTTCTTTTGTTGGTTTTTTAATTTTTATGGTTTTTGTAAACACTCTAGGAAGAATGTTTTGGTTTTTAGATGTTTTTGGGTTTTTGAAAAAGATATATATACAAAAAAGACGGTAACTTCACTCGGGGAAGGATCTTCAAATGCACGCGATTCGAGACGAATACTAAAACTCGCTACAAGCCCTCCGAATGGCCAAAAATTGATTCTTGCAAAAGAATGCCAAACCGTCAAGTTATCTCACACAAGCTAGCCACTTGTGAATGACTAACCGTAAGAAACTTAAAACAGCCTCGAACCAATAATAGAAGAAGTGTGTAGTATGTGGGTAACTCAAACGTGTTAGGTTTGAGCACCGAGATCGTTCCAAACGAGGGTTGAATGGAATTTCCAACTCACGTCTCGATTATCGGGATTTGAATGGGAAAAGGGAATAATTTGAAGTTATCTAAACTACGGGGTAAGGGAAGCATAAAGGGGAAATATACTACGGGAAATCCTAAATACGCGATTATAAACTAAAACGTATTAAATGAAACGTGAATAAAATGCAACTACGTCTATTCTAAATCCTAAATATAATCTAAAATTACTTTTATACTAAAACTGATATTTGAAAACTACTTATGAATTAAATTTATTTTTAGGATTTTTCTGGATTTTATTAAAATTAAAAACTAATTTTTAACTATTAAAACTAAATTAAAATACTAAAAATTAGGAAAATTAAGGAGAAAAATATGAAACTATTTTTATAAAATCTAAAATAACCTAAGAGAATAATCAAAACTGATTTTGTATTTTTCTGATTATTTTTCTATTTTCTACAAATTTAAATCTATTTAAAACTAATTTAAATTGTGAAAAATACCAAATAAAAGGGGAAAAATAGGGAAATATATTTTTTATGCTTTTTATATTTTTCTTAAACTGGGAAAATTGAAAAATTAATTTTTGGAACTTTTTCTTAATTATTTGCAATAAAAGCTATTAAAAAAAGGATTAAAAACTACTTTTAATAATGAAAAATGCTAAACAGTGACCAAAAATTATGAAAAACTCAGGAAAATTCTAAATTATTATTCTAAAGCTATGAAAAATATAAAACATGATGCTTATATGGGAAATTTCAGAGTCAGAGTGTAACTGTATGGGAAATAAGCACTTAAGAATAAGCAAATAAGCTCTAAACAGCACCAACTGGTTACAGAAGCTAAATAATACTAAAACTACTCTAAAGCAACCATTTGCAACTACTCCTAACCTCTAAACAGCAGTCTACCTAGATATAAGCAATCTGCTACTCTTATCCAAAAGCTACATGGCCCCAACTGTTTGAGCTGTTGCAATTGCTTATCCAATAAGCTAAAGTGAAAACCAAAAGTGTGGTTCTCAAGTCCACCAACCAGAGATTACATATCTAAAATATCAGCTCATAAGGACTAGTGATGAAGAAATTAGAGATCAAAACAAAAGGTTGCTTAGGACTTAGGCTAACTGATGTGCAGCAAAACAGTGGAGCAGAACAGGTAGTTGCAGGCCAAAATAAGCACTAGAATAAGCTTCTAAAGGAATCTAGAGGGTAAACATGTAAACCTTCTACTAAGTGTTATCTATAAATCTAAGATACAAGCACTAAACTACAATCAACAAGCAGATAATCTGACTTACAACATGCTTCTCAGATCTAAAAAGGACTGCACATGACAAAGAAATTCAGGGCAAATAAGGACATTTGGGATGAAAAATAAGTAGTCTAGGCACTCTTACAAACCAAATAAACTAAAAGCAAATGAAGTTTACTTATCCTAACAAAGAATAAAAAAACATGTGAACCTACTTTGATCCTCCAAACTTGCTGATGAACAGACATGGTTGGGACACAACATGAAACCTTGAGACAATTTTGAGAATAGATTGAAAATCGCAAGACTGCAAACTAAACTTAGAAACCTTGATATTAAAAGTTATAAAACAATAATCTAAACTAAATGATCTCAGATTCAATTCTCAAAACTAATTGGTACTCTAAAAATCTGATTAAACCATACATCCTTTTAACATTCAAAAACTCTTTTTAAATCTTAAGACATGATTAAAACTGATTAGAACAGAAGTGACATGAACTAATTAGCATCAAACTCAACTTTTTTAACCATTAAAACCAGGATTTAAACCAAAACTGATTTTTGACTTCCAAATTGACAACAGTTGACTTTTCTTGACTTTTTGCAAAACTTGGAATTAAATCAATATTAAGACAGAGATTAACTCACATAAGCTTAAGAGAGCTTATGTGAGCTAGAATTAACAACACTTAAAGTTTTTCACATAGAAACCACTGATTTAGAAATTTAGAGACAATGAACTTGAATTGAAAATATAACTTGCATTAACTATAATAAAAATGAGATTACAACAACTTAACTACAAACTAACTGAATTCAAATGACATGAAAATTAAAATGGTAACATTTCTCTAAGACATGAAAAATGGACAATTCACTCTTGTGACTGAAATGGGTATAAATAGCTGATGAGGAAGCTTGGGATGCCTTCAGAAGGTTCTGGGAGATCTAATCTCGGCCTTTGATTCATTATCTTGTCACCATATCCATTCTTGGCCCTTGGATTGCTTGGGTGAGGTGTTTAGACCAATGAGAGGCTTCCATTTTGCCACTATGGCAGTCCCATGCTGACACACCTCTGACATGCGTGGCAGGAGGTTCTAGAAGGTCACTTAATGTGGGTAATTTGTGTGAGAACCAGGGTAAATGGGAGTGAAAGTGGTAAACACTAAATGGGGGGTTATCACTCTGTTTGGGCGCGTTTGGTTGGAAATGGGTTTATTTATTATAATTTGACTTTGGCTGGTTTATGTTGACCGGGTCTAGGGGTTAACGGGTATAAGTAAAACCGCGGTATAAGGGGAATACGGGTTGATATTAGAGGGCTATTTGAACCGGGTTGGGGAGTTTATATTGGGCCGGGTAATTGTAGTTTGGTTTGGGCTTTTAGATTTGGTTTAGGATATTTGGATTAAGGATTAATATTGGACCCAAATAAGCTTATAGGGACCAATTATGTGAATTCGGATTTCCAAGGGACCAAAGGTGTAAATCTGAAAAGTAAACCAAGGACTAGTCTTGGAAATCTCCAATATTCCAAGGACTGAATTTGTAAATTCTAAAACTCCAAGGGACTAAACATGACAATTCTGAATCTTCAAGGACTAAATCTGTCATTTTGAGAATTGATTGTCCAAACTTGCAAATTCCTTTCCCAGATTTCGCCTTTTTGCACTCTTCTTTCTCTCGTGCTCGGTTTTTCTTCAGTTTTGGCTTCCTTTTTGTGTGTTTTAACATATCCATACCTGCACAAGCAAAAACTCAAGAAAACCACAAATATTAGCAATAAACGGCTCTTTCTTGGTTATTTTGGGTCTATTTTGATAATGAAAAGGTATGTGTTTTAGCACATACCAATGACCAAGGAAAGCGACTTGTTTTAACCAAAACTCACACTTCAAAAATTTGGCGTACAACTTCTTCTTCCTCAGAATCTCCAAAACTATCCGAAGATGTTGTTCATGCTCTTCTTCAGACTTGGAGTAAACCAAAATGTCGTCGATGAAAACGATAACGAACTTATCGAGGAACTCATGGAAAACACGATTCATTAAGTCCATAAACACAGCAGGCGCATTTGTCAAACCAAAAGGCATAACGAGGAATTCATAATGACCATATCTAGTACGAAACGCGGTCTTAGGAACATCTTGCTCCCTCACACGTAGCGGTGATAACCGTGATCTCGATCAATCTTAGAAAAGAATTTCGCTCCTTGCGCTTGATCAAACAAATCATCAATACGTGGCAGAGGATAACGGTTACGAATGGTAATACGATTGAGTTCACGATAGTCGATACATAGACGCATGCTTCCATCCTTCTTCTTCACAAACAAAACAGTGCACCCATGGAGAAACACCGGGTCGAATAAATCCATTTTCTATCATCTCTTGCACCGTGCTCCTTCAACTCCTTCAGTTCTACAGTTGCCATACGATACGGAGCCTTCAAATCGGTTCAAGACTGAATTAACTCAATGCTAAACTCAACTTCTCTAGCCGGGGAATACCGGGAAGTTCATCTGAAAAACGCCGGTGAATTCACAAACAACAAAAGATTTTCAATGTTAGGACTCTCCAAAGATGTGTCCTTAACAGACGCTAGAAAACGTTGGCACCCATGAGAAATCATAGTCCGTGCCTTCATAGCAGAAATGAGCTTAACAGATTTGAGGGGTTGAGAACCATAATAAACAAATTCAGGATGTTTTATGTCTCCAAAGATCACAGTTCTAGCATAGCAATCGATGGAAGCTCTATGATAAGCCAACCAATCCATGCCTCGAATGATATCAAAGTCGACCATATCGAGAGGATACAGATTTGTGTGGCTTAATACGATCATCAAAACGAAGAGGGCACTTAACGTATCTGTGATCAATGATCATGTGGTTTTTCATAGGCGTAGAAATTGATAAGTGGTTTGTTAGTGGTTTGGGGGTCATATTAAGTTTCTTAGCAAATGTGACATATATAATGGAGTGTGTGGCACCGGTATCAAATAAAACGAAGACATAATAATCATCAATGAAAAGAGTGCCCGTGATGGTACTCCGGCGCCTCGCGATTCGATTAGTAGCATAAACGCGTCCAGAGTAGGTGGCGACTTGATGTAGTTTCCGGGAATCGCCGGTTCTTCTTAGGGCAATCCTTGATCTTGTGAGTAGTGGAACCACAAGAGAAACATCCACAAGTGGCCTTGAAACACGGTCCCGGATGAGCCTTTCCACAAGTAGTACGTGATAGGTGGGGAGGCAAAACTTCACCGCCCTTGTCGACCGTAAGATCCCCGGCACGACCGATATGCTCCTCGAGCTGACCGATCCTTGTTGTAACGCTTGGTTATTGTTACTTCTGATTCGACCATCATTTCCATTTCTACCAGCCAGCTTCGCTATCCCGACTCCTCGCCTAGCCTTAGAGTCAACATTCCTTCCTCGACCGACCCCGATCATAACTCCTATCCACTTGATCCCTCAATCATAACTCCCGCCTAATTTCCTTATAATCATTACTTTGAGTCCTACCTTGAATCCGATCACCATCGCAGTTACGCTTGTTGGAACCCGAAACCTCATGAAAGATCTCAATGTTACGAAGTGCCATTGCAGTGACACATCCTCATACTCGATATTAAGCGCCGGTCCAACACCCACTTCTTCACCCCACTTGAAGTGCTTAGCTTGACGCTTCACCATCTCCAAAGATTCGCTCCCACAAAACTTACCAAACCTCATAAACCTGCCCATGTACTCATTGGAGTTCTCATGATCAAGCCGGTAAATCGCCCGATAATCCTCTCATACCTTTCGCCAGATCGTGGAAGTAACGGTTATTGAAGATAGTCCGAAACTCAGCCCAAGTACAAGTAATAGCAAAAGCATCTCCTCCTCTCGCGCTTGAGTGCCTTCCACCAATTCAAAGCATCACCTTCCAACTTAAATGCACCAAACGTCTTAAATTCATCTCCACAACCCAAGATTTCAAACAGCTTCTCAATATGAGTGATCCTGTCCTCGGCCTCGGTGGGAGTAGCAGATAAAAGAAAGAGGCTTGAGCTTACCAAACGCTGAGCCAAGTGTGAATGCCGACGGGTTGATTTCCTCCACCACTACCAAGCACCAATTGATTACGAATGTTATTGATCAATTGTCATCATCTCAAGTGTGGTAAGACCAGGGAAAAGAGTGTTGAGAGCATTAGCAATCGCTGCATCCAAGTTAGGAGCATCATCGCCTCCATCCACGCTATCGTTAGTACGAAGTTCGAACCATCCGAACGATATTCAAACGATTAGTAAAATGAACAAAGGTGAGATAGGAAATGGAAGTTCGCAGAAGGAAACCTAAAGTCTACCCAATCCTCACAAGTCATAGCCTAAGCTCTAAGGGTCTCAAAACCTAGGGTCCATATGTCACGTGTCCCGACTACAAGTCGAAACCCGATGCCATAAATTGTAACGCCCTAACCGCAAGGGTAAAGGAATCACAAAAAATGGTGTCATATCAAAGCAAACATAAATATCCAAAAGAAGTCTTAACATAAATACGGAATAATTCAAGTCAACATGACTTCAATACATAGGTCCCAATGGAAAATAACTCCAACAAAATATCTGAAATAATGAAGTTTTAAATGGCATCATAAGATCAAAGCTAAAAATCTCTAAGGTAAGTCCACTCATGCACTCATCCCAAAGCAAAACCCAGCCCAATGCTTAGATACCGCGCGAAGAAAAGAAATGCGGCCGAGCTTCAAAAGCTCGGAATGATATAAAAGCAAAGCAAATACGAAACGATCTCGAATACAAAATATAGTGAACGAAAGATAGCAAAATCATAATCATTTTGAAAGTATAAATCAGAATTATCGAATAAAGTTTATAGTTAACTACCACGAGCCCATAAACAAATATCATATCATAATCATATTCACATAAGGCAACATTTGTAGGGGAGATCTACCAGAGTTATGAAGGACGCATGCACGCAAAGATCAATCATCGATAACGATAACATATAACAAATAACGGATAACATATCTAGGATGCATCCATACGCCCTACGCATGCATATTGGTCATATAACATAACTTGAGCTCATAACAGATAACGATAAGGACGTGGCGTAACATCACTCTATCCTCTAGAGTCATGTCGGCGCATTACGACACGGACATGGAACCCCCATGACTAGTGAAATATTTGGCTCGGGAGTCAAACTATCTTAGGTCAAATCGAATGTCAAAACCCACGCATCATACTTTATCATAAGGTTAATCATATTTCCAAAATCGAAGTTTTCATATCATATAGCTCAAAATCGATGTTTCATAATTCGAAATCAAAGTTTCAAATAAGCAACAACCAAACAAAATGAATGGGGTTCATAGCAAAAGCTTAGGAAACCCTAATAAGTAAAATAGAAAAGCTATCGAAAAGAAAAACGCCATAAGGAACCTTTATGAAAAGGTCAAAATATCGTACCTTATTCCAAAGCTTAATGATCAAAAAGCAGAAATACGGAAAGCAAAGGATTACTCCTTCTTCACAGAACCTATACACATTAACGATCGTACATGTTATTTATGAATCCATAATTGTCGAAAAGATCTTTTAAATGTTTGGTGTTTATACTTAATGTATTCAAGGATCTTAATACTTTAGAGATTTATGATTAAATGAGACTTAAGTGTTTTATAACCAATATTATAGATTAAGGTTCATTATGTCATTTATTAAAGTTTAGGGTTAAATGTGAAAATAGTTTAAACGTCATAACTCACACATGAAATAATGAATTATTATACTTAGCTTCAAACCCTAATCGACTCTTATTTATGTTCTAGGGTTTTCTCATTCTTTTATTATCATATTAATGCGATTTGCTTTATATATTACATCATTTAATGACTCATTACTCTTGTTTATTTACTCAACACATTCATGTCTTAACCATACGCTACTTATACACATATTATCGCCAACTTTTATATCCAAGCACGTTTATGATTTCATGTGACCCCAAAGTTACTTATTACTCGGATTAGTTACACATTTACACACACATGCACCATAGTTTAGACTAGATATGACCACGTACTACATTTACATATCAACAAGCTTACTTGACTTATAAAACACACGCATGATACACGGTTCACAAACCAATTGGTTCGGTTCACACATCACTTAGGGTTTAGGTTTTACATGACCTTTCTCGTTTAACACACGTTCAAAAACCCTCACATGGTTTGGCTAACATGTAGGTTTCGGCTAACATGTTTTATGCAAACACTAGCTCATCTACGTATCTTACTTAATCACGTTTGCATGTTTTACCTTGTCCGATTCATGATATACGTGGTTCGGTTTTCTTAAGCTCGACATACTAATACCCGATTCATACAATACATATTACATTACATGTTCTCAGATTTATATTAGATCCAATTCATATTTATTTGTTTGGTTTCGGTTTGCATAAGGTTCGGCCAAAAGAAGAAAACACAAGCTCGATTCAAAAACGAAACAAGTTACAACATATATTAACGTAAGGTGTATCAAAGGAAGACGAATAGAACATGTTATACCTTAGCTTGCTCACGTTGGGACTAAACTCGCGACACCAATGGTGTTGATAACTGTCGGCCGAATGGAACAAGAAAAAGAAAGAGGCAAAACTAGGGTTTCAATTTGAGTTAATGTGATTGTATTTATATTGAAACAAATAGGTTAGGCTTATTGAGTATATGGGCTTCGCTTAGGTCCAACCAACAAACAAACCCACGCCCAGATGGCTCTCGGCTTGAGTCCAATCCATCAAACGAACGGCCCATCGGATCACAATTAGGCAAATGACGAGGCCCAAAATTTTACGCGAGACGTTTAAATCTTTCGTCGTACAAAATCGATCACGCATACATATTCGCTTAAGTTTTAATTATTCGTAAGTTAGGTTTTAATTTCGTTTAATGAATATAAATGTATTTTACGTATTTAATAAATTTCGATTTCAAGGGTATTTTAGTCTTTATTTATGTTTTAGATTTTCAGGTTTTACAGTAGAAATACCAACCCCCCAAATCCAAACCCTGAGATTAGTACCTTTTCATTTTCTAAAAAACATAAAAAAGATAAAAAATAATCTTCCTCAACCCCAACCTTAGCGTAGTAATTTCTCACTAGCATTCTTATTCCCCTAGAGAACGATATCAATTCCCGAGACTTACCCTAATACTACACTACACGATTAGGTTCACTGCCTAGGGTGTTGAAAAACTTGCTCGACGAAAAGGAAGTTCCTTTGACCCCGAACGCGTGTTGTACGCATATCAAGTTTTTGGCGCCGCTGCCGGGGAATAGAATAGCTAGTTAAATTTCCACCTCGTTTAGGTTTCCTTGCTTGATTCCTATCAAGTAAGCATTTTTTCCCATGTTTAGCTTCCTCGTAGTCTATCCCCTTTCTTCGTGACGTTTGTTAGTAACCTCATAAATTTTCATTATGGAAGGTGATAATCAACCACCACTCATCAACCCACCACCAAACGACCCGCCAAGAGGCCGTACTCTTGGTGAATACTCAAGACCAAGCCACCTAGGCTATAGAAACACCATTGAGCTTCCCGACCAAGCTCAAACTACGGCCCTTCGATCCTACACCATCCGGTTGGTGCAAAATGGATGTGCATTCCATGGACTTCGTTCCGAAGATCCTAATCACAAGATCTTAAGGATTTCCTAAAAATCGTCGATTCCATCGACCTCGATGCTACTACTCGGGAGACCACGCTCTTGCGTATCTTCCAATCTTCTCTACGGGACCAAGCTAGTAATTGTTTTGAGCGACTTCCCGCCGGCTCCATATCAAGTTGGGATGATGTCACCTCTCGTTTCCTTGCTCAATTTTTCCCACGTGGAGAACTACTAAGCTTAGACGAGACATCTTGACGTTCCAACAAATTCAAGGCGAGTCTCTCTATGAGGCATGGACCCGATTCAAAGACCTACTCCATAGAGTCCCTCATCATGGCATTGATCTTTGGCTTCAAATCCAAATCTTCTATGACCATACCGACTTCATCACAAGGCAATCCATTGATCGAGCCGTTGGTGGAAGACTTAGCAACTCCAACGCAAAAGAATCATGGGATATTATTGAAAAGCTTGCCAATCAAAGCTATGAAAATTGGAATGAGTCCCATGAAACCCCCGTCAAGGTGATCAATGCCATATCGATTCCTAAAGAATCTTCCATCCCTAAAGAGAAAATGAGTGCTCTTGAGAGAAGGATCGATTATCTAATTGAGAGGGAAAAGAGAGCCCCCGAACGAATACCTCATGAAAGGTTAATTATGCTGATTCCACCAACCACCCAACACCTTTCTCTGAATCCCCAAGTCGTGAGCAAAATCTCAATTTTGAGTGGCGCTTCCGTTCTACTTCTCCAATACCACTCTCACTGAGCTTTAAGGAACAAATGAGGAAGTACATGGCAGCCCATACGGAAAGATTAACAAAATTTGAAGAGGAGGTTTATAGGCAAAGGGAGGAGATGCAGGCTAAGATGACGGAGATGATGAACTTGGAAAAAGAGTATACCAAGACAAAAGTTCCCGAAAAGGTGCTAGTGAGAAGCAATGATTACCCTCCCCCCACTTCGTTTGTTAATGCCATTTCCATTGTGCCTGACGAAGATGGAACAGTTGAGGAAAAGGAAACAGACAAAAGGAAGAAGGAGGAGGTTGAAACCAATGATGAGCCCGAGACCATTGAGTACTACATTAAGCACGAGATTAATAAAAAAACTATTGTTAACGAAGTGAACAACTTTAGGTACAATGAGGTTCTTAGGAAAGCCTTAGGAGGAGAAATAAAAAAAAGAGTATGAAACCATGCATATGAGACCTATGTATGAGCTGGTTCTAAAAAAACCAGTAACAAAAAAACGAGGAACGACGGGGAACTTCGTGATACCATGTAGCATAGGTGACATTGATAATATAAATTCCTTAGTTGATCAAGGATCTGATGTGAACATAATGCCATTATCAGTCTATAATAAGTTAACTAGGGAGAAGCCAGCCAAGACCAATCTTTGACTTTCCTTAGCAAATCACACGTATGTCTACCCCATAGGAATAGCGGTGGATGTCTTAGTAGAGGTGGCTAATATTGTCTATCCGGTGGACTTCGTGATTATAGACATTGAGGAAGATAGAAACATGCCACTCATTCTTGGAACACCTTTTCTGGCCACTGCCAAAGCAACCATCAAATGCGGTGAGGGCATCATGATACTCAAAAGCGGCAAGGGATACGCTAGGATACCTATTGTTCCAAGGTATCCTCTAAAGATTATGGATGAGAATACACAAGTCCCTAACAATATAGTTAGGAAAAAAATTAACGATTGGGAAAAAGGGCATAGAGATTTCATGGTTCAAGGACTACATGCAAAATTGTGGAAGCATGATAAAAAGTTAGGAAATAATCCTACCTCAATACCACAAACACAAAGGAACCCCAAGGAATTTTTAAAGGGAGAGAAAGTACTTTTGTACAAGTCAAGAATAAAAGCATTAAGAGGTAGAAACACGCCAAGATGGTTTGGGCCTTATACGGTGAAAGAAACTAATCTAAAGAGTAAACCGTTATCATAATAGACGGTGTTGGGAAGGAATCCACAGTAAGCATACAAAGTCTATGACCTTTTGATAAAGGATTAGTAAAGGTAAGAGGTGACGGTAATGAAGTCACGTAGGGACACGACTTCGAGTCTAGCTACAAGACTCATAAATAAAGAAAAGCGCTTCGTGGGAGGCAACCCATGCTTAACTGTTTGCTTGTTAGTGTGTCGTATATCTTTTATTGATTGTTTATTCTCATGTTTGAATTTGTAAAAATACTTTATTTTGTCTTTAACCTCGTCTTAATTACATATAAAAGTATTTTACAAAAGGGATAAGTGTAGGAGGATTACACGCTTTCAATAAGAACGTGAACATGAGAATTACGATTATTTAAAAGATATACATGTGTGTTTGTTCGAGTCAAATGCTTGTATCGAGTCATAATGGATGTTTTGCAGAAATTTTTCCGGATTCTAAAGATATAAATTTTCCATAAAATCGCAGACCGGTTTAAATCGGATAACCGACGGCGTCCGGGTCGAACTGACGGTGTCAAGAGGAGTAGAAACACTTACTACTTTTTCTCGTTCCTAACTACTTATATTTTTTGGAATTTTTCAAGTCTTAATTTTTGAAAATCAGTAAACATCCATTCCACAAGCATTATATCCTAGTTTAGTAGAGTCATATATATATATATATATATATATATATATATATATATATATATATATATATATATATATATATATATATATATATATATATATTGTTACCGCCAATTTTACGCGAAGGTTTCGTTTGTTTTCTTCAAGTGTGCAGCTTTAATTTATCAAGAAGAAGATACATAAGATTGGAAGAAGTTTTTCACGCAAACATTCTTCTTGAAGAAAGATTTAACTACTACTTCACACGGATCCTACCGAGCTAATCAGGGGAGTACTAGTTTCTTTCATTTTTAATTACCTTCCATTATCATAACTTTGATACTTTCAGGGAACATTGGGGACAATGTTTAGTTTAAGTGTAGGGAGGGAAAATAAAACGGGAAATTTGAAACTATGCTTATCCTTGACTATTTGCCTTGTCCAATTTCATTTATGTAATAAACCATGAGAAATATCAGTTAGGGTAATTTTGGCACCAAATTTAAAATTTTTCATGACATGTAGGAGTGGGCCATTAGTCTTAATAAAGCGTCTCATGGATAGGAAGTTATATGACTAGCACAAAACCCTTTACCACCTAAATTCTACCCAAAATGTAAGGATCGCCTTTAGATTTGTAGGAATTAAAGCATTCTACTTTAATGCTTCGAGAGTGTACCGGTAGTATAATAGATTCTAGTACTTGTTTTGTGATGCATTCCGAGATCTCTAGTGAGACTACACTTGTGTAGTTAGGAATAACTAAATGATAAGAGGCATTAGGATAACCCTTGTTTGATACCCGTATTATAATTACTTCTTCCACATCGGTCGAGTAATTCCCCCACACCCTTTCGTTGTACTCATCTTTAGTACACGATACCCCTAGTTAACCCCTCAGAGCCTATCTTTTTCGCGGTTCTCGTGATGTTTTGGTTTTCCGGAATATCAATGAAGAGCATTGTTTACAATCCGCCCCAAATGTACACCCAAATCGCCTTAGCCTACCTTGTATGCACTCACTTTTAGTGCATTATTGTTATCATACTAAACCCTTAGTTCAATTATCTAGTTGATTGCATAAGTTGCTAAGTCGGGTCATATCCTTTGTACACAGTTTTGGGACGATTGGAACTCATGGGAAAAGTTAAATTTTATGAAATGACGGGAAGGAACGTTAAATTCAAATTCCCTTTATTTACGTAATAATGTACTCCAAGTGTTTTAATCTTTTCAATTCGGGTCAAATTAGTGTTAGAGAAATAAAAACTCAAGTGTAGGGATGTGCCTATAAATCCCTATTATTTTGATGTTATCGTAGAGGATGGTAGAGTAAAAGTGTATGAAAAAAAGAAAATCGAAAAAATAGAGTGTTAAAAAAAGAAGAAATGAAAAAATGAAAAAAAGATACTAGGACCAGTTAATGAGTGTTTATCTTCCATTTCCAACTTAATATATTTCATATACACCCGAGAGATGAGAGTATCGAAACACCACTTGTGAGGTGCTAGTATGTAATTTCCGTGCTTGTTATGACTTTTCTTGGGGCTTATATGAGTTGCGAATTGTTCTAAACTAATGCTTCATGACCCCTAACTTATAAATTAATTGGCTAAAAGCACATTTGATTGAGGACAAGAAAATACCAAGTGTAGGGATATTTGATAAGGATTTAAAAGGTACACTTTTGAGGGGTCATTTAAGCCCTTAATTGATCACTTTTGTATCCGTTACTACTTAATTTCGTTCCTTTTCACTTTTTAGGTCTCTTGAAGGCAAATTGCTGGAATGACACTTATTCGGACGAAAAGGCACGAATATACGAAGAAAATGGCCAAAGTCGAGAATCGAGACACTAAAGCTGCTGGAACTGAAGGGGATGGCGTCATGGCTTAATTGCGACGCCGTCGCGACACACCTTGAGACGACTTAGAGAGCAAATTGCTATTTTACAAGTGACGGCATCAGGTTTAAAAGAGTAGGGCGTCGCAACCTAGACGGCCTAGATTTGGATCCCGACGGCGTAAGAGGTTGAAGCCGACGGCGTCACAAGCATAAGGTGACGCCGTCACAGAGTTGACATGGCCAAGACAAAACCCTAATGGCTGCGACCTGGCGGCGTCACAATTTAAGAGTGACGTCGTCGCATATTGTAACTCTATATATAGAATTCGAATTTTCGGTATTTGAGAGAGGTAGTTTTGTGGAGTAAAACCTAAACCGAACATAGGCTGTCTTGGGCAGTATCTTAGGGTTTCATACCCTATTTTACAAAAAGATAAGTGATTTACTTCATTAATTCAATTATGTTTTCAATTGTTTGTGTGTATGCTTGCATGTTTTCCATGTCTAGCTAATTTATTTGTGTGTTTGCTTAGATCAATGAAACCTAGGTATTGAATATTGATTGGTTGTCTCTTATCTTAATTGTGATTGACCTAGTATTGCGATAGGTCATCCGTTGTATTTTTAATGCTTAAGTAATCCTTGTGAAGATTAGTTTATAATCACTTAGAGTTATTGTAGTCTAAACATCCAAAGAAAACCTTAGAGTTAGTTTATGAATCCTAGAGATTTCCTAGGCAATAACCTTAAGGTAGACTTAAAGAGTTCGGGATAAACACATACCCTACAACCTTAGAAGACACAACGCGTTAAGAATAAGGACGTGACAATTCAACCATCAATAGGAGATAACTAGGGAGTAATAGCATCTAACTAAACACATTTTTAATCATCATAAGAGCACACAACAATAGACATAGACTACACTCACCTTAGTTTAGATAATTAGATAATTAGATAAGTAGAGTAATCGGTAGAAATACTAACCTGCCCCCCCCCCCCAAATCCAAACCCCGAGATTCGTACCTTTTCATTTTCTAAAAAACATAAAAAAGATAAAAAATAATCTTCCTCAACCCCAACTTTAGCGTAGTAATTTCTCACTAGCATTCCTATTCCCCTAGAGAACGATAAAAATTCCCGAGGAATACCCTAATGATACACTACAACGATTAATTTCACTGCCTAGGGTGTTGAAAAACTTGCTCGACGAAAAGGAAGTTCCTTTGACCCCAACGCGTTGTAATATATATATATATATATATATATATATATATATATATATATATATATATATATTTAACGATATCCGATAATAAATTACTTTGAGAACACTTATATGATCAAAATACTCGTTTTTAGGAAGTTACGTTAATTTTATAAGTTTTTCTAAAATTTTCCCGAATTTATACGTTTTACCCTCGAGTTTCAAAATGTTAGAGTTTAGTCCCTCAAGTTTGAGTAATTGACACTTTTCACCCGAACCGTATTTTATATCAAAACTTTCTAAAATTGACAGTTTCAACCCTTGGTGAAACTGTTTTTATGAAAATATTCCTCCAAAATGTGTTTTTGACGCGTATAGCCTTAGAGTTTTCAAGTTTACACTTTTGACCCAAAGTTATACTTATAACTAGTTTCGCTATTTGACAAGATCAGTCCTTGTGCTTTTTATTCGCTCACATGCGACGTAAATATACCCTTTTACTTTTGAAAATAGTGCACATCTAGTCCCTAGACTTTTCATGCAACTTATTAATCGTACAAATCAACCCTTTAACATTAGAAAACCTTTCACTTTCTACCCAAAAGCTACACGTTTTGCAATTTAAGTCCAAAAACTTTTTTTTGTGTACGAAAACTTTTCAAAAGATCTCAAGATTATATCTAGTTTCTGTGCTCGACTTATTAGCTTATTTTATAATTATTAGACTGGGTATTGGGCTAGTTGCGCTTAGTTTGGGCTTAATGGGTTCGGGTATTGGGCTTTAGGCCCGTTTGATTTGCGTATGAAATTACAAATAGTCGAAGGTTTTTAAGGGTTTTGCAAAGGTTTCACGACTTGTTTTTAGTGAGTTTTACTAGTTTCAACTAGATAACGTGCTAATTAGTGAGTGAGCAAGTGTCGAGGGGTGGTATTTCCATGGTACGCGAAGAAATAAAAGACCTAGGATGCATTTTAATGGTATAAGTGTGACATAAGTGTGAAACTATAAAAATGATTTGAGAAAAGGACTTACCACACTCTAGGTGAGTGGTGATGACTCGTGAGAAATGAACCGAACTTGAGAACCCCCGTGTTCTCCTTATAACTCGAATTTAATCTAACCGTTTCCTAAATTTCCTATGCCTTGCTTCCTATCTTTTCTATTCGACCTTGGTTCCTTGTTGAAATGTTTTTGAGAGTGTTGTGAGAGTAGTGATGAGATACTTAGTGTGTTTTAACTTGTGTTTGAGGTATCTTATAAAGAGTAGAGCAAGTATGGTTCATATCTTAAAATAATGCTAGCTTCCCTAGTTTACAAGCATGACCAAGCTTTGTTGAATGTTTGTTTGTGGCATGCTCTAGGTGACCGGCGAAAGGGGTGGGATCCCCTTGCCTTGTCATGGTCCATGAGACCAAATACCCAAGGGATAAGAAAGTCTTAGTTGGTCAAAGCATGGTTGGACCATTTTTAAATCAATATGCATTATTTTAATCTAGGAGGTTAGGGTGGCTTGTAAGTGTAGTTTTTGTCTCTTGTCCTATTCTCGACATACGTAGGATCAAATGGGAAGGATTTGGTTTGGTTAGTTTGTGACTTAAGTAAAACTACAAATGTGTTTCGGTCTTGTGTTCGTCTAGTCGACTGCCAAGAGGAAATGGTATCATGTTTTGGTGATTTTCATCAAACTTAGCTACAAAACTAAAATGGTATATGGACTTAGGTGGTATAACCGGTTTGTGTGTTGGGCTCAATTAAACGCGAGGCCCAATGGGTTGGTTGGATCGTGTGATATGCGAAGCCCACTTGGGGTGAAATGGTGTTAGGCTCGACGGGTATACGAGGCCCAATAGGTACTAGGTGGTGAGTTGGGTCCAAGCTGAGACCGAATAAAGATTCTAGGCCCAATCCGATATTTTTGTATTTTATTTCCATTTATTTCGTTTTTTTATCAACTTTTACATATATATTATGTATTTTAAGAATATCGGGATCGTGGGGAATTTCATTCTGATCACAACGGTATTTTTATGAACGCTCAAGCTGCGTTGATCATGCATATGCCAAATGATATGCAAATGTGATACTTTAAAAAATTTCATGATGATGTAAATCATGCTTTATTTCTGATTAAAGTCTTAAGTACAATGAAATTTTCTGGGAGCTTACAAATAATGATAACAATAATGCACTAAAGATGAGTGCATACAAGATAGGCTAAGGCAATTTGGGTGTACATTTGGGGGTGGATTGTAAACAATGCTCTTCATTGATATTCCGGAAAACCGAAACATCATGGGAACCATGAAAAGGATAGGCCTTAAGGGGTTAACTAGGGTTATCGTGTACTAAAGGTGAGTACATCGCAAGGGTGTGGGGTAATTACTCAACCGATGTGGAACACATAATTATAATATAGGTTTCAAACAACGGTTATCCTAATGCCTCTTATCATTTAGTTATTCCTAACTACACAAGTGTAGTCTCACTAGCGATCTCGGAATGCATCACAAAACAAGTTCTAGAATCTATTATACTACTGGTACACTCTCTAAGCATTAAATATGAATGCTTTTATTCCTAAAGATCTAGGGGCGAACCTCACATTTTTGGGGTGGAATTTGAGTGGTAAACGGTTTTTGTGCTAGTCGTATAATTCCTATCCATGAGACGCTTTATTAAGACTAAAGTTTAGCTTGTAAATGTCATAAAAAAATTTAAATTTTGTGCTAAAATTGCCCTAACAAATATTTCTCATAGTTTATTACACTAATTACCAAGGACAAGACAAATGATCAAGTGAGTAAATAGTTTCTAAGTTCCCGTTTTATTCTCCCTCCCTACATTTAACTGAACATTATCCCCAATGTTCTCCGAAAGCATCAAAGTTATGATAAAGGAAGATAAGTAAGGAAAAGAAACTATTACTCTTGTTAGGAATTATTAAATTATAATAGCACATTGCTGATATTGTTGCAGTTTTGGTTCCTGCTGGCAGGTATATAGTTCCTGATGGTATAGTACTTATATGGTTTCTGTTGTTAATGCAGACTGGTTCCTATTGTTAGTTTTGTTTCTACGGTTTATAGTAATAGTCAAACCCGTCTATGTTTAGAAGTTTGTTAGAGAAAGGGATATGCATGAGATATATTAGGAAGTGAGAATGCATATCTCCTCTACACGTTTTCTAGTAAATGCCGATTAGGGTTTCTTGTAGTATAAAAGAAACTCTCGGCTAGGAAGAATGTACACCTTGAAAAACACTTTCACTAGTTAGTAATATAGATCCATAGAGGATCATTGTTATTTAGTTATTCTTCTTTAACTCTTTTGTTTATATTCCGCATAAACATCAGTTTATCATTAGAGCCTCTCTTGTAATTTGCTTGTGATTACATAAGTATTCTACCTATTCCAACCGGCTCAAAAGATCTATCTAGGACTGATCCAACAAATGGTATCAGAACCTGGTGAGAGTCTCTGTAAAGAAGAAACCTTTTCAACAAATCTCTTAAACCTTTATCCAATGACAGCATCCACATCAGATGATTCTTAAAACAGCCAAGACAAATCACAAACACAGAATGTCAACAAATTCTCACAACCACTGTAACAAACAATAGTGAAAAATTTCCTTACTTGAAGAAGGATGAATATGAGACGTGGGCCATGAAAATGGAGTATTTGATCACAAATAGTGATTACAATCTCTGGAACATCATTCTGAATGTAAACAGCAAGAAAAAGATAGGAAGAGATCCAAAAGGAAACGTCATAATTCTTCCCCCTTGTTCTGCAGAAGAACATATTGCTGTTTAGAGGGAGACCAAGACAAGAACATTACTTCTTCAGTCTCTCCTAGAAAACCACATGGGTAATTTTCATCACCTAGATGATGCAAGGGATATCTGGTTGGCAGTTAAAGCCAAATTTGGAGGGAATGATGAATCAAAGAAGATGAGGAAGTCCATGCTAAAGCAGGAATTTCAAGAATTCAAGATCTCTGAATTTGAAGGTCTGCATAAAGGGTACGATAGGTTCCAGAAAATCTTGAGCCAACTCAATCAGCTACAGGAAAGACCAGATAATGAAGACTGCAATGTCAAGTTCTTGAATGCATTACCTTCCTCATGGTCACAGGTATCAATCACTCTTAAAGCAAAGGGTGGGCTAGATTATTTGAACTTTGATGACCTGTACAACAAACTCAAGTCTCTTGAGATTGATATTAAATGAGGCTCAAGCTATTCTTTGAATAACTACATAACTCCAACTCACTCAGCATTTATTAGTACTACCAGCACTAATAATAAGATTTCATATGCTGATATCCCAAGCTCATCATCATCAACCTCATATACCTCTGCTATACCAAGATCACATTCAAATTCTGGTAATCTACGTAAAGATGTTCTTCATTCTTTCGTTACTGAAAGTGAACCACAACAGCAGCTAGCATATAAAGACTTTGAACAGATTAAGAAGATGGATTTGGAAGAATTGGATATCAAATGGCAAATGGCAATGCTTTTAGTAAGGGTGAATAAGTTTGAAAAGAAGGCTGGTAGGAAGATTCAATTCAATCAGAAAGACTCAACAAGGTTTGACAAAAGGAAGGCTAAATGCTATAAATGCTCACAACTGGGTCATTTTGCAAGAGAATGCACAAGAAAGAAGTTAAGTGATAATGCAAGATACTATGCATTCAAGGTTCACGAATTGAACTTAGAAGAGCCCAAAGCCTTACTATCTGTTGATTCTATGGTGAACTGGTCAGATCATGAGGTAGAAGATGAGGAAAGTAATGCTACTCAAACAATCAGCATGGTTGCTGATTGTGAAACAGAGGATGAGACAGAAGTGGTTGAAGAAATTGCTCTAATGGATGTCACCTCTTAGGTACAAACTTGTCCTTTTGGTTGTCATGATAAATATGCTAATCTTCAAAAAGAATTTGATGACTTAGAAACTCAATATAAAGAGTATTACATACAAGTTCAAGCTTATAAGAGTACTCTTCAAACTTTAGAAAAACAAAAGGCTTGGTACCAAAATAATCAGTTAGCTTATAAGGAAAAGATTAAGGTTTTGGAAAGAGATTTGGAAAAGACTTCTAACTAATTGAAATATTCTGAAAGTGTTAATGCTAAGGTGATTTTAGAAAGAAAGGACTTGCAGACTAAGCTAGATAATACTGTGGCCATGTTTAATAAATGGAAAGAAACATCTAAAAATCTAGACAAGTTGATTGATAGCTCTATGTCTATAAGAACTAAGATTGGGTTGGGATATGGGGACTATATAGGGCCAAATGAAGTATATGACCCAGGTATGCCAAGTATTTTTGACTCTACCCCTGAAGAAGTGGATCTTACAACTCCTGTTAAGTTTGTTAAAGCAGGAGGAATGAATGTTGTTTCCCCACCTATAATAGGGAAATTTAAGCCTACCTCCATCCATATAGACTTTGATGAATCAAAAATGATCTATGACAAAAAGACAAATGACTTACCTAAAACTAATAGTGAATCTAATGATTTTGTCTATTGTTCTTTCAGTGATAAGTCGTCAGAACCCAAGACCAATGATTTTGCCTCCTGTGATTCAAATGACAAGTTACCTATACCCAAGTCTAATGACTTCTTATCAAGAGTAGCTGCTGATGAATCCAATTCAAAGACAACTACTACAGAAGACATTTCCATTCCTTTTGTTCCTAGTTTTTCTTGTGATAGGATTTTGTGTAGTAAGACAAGTCATGTTAAAAACAGTTCTTTTCGTAATAAATCATGTTTTGTTTATGGAAGTTTCTCCCATCTTAATAAAAACTGTGACTTTTATGAGAAAAGGATGGATGTGTATAGTGGCCAACAGGAATCTACACCCTTCTGGATTAACATTGACAATATTTCCCCCTTTGTCCCTCAAGCAACACATGTAAGGACTGGAAAAACTACCTTTCCTGCTGGTAGTGTAAATAGGCCATCACCTATTTCTGCTGGTAGACATACTGGACCAGCACCATTTCCTGCTGGTAATTATTTTCCTACTGGTTGAAGGAATTTCTCTCCAGTTCCTACTGGTTGGAGAAGAAGTGTTGCTAGACCATTGACCAGACCTACAAGCTCTTACTTTCATAGTTATTATAGGCCTGTTACTTATGACCACATGGATATGGGGGGAAAGATGGGCAACTGCTATTAAGTCCTCAGCAGGTTGTTCTTGGAAACACAATAGACCATATTTAAAAGGGGGATCCAAGAACAATGGTGGATCTCATCAATCTACATGGTCAAATTCTTACTGATCAACTAGGCAGGCCCAAGTCAGTAATGACTTGTGTCTCCCAAAGAACCTAATGTTGTTGTATTTCTTTTCTTGTAGGATAATCCTCATAAAAATAAAGATTTAGGCATAGTTGATAGTGGCTGTTCTAGAAGCATGACAGGGAACAAAGAGAGGTTGGATGATTTTGTGAAAATTAAAGGAGGTACTGTGACATTTGGAGGAGGAGATTGTAGGATAACTGGTAAAGGAACCATCAGGACTTCCAAGATGGATTTTGAGAATGTATACTATGTGGAAGAGCTACAAAATTTTAATATGTTCTCTATTTCACAAATTTGTGACAAGAAGAATAGTGTCCTCTTCACTGAGACTGAATGTCTTGTGCTGTCTAAAGACTTTCAATTGCCTGATGATAGTCAGGTTGTTCTTAGAGTTCCAAGAAATCACAACCTCTACAGTTTCTATTTGAATGAACTCCAGCCTGAAGGTAATTTAGCTTGGTTGGTGGCAAAGGCATCCTTGGATGAATCTACAAAATTGCATAGGAGGATGGCTCATGTTAATTTCAAAACCATCAACAAGCTGGAAAAGCATGGATTGATCAAAGGGCTTCCTTCCAAACTCTTCACAAATGAGCATAACTGTGTTGCCTGCAACAAAGGAAAGCAACACAAGGCATCTTATAAGACCATCACAACTGTAAGATCCATTACTGCACCTCTTCAGCTACTTCATATGGATCTTTTTGGTCCTACTTCCATCAAGAGTGTTGACCATAAGTACTACTGCCAAGTAATAACAGATGACTTTAGCAGGTTTTGTTGGGTTTTCTTTTCAGGTTCTAAGGATGAAACCTATCATATTATTAAGGACTTTATTGCCTTAATTGAAAACTAGCTGACTAGAAAGGTTAAAACTATAAGGTGTGACAATTGGACAGAGTTTAAAAATTCTCAATTAATAGAACTCTGTGGGTCAAAGGGGATTAAAAGGGACTACAGTAATGCCAGAACTCCACAACAAAATAGGGTTGCTGAAAGAAAGAATAGAACCCTTATAGAAGCAGCAAGATCTATGTTGGTTGATTCTAAGTTAACTACCATGTTTTGGACTGAAGCAGTTAGCACTGCTTGTTATGTTTTGAACAGGGTCTTGGTCACCAGTCCTCACAACAAAACACCTTATGAACTTTTGTCTGGGAAAGTCCCAACATCAGTCACTTTAAACCTTTTTGATGTCATGTAACCATCCTTAACACCAGTGACCACTTAGGTAAATTTGAAGGGAAATTAGATGAGGGATTTATTGTTGGGTACTCTGCACACAGTAAGGCTTACATAGTCTACAATTTATCTACAAAAAGGATAGAAAAGACACTCAATCTGAGATATCTTGAGGATAAACCTAATATTCAGGGTTCAGGTCATGAATGGTATTTTGACCTTGACTATCTGACTGGTACTTTAGGTTATACTCATTACAAAGCTACCCAATTTGAAGGTACACATGATTCTAAAATTAACAATCTAGGTTCCCTAGAAGATGATTCAGATTCTAAGTGTGATGAACAATCTATTGTTGTTCCTTCCTTTCCTTCTAACTCTTTTTCAGGTAGTGAGTTCAAAGATGCTTCTGATATGGGTGAAGGTTATGCAGAAGATCTTGCTAAGCTTCAAAGACAAGAACATGAGGCTAAGGAAGCTGCTGCTAAGCTTGGCTTTGGGTTTACAAAGGACACAGAGAAACTCCTGAGGCAAGCTACTATTAAAGCTCGCAGGAATATGGATTATGTTGGTAGTTCGTCACTTCCTACTGGTAGTGTTACACTTTTTGCTGGTCATCCGGATCCTGCTGGTTATGCATCACTTTCTCCTGCTGATGCATATGTTCCTGTTGCTCCTAAGTCCATTCCTTCTGCTCACTCTTTGGGTTTTACTGTTCCTCCTACAAGATATCCTGGCCCGTCTGATCTTGGTAACTCACTCTCTTCAAGCTCTGAGATGGAAGATATTCATCATCACCCAAGTACATGCATTTTCACCTTCTCCTCATATGATCATGACTTTATTCCTACTGTCAATAACCTTGCACCCACTATTGATGTCAAACCTATTGCTACTAAAAGAATCAACACTGTTCATCCTCAATCCTTAATTCTTGAAGATCCCACCTCAACTATTCAGACAAGGAGTGCGGTGAAGCAAAGTATGGTGAAAGTGTTTTTGTCAGCTATATTCATTATCAGCAATGGAACAATCACACAAATTATCAACATTGCCTCTTTGCTTGTTTTTTGTCTCAAGTTGAACAAAGTAGTGTATCTCAAGCTCTTGAAGATTCAGCTTGGATAGAGGCTATGCAGGAGGAAATGCAACAATTTATGAATCAAAATGTGTGGAAGCTTGTGCCTTTGCCTGCAGGGAAGACTGCAATTGGGACAAAATGGATTCTAAAGAACAAAAGGGATGCTAGAGGTATTATGGTAAGAAATAAGGCCAGACTAGTAGCTCAAGGTCACAGGCAAGAGGAGGGTATTGATTATGATGAGGTATTTGTTGTAGTGGCAAGGGTTGAAGCCATTAGACTGTTTTAAGCTTTTGCCTCTTATATGGGTTTTTTGGTATACCAGATGGATGTGAAGAGTGCCTTCCTCTATGGGGAGATTGATGAGGAGGTCTATGTGACTCAACCTAAGGGATTTTTGGACCCTCAGAATCCTAAGCTGGTCTACAAAGTGGTCAAAGCAATCTATGGTCTTCATCACGCACCAAGGGCATCATATGCCAGATTATCTACCTTCTTGTTAAAGCATGGCTACAGAAGCGGTACTATAGATAAGGCACTCTTCATCAAGAAAAATTCAAGGGATATCATACTTGTCAAAGTTTATGTGGATGACATCATCTTTGGTTTCACAAAGGAGGTTTAGTGTAGGGAATTTGAGGTATTGATGAAAGGTGAACTTGAGATGAGTGCTATGGGTGAGCTCACATTTTTCTTAGGCTTACAGGTCCAACAAAAGTCTGATGGGATTTTTATCAGCCAGGACAAGTATGTGCAAGACATACTTAAGAAGCTTGATTTGGAAAATGTTAGGACTGCCACAACTCCATATGAGGCTCCAAAGCCTAAATCCAAGAATGCACCTGATGATGCTGTTAATGTTCATCTTTACAGATCTATGATAGGTTCCCTTATGTATTTGACAACTTCAAGACCTGATATCATGTTTGTAGTTAGTGCCGGTTCAAGACATCAAGTCACACCTTTGACTTCCAACTTGAATGCAGTCAAGAAAATCTTCAAGTATCTTAAAGGCCAACCTAAGCTGGGTCTTTAGTACCCAAGAGATTCTCATTTTGTGTTGCAAGCTTATAGTGATAGTGATTATGCTGGTGCAAACCTTGATTGAAAGTCCACTACTGGGGGTTGTTTGTTTATAGGTAGGAGATTAATTTCATGGCAATTCAAGAAGCAGACCATTATGGCTACATCTTCTACTGAAGCTGAATATGTTGCTGCTGCTAACTGTTGTGGCCACGTACGTTAGATACAGAATCAACCGCTAGACTGTGGGTTCAACTTCCTGAACACAAAAATCTTTATTGATAACCAAAGTACAATTTGCATTATTAAAAACCCAGTTTTTCATAGAAATTAGGCACCATTTCATTCGAGATGCACTGATGATAATGTGGCTGATTTATTGACTAAAGCTTTTGATGGGCCTAGGTTTAATTTTTTAGTGGTGAGCATTGGGTTGCTAAATCCTTGATTGCAGTGATTAAGGGGAGGCATAAGCCTAAGCGAAGGCTTATTGTTTTATACTGTGTATTCTAACATTTTTTTGCAGATCATCTTCTGTGTGTGTAGAGTTTAGAGACTTGGACTCTACCTTCTGTGTTTCTGCTGATAGTGGAAATTTTTGTTTCTGCTGGTGGTTTATGTTTCTGCTGGTAGAACATGTTTAATGGTCAACCAATTTTTCCTACGGATTGACTCGCGTTTCTACTGATCAAAAGGAAAAAGGGTAATCTTTGAGATTAAATAATTTAAATTGGTAAAAGATTCTATTTGAGCGAGATAATTGCCAGTTAATTTGAAAATTGGGCAACTTTTTATAATCCCCAATTTCCCATTGGACCATTCAATCAACATGCCCTCTCTTTCCTCTCATACCCAATTTCTCTCTCTCTGTCATTAATCTGCCGGTACTTATTCTCAATGGCGGCTTTACAATTCAAGGGACATCATAACAAGGTGGCCTGTCTGTTCAAATCAAAAGGGAGTGAGGATTATCATCAAATCCTTGATTTTTAATCCTCTGTTCACTCAAGTATGAATTGACACATTGCCCTCCCATTTTCTATGACTCGTTAGTCAGGCAATTCTGGGCCACAACCTCTACAAGAACTCTTGAGGGTAGGCCCCAAGAAATTGTAGCCACCATTGATGGTCGGGAATGTGTGATTTCTAAGTCCTTAGTTCGGACTCATCTTCAGCTGAATGATAGGGAGGGGTTGTTTGATTTTACCCAGACCGAGATTCTTGAGGGTATGGCCACCCTTGGTTATCCAACTGATGGCACATTTACCTTTTACAAGAACCGATTTTCTCCACAATGGAGATTTCCTGTTCACACCCTACTTTAGTGCCTCAGTCCCAAGTCAGGAGGTTGGGATCAATTTTCCATCTCTCTTGCCTCTGGTATTATTTGCTTATTTGATGGGAGGACCTACAACTTTTCTCCGTATATTTTTAGGGAGATGATTGGGAACATAGGGGCAACTAAAACTAAATTTCTCATGTACCCTAGGTTTCTCCAAATGATATTGGGTATTCAGACCACTGACACTACACCCAGACCCATGGTTAGGCTTACTTCCAAATTATTTGCCACCGTGAAGACTAAGTTTGATGGGGTCCATAAGCCTCTGTTGCCAGCTATGTTGCCTCCTGGCAATGATGGTGCGGGTGCAGCAGTTGCTGGTGGTGCTAATATACCACCTCCCACACCTGGAAATGATGGTGCTTGTATAGCTGTTGCTGTTGGTGGTAATATACCACCTCTCACACCTGGCACTGATTGTGCTGGTGCAACTGTTACTGCTGCTCGTGATATACCACCTTCTTCTCCTGTGGTGCATATCCACCATCACCTCCTAGACATACCACCTATGCTGACCCAGCCACCTCTACAAGGCAACCCACTCCTAGTCCAACTAGGTATCCTTTTGAGGATGATACCTTTTCAGGTGGTAATTATCATGTTTCTCCTTCCAGGTCCTATGACGCTCCAAACTCACCGGGTAAACCTGCTGGTGGAGCTGAGGATTCTGATACTCTCACGTCTATGTCCTCTTTACTTGAAAGATGTATTCAGAAGGTTGACGATTTGCAGACAAAATTGCGGGACACCAGGCAAACTCTTGGTCATGCAGTCCTTACTTTAATTGACAGAGTCAAGCACTTGGAGGGAAAACTAAAGCGGCGCAACAGAATAGTTGTGCTTTTTGACTCAGAGGATGACCAAGATGCATCCAAGGATGATTTTGAAATGGATGCACTCCACGTGTTGGCCAGTGTCTCACTAGCTCATGCCAATGCAGAAGATGCAGAGGCTGCACCAATGGAGGAGTTTGATTTTTCTTTCAAGGAGGCTGCTGCTAGTGTTGAGGTTCAAGTTCTAGGAACCTCTTACATGTTATATACCTGACGCAGGCCTTTGAGACGTCTAAGGAGGCTAGATGTCTCAGCTTTTAGAACCTCTTTTGCTACCGGTAGTGATATGATTCCTTCTGCTCCTCCAACGGCTAAATTTCCTGCTGGTAGCACATCTGTTCCTAGTGGTAACGATGCAGTTTCTGCTGATGGTCATTCTACTGCTGGCACTTCTGTTACTCCTAGAAATTATGCCATTCCTGCTGATGGTCCATCTACTGCTGGCACTTCTGTTGCTGCTGGCAAGGATGACATTCCTGCTGCCAGTCCTTCTGTTGGTGATTATTCTGGCCCTCTCAACAAAGGCAAAGTACCTATGCTGGATGATGACACTTCCTCTGATCAAGAAAGGTTTTTCAAAAATTTAGAAAATGAAAGACTTGGAGAGGAATTGGCAAGGAAAATACAGGCTGAGGAAGAGGCAGAATTGGCATAGAAAATGTAGGCTGAGGAAGAGGAAAATTTGGCAAGCAACTTAACCAGCCAGAGACAACAAGAATTGGATGTTGCATCATTGTTGTATACTGTGGTTGACTAGGTTAATATCATGGCTCAGGTTGCAACAAACTCTTCTCTCACTCAGCAACTGTTAGGGGATGATGTGACAGAGGAGAACTTTCCTAAGAGGATGGCTGCATTGATGAGAAAGAAGAGGCAGACTGTTGTTGAATGTCTTACTTAGGAGAAACGGAACAGGCCAATGACTCAAGCTTAGCAAAGGGAGTATATGAGACATTTTATGAAAAATCATAGTTCCTTTCTCTATGGCTCTGGGTGGACCATGACTCAAGTCAAGCGGTTACCTGATGCACAGTTACTCGAAGAATTTTAGAAGCTTCAAAGGGCTCTTGAGAATGCTCAGATCTTAAAGTTTAGGAAGACTTTGGCTAGACCAAAGCCTACTTTAGATGAACCTTCTCCTAAGAGGCTTAATCCTTCTGCTCTTGATGGTTCCCTTATTTCTGCTAAGCTTGCTACTGGTTCTTCGCCACAGGGTGGGTCTACTCAACCTCCTACTAATGCAACATTTTCTGCTGAGGGTGATCATGCTCCTCTCAGTGCTGATCCATCACCAGAGGACACATCTGTTCCTAATCATACCATACAAGAAGCACCATTTGTTTCTACTGGTGACACACCCTCAATTCCTGCTGGTCTAACACCCACTATTTTTACTGCTCCGACACCGGAGGAACCATCTATCACTAATGCTACTGACAATCTTTCTATTCCTGCTGGTACCATCAATCCTGCTGTTCCTTCTGAGGAGACACCTGAGGTTCCCATACCTTCTACTTCTACTCCAAATATCTCTGCCACTACCTCTTTAGGGAAGCGAAAGAAGTCTGTGGCTAAGAAGCGTGTTCCTAGGCTAATTAAGGATTTGGATGATCAGGCTTTCATTAAGTTTGATTCTGAGAGTGAACCTGACGACGATCCCCCTCTTCTTTGGGCTGCTATTTTTGGATGGGAGGTCGTTTCTACATCTCTAGGAGAGGTCAATGCCCTATACAGAGTTGATGGTGTCACCAAGTACTTTTCATTGCTTCTGGAAATTTTGCATATGGTGGATAGACAAGACTTGCTCATACTATATGGCATGGTGGTTAATCATTATGCAACTTCCACTGCTACCGGGGTTGGTCTAATGCTTTAGGGTGATTTAAAAGTATTGGTGGACTCTCTTGAAGGTGGTAATGGTTACTCAGTTTGGTCAAACCAACAGCCTTAGCAGGTGAGGATTTAAAGGTTATACACCTTCTACAATGTTCATGTATTGGAGACTATGACTGGAGAAGTGCTCTATATGTTTATGGATGTGCCATATCCTTTGCTAGTCAGGCTTATGGACAGGATGCTTAAGCATAGGTTGGAGATTAGAAAGACAGTTGTTGCTAATGACTTGACTATTGCTGAGTAGTTGGTTAGGTTCATTAAGAATCAACTAGCTGCTGCTCAGGTTCCTGTTGCTTCTCAGGTTCCTGCTAATGACTGATGGTATGTTGTATATCTTGTTGTATTTTTTTATTTTCTTTTATTGTGTATATATTTAGTTTGTGTTTTTTCTTAAAAAAAAGTTAACCTAAATAAAATAAATTTTTCACTACTTGAGTGCTAAGTTTTTAGGTTTTGAGTGTTAGTTAACCAACACACCACAAATGGTGTTCATCTCACCATGTCTAACAGACAAGAAAGAGTTGACTCACCATGAGGGTACGACTCTGGTGTGATCATCAAATCCGTTGACAGTTGCTGGTTTACTCAAAATCAGATGGTTCTCAATGTACCATGGTCTGATATAGCATAACATTGGCTACTCCATGAGCAAACGGCTCTGGTAAATTACCTCAAATCAGTTGATGGCTGACAATTTGGCAAAAATTGTATGGTGCTCAACTCACCATATCTGTGTAGATGAAGAGTTGGCTAGCCCACAAGTTCATGGCTTGTGGTAAAGGCAGTGGAAAACCATGACTAGTCCTGAGTTAATGGCTTCAGGTAAAGACATATCAAATCCGTTGATGGCTGTGATGATTTGCCCAAAATCATTAGGGTTTTCCAACTCACCGATGATTCACGTTCCAAGAGTTGGACTGGTTACTAGTTCACCAGGGTGATGCCATGATTCTACCAAAGGACTAGCTAGCCCAAGAGTGAGTAGCTACTTGGTAAAGGCTCTTCAAATCTACTCTTGCTGCTGCTGGTTACTACTTATGTTGCTGCTGGTGTCTTATCTTACCTGTTGCTTAAGTATGTTGCTGCTGCTAAAGATCATGTCTCAATCCTCAACCTTTGGAAGCCCAGATCTATCTAGAAACTTAAAGTTAACCTTGTCAAATTCAAGTTTAGGGGAGGATTGTTAGGAATTATTAAATTGTAATAGTACATTGCTGCTGATGTAGTAGTTTTGGTTCCTGCTGGCAGTTATATAGTTCTTGCCGGTATAGTACTTATATGGTTTCTGCCGTTAATGCAGACTGGTTCTTGCTGCTAGTTTTGTTTCTACGGGTTATAGTAATAGTCAAACCCGTCTATGTTTAGAAGTTTGTTAGAGAAAGGGATAAGCATAAGATATATTAGGAAGTGATAATGCATATCTCCTCTACACTTTTTCTAGTAAATGCCGATTAGGGTTTCTTCTAGTATAGAAGAAACTCTCGGCTATGAAGAATGTACACCTTGAAAAACACTTTTAATAGTTAGTAATATAGATCCATAGAGTATCATTGTTATTTAGTTATTCTTTTTTAACTCTTTTGTTTATATTCCACATAAACATCAGTTTATCATTAGAGTCTCTCTTGTAGTTTGCTTGTGATTACATAAGTATTCTACCTATTCCAACCGGCTCAAAAGATCTATCTAGGACTGATCCAACAGAATCAATGTCAAACAACCAGTCAGGCCCACATCCTGCAACATTAGGTGAACTCTCATTAAACCTAACATGCAAGTTTTCTTCCACATGCCTAGTTCTACTGTTGAACACCCTAAAGGCCTTGCTATTAGTAGAGTACCCAACACAGAACCCTTTGTCTACCTTTTCATCAAATTTTCCCAAGTGGTCTATGCTATTTAAGATAGTAACATGACACCCAAATGGTTTTAAAAAGTCTATCATGGTCTTCCTACTATGTAAAAGTTCATGAGGTCTCTTGTTATGAGGCTTAACTACTTTACTCCTATTTTGCACATATCAAGCAGTACTAACAGCTTCAGCCCAAAAAGTAGTAGGTAATTTGGTTTCAAACAACATAGTCCTTGCAACCTCAATTAATGTCTTATTCCTCCTCACAAAGGTTGGCCCAAACAGATCCATATGCAACATATAAAGGGGCTCAGAAATAGTATTTATAGCTTTTGTCTTACAAGAAGCTCTGTGTTGTTTTCCCGTCTGAAATGCAACACAGGTTTCAGGATTTTCAAAAACTTTTAAAGGTAACCCTCTTACAAGGTTTCCTTTTACCAATTTATTCATTATTTAAAATTTAGGTGACCAAGTCTCCTATGCCAAAGCTTGGATTCATCAACAGTGGCTTTTGCAAATAGAAAAGTTAAAGCTCTTTTGGGAATTATATTCTTTATGTCAACATTCTATAAGTTGTCTGTTCTAAGGATTCTAAGAAGCACAAATTTGTCATCAGGCATCTTATAGTTAGGAGAAAGGACAAGACATTCAGTGTAGGTAAAAAGGACAAAATTCTTTTTGTCACACATTTGTGAGACACTAAAGAGGTTGAACTTAAGTCCATTTAGAAGATACACTATTTCAAAATCTAATTTTCCAGTTTTAAGTGTACCTCTGCCAACAATCTTCCCTCCTTTGTGGTCATTCCCAAAAGCAACATATCCACCATCTATAGCTTCAAAATCTTCCAGATTGGACATGTCACCAGTCATATGTCCGAAGCAACCACTATCAAAAATTGCTTTATCCTTTAGCTCCACCTGTAAGTTGCCCTGCACATAAAAGAAGAAAAGCAGTTCCTCTTGGGGACCCAAGCCATTACTGACTTGGGTCTGCCTTGTGCATCAACATAGTCAAAGCTTTTCAAAACCTTTATTTTTGGTTTCCAGACCCAGCAAGCTGAGGCCTTTACAGGATAAAAATGATTGCCCAATACAGTGTCTGTTGTCTCTTACGGCTCAGCAGTAGAAACTAATTTTGCCTTAGCAGTACAAACATCTCTTCATTTTTTAAAAGACCTTTGCTTATTTGGAAGAATAGTAGTAATGGTTCTAGTAGCACCATATCTCATTAACACTGTCCTTGAAACCATTTTCTTGTTATCATGAGGGTGAGAGTGTTTTGAAAACTTTTTATGATTCACCCTGTTGTTATGGTTCCCCTATTTCTGCTAAGGTTGCTACTGGTTCTTCTCCACAGGGTGGGTCTACTCAACCTCCTACTGATGTAACATTTTCTGTTGAGGGTGATCATGCTCCTCTCACTACTGATCCATCACCAGAGGACGCATTTGATCCTAATCATACCATACAAGAAGCACCATTTGTTTCTACTGGTGACACACCCTCAATTCCTGCCGGTCTAACACCCACTATTTCTACTGCTCCCACACCGGAGGAACCATCTATCACTAATGCTGCTGACAATCTTTTTGTTCCTGCTGGTACCATAAATCCTGCTATTCCTTCTGAGGAGACACATGAGGTTCCCATACCTTCTGCTTCTACTCCAGATATCTCTTCCCCTACCTCTTTAGGGAAGCGAAAGAAGTCTATGGCTAAGAAGCATGTTCCTAGGCTAATTGAGGATTTGGATGATCAGGCTTTCATTAAGTTTAATTCTGAGAGTGAACCTGACGCCGATCCCCCTCTTCTTTGGGATGCTATTGTTGGATGGGAGGTCGTTTCTACACCTCTGGGAGAGGTCAATGCCCTATACATAGTTGATGGTGTCACCAAGTACTTTTCATTGCTTCTGGAAATTTTGCATATGGTGGATAGACAAGACTTGCTCTTACTATATGGCATGGTGGTTAATCATTATGCAACTTCCACTGCTACCGGGGTTGGTCTCATGCTTTGGGGTGATTTAAAAGTATTGGCGGACTCTCTTGAAGGTGGTGATGGTTACTCAGTTTGGTCAAACCAACAGCCTTGGCAGGCGAGGATTTGGAGGTTATACACCTTACCCAACGTTCATGTATTGAAGGCTATGATTGGAGAAGTGCTCTATATGTTTATGGATGTGCCATATCCTTTGCTAGTCAGGCTTATGGACAACATGCTTAAGCATAGGTTGGAGATTAGAAAGACAGTTGTTACTAATGACTTGACTACTGCTGAGCAGTTGGTTAGGTTCATTAAGAATCAACTTGCTGCTGCTTAGGTTCCTACTGCTTCTCAGGTTCCTGCTAATGACTGATGGTATGTTGTATATCTTGTTGTATTTTTTTTATTTTCTTTTATAGCGTATATATTTAGTTTGTTTTTTTTTCTTTAAAAAAAAAAGGAAACTAACTTAACCTTAATAAAATAAATTTTTCACTACTGGAGTGCTATGTTTTTAGGTTTTGAGTGTTAGTTAACCAGCACACAACAAATGGTGTTCAACTCACCATGTCTAACAGACAAGAAAGTGTTGACTCACCATGAGGGTACGGCTCTGGTGTGATCATCAAATCCGTTGATAGTTGCTTGTTTACTCAAAATCCGATGGTTCTCAATGTACCATGGTCTGTTACAGCAAAACATTAGCTACTCCATGAGCAAACGGCTCTGGTAAAGAGACCTCAAATCCGTTGATGGCTGACAATTTGGCAAAAATTGTATGGTGCTCAACTCACCATATCTATATAGATGAAGAGTTGGCTAGCCCACAAGTTCATGGCTTGTGGTAAAGGCAGTGGAAAACCATGGCTAGTCCTGAGTAAATGGCTTCAGGTACAGACATATCAAATTCGTTGATGGCTGTGGTGATTTGCCCAAAATCATTAGGGTTTTCCAACTCACCGATGATTCACGTTCCAAGAGTTGGATTGGTTACTAGTTCACCAGGGTGATGGCATGATTCCACCAAAGGACTAGCTAGCCCAAGAGTGAGTAGCTACTTGGTAAAGGCTCATGAAATCTAGTCTTGCTGCTGCTGGTTACTACTTCTCTTGTTGCTAGTGTCTTATCATTCCTGTTGCTTAAGTATGTTGCTGCTGCTAAAGATCATGTCTCAATCCTCAAGCTTTGGAAGCCAAGATCAATCTGGAAACTTGAAGTTAACCTTGTCAAATTCAAGTTTAGGGGAGGATTGTTAGGAATTATTAAATTGTAATAGTACATTGCTGCTGATGTAGTAGTTTTGGTTCCTGCTGGCAGGTATGTAGTTCCTGCTGGTAAAGTACTTATATGGTTTCTGCCGTTAATGCAGACTGGTTCTTGCTGTTAGTTTTGTTTCTATGGGTTATAGTAATAGTCAAACCCGTCTATGTTTAGAAGTTTTTTAGAGAAAGGGATAAGCATAAGATATATTAGGAAGTGATAATGCATATCTCCTCTACACTTTTTCTAGTAAATGCCGATTAGGGTTTCTTCTTGTATAAAAAAAACTCTCGGCTATGAAGAATGTACACCTCGAAAAACACCTTTAATAGTTAGTAATATAGATCCATAGAGGATCTTTGTTATTTAGTTATTCTTCTTTAACTCTTTTATTTATATTCCACATAAACATCAGTTTATCATTAGAGTCTCTCTTGTAGTTTGATTGTGATTACATAAGTATTCTACCTATTCCAACCGGCTCAAAAGATCTATCTAGGACTGATCCACCATAATCAATGTCAAACAACCAGTCAGGCCCACATCCTGCAACATTAGGTGAACTCTCACTAAACCTAACATGCAAGTTTTCTTCCATAAGCCTAGTTCTACTGTTGAACACCCTAAAGGCCTTGCTATTAGTAGAGTACCCAACAAAGAACCCTTTGTCTGCCTTTTCATCAAGTTTGCCTAAGTGGTCTATGGTATTTAAGATAGTAACATGACACCCAAATGGTTTTAAAAAGTCTATCATGGGCTTCCTACCATGTAAAAGTTCATGAGGGCTCTTTTTATGTGGCTTAACTACTTTACTCCTAATTTGCACAAAGCAATTAGTACTAACAGATTGAGCCCAAAAAGTAGTAGCTAATTTGGATTCAGACAACATAGTCCTTGCAGCCTCAATTAATGTCCTATTCCTCCTCTCAGCCACTCCATCTTGTTGAGGAGTTCTAGCTACACTAAACTGTCTTACAATACCTTTTTCAACACAGAACTAATTCATCACACTATTCTTAAATTCAGTTCCATTGTCACATATGATTATCTTTACCTTGTGATTTACTAAGTTTTTTTATCCTAACAATAAAAGCCTTAAGGATTTCTGATGTTTCCTCCTTAGTTCCTAGGCAGAAAACCCAAGTGAATCTAGTGTAATCATCAGTGACCACTAAGCAGTACATCTTCTTATTCAAACTTCTCACAAAGGTTGGCCCAAACAGATCCATATGCAACATATAAAGGGGCTCAGAAATAGTATTTACAGCTTTTGTCTTACAAGAAGCTCTATGTTGTTTCCCCATCTGACATGCAACACAGGTTTCAGGATTTTCAAAAACTTTTAAAGGTAACCCTCTTACAAGGTTTCCTTTTACCAATTTATTCATTGTTTTGAAATTTAGGTGACCAAGTCTCCTATGCCAAAGCATGGATTCATCAACAGTGGCTTTTGCAAATAGAAAAGTTAAAGCTCTTTTGGGAATTATATTCTTTATGTCAACATTCTATAAGTTGTCTGTTCTAAGGATTCTAAGAAGCACAAATTTGTCATCAGGCATCTTATAGTCAGGAGAAAGGACAAGACATTCAGTGTAGGTAAAAAGGACAAAATTCTTTTTGTCACACATTTGTGAGACACTAAAGAGGTTGAACTTAAGTCCATTTAGAAGATACACTTTTTCAAAATCCAATTTTCCAGTTTTAATTGTACCTCTGCCAACAATCTTCCCTCCTTTGTGGTCATTCCCAAAAGCAACATATCCACCATCTATAGCTTCAAAATCTTCCAGATTGGACATGTCGCCAGTCATATGTCCAAAGCAACCACTATCAAAAATTTCTTTATCCTTTAGCTCCACCTGTAAGTTGCCCTGCACATAAAAGAAGAGAAGCAGTTCCTCTTGGGGACCCAAGCCATTACTGACTTGGGTCTGCCTTGTGCATCAACATAGTCAAAGCTTTTTAAGTCTATTGATGCACTGCTGTTTCTGGAAACATGATCTAAAACCTTTATTTTTGGTTTCCAGACCCAGGAAGCTGAGGCCTTTACAGGATAAAAATGATTGCCAAATACAGTGTCTGTTGTCTCTTTTGGCTCAGCAGTAGAAACTGATTTGCCTTAGCAGTACACACATCTCTTTGTTTTTGAAAAGACCTTTGCTTATTTGGAAGAATAGTAGTAATGGTTCTAGTAGCACCATATCTCATTAACACTGTCCTTGAAACCATTTTCTTGTTATCATGAGGGTGAGAGTGTTTTGAAAACGTTTTATGATTCACCCTGTTGTTAAGGTTCCATGAGGTTTTCTTGTGGTAAAAATAATTTTCCTGTAAATGCTCAAAGCTACCACAATTATAACAATCCTTTTTAACCAGTTTAAAATCATCACCTAATTTTTGAGATATTAGGTAGTTCCAGTTTCTTTGGTTACCTCTTGGCCTATTATTCTGGCTTCTAGGCATCTTACTAGGTTTCTCATCATACTCAGCTATCTTCCTAGAGATTCTTGCACTTAACACTGGTTTTTCTAACCTAACATGTTGAACTGTATTAGGTTTTTCTATCTTAATCTGCTTAGGTGTTGACTCAACGTTTTCCTCATCACTGTCTGATGTCCATTCTTCAATAATTGGGGCATCAGATGACTGTGTTTCAAATTTTTGTCTGACATGGCTATTCTCACTAGTCTCTCCTACAGTTGTGCTTCCTACTGCTCCTATAAAGGAGATTTCTTTCTTGGGGGAGGGGGCATAATCAATCAGAAGTGGATGAGATACTTCATTATATCCTAAACCATTACCTTTTCGCATTAAATGACTCTCAATAGACTTGTTCACAAGATCAGATGCAAACTGAAGTTTATCTACTGTGACTATGTGTTTTTCTTTTTCAACTAAGGCAACATCTTTTTCCTGTAAAGCTTCTAAAAGTTTTTGATTGAGAAAATGTTATTAAAAATATGACCCTCTAGAACAGCTATCTTATCAACATATTCTAGTTCATTATGTTTAAGATATTCTAGTTTTTCTTCAAATGATTTTAGACCAACTTTATACCCTAAGTTATATAATTTCAGTTTCTCTGCTTCATCTCTTAAATACTCATTCCTAGCTTTAAGTTCTTCTAAAGTATCTACACATGATTTATAAGAACAACCAGATTCATTAGATACCACAGAGTCAGAACCAGATGATGAAGAAGCATAGGCCATTAAAGCAAAGTTGGGTCCATCTTCAATCTGATCACTCCAGGTATACTCACCTAGACCATCACATAACACAAAAGCTGTAGTGGTCTTAGCATCTTCAATAGGAATTCTCCTTGGAGTGTCACCAATCTTCTTAGGGCCAAACACTCTCTGACAAAGTCTCCCTTCCTTTTACAGTTGTAGCACTTAATCTTTGATTTGTCGAACCCTGCAGTGTTCTGTGCTTTGAACTTCAGCTCTCTTCCAGTCTTCTTCAAAAATATCCTTGCCCTCATAGTCAACATAGCCATCTGCCACTTGATTTCAATTTCTTCCAGATCATCAGTGTCTACCTGTTCCAAATCCTGATTTACTACATGTGTACTTGTAGTAAGATCAGCCAAGAAAGGACAAATAGCAGCATCGCTTATGTTATCACTACCAGTAGAAACTATTGTGATAGCAGTAGAATCTCCACAAACAGTAGAATGAGTTTCTTGATGACTGCCTGACCCTTTTGAGGACACAAATTCTAAGTTTTATGTGCTATGGGTTGAACTGGATGTTCCCTTCACTTCTGATTCATACACTTTGAGATTATTGTAAAAATCATCCAAAGTCAACTTATCAAGACCTTCTTTGTTCCTCCAGACCACAGTATGCATGCTCCATTCAGGTGCTAGACTTCTTAGGAACCTGAGATTTACATCTTCTTGAGGAATTGCAGCTTTCATGAGTGCCAGATAACTCACAAGTTTCTACAATCTGTCACGGGTCTGATCAATACCTTCATTACTTAGAGCAGCAAAGTTTTCAAACTGATGCTTCAAAAGATTCTTCCTTGATTTCTTTGTTGCATCATTCCCACCAAACCTTTGTTCAATAGCTTCCCACAAAGACTTGGCATCTTCATTCTCATAGAAGCTTAGTTGATACTCATTAGGTAATCCCATCAGAAGGATACTATGAGTCTTGATCACCAATCTTCTCTGAGCTTTGTCTTCATTACTTTTGATGGGTAGATCCTTCCCATCAGCACCCTTAGCAGGCAGATAATCACCCTTCAGGATGATTTCCCACATGGGGTAGTCTAACATCTTGAGGTACTGCTGCATTCTTAACCTCCACAGTTCATATTCTCCTGTCTTCAACATAGGCACCTTTGATGCAGTAACCTGTGTGTTGAATCTTCCATAACTTCAGTAGTAGGTTTGAACACAAATTCTCTTATATCAAAGCTTCTAGATCACAAGCTCTGATACCACTTGTTGATCCCAGTTGAGAAATTAATCAAGTTGATTAAGTTAGATAAGTCTAACACAAACAACAATATAGCAGGCTGCCTTGTATCAAAGATTAAAAAATATGCGGAATCTAAAGTTTAATGAATAAGAGAATACTTAACACAATTTGTTTCTCACAAAACACTTCAATATATTAATACGAATACTCAAAAGTATTAGGGTTACAAGAACCTTGAAGTGATAGACTATAGAATAACTCATACTCTAAATCTAACCTAGGACATCCTTTTATAGACTAAGGAGTCCTACTAGGGTTACAATAACTTTCTACACAAGATACATATTATAGAATCTATTCTATAATTATCTAACCGACTACACAAAATCTGATAAGCAGTACTAACTAAATGTACTAGCAGTTTGTACTGCTAGTTATATTCTTCGCAATCCACAATCAAAGCTAACATTACTAACTATTAACCTTGGTAGTACAAACTGTCTTTGCTAAATTCCCAACACACACACATGAATATGAAATGATTAAGTATAAATGAAAGAACCAACACCCTCCTAAGAGGGTTTACAATGTATTTATAGGCAAGGGAGCTAGGGCAACACTTCTAGTCCCTTCCTTGTTTAGTTTGGGCCTTTGCATAGGCTCATGGGCTAACTACATAAGCATAAAATTAATTACAAACATATAAGCCTAATTAGCAACCTATTAAAATACTAATGACCGATAGTTAAAATAATAGTTACACGTAATCCCAACAATCTCCTCTTAAGGTTTGGTCATTAAAGTAGGTGTGGTTTCTTGACGTCTTTCTGGCATTCTTCTTTCTTGTCAGTAGATATACTTTGAATTCTTTGACTTTATCAGCTTGACGTCGTTGTCTTCTTCGTTCATTGTTCTTTGTGGTTGGGGTAATCATATGTTGTTGTCTGCCATTCATCAACTTCTTTGGTTAGTTGTCTCCACGTCTTTCTCCACCATGCTCACACTTCTTATGACTTTGACTTTCCAATGAGATAAAGTTCTCGAGTCTTTAGACTTTGTAGATTCTTTGATTTTGATGAAGAATCATCTTGAACTTTGTGTTGCCATTGATTTGAAGAGAACTTTCATGTGTGACGTTGTTGGTATGAGCATGTGGAAATGGTGCGGTCCATCCTCCAAGGAATAATCGTCAATACCTGCATGAATGAGTTAGTGAAAAAATACCAATCGATCATGGTGGACATTGCTAGAAGATTTGACCACTACGATTATTTTACTGATGAATGTCTTGATTCCATTCACCTTGGTCGGGCGAATCAGCCATCCTAATCCCGTCGAGGGACAGTTTGCATTACATTGAATGTTCAAGTAATGACGTACATCTTCAGGACTTGATTCTTGAAAGGAATCTCCTTAGCGGGATTTCTAGCACTTACAAGTTCGAATGTCGAGGGTGTTAATAGCATAGTGTGAAAAACACATCTCTAATTCTTACAAAGGCTGTTCCTGAATTGGAGGCCCTCAAGTAGGCTAACACGATATACTGAAGTATATCTACAGTTCAAGTGAGTCGCTGAGGTACACCGAAGCATTACCTCACGACTGTAGACTGTCTGAGACACACTAAGTGTAACCCACAAGGGGTTACCGAAGTGACCTGCTGTCAGGGCTGTTTGATGTTGACCCTGGCAGGAGTTTCCATTCAATCACCGAGGATCAAAATTGTGAATCCCCTCATAAATGTTCTCGGCATATTGCTAAGGTCTGCGTAGGACACTAGAATGTGTCACTTGTGTCTTATTGTTGAACAACAAGTGATGAAAAATCAAGTATTCCTAAGAGATCTTTTAATGAATCTCGTGGCTCTAGACTCGCTAGGGAGAGGGTGTCCATCTTCAATACAAATGATCTCTAAGATAAAGTTGATAGATTACATAGGGTTCCCTGTGAGAGTGAAACAAGTTCTTTTGATAGAACTTGAGTGGCTTAGAAGGTTTAGTGCATTGCGTCACTAGGTCCATGATGAGTTTGTCTTCAATACCGGTGTCATCTTGTAACAACCAGCAGCATATGAGTTGAACCCTGTGTCTGCCCTAAGTTGAATCATATGGAGGGCTATTTCTTTTCACCCTTTTCTTTAACTTTTCTTTTTAATTCTTCAACTCCTTCTTTCTTCGTTTCTCATATTCTCCTTTTTCAATCATACCTAAGGATTTCTAATTTCTAACTATTGCTGATCTCCTTGGGTAGATCCCTCTGGCTCTGGCAGATCATAGGACGTTTATTCCTAAACTTAGTCACCTTATAACTCCATGACTATCCTATGTTGCCATAAAACCATTCACTTGAAAATCTCTCAAAGCGTTTATGAATAGAAACATGTTTTGAAACACTTTGAGAGTTTTGTATTTTTAGAAATACTCCCCCTTCACATGTGCTTATGAGTTTTGACTGAAATCGGCATAGTGAGGGTAGAGCGCACACTTTTGAATTAATCGAATCCTGATAGACAATTCCCCGCAAGACACGGTTAAGTTCTATAGTTAAGGAGTTCCATTGTCAGCTTTTAGGTAACAACTAGCTCTGATAACCACCTTGAAGATGTGAACAAACCTTGAAAAGGTTGTCAAACCCGTCAAAGTTCATGTCTATCAAGAGTTTCTCGAATTGGTATGATCTACTAAAACAAGTCTTGAAGACAAGTCTTTTTGATTTCTGACATCTTAAAGCTCGTCAATTCATTGGTTAAGTCTTAGCACTCTGAGATTCCATTAACATTCCATCATATTTTGATCACATATATTTTTCTCCCCGTCAAAAATGGCATATTGATGTTATTTTTGATGAAATATTGATTTAAAATATGACCATTCTGAGTTTTGCGGGAAGATTTCCACAAAGAACTTTTGTTTGAACAATTAAGTTTGCAAATACTCCCTCTCAAAAAGTAGTATTAACTTTTTAGGTTTTGAAAAACGAGAGGAAATACTTGTTCTTTTGAGCAAAATTATGAAAAATATCAAAATTTTGATTAATTTTAGGGTAAAAGCCATTAAATAACAACCTAGTTTCTCTAATTTGCTGAGTTGAAACAGTTACTTTTTTATTACCTCACTTCACCAACTTACTTTCAATTTTGATCTAAGTTCACCCATATGACTAAAATAAATTTGCATCGTTAGTCCTTTATCCTAACGGCCGTTAGCAAATAACAAAAAATTTGGTTTTCTTATGTTTTCATCGGTTTTTACATGTTTTCGTCCGTTTTTGCACGAATGCGTCCGTTTTGCACGATTTCGTCCGTTTTTGCACGTTTTCACCCGTTTTTACATGTTTTCGTCCGTTTTTACACGTTTTTTGCACGTTTTCGTCCTATTTTACACGTTTTCGTCTGTTTTTTTGCACGCTTTCGTCCTTTTTACACATTTTCGTCTGTTTTTAATGTTTTTCTTCATTTTCGCACGTTTTCATATGTTTTTAAACGTTTTTGTCCGTTTTTACACGTTTTAGTCCGTATTTGCACGTTTTCGTCCGTTTTTACAAATTTTCTTTGTTTGTACACGCATAAAACTATTTTTACATGTTTCAACCATTTTTATACGCGTAAAAACGGCTTTTATACGTGTAAAAACGAACGAAAATGTGTTAAAACGGTTTTGATACATGCAAAGGCAGACGAAAACGTGTAAAAACAGATGAAAACGGAAGAAAACGTGTAAAAATGGGTTTTACATATAAAATCGAATGAAAACGTGTAAACATGGATGAAAACGGGTAAAAACGGTTTTTATACGTAAGAAAACCAATTTTTAAGTTATTTGCTAATGGCCGTTAGTAAAGGACTAATGCTGCAAGTTTATTTTAGTCATATGGGTGAAAGTCAGATCAAAATGGAAAGTACGTTGGTGAAGTAAGGTAATAAAAAAGTGAGTGTTTCAACTCGACAAATTAGAGAAAGTAGGTTGTTATTTTATGCTTTTACCCTTAATTTTACTCAAAAGTAAGAAGCTTTTGCTCCTTATATTAGGATTGTCGCACTGAAGCGTACCACTGGGTCGTTTCTTGACAAGTATGGGTTGCACACTATTATATGAGTATAAACCATAGTACATATATATATATATATATATATATATATATATATATATATATATATATATATATATATATATATATATATATATATATATATATATATATCAATCAAACAAAAACACAGTTAAGAATATTCAATAATACCAAATGTTTACACAACACCAGCTATTTTCTGAGGATGTTGGAACGTCATAATAGGAAAGCTTTTTCTTCCTCCCACGTAGCTCTCCAGCCTCCTCATCTGATCACGGTGAATAAACCTTTCATAAATCCTCGTGATAAACCTACGAACATCCCTTTGATCTTTAGAATTCCATCTATTCCATTTGCTTTTACCCAACTCAATATCCTTCAACCGATAAGCCAATCCATCGTGAACCATCCTCAGAGTGTCATCACAGAACTTGTGAATCTCATCAAACGCCATGAAGCAATTACGGTGATTCTGACTGTGGTAGATGAATCCGAATTTTGGTTTGTAGTGTGGTTCTTGGTTGACTTCATTAAAGTGTAGTAGCGGTGCTATTAGGTTAAGTCGTTTCGGATAGATTTCGACCCCGAGCTGGAGATCTTCAACATGTTCTTGGATAATTTTGCTTCGGATGAATACTAGGAGTGTAGTGATGTACTTTATCTGAATATCTGTCAGAAACTGACGCATCCTTCCTTGTACCTTGGGGAGATACATGTCTTCAATGTCATTGAGAGACAATTCAGGAAAGTCAACTTCGGAGAACTCGTACTCCTTTTCATCTTTTCATTTAACCACGATCTTTTTTAAGAAGGAGTAATCCCACTTTGAAGCCGTAGAAATAGACATCACAAAAACTATCCTTTGATCATGCTTCACATCCTTTCTTCACTTGCCTAGTCTGTTGCTCCTACAGAAAAGCCTTCGCCTTTCTGGCCAATGATAAATCCCAAACAAAGCATCTTTGTCGTACTCCACTACTTTTTCAAAAAACAAGTTGGTGGTGTCTTCTTCGATAGCTTTGTTGGTGGAGAATGAGCCAGCTGGTATGTTGAAGGTTAGTGATGTAGCATACTTTTTGCTGATGGAGCTTCCATGTTAAAGAAACTCAAGGTCGATGTTAAAAAAGAATTTAAACGAGATCTTGGGTTGTTCGGGTTTGCCGATCGTAGGTAGTGGCTTGGTCCAGTCAGTGTAGTAGGGTACATGTTCCTTCGTAGAGTGATCAATTTTAGACTCTGGATTGAGCCAATCGATGTTGTTGGACATTGCACGGGCAATATTCTCCAAGTGATATTCCAGCTCAATTGCACTTCCGGATCTTTCATTAAGTAATGTGAAAGCATCATCCTTGATTCGGCGAAGTTCCTTCTTGGTTATCTTCTCAACTTTGAACTGACTTTTAAGTACTTGGACATGTTCCAAAGTGCGACCATCCACGGGCTCTTGACCTTCTTAAAGAGGTGCTTGCGCCTCAACCAAGTTGTTAAACCACTCATATTCCTCTGTGGTGTTGTTGTCTAACTAGGAGACAACAGAAGGTTTCTTTCCTTTCTGTCTGGAGGATGGTTCTGGTCATGCTGATGGTTGAGGCGTAGGTTGATTTTCTGGTTGAGGCTCCGGTTAGGGCTCTAATATCTCATAGTCCTCACCACCAGTGTAAGTAAAGTGATCACCGGTTTTCTCCAACGATGGTGTGGTTTCTGAGTCCTTTGGTTGATCAGATGCTGGTTGCTGTGATGCTTGTTGTGTGGAGGTGGCAGTCTTAGCTGGTGGTGGTGGCATGGTTGACGAAGATCCACCGGATTTCTTTTGTCTTTTAGCATTGGGATCCGGGTCTTTGTCCTCATTGTTCCTCAGTCGTTTATCAGTCCTCGCATCTTCCTTGCGCGATGTACGAAGTTGTCAAGAAACGAGATGATCGTAGAGTTTGTCATCATCCGTGGTAAATGACGCAGCTCTAGAAGCCATTTTTTGTGACTAATTTAGCAATCAAATCTTCTTTGATAACGACTGGGGGATTGACCGGCTTCGTTTCCATAACCACCGGTGTAGTCGTGATGACCTGCTTAACCATGTTCTTGATCATGGGTTACAGTTGTTTCTTGAAGAGTTCTTGTGTGACTCCAGGAATCTTGTCAGAAAGAAATGCCTGAGTGTAGTTCATGATTTGCTCATTCATCTCTCCCTGAACATCCCGAGAGAAGAACTCTTGAATAGCTTGTGACAACTTGTAATTTCAGGTCATTTTACAAGTTTTTAAAATTTTACCGTTCTTCTCGGGAATTTACTATTCATTGGTTACTATTCATCATTTTACTATTCATCGTTTTTGAAGTCGTTTTGATATTCTGAGAACGTATTTCAAAATTTTACTATTCACGAAACACTATTCATTCCCGGAGAAAAATCACTATTCATGCTTCACTATTCATCATTTATCGTAAACTAGGTTTACGAGTATCAAATTCACGTAACAGTAAGGGTTTAGCTGCGAATTCATGAAAAATCATTGAGGACATTTCATATATACTAGATTTAGTCTACATATCATTAGTAACGTCATCATCATATTAGTTCATGCATGGTTTTGCATATTTCATTTAACGTTTATTTTCCTATTAAATAAACGCTATCGCGTAATCATTTATTTTGAACAATTGATCCAACACTTCCAAAAATTATCCTACTATATTTTTTATACTCATTTTAAAACTATAAAAATTATATTATTAGTTTACCCGATGTTTTCAATTTATTTTGTATATAAATTGTTATGTATAAATATTTACGACGGTTTTCGTAAATTCAACTCGATAATTATTATTTCACTCAATTCTTGTAAGAAATGTATTTTTATAATTTTTACGACTTCAATATATTTAATTTTGTCCCGTTAAAATTTATTTTTAGCTAACGCTACCCTTGTCGACCAAAAATACATGACACAACATTTTGACACAAAAATCTACACTAGACTAACACATATACATTTATAGACTTGCCTTGTATTATCTTTAATTATATTCTAAGTTACACATACATACACTCATATACTAAGGTGTAAAAAATTGCAAAACTCTCTCCCCATTTCTCTTGTATAACCGGCCAAGGAAGGAAGAACAAGAAGAAAGCCAAAAATTTTCAAGATCAAATTATTTTATACACTCTAGTATACTCTTATTTAAGGTTTTGCAATAAAAACCTAGGGTAATTAGGAAAAACCTTGTTCCATTAACCTCATCACTATACTAGTAAGCATTTCATGAACATTTTTACTCTTTCATAATATTCATGAGTTATTTTTATTATTCTAGTAGAAATCATTCAAGTTATATGAGTCTCTATACCACTTTTAATGTTTTTAGTACTTATAATTAGTATATACCATCATATAATTAATCCCTTGAAACATATCATTTTTGATGATGTTTAGGAACCCGTGACACCCTAAGAAGGTGTATGATAGGTTTAGGATAGATTTGGTGTTGATTTTGAAGTGGTTAGGATAAGTATTACGCGAGAAAAATCAATTTCGACAACAACAAATAGTGGTCTGATCATTTTTATGAAATCTGGAAACTTCGACAGTTTATAAAGTATTTTGGGCTAGATATTCAGAAAATATACTTTAAAACGAAACTGTGGTCGCTTGAACGGGTTAAAACGGATTTATAACGAAGAAGTTATGCTATTTTCAAGTTTAACGACGAAAACTATATTTTCCGGAAAATCAGCATGCTGTCCAGATTTTTAAGGGTAAAAAATGAGTCTTAAGCGTTATCTAAATGAGTCGATTTATCAAAAATATATTAGTATACTTTAACACGAAGCTAAGCACATATAAAACGTAGAAAACGGACTTATAACGATTAAATTACACTTGTTTAAATAAGGTTGACGTAACTATTTTCACAAGTATAACACATATATATTTCCTATTAGCAAAAACTAGTTGTCGCTAGTGACCATGTTGGGAGTCGTTTTTAACATCGATAGATTACTTTAAAGAAAACGATGTCTTCTAGTAAAAGTAAATTCACCTAGCCTATTTTCCAAAATGTTCAACCGTTCGTCAAACAGAGTTGTAATGAATAAAATACGGTCACTCAAACTTTGCCGAAAACTACCCTTAAACTATATTTTTGGTACAAGTACCCTAATTTACCTATGTTTTTCTCCATGAACGAAACCTCTATGATAAAAATTTAAAAGCTAAGACTTTGAGATAATGTTACAAGCTTTCCAAAACCATTGAGTTTGTTTTCTAACACTCGCTATTCACTATTTTACGACTAGCTTTTTGAGGCTATTTAGCCACTTTCATGAATTGTTAAAGTGTGTTATTTTGCGACGAAAAACTATAATTTCTTAATAAATAACTAAATGACTATCGTAGGATATCATTTCAACGTAAATACTTGTAAAGTAATTAATAACTTGACAATACGTTATAAACTTATTCTTTTTTTACGATAAACGTTATTTTCAAAAATGCACAAGTGGTATGGATATCATATGAGTTTGCATGCATAACATAACATCATAACTTATATTAGATCATATCATTCATAATAGGTCGCGGTTAGAGATTTGCGCCTCATTTCAGTGTCTCTACTTTTGTCATCATAATTATTGCATCAGGTGATTTCATAGCCCCACTTTCTATTACTTAATTGTTTTACAAACTCTTGGGGGAGATACATGCTATATTTTTAATCGAATACAAATGCTTTGAACTGTACGTTATATCCAAATGCTTTATCGTCACTAAGTATTCTATTGCCATGTTTGAAGTCCCTACATCATGCACCATTAGGCACTTGCGATTGAGCGCGAATATTGTGAATAGGCCTATTGGAATTAACACTCCCGTTCTTATTGACCCAGTTATGGGAAATCGAACGCACTATATTTGAATCATTAAGGTAAATTGGCAAGTTTACCTATTAGGGCTGTGATGAAACGATTTTACCAATTTCTATTGGTACGAGGTTTACGCTTTGGTTGTCATGAACTTAGTGAAATAAATGCTGTTTTTTTTTCAACGATGAGTGTGAAACAACGTAACTCACACTACGAATATTGTGTTCAAACGAATAACTTAAACCTATGGATTTCACTCAACCTTTGTGTTGACTGTTTTAAGCATGTTTTATCTCAGGTATCTAAGGCATACACTTCATGGCATGCATGTGGACTTATCATAGATTCGTGGTGACGACGCATCTCACATGGGATTTATGCACTTTAAAAACATCGTTTGGCTTGTATCAAACTTATTTTTGTACATGTTGATTATCTTTTGGGACCTATACTTTGTAAACTCTGATTATTTTACTCAATCAAACGATGTATTTTCCAAACGACACTTTAGGTCGTTCAATATAACTGTAACTGTGATGATATGGCAGTCACGCCCAAGTATTCCATTCCGCTGCAAAGAAGGTAATCTGGGGGTGTGACAGATTGGCATCAAAGCTTCGGTTATAGAGAAATAGGTTGCATCATTGACCCTAGACTATAACTACATCATCATAGCATCTCATCATTTCATCATAAGTGCATATTCACTTTACATGCGGTTTATACATACATTTTGCGAGTTATTTACTTTGATTTCAAACCGATTGTCACATAGATGCCCTCAGATACCCATTCCATTATTACTTCTTCAGATTCTAACGTGGAGAATGCCTTGTCATTCCCTATCTCAATTTTAACATCAGTTGACTCATCACCGATATCATCGGATGCCAAGACGAAACCTTCAAGGAGGATGAAGTCGCTCTCACTCCTCTGTTTCACCACCAACATGTCGAGTTACACGTTATTCACACATTAAGTCACTAAACCGTCACTCATTTTGAAAAATAACCTCAAACTTATTACCTCATATCACATCTCTTTAGAGCACTTATTCTTAACATAGGACTTTGCTACGTCTCACCTTTCCTCTTATTTTGAAGAGTTATGGCGCCAAAGAAAGCTGCACCCGAAATGACACAAACTGCTATCTAGAAGTATGTAAGGGATAGTATAGCCGAGGAAATAAGGAATGAAAGAGTAACAGTGGTTGCGGCTACTGCTGAAGCTGCTAGACTTGCTAATGCTGCTGAGGCTGCAGCTACTGCCGAAGGTGCTAGACTTGCTACTGCTGCTGAGGCTGCAGCTACTGCTGAAGCTACTAGGCTTGCTAATGCTGCCGAGGCTGCAGCAACTACTGAAGCTACTAGACTTGCGGCTGCTGCCGAAGCTGCTAGACTTGCTACTGCTGCAGGGAATGCAGGAGGGTCTGGAGTTCGGAATTGTTTGTACAAGGATTTTAAGAGCGGGGATCCCACAAAATTCAAGGGCACCGAAGGAGCCACTATTATGGTTCGTTGGTTTGAGAAAATGGAGTTTGTATTTCTTCTATGCAATTGCCCAGATGACTGCAAGGTAAAGTTCGCCACTGGTACACTCTTAGACGGCGCAATGTCATGGTGGAACTCGTATGCACAGCCTGTGGGAATGGAAAATGCTTACAAGCTCACCTGGGAGCAATTCAAAGGGTTATTGTCGAAGAAGTATTGTCCGCGAACTGAGGTGAAGAAATTGGAAACGGAATTTTATGAGCTAGTGACTGTTGGGTATGACATCGAGACCTACATAAGGAGGAGGTTTCAAGAGTTGGTTGCATTATGTCTGTCTATGGTTTCGGACAATGAAAAACTACTGGAAGCTTTCATTGGAGGACTTCCCCAAATTATTCAAGGAGATGTGATTTCTTTTGACCCGCAAACGATTGAAGAGACTATCCGGATGACTCAAAAACTCATGGCTCAAGTTGTGAAAAGGGAAAACATTATCAACAATAACCACAACAACAACAACAGCAACAACAACCAGACTAGCAACAACAAAAGGAAATGGGAAAATGACCAGGGAGGTTATAACTATGACAACCAAAACCATAACACTAACCATTATCAACAACAGAATAGAAGACAAGAAGTCGCCAGGGTTTATGTTGCTGCACCAACAAAGGGAAGAGCTTATACTAGAAACTTACCACGATGCCACCAATGCACGCTACATCATGATGGTCCATGTGGTATATGCTTTAGCTGTCACAAAGTGGGACACCTCGCTAAGGATTGTAGAGGCAAGGCCATAATTACATGTTTCAGATGTGGGGAGCAAGGACACTATCGGAACCAATGTCCCCAAAACCAAGATCAACAAGTTGAAGGTGCTCATGGGGAAGCATACATGTTAGAAGGAGGAGAAGCTCGTCATGGTCTCAACAACGCAACGGACTGATGAAGTTTAGAATTTTGCAGTCTTATTTCCCTATGCTCTATGTCGTGCTAAGTTTATGTCTTCTATCGTATTCGGATCTTTAAAACTTAAGACTATGTACTGTTTGATAAACCACTCGTTGTGTAATATTCTCATCTATCATACTTTCTTTTCCTTCTGATTTGTTATCACTTACGAGAATTTTACTTCCTTTTTACTCTAACTGCTATTTTAACGACATTGTTAAAATCTTTGTAAACATTGAGAGTTATAACAGCTAAAACGAACGTCACATTATCGTTCCTTAATTATACATAGCCTAGCTAACTATGTCTAATTCTGGAGGGATCATGTTATGTTGGGAGAAGTTATTTATAAATCTTAAGTGCAAGCAAAATTTTCACATATTCCTAAAAGTGAAAGTGATGCTCATGGGAGATTCTTCCAATATTTTCTCTATCGTGATGTTTATACACTCTTAATCATTGATAACCGTAACAACACCTCCTCATATCTTCTCTCCTTGTTATTCATCTCAAACCCTAAACCTGTAGAGACCAACATGAAATGAATTCAGGGACTGAATTCCTTTTTGGATGGGCGAATGTGACAACTCGTAATTTCAGATCACTTTACAAACTTTGAAAATTTTACTATTCGTCTCGGGAATTTACTATTCATCGGTTACTATTCATCTTTTTTGAAGTCGATTTGATATTTTGAGAACGTATTCCAAAATTTTACTATTCACGAAACACTATTCATTCACGGAGAAAAATCACTATTCATGCTTCACTATTCATCATTTATCGTAAACTAGGTTTACGAGTATCAAATTCGCATAACCGTAAGGGTTTACCTGCGAATTCATGAAAAATCATTGAGGACATTTCATATAGACTAGATTTAGTCTACATATCATTAGTAACGTCATAATCATATTAGTTCATGCATGGTTTTGCATATTTCATTTACCGTTTATTTTCCTATTAAATAAACAATATCGCGTAATCATTTATTTTGAATAATTGATCCAACACTTCCAAAAATTATCCTAATATATTTTTTATACTCATTTTAAGACTATAAAAATTATATTATTAGTTTACCCGATGTTTTCAATTTATTTTGTATATAAATTGTTATGTATAAATATTTACGACGGTTTTCGTAAATTCAACTCGATAATTATTATTTCACTCAATTCTTGTAAGAAATGTATTTTTATAACTTTTACGACTTCAATATATTTTATTTTGTCCCGTTAAAATTTATTTTTAGCTAACGCTACCCTAAATACTTAATTATACATACAACTTACCTATATTACTTACACTTTTATACATTTGTCATACAAAATTCACCACTCTTGTTTTTGTTTTACCCTTGTCGACCAAAAATACATGACACGGCATTTTGACACAAAAATCTACACTAGACTAACACATATACATTTATAGACTTGCCTTGTATTATCTTTAATTATATTCTAAGTTACACATACATACACTCATATACTAAGGTGTAAAAAATTGCAAAACTCTCTCCCCATTTCTCTTGTATAACCGGCCAAGGAAGGAAGAACAAGAAGAAAGCCAAAAATTTTCAAGATCAAGTTATTTTATACACTCTAGTATACTCTTATTTAAGGTTTTGCAATAAAAACCTAGGGTAATTAGGAAAAACCTTGTTCCATTAACCTCATCACTATACTAGTAAGCATTTCATAATATTCATGAGTTATTTTTATCATTCTAGTAGAAATCATGCAAGTTATATGAGTCTCTATACCACTTTTAATGTTTTTAGTACTTATAATTTGTATATACCATCCTATAATTAATCCCTTGAAACATATCATTTTTGATGATTTTTAGGAACCAATGACACCCTAAGAAGGTATATGATAGGTTTAGAATAGATTTGGTGTTGATTTGAAGTGGTTAGAATAAGTATTACGCGAGAAAAATCAATTTCGACAACAATAAATAGTGGTCTGATCAATTTTGTGAAATCAGGAAAATTCGATAGTTTATAAAATATTTTGTGCTAGATGTTCAGAAAATATACTTTAAAAAGAAACCGTGGTCACTTGAACGGGTTAAAACGGATTTATAACGAAGAAGTTATGCTATTTTCAAGTTTAACGATGAAAACTATATTTTCCGGAAAATCAGCATGCTGTCCAGATTTTTAAGGGTAAAAAATGAGTCTTAAGCGTTATCTAAATGAGTCGATTTATCATAAATATATTAGTATACTTTAACACGAAGGTAAGGACATATAAAACGTAGAAAACGGACTTATAACGATTAAATTACACGTGTTTAAATTAGGTTGACGTAACTATTTTCACAAGTATAACACATATATATTTCCTATTAGCAAAAACTAGTTGTCGCTAGTGACCATGTTGGGAGTCGTTTTTAACATCGATAGAATACTTTTTAGAAAACGATGTATTCTAGTAAAAGTAAGTTCACCTAGCCTATTTTCCAAAATGTTCAACCATTCGTCAAACGGAGTTGTAATGAATAAAATACGGTCACTCAAACTTTGCCGAAAACTACCCTTAAACTATATTTTTGGTACAAGTACCCTACTTTACCTATGTTTTTATCCATGAACGAAACCTCTATGATAAAAATTTAAAGGCTTAGACTTTGAGATAATGTTACAAGCTTTCCAAAACCATTGAGTTTGTTTTCTAACACTCGCTATTCACTATTTTACGACTAGCTTTTTGAGGCCATTTAGCCACTTTCATGAATTGTTAAAGTGTATTATTTTGCGACGAAAAACTATAATTTCTTAATAAATCAATAAATGACTATCGTAGGATATCATTTCAACGTAAATACTTGTAAAGTAATTTATAACTTGGCAATACGTTATAAACTTATTTTTTTTTACGATAAACGTTATTTTCAAAAATGCACAAGTGGTATGGATATCATATGAGTTTGCATGCATGACATAACATCATGACTTATATTAGATCATATCATTCATAATAGACCGCGGTTAGAGATTTGCGCCTCATTTCAGTGTATCCACTTTTGTCATCATAATTATTGCATCGGGTGAGTTCATAACCCCACTTTCAATTACTTAATTGTTTTACAAACTCTTGGGGGAGATACATGCTATATTTTTAATCGAACACAAATGCTTTGAACTGTACGTTATATCCAAATGCTTTATCGTCACTAAGTATTCTATTGCCTTGTTTGAAGTCCCTACATCATGCACCATTAGTCACTTGCGAGTGAGCGCGAATATTGTGAATATGCCTATTGGAATTAACACTCCCGTTCTTATTGACCCAGTTAGGGGAAATCGAACGCACTATATTTGAATCATTAAGGTAAATTGGCAAGTTTACCTATTAGGGCTGCGATGAAACGATTTTACCAATTTGTATTGGTACGAGGTTTACGCTTTGGTTGTCATGAACTTGGTGAATAAATGTTGTTTTGTTTTCAACGATGAGTGTGAAGCAACGTAACTCACACTACGAATATTGTGTTCAAATGAATTAATTAAACCTATGGATTTCACTCAACCTTTGTGTTGACTGTTTTAAGCATGTTTTATCTCAGGTATCTAAGGCATACACTTCATGGCATGCATGTGGACTTATCAAAGAGTCGTGGTAACGACGCATCTCACATGGGATTTACGCACTTTAAAAACATCGTTTGGCTTGTATCAAACTTATTTCCATACATGTTGATTATCTTTTGGGACCTATACTTTGTAAACTCTGATTATTTTACTCAATCAAACGATGTATTTTCCAAACGACACTTTAGGTCGTTCAATATAACTGTAATTGTGATGTTATGGCAGTCACCCCCAGGTATTCCATTCCGCTGCAAAACAGGTAATCTGGGGGTTTGACAGATTGGCATCAGAGCTTCGGTTATAGAGAACTAGGTTGCATCATTGACCCTAGACTATAACTACATCATCATAGCATCTCATCATTTCATCATAAGTGCATATTCACTTTACATGCGGTTTATACATACATTTTGCGAGTTATTTACTTTCATTTCAAACCGATTGTCACATAGATGCCCTCAGATTCCCATTCCATTATCACTTCTTTAGATTCTAACGTGGAGAATGCCTTGTCATTCCCTATATCAATTTTAACATCAGTTGACTCATCACCGATATCATCGGATGCCAAGACGAAATCTTCAAAGAGGGTGAAGTCGCTCTCACTCCTCTGTTTCACCACCAACATGTCGAGTTACACGCTATTCACACATTAAGTCACTAAACCGTCACTCATTTTGAAAAATAATCTCAAACTTATTACCTCATATCACATCTCTTTAGAGCGCTTATTCTTAACATAGGACTTTGCTACGTCTCACCTTTCCTCTTATTTTGAAGAGTTATGGCGCCAAAGAAAGCTGCACCCGAAATGGCACAAGGTGCTATCCAGAAGTATGTAAGGGATAGTATAGCCGAGGCAATAAGGAATGAAAGAGCAACAGTGGTTGCGGCTACTGCCGAAGCTGCTAGACTTGCTAATGCTGCTGAGGCTGCAGCTACTGCCAAAGCTGCTAGACTTGCTACTGCTGCTGAGGCTAGGTACATTGCACTCATGAGATACATTGTTTCTAGTAAAAGACCCATGGATCAATCCATAACCCATCACCCATGACCCATAAACAAAATACCCATGGGCAAAGAGGAGCGTCCCACGGATCCCTAGATCTACGCTAGACGAATCCCTTGTGGGAGGGATCCGTGGGATCCGGGGAACAGTAAGCATTCCTTCTCTATAAATAGTGAGCCATTTCTTCCTTTTGGCTAGCAACTCTTACACATACTTTCCCCAAGTATTGTAACTCTCTAATCACTGATCCTAAGGGATCTTTCTATGTAGTTTATCTTTTGTTTTTGTGTGATTCTCTACGTTCCTCTTAAAGGCGAGATCACCACTTCTTGAAGTCGAGCAAGCTCAAGTCCATGCGTTGCCATGCTTCGTCATCATCAAGACAACTGAGGTTCTGTTGTTGATAGTTCATTCTTCCTCTGTAGATGTGTTGTGTTGAAGGCATTAGTGAAGGTTGTTGAAAGAGTCAAGACAAAAGCATTAGTGAAAGGTGCTTAACGTCCGTGTCAAAGGCATTAGTGAATACTGCTAAAGATGTCAAGACGAAGGCATTAGTGAAAGATGCCAAGCGTCGTGTCAAAGGCATTAGTGAAGGATTCCTAGGAATCAATTCAAGTGGCGTTAGTGAAGAATGCCTAGGTCGTATAATCGATGAGGTGCATCGTTATACATATAGTGATTGTTTATATTCAAGGATGTTGATATCCTTGATGGTTTTTTAATAAGGAGTGGGTCTCCTTGGGATTAGGTGTTGTGTTGTGTTGGGTAGTAGTTCCTCTATTGTAATGGAACTAGGTACTTAGCCTAGTACCAGATAAAGGGTAGGCGATGTTATGATAGGTGTGGTTCCCCTTGGGGTGAAAGAACCCGGTGGTTAGCCTAGTACCGGAAAAAGAGTAGGCGACGTTGTGAAGGCTTCTCCACCATAAGGAGATTGGTGTCGTGTAGTGATTACGAACTCTCGAGTAGGTGACTCGGGGAGTGGAGTAGGGCGAGGAAGGTATCCTTGTAGCCGAACCACTATAAATACTCGTTTCGTGGTTATGTGCTTCTTACTCTTTATCTTTCATTACACTTTTATATATCTATCTATCAACGTCCAACATACACGTCTAAATAGATTGACATAAGTCGATCTAAATATTTAAAAGGAAGTTTTAAATTGGTAAAACTATTCAACCCCCCTTCTAGTTTTCCACAATTGGCATCAGAGCTTCATTGTCAAGTTTCTTAAAGTATGTTGTACTTTAAAAACTTGGTACGATCCGTGTATGTTTGAAAACTACAAAGAAGAAAATATCTCAAAACATTTTTTTTTCTTTTTCTCTCTTTCATGTTGGACATTGATAAATCATTCTAACATGTTTGTTTCAAGAAATCTTCATGTTGGGATCTCTTCAAAACCTTCATTTCTATTCAAAGAATAATGAAGTCAACCTTCAAGAAAGGATCTAAAAATAATCACAACCTACTTACTCTAAGTACAAAGGATTAGTTCAAGAGCTCATGAAGTATTTTTGGTATTATGTATTCATAAGCCAAACCAAGAAGCATAAGGTTATGTTTACTTTTTTCATTAGCTAGCTTACATGATTATGTTACTCATCATCGGGAATAGTATTCCTCTTGATTTCGTCAAACTAACGCCGTCATCACAAATGGATCCTTGATAATTAACATATCAAATCCCGTCGACCAAAACATCTTTTTATTTGAAACCTTTAAACTATTTTTGTTCCGTAAGCTAGTTTATAGCCTACTACAAAAATAAAGCCAAACAACCCTTTTTCTGCCCACAGGAGCCGGATCCCTCTAGTCGTACTAGCCGGATCCCAATTACAAGGGATCGGGGGGAACCGTAGAACAGAACACAGCTATACGCATTTGAAAAACATCACTGATCAGTTTCCCTCTCCCCACATAACACAAAAACGACTCAAGAACTGATTTCATCCTCATAAGACACCCTCAAGTATTCTTCTCTAGAACACCATTGTAAGTAATTACACTAACTTGGTCTAATTTTCATCATCCTCATCCTAGGGTTTATGGTTGCACAATTTCTAATCAATTAATTCAATTAGGGTTTTCAAAATTAATCATTAAAAGGGGCTTTTAACACAATTAGGATTACATTGTGTTCACAACATTGTTAATATAAATCAAAACCATAAACCCATCCCAACTAATTTTACCTAAATTGGAATATTTGTGTTTCTAGGACAAACCGTGCCTAAAGCCACTCAACAAGACCACCATGATACCGTCCATTACCTCACCCATTACTATCGGAAAGAAGGGATATCAAAAACCGATCGCTAAGTCTTTAAAAGACTTGAAAAACGACTTATTCACGAAGGTCGTGTTGTCAAGGAATGTTTCCTTGAAGATACCGACACTCGTCAAGTTTTCTCGGCAATCAACTTTGATTGTCTTCTTGACATTGATGAACAAATTTGCCCAGTTTTCATCTTTGAATTCTATAAAAGCATTATGATCATTCTAAACACCGATGATAGCATTTCAATCGCCTTCATCATCAATAAACAAAACTTCACTCTACCTCTCAACACATTTGCTCAAATTATTCGCATTCCTTATGAAGGAATTTGTGTGTATTCTCAAGATTGGGCAATTAACGCTCAAAACCTTGCACTTGATTCTAAACCTATCTACAATACTCCTCTTCATGATCCCACAACCATTCGAGATACTATCTTCAAGGTTAGGACCGACCAATCCCGTTTCAACCGAAACAAAAAACTCATTCACCGTGATCCTTTTCAAATGGAACTTTTTGAAATGCATCCCATGTTTAGAAAATGGGAAGAAATCCTTAGGGAAAACGTCATTAGCCTAGTTGATAACAAGGATCATCCAAATGCATGTCTTGTGCAATTGATCTATTGTCTTATCCACCAAAAGCCATTTAATCTCGCCTCTTACCAAACAACCCTCTAAATGGTTCACGGTCAATGGAAGAAAACCTAAAGCTCTCTCGGACTCCTCGGACAGAGAAGTAGAAGAAGATGAAGAAGAGGAAGACGTCGACCCCATTGCTAACATCGAATTGGAACCCTTTGATTACTATGAACAACTTCCGGATATTCCAAACGAGACCGCGGAATTCAAATAATTAAGGGGTATGATTCAAAACCTAGCTTACCACGTCACAAAGTCGGGAAAGAGGAAAAGAAATAATTGACTAAAGAGAATATAGGATTATGATTGTCTTGAGACATTTGATTTGTGTATGAATGATTATGTTTTAGTGCGTTTGTTTGTGTCTTCTTGGATATTATTGTAACCACAATTATCTATGATATGTCGTATGTGATAATATGTTTACCTTGTTGTTTAAGTTAAATGTTATATGTGTATATTATTTAGTGCAAAATCTGCATTAGCTGCTGTAAAGGTTCTGATCTGCAGATGCCGGATCCCTTGTTTTAGTCTAGACGGATCCCTTCTCTAAGGGAATCGTGGGATCCGTGACTGCAGATTAGTTATACAGATCTCCTTACATCAAAACAACTTACTAGATCACCTCACATAAGCTTAACATAAGACCTTAGAGCCAACTAAGTCTTCTTCTAATATTTGATAGCTTGACACTCACCCATGGCTCACCTAGGACTTAGTTCAAGATTTCCTTTGATTTATCAACACATCAAAACTCATCATACTTCCGCTTCAATACTTACAAATTGTTTTATATTTTTCAAAACACTTAGGTGGACATATTGAACAATTTTAGGAAATTGTTTCTAGTCATCTTTATCTCAAAAACGGGTCAAAAATTAGTTTTTCAATTCCTTTGATTTTTGAGGATTTTTCAAACTCCATCTCAAGCTAACATTTGATCTCTAGGATCATTTATTATGACTTGACACCATCAAAACTCTTAATGTCAGTCTTGAACATCCATTGGTAGTCATTTAGTCTGATTTTCCTTCCATAAAAAGCAATCATTTGCTATATCATTCATTGCTCTTGATCATTCAATTACACCCTCATTTAAGATACTTAGAAGGACTGAAACACTCAAGATGGTATAGATCTTAGACCTTAGAAACATCATTTTTATCCTTTCATAGCTGCTGAGAGCCGGATCCCTAGGATTAGCCTAGAGGGATCCCTCAAAGGAGGGAACCGTGCGATCCGGGTGACAGATTATGTCAACTCTAGCCAAAACAATCATTTCAAGCTCATCTTGCTAACTTGAACACTCCACCTCATCTTTATTAAGTTCCTAGATCAGTGAAACTATGATATTGAATCTTGTGCATGTTAATCATCACATTTCCATGAATCTTAATGGCCTAAGTCTTAAATGCACTTGCCAAATTCTTCCCTTTATAAATAATCTTGCTAGAACTCGTTAGTAATCAAACACAAACATAATTCTCAGCAATTAGAAACACCTTCCTCATTCATTTCAGCATGAGAAAAGCTCCTAGTGTTAACTCATCCACCCAAGAACCACCCAAGAAACTTGCTAGGGTCATACACGAAGTTTCCTCAACCGAATCATCTCCGGTTAAGTCCACCAATGCTAGGATTTCCCCTACACCAAATAAACCAATCAAACTAATTCCCAAGAGGATTGTTCCCAGAAGGATATCATCACCAAACTCTACAAAACCAAACACACCCTTTACAACCCAACCAACATCATTGGTGCCTAGAGCCACATCATTTAACACCTCACAATCATCTCCACATTCTCACAACTTAGAGGACTTACCCCCTTGGCCATCTCATCTTCCACCACTACCAACAAATTCACTTGAAAAGGTTGTGCAACAAAACCAAAGTGTTGAATCAACACTTGCACCAATATCAATTTCTCCAATTCCCCCCAATAGTCCATTTTGGATTATGAGGAGACATCAAAGTCAACCACTCGACCACATGGAAGTTGACACTTCTCTACCTCCGCCCTCAAACATTGTTGAGCCACCACTTAATGAGCCTCCACCAATTCCTCCTTTACTTGAGGATCCTCAACCCACTTCACTTGAACCTCCGCTTCAAGATGCTCAAAACCATGACAAGGATTGCTATCATTGTCAACATGTTGAAAAGTTGATACATGAACTACGTGATGAGCAAAGTTTCATGTTTTATCACTTCCTCGAACGTTTCAAAGAGGTCAACAAACCCAAACAACCATGAGCCTCAAAACGGTGGCCTAGCCTCAAGCTCAACTTAGAAATTTTAGGAATCCCATTTTATGCATAATCATCCTTAAGAACGTAGTTGCCTCTTGAGTTTAGATTCTTCATTAGCATTAAGTAGAAAATGTATTACATGGCTTGATCATTCTCTTAGTTTTAAGAGATTTGTTGATTATCTCTTTGTTTTATTGAATGATAACCTTCTTGCCATATTTATCTGAGTATATGTTTATTGTTTGTATATATATCTCATTTTCATATTCAGCATTGTTTGGTATAACACCTTTGCTGAATCATTTGTCACTAGATAAACGGATCCCTAGAAAATGCCTAGACGGATCCCTCCATGTAGGGAACCGTCGGATCCGTGGTACAGAATAACAATTTACTACTAACTTGAGTCTTATTTGCAGGAAATTATGCACTATACTCTTGTTTTCTAACCTTTATTTTGTAGATTTTCAAATTACACATGAAGATTTTGATACCATAAAGCTAGGGGGAGCTTTGTGTCAAACCATATTGCGAAACCATTTGTAACATAATCCTTATTTGGATTATACCTCATGACACTCCATTGCAAGGTTGCAATCTTCAAGGGAGAGCATTTTCGTCACAAGGACGAAACCATTTGCAAACAAAATTGCAATTAGTTAGCTTGTTAGTTTATATTTACTTGACGCCCTCACAAAGTGATGGACTCGTCAAGGTGGAGTTAAGACGAGAACCATTCCTGTCACTTGCTCTCTTTACATCTTTTCTTTTTACATATTTTTCTTAAAACAATGTGTTAGTTTCTTTTCGACGCTCTTTTTGTTTCGACAAAAAGGGGGAGAAGAGAGTACAAACTCCAATTCGAACTTTTATGAATTTTAGTTTTTTTCTTAAAATAGTTTTATGTTTTGTCATCAACAAAAAGGTGGAGATTGTTAATACAAATAAGCCGTAAAAACGTTTATTTATATTTTACGATCTTCTAATGTTTTGTCGATAACAAACGTAAAATCATTTTAACGAAATAAATAAAATACGTAATTAGTTTGAGCCAATAGTTTTCTAACACACTTACATTTTCACATAAAACACTAAAACAAGTATAAGTGATTTTATGATTTAGAAATATATATATATGTACAACAACTAGTGTTTACATATTGGGCAAAATATATACACAACTAGTATATATTATATAAATGGGTAAAAACTACAACCCATGGAAAAATCCATAACCTATGGTATTGACCCATACCCATTTGACTAGGTACATTGCACTCATGAGATACATTGTATCTAGTAAAAGACCCATGGATCAATCCATAACCCATCACCCATGACCCATAAACAAAATACCCATGGGCAAAGAGGAGCGTCCCACGGATCCCTAGATCTACGCTAGACGAATCCCTTGTGGGAGGGATCCGTGGGATCTGGGGAATAGTAAGTATTCCTCCTCTATAAATAGTGAGCCATTTCTTCCTTTTGGCTAGCAACTCTTACACATACTTTCCCCAAGTATTGTAACTCTCTAATCACTGATACTAACGGATCTTTCTATGTAGTTTATCTTTTTGTTTTTGTGTGATTCTCTAGGTTCCTCTTAAATGCGAGATCACCACTTCTTGAAGTCGAGCAAGCTCAAGTCCATGAGTTGCCATGCTTCGTCATCATCAAGACAACTAAGGTTCTCTTGTTGATAGTTCTTTCTTCCTCCGTAGATGTGTTGTGTTGAAGGCATTAGTGAAGGGTGCTAAAAGAGTCAAGACGAAAGCATTAGTGAAAGGTGCTTAACGTCCGTGTCAAAAGCATTAGTGAAGAATGCTAAAGATGTCAAGACGAAGGCATCAGTGAAAGATGCCAAGCATCGTGTCAAAGGCATTAGTGAAGGATGCCTAAGAATCAATTCAAGTGGCATTAGTGAAGAATGCCTAGGTCGTATAATCGATGAGGTGCATCGTTATACATATAGTGATTGTTTATATTCAAGGATGTTGATATCCTTGATGGTGTTGTAATAAGGAATGGGTCTCCTCGGGATTAGGTGTTGTGTTGTGTTGGGTAGTAGTTCCTCTATTTTAATGGAACTAGGTACTTAGCCTAGTACCTGATAAAGGGTAGGCGACGTTGTGATAGGTGTGGTTCACCTTGGTGTGAAAGAACCCGGTGGTTAGCCTAGTACCGGAAAAAGATTAGGCGACGTTGTGAAAGCTTCTCCGCCATAAGGAGATTGGTGTCGTGTAGTGATTACGAACTCTCGAGTAGGTGACTCGGGGAGTGGAGTAGGGCAAGGAAGGTGTCCTTGTAGCCGAACCACTATAAATACTCGTTTCGTGGTTACGTGCTTCTTACTCTTTATCTTTCATTACACTTTTATATATCTATCTATCAACGTCCAACATACACGTCTAAATAGATTGACATAAGTCGATCTAAACATTTAAAAGGAAGTTTTAAATTGGTAAAACTATTCAACCCCCCTTCTAGTTTTCCACACTTTCCTCCTTATCATGAGCGTGTCCTTCAATATCATACATCTCCTCGTCATCTTGTTGTTCATCTTCCAGAGCGATAATCTTTGAGGAGTTACCCGTGCCCTTACCTGGTTGATTAACCGGATCGGGTTGGAGTTGGGTGACAGGAGGTGGTTCTTCGATATGTGGATCACCACTGCTAGAACCTCCTACCCTGTTAGGTTGATTAACCACAAAGGTAGAGGCTTGGTTTTCCAACCTCTTCTACTTCAAAGTCTATTGAAATAATCTTTCTTCTTCCTTTGGATCAAACTCTAAGTCAGAATCATGTTGTTCTTCTTCATCAAGAGGCCTTTTCGCTTTGTCAGATTTGTTGCTTTCTTCAGTAGAAGTGTAAGAATCAATGTCTTCCTCAAGCTCCGTAATTTTTGGGCTTTTCTGCTTCTCCTTCTTTGTGGTGGAGTCATCAATACGAACCTCGCTATAGATCACGTGTTCGTATGATTCTGTCTCTGAGTTCTCATCATTATGTGATGTGGGCTCAGGAGAAGGTTCAGGCTTGACCACTTGAGCGTGTATTTTCCTTTTTACCACTCTCTTGGAGATCTTTGATTTTGATTTAGAGGTACTACCAGAACTTCCAGCTTTCTTTGCTCTGGTCTTGACTGCTGGAGTAATAATAAGTTCATCCATGAACCCAACACACTTAGCTTGCAGAGCCTCCCTATAATATATGTGTGAGGGAGCATCTTTGACCTTTTTATTGATGAGGCAAGCAGGGAGTGCAGCACCTTGTTTACGAGTGGTGGACCCTTGGAACCTAACTGATTTTAGGGTAGGATCATTCTTCATGGTATGCTTGTGTGGGTCATCAAGTCTCTTGGTAATGTCCTCATGCTTCTTGAGGATATTGTGAATGATTAGTTTGGTGAAGCGGACAAAAGGGATCTTGGTACATCCCTTCTTGAGATGCTGCATCATGTCCTCCCATATGAGGCTAGGGTAGTCAATGTGATGAACATGGACCATTCCCTAGAATATTTGCAAGTGCATCAGCTTGGGGTGATCATGACCGTTGTCTCTTCCTGATAAAGACATGGCAATCATGAGATAAAGTGTCCTCTGTGGTTGCGGGATGAATTTGACGTCAACTCCGGAGTGAGTAGAGATAATGCCAATGGACTCATCATACCCAATGTTGATCAAGAAATCCAGAATTTTCATCTCTGTATGTATCCTTACATAATCAGTTGGAGAGTTGATAGTCGGAAGTAGAAGAACAGCATTGTAACACCCCAACCCGGCAAGGGTAGAAGTGTCACATTCTGGTGTCATATCAGAACATACAAATGAAATCTTTACAAACGGAAACCTTAAAACTGAAGTATCAAAACATACACACAATTGACTGACAAGAAAATACAATATCCAGAATGAATTAAAACCCCAAAAAAAAAGTTGTTCAAAATAAGTCCCAAAGTAATAAGGTGCTAGGGTTGGTCCACTCAGATACTCTAACTCTCAGCCCATCGAAGCCCATCTTCAAACCTAAAACCTGCCGCAGGAAAGAAATGCGGCTGAGCTTAAAAAGCCCAGTGAACAGATATAACAAAACGAAAGCTAAACAAAATCAAAAATGCCAAGTGAAACAAGGAAGCTGATAACAAGGTCGCAACGAAATGAGAACAATGAGTCAATGAAGATCCTGCATAACACAATTATATAGATATCCAAAGCACAGATAACAAGGAGAACGAAGCAAAGCAAAGCATCGATGACATATAAACAAGCACATACAAACCAGACATACAAGAACTGAAACATAAGAAAGCATAGCAGGCGTTGCATCCACACAACATATATGTCATACAATCAAATCAGGAAATCAGAAGACATACAAGCCAAACAGATATCTACAGGAAAACGGAAGCAATTAATTAATAAGTGAGCATGACAATTCACACAGGTCAAAACCCTTAGTTGAAAACATAACCAGTATCATAACAGCGGAAGTACTAACAGCAGTCAACACATGGCAGTCACACGTAATAAGTAGGAATATAGTATAAACGATATAATTAAATGAATTAAAGACATAGAAGGGCAACTAAACAAATTAACAAGCCAGACGTCACAAGTTGAACCATTTACCTAATCAAACCGTAGCATAGACAGAAATGTAAACATGGCATCGTAAACAATAAGCGATAAGGACACAACGAATAGTCATAGTCCACGGAATTAATCTGAACGAAGTACACAAAATAAAGCAGACAAAACTAACGATTACACATTAGCATGGTCACCCAGAAATTGAGAGGGTCACATAACAGTGAGATCACATATCATCGATGAAAAAGTAACTCGATAACTATATTAATCATATCGCACCCTCAGAGTAATCGGTAGTCACATAACACATGAAAAGCATAATCAAATCCAATAACATATAATAACCCGGTACGTGAATGGAACGATAGTCTGAAATAACGGAATGAAAGTGTGACATATCAATGAAAAGGAGTATCTATATCTTGGTAAGAGTGAGTCATATAAAGGGTCTGAGAAATGAACAATTAATACAGATTATGGTGCGTTGGGGAAATATAGAAAGTACAGTATAGGCATATCAAAAGTGTAATGGTTTTCAGAAATCTACCACGAGCCCAGAAACATATCATATCATATCATATCATAAGTAGCCATTGTATTCGGAGGGGTGACCTCGGAATACCAAACCAATAGGAGGGGAGACCTCAGTAACCAATGGAGTAGCTAGCTCCCAGATTGTGCACACGACATCATTCACCAGACAAATCATATCATATCAGATAACAGAACAGATCTAGGATGCATCCATACGCCCCTACCTCACATATACAAAATATGATCCACCACCAAGGGACGTGGCAGAACATCACTCTACTGCCCTAGAGTCATGCCAGAGGTGCATCACTGACACGGCCATGTTACCTTCATGGCTAGGGAAAACATATTTGGCTCGGGTATCAAACTGAAGGGTCAAAGCATAATCATATCATAAGGATTCATATCAAAGTTCCATAACATAAGTTCATAATCAAAAGTTCATATCAATGGCTCATAATCGAAGGTTCGTAGTCGTAAGGTTCACAATCAGAAGGTTCATAATCAGAAAGGTTCATAATCAGAGTTCATAACAAAAGGGTGCATAGCAGAGTCATAGGGAAGCCCTAAATAGAAGGCTTAGAGCAAAGTATAACAGTTCAAAGCTAATATCCAAAGATGTAAACGAATCATGAGAAACCTTAAGAGAAAAGGTCAGAATATCTGTACCTTAGCAACGTAATGAACACAAACGGAAAAGTAACACCGGAAAGCAACGTCGTATCTTCGTCAATGAATCTACACGAATTGATATCATATATTACTTATATACTCATTTTATAAGCTTCTTATGCATGTATAAGTGTTTTACTTATTGATATAATCTTTTTATCTTTCCTTTTCTTAACTTCATATCTGGACCAGAATTTAGCGATTTTTATAAAATACTTAATTAGCTCAAATAAAATCAAGGAAATTCCCAGGGGTTCCCATATGAGTTAAAAGACTCTCCAAAAATTGGGGGATTTTATTTCCAGGTCAAATGGCCTTTAGAAAATCATAAGTCCAGACCTGCCCAGAAAGTGGTCAGAAAATACACCTTAAAAGTTTACGCTTATTGGACCTGTTTAGACACCTTGGAAAAATTCCCAAAACTCCCAGAAATTCATTTATATCCTAAATGTCACTCCTGTAAAAGGAGAGCTCCTAATTCTTTATGGTTTGAAAATTAAAAATCAAACAATCCAACTAAATTTCAGGCCCGTTTTCTCAGCTTTGACACTTGATCTTGTAAAATTTAAAAATACGACTTAGACAACTCCAAATTCGACCAAACCACTTGGAAAACTTAACTAAGACATAAAATAAACTTTTCCAACAAAACCCAGATTATTGCACTTATAAATATCGATCTATGACACACACAAGTTCGACATATGATGCTGTCCAGTTTTAGGGTCCATTAAAACCATTTTAAGCACATGTTTTACCTATCCAAACGCACCCACGACCCATAACGAAACCATATCTTCTAGTCGACATAAGTTAAACCAATTTATACGTGTGCTTTTATCCCTTTTTAATTCGACCCAAAACAAGTAACTAGATCGTATATCATGTGCATGATGGGTCATAACAGATTCATAACTAAATGGTTTACAAGGGTATATCACATGGTCTTTCTTCATTGGTTACTTTATGTGACAAATTTACTATCTTGTGCAAAGGTTTCACGTTTTCATGCATTCATTGGAGGATCCAAACAGATTCAAATAATATTTCTAAAGGTCGCATATATGGTTCCATCTTTTATCAGTTTAGGTGACATTTCAATGTATCATTGTATGTAGAATTTGCAACGTGATAACATGCACATCTTTGGTTAGGCCCCATGACAGCCATCAAAAGAGAAACCAGGAAGGAAGAAATTACAATAAGGTTATGATATACCTTAGGTGTGTACGAGTGGAAAACAACCAAAGGAACGAGACGAGGTCGAAACAAAAGCAGCCACACCCAACACTCCAACAGCCACGAACCAAGCCTTTTTTTCTAGCCAACACCACGACTAGTAGCGCCTTATCACAGCCACGACCAATATCTCCATTTCTTGCTGTTTGATCGAATGAGATAGAGGAACAATTTGGCAGCCGTCACTTATAAGAACTAGGGTTTAGATGGTTTCATGTTTACATTTTCTTTTCTTTTTTTTTGTGAAGCGTATAAATAAAAAAAAAAGATGGGGAAATGCCGGTTTTTAATGATCCATGGGAAAACAAAGGCCAAGCCCAAGTCCAAATCTAATTTACAAGTTAAATGGGCTCTATGTATTATGTGCAAGAAATTGAATATTTAGTAGAATTTCGCCCATGTAAAAATATTAAACGCAGTGATTAATATTTGTAATGACTTCATTTATCTTAATGTATTATTACACATTTATGAGTTAGGTTAGGAACCATTTTGACGAGCTTGACGTATTTTATAAGTTTTAATTTGAGGTGCAAAATAGTCTTTTAACAAGTTTACGGTTTTTAGGGTTTTACAACTCTTCCCCTCTAACAGAAAATTTTCGTCCTCGAAAATTGAAGTTGCAGAAGTACATGGAGACGTACCGGTTCAAGGTAGACATAGCAACTCATAGTTTCACACAGATCATAACGATTTCGGTTCCAAAGCGTACAAAACTTATACATAACAGATGTCGGTGAAAATCTCACAAGGAGGTACAGAATTTCAAATGAACACGAGGATTTTCAAATAACGGGTATGAGCTCTAGTCCATTCACGTACCAACCCCAGGCATTTCCCAAGATGTCGTATGATTTCAGTAATATCAAATTATATGATCTCGGTATTATCACGTTGATCAGCGTCCATAATACTTGCATCACATAACAAGTCCTTATTGTCATCATATTCTGTCTCAGGTCATGACGAACCCACATAATCAATATCACAACAAAACACATAACACACAGGTAGCAAGTAACATACCAAAACAGACCATATCACATTGATATAGCATAAACTACACCCAAACAACTTACCATATCACGACAGATCACGTGTTCGTATGATTCTGTCTCTGAGTTCTCATCATTATGTGATGTGGGCTGTGAGAAGGTTCAGCTTGACCACTTTGGCGTGTATTTTTCCTTTTGCCACTTTTTGGAGATCTCGATTTTGATTTAGAGGTACTACCAAACCCAGCTTTTTTGCTCCGTCTTGATTGTCGAGTAATAATAAGTTCATCCATGAACCCAACACACTTATTGCAGAGCCTCCCTATAATATCCGTGTGAGGAGCATCTTTGACCTTTTATTGATGAGGCAAGAGTAAAAGACCTTGTTTACGAAAGTGGTGGACCGAACCTAACTGATTTTAGGGTAGGATAATTCTTCATAGTATGCTTGTGTGGGTCATCAAGTCTCTTGGGAATGTCCTCATGCTTCTTGAGGATATTGTGAATGATTAGTTTGGTGAAGCGACAAAGGGATCTTGGTACATCCCTTCTTGAGATGTCGCATCATGTCCTCCCATATGAGGCTAGGGTAGTCAATGTGATGAACATGGACCATTCCCTAGAATATTTGCAAGTGCATCAGCTTGGGGTGATCATGATCGCTTGTCTCTTCCCGATAAAGACTTGGCAATCATGAGATAAAGTGTCCTTTGTGGTTGCGGGATGAATTTGACGTCAACTCCGGAGTGAGTAGAGATAATGCCAATGGACTCATCATACCCAATGTTGATCAAGAAATCCGAATTTTCGCCTCTCAGATGTATCCTTACATAATCAGTTGGAGAGTTGATAGTCGGAAGTAGAAGAACAACATGAAGATCATCAATAGAAACCGTGACTCCATGAGTGTGTAGAGTGACCTTACAAATCTTCTCCATCAATCTTCTTCATGGTCGTAACCGATGGATATAGAAGTCGTGGATTGAGGATGACTTTGAGAGCATGAAACGGAGGGTAATCAAGAAGAATGTCCACAATTCTACAAAATGATTCGAGGAGTAAATTTGTTGAAGTCAACACGAAGTTTGTTCTTGCCAATCACTCTGTCATAAACAGTGGGAATGAATTGGCCATTGTGAGTTCCATCGGGCATTGACATCCGCTTGTTGTGCAACCATTTTGTGATATGAAAGTCATTAGCCAAAGAGACAAACATAGAAAAATACAAAGTGTTAGCTTAAGTCTGATTCATTTTCTAAATCCTTGTTTGATGTTATTACATTTATGTTTGTTACATATCCTAAATCATATTTGTCCCTTTTCATGAAGTTGTGATGATAAGTTAAGTGAACGTGTTAATTTTGAAGTTTTACATGCTCATTTATCACTTAAACATAACATTTTGACACTTGTATTCTTATTCCTATCACTTAAGACAATATGTGATGTGACTTATTCGTAGTCGTTAATAGACTGGGTGGTTTATTAGTAACTTGGGTCCTAATTCGTAAAGATGGAAGCTTATTCGTAGCATTAAACCTAATGCATAAGACTATGCTTATTCGTAAGAATATCTTACGCGTAAGACATATTTGAAAGCATTATGCTTATTCGTAGGAATATTCGTATGTTTACGAATAGTGCTTATTCGTAAGAATAATGCTTATTCGAAACACATTTCCCTTATTAAGTAAGAATAAGGTTACGATAAGAATAAGCCTTATTCGTAAGAATAAAGTCTTACTCAAACCATTCCAAATTTACAATTTCTTTCCAAGAAATTCATAAACCACGAGACCCTTCTTATTCGTAAGGTTTATTCGAAAAGAATTTCCTTATTCGTAAAGTTAGAAAACCTTAGCAATCTTTTTGAATAGTCCTCCTATTAACACAAACATGAATTTACTTATTACAATTCAATTCATTCATCTTTTAAAACTCATAAATGGCATTTAAACACATATCACTTTCATATAAACCTTATTCGTAACATTCCTTAAACCCTAAACCCTAGTTTTCAATAAGAAATTTGGCCATCAAATTCAATCATTGATTGTTTTTGTGCGAACTTAAGGTGCATATGAGAAGTTCTAAACACATTTTAACATCATTAGCCCACATAATCAAATGATTCATACTGAACGTGTTCTTAAACCCTAACTTTTTATTTTAATAATTTTGAAGATTCTAGTTTAATTATGTGTTACAAACATGTTTATTATCATTATATAACACTTTATTGTTCATAAATCAACATCAAAACACAGATAAATAAAAAGCCCCAAATGGGTCGTTATGAACCCTAATTTCAAAATCACTCAATTATTTTGGGTGAGATTTGTTGATGAAAACATGTTTATCACTCAATATTTAACGTTTTTACACAAATATTTTTATCACAAACACACACAATCAAAAACACCCAATTTGTTCTTATGAACGAGATTTAAAATCCATTTGTGAAAAACGTTGGATGGATCATCATAAGATTAAAAACCTTAGTTTATATATATCATAGAATCCTTTTGACACTTACAAATTTTAGAAAACAAAGAAAAATTGAAGAACTGAATATGGATTGTGGATCTTGGTAGGTTAGGAGTAAATTTTAGAAAACAGCAAAAATATGTTGTTTTACAAATGTGTTGGTAAAGTATTATGGTTTAATACCCTCCTCGGACTCAAAATGTTTATAAAATTCATCATTTGGTTTTGGTTTTGTTAAAAATTAGTTTTCAAAACTTACACATTTAGCCCTTTAACCTCAAAGAGTTTCAACCAAGATCCATTAACTCACATTATGGTTATCAAAATATCATTTTAGCAAGAAACGTGACGATACTCCCCCTCAACTTTTGAAATGATGAATTTTATAAACATTTTGAGTCCGAGGAGGGTATTAAACCATAATACTTTACAAACACATTTGTAAAACAACATATTTTTGGTAAAATGCAAATACAAGATTTTATGAAACGTGAAAAATATATACATTGTCCCCCTTGATAAGTCAATTGTAATATGAAAATATCAAATACGAAATAAGCGCGAGAATTGCAAACCGACCGTTTTAGGAAAAAGGTCGACACGCAAAACCTATTGATAAGTCAATTGTAATATGAAAATATCAAATACGAAATAAGCGCGAGAATTGCAAACCGACCGTTTTAGGAAAAAGGTCGACACGCAAAACCCGCGAATACCCGATAAGTGATACCGAGCAAGTGATTACCCGGTCGTTTCAACGAGGAGTGAATTGACGGTCACGTTTGAGGTTTGTTATTAAAGTGCTTGAATGGAATGGGAATTTACGATTTTGGTTACGGTTACTAAAAATTAAAGCACGGGAACGTAATTAAGGCAAGGGAACAAAGTAAATAACTAAGTTAACTAATACTAAGCATAAGAAACAATAAAACGAAGCTACACTACGTCCTAGGGCATTAAAACTAAAAACGCGAACCGGGAACGCACGGAGCCTAAAAAAGTGAAAACTTTGCAATTTAAGGCCTACGGGTGCAAAACCAATTTTCCTACACTCTAAATGACTAAAAATAATTTTAGGAAAAAGTCGGGTATTTTTCAACTTTTATTTTATTTATTACTTAATTAAAACTAAATAATACTTAATTAAATTATAAAAAATATTAAATTTAATTGGAAAAATCTAAAAATTGCATAAAACTACTTTGAACTAAGCTTAAGGTAAACAAAATAACAAAGGTGGAACTTGCTTTTTGAAATAAGCTATAAAAAATCACAAAAGCTTAATAAGCTTAAACTGCCATATGTATTTAAATAAATAATAAAGCAAATTATGACAAGAAAGACTTGATAGGGCGATGGTTATCGTGTGGAGCGTAAGCAGACCCGGAGGTCACCGGTTCCAATCCAGCCCTGTCCTTCTTTGTTACTTTTTTTTTGTTTTGATTTTTGAGCTTTTCTTTTAACAAACTAATACTAAAACAAATTAAGCATATTTTTACAAAAACCAAACTTGAAAAGCTATAATAAAGTAAACAAATTTTATGTACAAAGCAGCAAAGAATATAAGGCCTTTTGGCTTAACGGCTAAACAAAGGGACAAAAAGCTACAAAAAGCTACACAAGCTTGAATAAGTTAACCAAATCATGAAATAAGCTAACAAGACATGCATAACATCTAATATAAGCTAAAAAAATGAACTAAGAAAAAGGAAAATAAGCAGTTGAAGGGGGAAAAAAAAGTTTATGACTTAAGCTAATTCTATGGGAAAACTTAAGTATACGAAAGGTACAATAAGCAATAATTAAGCACTAATTAAGCTGAAATAGAACTAAACTAATCCAAATTAACTAACTATAACCTATGGAATCTAAATAAGCCATACTTAAACACTAAAAGGGGACAAAGAAATACTCCCCACATACCAGTTCAAAACATCCATGAGAGGTCCTTCAAGCTTATAAATGAGCAGTCAAATGAGCACTAAAATTCCTACTAAGCAAAAAAAAGCTAAAGTTCATATAGTGAAGAGTCTAAAATCAAAATGAACTCAAAGAGGCATATTAAAAGCTTAAAAGAGACAAGAAAAAGGGCTAGTAGGGCACTTATGGGACCTTTTTGGAGGACAAAAAAGCAACAAATGGGACAAGAAAAACTATCAAAAGCTTGTGAATAAGCTAACACTAATGAAGACTAAGCTAAATTACCTAAAGGCACTAAATGGACTTAAATTGAGATACCAATAAGCTAATGAGCAAGCAAAATTAACACTAAGAGGTACAATCAGAATAGTGGCTAAACACCCCACTAGGGGTTTTGAATGCTTAAAAAGCTATGAGCTTGCTTCCAAAATATGAAAGAACCAAAGGGATTTACCGTTCTAACATCTAACTTTCTGAATGCAACAAAAGTAATCCTAAATCTAACTCCTAACCTATCTAAATCTAAACTAAAAATGGGAAATGGCTGCTTTAGTTTCGTGACGAAAGAAAAAAAGGGAAACAAAAAAAAACATTCTAAAAGGCTATTGCATCAATTAACTATACTCAAAACTTAACTTGAACAAACCATTTTAACAACCAAAATGGGTCAAAACTGAGTTTTGACCCATGAAACTTGCAGAACCAAACACCCTAGTAGGGCAAAAGAGTTTTGAAATTGAAACTTAGAGCAGTTTTTCTTAAAGACAAATTGGTGAGCTTCAAAACAAGCTCACATGAACTTAAAAACAAATTTAGAACACACTTTTATCATCTAACCGAAGTAATCATGACAGAAAAAAATTGAAGAACATAAAGGTTGCATACAATGGAATTAAGAACTGAAATGTAAATTGCATTTATCGAAAATAAAATTACATTTAAATAAAATGACAATAAAAGTAAATGGACTAGAACATGAAATTCTAGACAAGATTTTACAAATGCTTCTAACTCCTATTTATAAAAACATAAGTCTTCTCTCTGTCTTCTTTTGTCTTGTTGTTGTGTGTTAAATCCGGAGGAGAGAATGAGAGAAAAGAGTGTGCTACTTCAAAAGAAAACATCACAGCCATTGAAATTATCTTGGGGACCAAGGAGTTGAATCTGAGCTGTCCAAAATTGATGTCCAATGAGTCCTTTGGGGATTGCCAAGCTGTCAATGAGAAGCATGTGATATTTTGTTGGACTCTTACGTGAGAGAGACAGGATGTGAGAGAGGAAGTGACAATTTTGGGCTTCCAAAGAATGGTTTGTGTTACCGGGTTTTATGTTGGGATTTTGACTTAGGGTGAGTCAAATGGTTGGGTAAAAAGGGTATTAACAGGTAAGTTGAGTTAAAGGGAGATGGGGGGGTTAAAGGGTTAATGTGTTTTGGTTTAAAAATGTGTTTAGTAAAAGTAAAAGATTTTTTTTTTTGGAGAGAGAAAAATATTTTGAATAAAAATTGGTTTTAATAATTGTTGTAAATAAAAAATGGTTAAAAATAAAAATAATTGTTTGTGGTGAGAAACGTTTTAAGGGTAAAATGGTAAATTGGGTTCGGGTAAAGGGTAGAAAGGTAATCATGGGTTTAGGGTTCTGTTTTGATTTTGTTTTCCCCACTCCCACTCCAAATATCGTCCCCGGGATCCAAAATGTAAAAATCCAATCCTGGCTCCGTCCGCAAGCACGCTTTTCATTCCAAGCTCATTTCTCGTCGCTTTTGCCCCTCTTTTGATCCTTTGTACCTGAAACACATAAAAACACACTCCAAGGATATCTGTAGAATAATTGGTAATATTTCCGGCTTTTTAGACGTTTTTGTGGTCTTAGATGGGTAAAAATGATGAGTGAATAAGCACTCATCACCCCTCAACACATGTTCGGAGAAAATTGTGAAATGTTTGATAGAACAAAGTGTTGATGGAAAGATTGTACTTGCAATGTTTGTGTTTCATCAAAATATTAAAATGAAAAATATTTTTGGATTTTATAAGATTTTCTATTTTTGTATTTTGTTTTTGATAAATATTTACAAAAGTGGCTTTGGTGTTTGATTTTTTAAGGTAGTTTTAAAAATTCATCCAGCTCTTCTGGAGTCAAACACCGCATACCAATGCGGTGAACCAAGTCAGCATATCGGGAGGCAAGGCTTTGGTGAAAAGGTTCGCCAATTGGTTTTCTGTACCTACAAAGTATAATTCCACTGTTCCCTTCTCCACATGCTCTTTCATGAAGTGGTAGCGAAGAGCAATGTGCTTTGACTTCGAGTGTTGAACTATGTTGCACGAGATCACAAGAGCACTTTTGTTATCACAGTACACCAGAATCTTGTCGAATACATAACCATAATCCATGAGTTGTGTTCTCATCCAGATGACTTTAGCACAACATGCAGACATGGCTACATATTATGCTTCAGTTGACGATAACGATGTGCAATCCTGCTTCTTCGATTGCCATGACACCTGTTTATCACCAAGGAATTGTAAACCACCAGAAGTACTCTTACGTGTATCTAAGCACCCTACATGATCAGCATCTAAAAATGCTATTAGTTCAAAACCATAATCCTTCGGAAACCAGATCCCCAATTAATTGTTCCTTTGATGTATCGGAGGATTCTTTTAGCCTATGAGAGGTGTTTTTTAGTGGGTCTTGACTGATAACGGGAGCATAGATATACGAAAAAGACAATATCGGTCTACTGCTATAAGATACATGAGAGACCCAATAATACTACGATATTTGGTAGGGTCAATCAGTTTCTCATATAAATCAGCATCCGCCTGGTATGAGCCATTGGTGTATTATAGGTGTCACAGGTTTGCATACCATGTTTATTCAAAATTTCAAGAGCATATTGGACCGACCGAGGAAAATACCACGGGGTGATTGATGAACTTGTAGTCCTAAGAAGAACATAAGTTCACCCATCATGGAAATTTCAAAATTTGTTTTTACTAGTTTTGAAAAAGCATTTGAGAACTTTTTGTGGGTAGATCCAAAGATGATATCATCCACATAAATCTGAACCATAAAAATGTGTGCCCCGCGATATTAAATAAACAGTGTGGGGTCAACCGATCCTTTGATAAAATTATAATCAAGCAAGAAGGATGAAAACTTATCATACCACTCCCGAGGAGCTTGTTTGAGACCATAGAGAGCCTTGTTCAATTTGTAGACATGATTAGGGAACTTTGGATCAACGAATTCGTCTAACTGGCTAACATACACTGTCTCCTTAAGTTGTCCATTCAGAAATGTAGTTTTGACATCCATTTGGTAGACTGTGATGTTCATGTGAGCCGCGAATGCCAGAAAAATTTGTACAACCTCAAGTCTAGCCACCAGTGTGAATGATTCTTCAAAGTCGATTCCTTCTTCCTGTTTGTAACGGTTAGCCACCAGACGTGACTTATTTCGAATTACCGTTCCTTCATCATTTAACTAATTCTTCCAAATCTATGTATTATGCCAGGTAATGAGTGTTTATCTTCTATTTCCATTCATATTATATTTCATATAAACCCGAGAGATGAGAGAATCCAAACACCAATTGTGAGGTGCTAGTGTATAATTTTCGTGCTTGTTATGATTATTGTGGCGCTTGTACTTGTTGTATACTAACTTAAACCAATGCTTCATACCCTCTAACTTATAAATTGATTGGCCAAAAGCACATTTTCTTGAGGACAAGTGAATTCCTAGTGTAGGGATTTTGATAAGGATTTAAAACATATGTTTTAGGGGGTCATTTAAGCCTTAAATCGACAAATTTTATACCTGTTACTACTTAAAATCGTTCCTTTTCACATTTTAGGTTTTTTGGAAGCAAAATGCTGGAATGAAGCATATTTGGACGAAAAGGAGCGAAAACATGAAGCAAATGGCAAAGTCAAGATCAAAGACACTCCAGCACACCAGACGGCATCCCAACCAAAGGGCGATGCCGTCCCTCTATAGAAGACTTGATCAAAAGTGCACGCGATGGCTCAGCGGAATTTCTGGTCCTAAAGCCTGATGGCGTCACGCATAAATTTTGGAAGGCGTCACTCACAAGTTTTACACCAGACGCCCAAGATCCAAGATTTAGACGGCATCGCTACTGAAGACTGACGGCGTCACATATCTCGAATGACGCCGTCCCAACGAAGACTTGGCCTAGAAGAAACCCTAATAACGGCGACCAGAAGGCGTCACTAGCAAAAGATGACGCTGTCTCGATTGTAAATCTATATATAGAATTCAATCTTTCTGTATTTTGAGAGGTAGAATTTTGTAGAGCAAACCCATACCCTATTTTACATCACAAGATAAGTTTTTTTATCCAATTTATCGTTAGGTCTACCCCATGTCTAATCGTATGTGTATATGCTTGCTTGTTTAACATATCTAGCTAAATTATTCTTTTATTTGCTTAGATCTATGAAACCTAGTTATGAATTGTTGTTAGGTTGTCACTTGTCTTAATTGGTAGATGCTAGATTAAGGAAAACTGGCTTCTTCTTTCATTGTTGCAAGCTTGAACGTCCTAAATAGCAAAAAGCCTTTGAGTGCACATTAGGCCATTCATTTTGTTTATTAGGGAATTGTAGCTTTAGGATAATAGTGTATTCGGGGAGATGGGAGATGCTATTGCACTTGCCGATCCCGGGTATTCTAGAGGAGAGTTGCAATTCACAGAACTAGGGTGTGGAAAACTAGAAGGGGGTTGAAAAGTTTTCCCGATTAAAACTTCGTTTTAAAATATTTAGATCGACTTATGTCAATCTATTTAAACATGTGTGTTGGATGTTGATTGATAAGCATATGAATAAATAAAAAAAAGATAAAGAGTAAGAAGCACAAAACCACAACGCCAAAGATTTATAGTGGTTCGGCTATAAGGGCACCTTCCTTGCCCTACTCCACTCCCCGAGTCACCTGCACGAGAGTTCGTAATCACTACACAACAAAAACTCCTTGTGGCGGAGAAGCATTCACAACGTCGCCTACACTTTTTCCGGTACAAGGCTAGACACCGTGTTCTTCCATGAGGTAGAACCAAACCTATCACAACGTCGCCTACACTTTTTCCGGTACAAGGAAAGATACCGAGTTCCATTACAAAGGAGGAACTACTACCCAACACTACACAACACCTATTCCAAAGGAGACCCACTCCTTATTACAACATCATCAAGGATATTTATATCCTTGGACACAACCTATCTCTATTTGTTCATCGATACACTATATCGATTGTACACCCTTGGCTTCATCAAGGATATCAATATCCTTGCTAAACTCGAGAGATAACCTCAAAGAGTTAGAGACTACGCATACCCTACGACCTTAGGAATACAACGCCTTAAGATAAGGTGTGACAATTCAACCGACCAATAAAAGATAACTAGGGAGTAATAGTATCTAGGTAAACACATTTTAATCATCATACGAGCACACATAAAATAGACATAGCTACCCGTAGTAACTAGATAATTAGATAAGTAGAAGTACCACCCCCCCCCCCAACCAATTGCCCCGAGATATTTACCTTAGCTTTCTAAAAAAAACCAATAAAAAGATTAAAAAAAATCATTCTCAACCCCACCTTCTCGTAATATATTTTTTACTAGCATTCCTATTCCCCTAGAGAACGATATCAATCCCCAAGGCTTACCCAACACTACACTACAATGATTAGGTTCACTGCCTAGGTGGTTGAAAAACTTGCTCGAAGAAAAGGAAGTTCCTTTGACCATGAATGCGCTTCGTACGTGCATCAAGTTTTTGGCGCCGCTGCCGAGGAATAGAATAGCTAGTTAGATCTTTATCTCGTTTAGGTTCCCATGCTTGATTCCTATCAAGTGAGATTTTTTCTCATTTTCATTAGCTTGTATTCTATCCCACTTCGTCGTGACTTTGTTCGTAAATCTCATCACTCATCATGATTCGCATCTTTCGCCAGAGAAACTTTGCACTACCCGCTCCCACTTTGAAAATCACCTAGGGTATAATGAAATAAATTGGCAACAACCTAGACCTTTCTACGATTCGGATTCCGATGAGGAATTTGATTACGGAGAGGCACTTGATAACGGGGAGGTCATCGATGAAGTTAGGTTTGAGATGGAAGAAGACCCCTCCCAATGCTTTGACCCTAGGTGCAGAATTGAGGTTGATGGCCCCTTCAACATGCAATTCCTTTGGAAAATAGGATTTGAAAGTTTTGATGCTTACTTGCATTCATTCTTGCCTTTAAACTTAATCTCAAGGAATCTATATAATTAAATTAAGGTGAATGAATTAGCCTATCAAGGAGACAATGTTGTTGATGCGTGATAACATCAAATAGTCCTAAATATTAAGTGTCAATTTCCCCCGATAATGCTCATATTTTATATCATTTATATGGATTTACGCTTGTTTTCCTCTATATTTCACTTTCAGGTAAATTACGAGCATTGGAGCTAAAGAGACGCGGATTTGGAGAGTTTATTGAAGATATATCATAGTATGCTCATTTTGAAGATATTACGGCGTAACTCCTCTATCATATTATGCCTAACAGAAGCGTGGTCAGAAAACCAACTCAAATGAAGATTACGGCGTAACTCTTTCCAAAGATTACGACGTAACCAACTAGGTCAAATGAGGTTCCGCACCGCTGCAAGTTACGCCGTAACTATTGTCTCATCTACAGCGTAACTAGGATTTATTGAAGATACGGCGTAACTCTTTCCAGATGTTATGCTGTAACCAGCACTTTCAGTGAAAATATCAAAGATAATGGTGTTACGGCGTAACCCTTAACATTAGTTACGCCGTAACCAGATCTGGCCTATAAATACTACTCGATTTCCAGCATTTCTAATCATCCCATTTCACACACAACATCAATGAACGTGAGTAGAAGGTTGAAGGCAGATCTTAGGGAGCATACGAAGCCATCTCTAAGGGAGAAATCACTCCTCTACGATAAGCATTAGCATTTTATCTTTTCTTTACTTTCAATTCATGTATTTTGTAATGTTAAACATTGAATCAATTATTTTAGTTAATATGAGCGGCTAAGCACCTCTGGTGCTAGCCTAGTTATGATTCCTTAATTGCTTTGTTTATGTTTACATTGCTTCTGCATAATTATTTCTAGTGTATGCTTGCATAGTTTGTTGGTAGCTACCCTTGTTTTGGTAGTTTTGATTGGCGGTAGTGGCTAGTTACTTAGGAGATATGACCAATTGACCCTAAGTAGGTAGACTGAGTGGGAAGGGTAAGATATGACCAACTGACGACCCTTTTTGCTTGTTCGATTTGACCAACTGATCACCTACCGTTTGGATGAACTTAAGAAGTCGGGGAAGAGTGTTTAAGATGCTAGCCCGGCACTCATTGTTACAAATCTTGCTTGTAGCCAAACTTAATGATGACTTGGCTTAGGGACTAAGAACAACTCAAATTTCGACAGGTCACTTGACATCTCCAGTGGAACCCTTTGTTGATAGGTTAGGACGAACTGACCAAATGATGTCCTAGCGACTTTGACCCCACTTGAAGTAATTGGAAGTATATAAATATGAACTTAGCTTGATAGGATGAATAACTAGGTTAGCACACTTCTCCCTTATTAATCACAACCCTTTCCTCTACTTGCTTTCTTTAGTAGTTAATCATTTTCACCTTAAAATCTATTAAAATCTGTGACACCTAGACTTAGTTTAAATCCGCACACATAACTCTTGGGACAACCTCAGTTTTACCGAAATACTACACTACACACGACCAGGTACACTTCCTGTTAGTACATTAGGGTAGACAATAGGTATAACGAGAAATTATAAATATTAAAACCTGGTCAGTAAAACCTGCATCAATGCGGTCACTCACTTGCATGTCTTAGAAAATTTAGGAGAATTCATTAATGGAAGCCTCACTCAAGTAATATTTGGAACATCCTTTAAGAGAATGACTAAGTTGAATGAACAGATGGTTGATGGTTTAGTCACATTCTCTAATGAAGTTGAGGATTTTGTCTATCAAATGCCCCGTACGCACCCTAGGTTTAAACACAAAGATATAGAGGCATGTAATCGGATGGCTCCCATTCCGATAATTAGTGAAAGAGACAAACAATGGGGACTTAGGCATACTTATGAAAAAAATGAAAGGTACTATAAAAAATGCCTAGAATTAGGAGATGAGTACAAGAAAGATGAGAGAACATTAGAATGGCTTAGATATGGGCACGTAAGCGTCCACGAGACGATGTAGGAGCATGACTTTGAGTCTAGCTACAAGACTCATAAATAAAGAAAAGCGCTTCGTGGGAGGCAACCCATGCTTACTTGTTTGCTTGTTTGTGTGTCATATATCTTTTTCATTGTTGTTTATTCTCATGTTAGATTTTGTGAAAATGCTTTATTTTGTCTTTAACCTAGTCTTAATTACATATAAAGGTATTTTACAAAAAGATAAGTGTAGGGAAGATGATTCGTGCTAAACCGTCAAGTTTTATCACTCAAGCCGGCCACTTGTGAATGGCCAACCGTAACAAACTTAAAACAGTCTGGAAACGAATGCAATTAAGTCCAGAGGAGTATAGTGTTTCCCCGGGTCGTTATGTCCCAGCGAGCTGTGCGATGAATCACCAAACGAATAGTGATCGAGAGATTTGAACGGAAAAGAGTTTTGAATGATTATAACTAAAGAAAAAGTATAAAAATTACAAGGGCTTAAATACAAATTAAAGGAAATTAAAAAGATAAAAAATATTAAATAAACACTATCACTATTTGCAAAATGATGTTTTTTGATTTTTCTTTTACAAAACTAAAATAAAAACTACGCGACGTACAAAAGAAAATGTGAAACTTAAACAATATAAATCCTAAAAATATGAAAATAACATTTTTACAAACCTAATGATAAAAGAAAATTTATAGAAAAAGAAAATTATTTTTAAAACTATTTATCTAATTATTATTAATTAAAAACTATTTTTAACTATTAAATAATAACCTAAAATACAAGAAAATATGAAATAAAGCTAGAAAAATAAAATTTTGACTTGGAAAAATCTGAAATAACAAAAGAGAATTTTCAAAACTATTTTTATATTTTTTTGATTATTTTTCTATTTTCTATGAATTAAAAACTATTTAAAACTACTTAAATTGCTTAAAAATACAAATTTAACTAAGAAAAATCTGGAAAATTTTTTTTTTTGACTTTTTATATTTATCTTAACTTAAGAAAAATGAAAAATTATTTTTTTGAAACTTTTCTGAATTAATTGCAATAAAAGCTAACTAAAATGCCTTAAAATTGATTTAAATAGAGAAAAATAGCAAACTGACTTAGAAAAATCTGAAAAATTCAAGAAAAGTCTAAAATAATATTCTAAAGCTGAGAAAAATATAAAAACAGAGGGTTGTGTGTAGGAAAATGAAACTGCTATCACAAGTGCTTATAAATAAGCACTTATAATAAGCAAATGAAAACCAAAGACCTTCTACTGATTACAGAAGCTATATTATGCTCAAAATACCCAAATGCAACTAATTTCCACAAGCCTTGACCTCTGATTAACAAGCTCAACAGATTTGATTGATTGAGCTTATGTGCTAAAACAGGTTTTAGGGGTCTACTTGCAGCTTAAGCACAAGCCACCCAAATAAGCTAAACTAAAAACTAAAAGAAGGAACCTAAAGTAGACTGGGTGACTATCTCTAAACCAAAAACCAGACCTTGGCAAGCTCTTATGAGCTCTGTGCAAGCCTTGCACAAACCTGTGCACACTCAGTTAAAACTGAGCTTGTGCACAGGGGAAGTAAGACCACATTCACAAGCTTATTTGAAGCTTAAAAAATTTGTAAAAATCCACAAAAATGGTAATAAGAAATGAGACCAGCTGAAGTTTATGAACCCACAATTTCACTTATTTTGACCCAAGAATGAATCAATGAAAAATCACTCCAGTTGGGCTCAAAACAGGTTTTTACACTTTTGACTTTTTTAACAGTTATGAAGAAGTTGAATTTTGTGAGATTTGCAATCAATTTTTGGACTGATATTGATATTAAATGATGAAATGATACTACTGTAATATGTCTCTATGTAATTTAAACACAAAACAAGATTTTGATTCTCAAAACTCCAACAGCAAGCAGTTAAGACAGATTGAGATGGATTTGACTTTTGATTGTTTGCAGACACAATATGATGACAGCAATTAGTTCAAATGAGCTTAACAAGCATGAAACAACAGATCTTAATTACTAAGCAATCCTCAAACACAGTTTTGCTGCATAATCCAAACACCCTTTTTATGACTGATTTGTAATAAAAACTGAGCTAACCACTGATTAAGCTATTATTAATGATCAAACTGAGTTTAACTAACTTGAATACAACTTAATAAACAGATTTAAACTATTTGTAACTGCAATTAAAGATTATGCAATGGAACTTAAAAATTACTCACACTTGGTCCTTAGCCACAGTGGCTTGCCAAAGAACTCAAGATCAACTAACCTATCCCAAACCCTAACCTAGCTCATAATCAACCCAAATCCATGCTGCATCAACCCATATCCAATTCCATGACCAAATTGAGCTAAGTTGACTTTCTTTGACCAAAATCCAAAATTGCTAGTAACTTGAATTCAAGCTTATAAAAAGCTATAATAAGCTTATATAAGCTTGTTTTACTTGAAAGAAGCTATTTGAAGCTTGAATGTATGAGTTGGAAACTGAAATTTGCAACAGTGGCATTAAAATATGAAACTAGATAAAACTTTTGAATTGATGCTTAAAGATAGATTACACTGATAATTATACTTGAGTTTGATACAATAAAACAAAAGATAACAGATTTGAAATTAAACTAAAACATTTACTCTAAAAACGACATTGATGAAATTTTAAAACTACCAGACTCTCTTATCTTGCTTCTTCTTGCTTCTTTTTATACACCAAACTTCTTCTCTCCTCTTTCTGAGCATATCCCACTAATTTTCTTGACCATTGGATTTCTTGGAGAGATATTGGCCCTTGGATCAGTTTTTGGCGCCAAAACAAGTATTTGCCAGTTGGGGTTGAGTGAGGGGGTGAAGAAGCATTAAATGCATTCTTTGGAGTGTTGTTGAGGTGGGGGGAACAAGGTGAGTGGAGGTGAGGAGGGGGGTGGGAGGTCCTGGTGTTTTGCAGAACGTTTGGTGAAGGAGAAGACTTTGGCCACTGGGTTTATTTGACCAGATATTTGACTTGATTTAATATTATGAACGGGTCCAAAATGTTAATGACAGGGGGTCCAATTGGATAGGCAGGGGTCACAATGGGTTTTGACAAGGGACCAAAGGGTGTAAAGGTTTAAAACACAAGGACCTATTGTGCAATTTCTGAAAATTCAGGGACCAATGTTGCCAATTATGCAAAGTTGCTCCAAGGGACTAAAAGTGACAAGTTTCAATAATTCAAGGACCAAACTTGACATTTTCAAATTTCCAAGGGCCATTTTTGCCAATTTTGAAACTTGGAGGACCAAACTTGTAATTTCTCAAAACTTTTGACATTTTTCACCAAAGGACTAATTTTGACAAGTTATGATTTTAAAAGGACCTTTGGTGATTTTTCTTTTGAAATTAAGTGCTCAGGGACTATTTCTGACAAATTTTGAAAGTTGAGGGACTGAAACTGCCAATTATGCAAACTTTGCTCATTTTTCATCTGATTTTAAACATTTTGCATCTGAAACATATAAAATGCAATTTTGGAATATTTTCAGTATTTTGATGCATTTCTGAGCATTTTAAAGTGTTTTGCAGTTCAGATTTGACCAAAAATGATGAGTATTTACACACTCATCAATCCCCCACACTAAACTATTGCTAGTCCCTAGCAATCTTTTGAGAAAAACTTAATGGATTTGAATCTCTTTACCAAAAGCCATTACTTCGGGAGTAGCCAAATGTTTTAGTTCAAGTAAGAACTATGGTACACCGATAACCATGTGATTTTGAGCAAACCACCAGCTTCCAACGGATTTGATTTGTCTTTACCGAAGCCTTTGCTTCTGGACTATCCAACTCTTAGATAAATTATCAATATTATCTTTGGTGAGCTGATTACCAATTATGGTTTTCCACTGCCTTTACCACAAGCCATAAACTTGCGGGCTAGCCAACTCTTCACTTTTAAGGATATGGTGAGCTGAATACCATACAATTTTGGGCAAATTGCAAGCCGTCAACGGATTTGAGATATCTTTACCAAGAGCCGTTTGCTCCTGGATTAGCCAATCCTTTTGTTTATTAGACATGGTGGACTGATAACCATAAGCTGAGTAAGTGCAAAACACTTACTCCAAAAAAAAATTTTGGACAAAAATGGGGGAATTAGGCGGCATAATTATATGACAAAATTCGTGAGAATCCCCCCCACACTAGAAATGAATATTGCCCTCAATATTCAAAGTACTGGCGGTTATGCCGAAACTGAGAATGTAAAAGGGAAATACTACGGCCATTATTTTGAAAGATTTTTTTTTTTTTTTTTTTTTTTTCAAACTTTATATACAACAGCGGGGGGCAACTCCCCCACACTAGGGTGGTAGAAAGTAGAAAGAAGTCAGAAATATGGGTGAAAACCCATATTGCATGCTACTGTTTTTGATTCCCGAGTCGCTAGCTTGACTCGACCCCGTATTAATTTGTTAATGGGGAAGTAAGTGGAAGAGACAATCTCCATCGGACTTTCATTCAAGATGTTTGTATAAACATTGAAGTACGTGAAAGTTCCACACCGATGAGATATACATAAAACCGGCTCAAAAATGATAAATGAAAATGCCGGGATCAAAGATAGTGTCCTCACTCCCGAACGAGTGAAGAAGAAGAGAAATCACAAGATATTTGAGGAAAGGAAGAAAGATTTTGATAACAATCAAGATCCATTCTTCATCCTCAAATGTAGACATATCGGGAGGAAGGGTGAGGGTAGTATCATTAATAGGAAAACTCGTATGATAGAGTACACCTTCCTCCGAGCCAATATCATCCTCAAGATCAAAATAGAAATGATCATGTTCCGGAGGAGATATGTCATGAGAGAGTTCACCGGAGAACTCTTCATGAAAAGAATCATTCACATGAAGTGAAATTGTGAACTCTTGTTCCATTGTGGGCTCATCACTATCCTTGGTCTGAGTATCAAAGAGTGGATTCTCAGAAATTAAAGTGAATTCAGAGTCGAATTCAAATAGAGGATTAGTGAGAGTTGTTTTGAATGCTTCAGGAACAAAGTGATCAATATTCTCAATTGGACTGTTGGGATAAGAAGTGAGTGAACGATCATTATCAAGGAGACTTTCAGTTTCTCCCAGATCGGCTTCGAAATCAAAGAGAACATCGTTACTTTCTGATGAAAGTGGATTGATGTGAGTGAGTTCATCGGTGAATTCCTCAAGAAGATGATCAGCATCAGATTGTGGAAGCGATGCCTCAACATACTCGATGTTTCCATAAGAAGCACAATCGTCGCTAAAATCGGAGAAAGTTTCAAAATGATCTTTTGAACACTCAAGAGGGGAAGAAGAATCACACATATGATCAAAAGTTCCCTGTGACTCTCTCGGGATTGGGACAAGGTTCTCAACACTAGACTTTATGAATTCGTCCGATTCCTTTTCAGGAACAGTGTCAAGATGCTCATCCCCCATGTTTAGAGAGTGAGTGGGAATATCGGGTGTGATAGCAGTTGTTTGAGAATGAATCCCAACTGCTGGGATATCAACTGATGAACTTGATGAATCTTTATAGAATTGAAGGATATCAAGTGTATCCTCATCATCACTGTCATCAGGAATAAAACGAAATTGAGAGCTAGATCTGGCTGCTTTTTCTTTTGCAATTGATTCCCTAATAGATTTTTCAAACGCAATTTGGGAATTTATTTTAGCAGCCTGCTCTTCAGCTAACAATTCTTCCATGGATTTTTGATTTGGATTATCTTGGGAATGTTTACATTCCTTCAAATCTTTCACTAAATCCAAAAGATCAAGGAGAAGATTTTGAGGAAGTGGCTCAGGCTCAGGCTGAGGTGGTGCCTGATTCATTTGGTACTGTAGAGGTTGGTCATGATACGAAGAGTCGTAATTGTTACAAGGAAATGGATTCCTTGTTTGACAATCAGAGCTAAAGTGTGGACCTCCACAATACTCACAACAGTAAAACTGATGTGGCTGTGAGTTATATGTGTGGTAGTGATAATCGTTATTAGGAACCTGCTCATAGACAAGCGTGTTTCCCGATTGACAATCAGAACTGGAGTGTGAACCACCACAGTACTCACAACAGTAAAACTGCTGAGTCTCACAGTGTGGTAGCTGATGGAATAAATCAGTTGTGTTATGGTAAGAATAGGGATCTTGGTTATGGACAGACCCGTTTCCTGACTCCACCATGCTACAACTGGGGCAATTGCCACCATTATAAGGACCACCACACCATTGACAACCAAGAGGGTGAGGATAAGACATAGAAAGAATCAAATGTTTTCAGAGGGGTAGGGATGAAGAATCAAAGATGTGAGAGGGTAAAGATGAATATTTTTGGATTTTTGGATAAACATTTTGTAAAAATAAGGAAGAAAATCTTTTGGGGTTTTTGTGTTTGTTGAAAACTGATTTTAAAATGTTTTTGGGTTTTTGGATTTTTATAAGAAAATATAAACATATATAGATGGTATGAACAAGGAGTGAATATTCAAATCACTAATCTGCTAAACGTAAGATAATTAGCACAGCTCCCCGGCAGCGGCGCCAAAAATTTGATTCGTGCTAAACCGTCAAGTTTTATCACTCAAGTCGGCCACTTGTGAATGGCCAACCGTAACAAACTTAAAACAGTCTGGAAACGAATGCAATTAAGTCCAGAGGAGTATAGTGTTTCCCCGGGTCGTTATGTCCCAGCGAGCTGTGCGATGAATCACCAAACGAATAGTGATCGAGAGATTTGAACGGAAAAGAGTTTTGAATGATTATAACTAAAGAAAAAGTATAAAAATTACAAGGGCTTAAATGCAAATTAAAGGAAATTAAAAAGATAAAAAATATTAAATAAACGCTATCACTATTTGCAAAATGATGTTTTTTTATTTTTCTTTTACAAAACTAAAATAAAAACTACGCGACGTACAAAAGAAAATGTGAAACTTAAACAATATAAATCCTAAAAATATGAAAATAACATTTTTACAAACCTAATGATAAAAGAAAATTTATAGAAAAAGAAAATTATTTTTAAAACTATTTATCTAATTATTATTAATTAAAACTAATTTTAACTATTAAATAATAACCTAAAATACAAGAAAATATGAAATAAAGCTAGAAAAATAAAATTTTGACTTGGAAAAATCTGAAATAACAAAAGAGAATTTTCAAAACTATTTTTATATTTTTCTGATTATTTTTCTATTTTCTATGAATTAAAAACTATTTAAAACTACTTAAATTGCTTAAAAATACAAATTTAACTAAGAAAAATCTGGAAAAATATTTTTTTTTGACTTTTTATATTTATCTTAACTTAAGAAAAATGAAAAATTATTTTTTTGAAACTTTTCTGAATTAATTGCAATAAAAGCTAATTAAAATGCCTTAAAAATTGATTTAAATAGAGAAAAATAGCAAACTGACTTAGAAAAATCTGAAAAATTCAAGAAAAGTCTAAAATAATATTCTAAAGCTAAGAAAAATATAAAAACAGAGGGTAGTGTGTAGGAAAATGAAACTGCTATCACAAGTGCTTATAAATAAGCACTTATAATAAGCAAATGAAAACCAAAGACCTTCTACTGATTACAGAAGCTATATTATGCTCAAAATACCCAAATGCAACTAATTTCCACAAGCCTTGACCTCTGATTAACAAGCTCAACAGATTTGATTGATTGAGCTTATGTGCTAAAACAAGTTTTAGGGGTCTACTTGCAGCTTAAGCACAAGCCACCCAAATAAGCTAAACTAAAAACTAAAAGAAGGAACCTAAAGTAGACCTGGGTGACTAACTCTAAACCAAGAACCAAACTTGGGCAAGCTCTTATGAGCTCTGTGCAAGCCTTGCACAAAACCTCATGCACACTCATTAATATGAGCTTGTGCACAGGGGAACTGAGACCACATTCACAAGCTTATTTGAAGCTTAAAAAATTTGTAAAAATCCACAAAAATGGTAATAAGAAATGAGACCAGCTGAAGTTTATGAACCCACAATTTCACTTATTTTGACCCAAGAATGAATCAATGAAAAATCACTCCAGTTGGGCTCAAAACAGGTTTTTACACTTTTGACTTTTTAACAGTTATGAAGAAGTTGACTTTTGTGAGATTTGCAATCAATTTTTAGACTGATATTGATATTAAATGATGAAATGATACTACTGTAATATGTCTCTATGTAATTTAAACACAAAACAAGATTTTGATTCTCAAAAACTCCAACAGTTAAGCAGAATGATTGAGATGGATTTGACTTTTGATTGTTTGCAGACACAATATGATGACAGCAATTAGTTCAAATGAGCTTAACAAGCATGAAACAACATATCTTAATTACTAAGCAATCCTCAAACACAGTTTTGCTGCATAATCCAAACACCCTTTTTATGACTGATTTGTAATAAAAACTGAGCTAACCACTGATTAAGCTATTATTAATGATCAAACTGAGTTTAACTAACTTGAATACAACTTAATAAATAGATTTAAACTATTTGTAACTGCAATTAAAGATTATGCAATGGAACTTAAAAATTACTCACACTTGGTCCTTAGCCACAGTGGCTTGCCAAAGAACTCAAGATCAACTAACCTATCCCAAACCCTAACCTAGCTCATAATCAACCTAAATCCATGCTGCATCAACCCATATCTAATTCCATGACCAAATTGAGCTCAGTTGACTTTCTTTGACCAAAATCCAAAATTGCTAGTAACTTGAATTCAAGCTTATAAAAAGCTATAATAAGCTTATATAAGCTTGTTTTTACTTGGAAAGAAGCTATTTGAAGCTTGAATGTATGAGTTGGAAACTGAAATTTGCAACAGTGGCATTAAAATATGAAACTAGATAAAACTTTTGAATTGATGCTTAAAGATAGATTACACTGATAATTATACTTGAGTTTGATACAATAAAACAAAAGATAACAGATTTGAAATTAAACTAAAACATTTACTCTAAAAACGACATTGATGAAATTTTAAAACTACCAGACTCTCTTATCTTGCTTCTTTTTATACACCAAACTTCTTCTCTCCTCTTTTTGAGCATATCCCACTAATTTTCTTGACCATTGGATTTCTTGGAGATTTATTGGCCCTTGGATCAGTTTTTGGCGCCAAAACAAGTATTTGCCAGTTGGGGTTGAGTGAGGGGGTGAAGAAGCATTAAATGCATTCTTTGGAGTGTTGTTGAGGGGGGGGGAACAAGGTGAGTGGAGGTGAGGAGGGGGGATGGGAGGTCTGGTGTTTGCAGAACGTTTGGTGAAGGAGAAGACTTTGGCGCGCTAGGTTTATTTGACCAGATATTTGACTTGATTTAATATTATGAAGGGGTCCAAAATGTTAATGACAGGGGGTCCAATTGGATAGGCAGGGGTCACAATGGGTTTTGACAAGGGACCAAAGGGTGTAAAGGTTTAAAACACAAGGACCTATTGTGCAATTTCTGAAAATCAAGGGACCAAGGCTGCCAATTTGCAAAGTTGCTCCAAGGGACTAAAAGTGACAAGTTTCAATAATTCAAGGACCAAACTTGACATTTTCAAATTTCCAAGGGCCATTTTTGCCAATTTTGAAACTTGGAGGACCAAACTTGTAATTTCTCAAAACTTTTGACATTTTTCACCAAAGGACTAATTTTGACAAGTTATGATTTTAAAAGGACCTTTGGTGATTTTTCTTTTGAAATTAAGTGCTCAGGGACTATTTCTGACAAATTTTGAAAGTTGAGGGACTGAAACTGCCAATTATGCAAACTTTGCTCATTTTTCATCTGATTTTAAACATTTTGCATCTGAAACATATAAAATGCAATTTTGGAATATTTTCAGTATTTTGATGCATTTCTGAGCATTTTTAAACGTTTTGCAGTTCAGATTTGACCAAAAATGATGAGTATTTACACACTCATCAGAAGATCACATACGTTTTTGAAGAACATGAACATGAGAATTACAATGAGTGAAATTGATATATATGTGTGTTTGTTACAGTCAAACGCTTGTATCGAGTCATAATGGATGTTTTGCAGGAATATTTCCAGGTTTTAAAGATGTATCTTTTCCAGAATTTTTCCAGAAAAACGTTGCAGACCAGTTTCAGTCATGACAACCTGACGGCGTCAGGATTAACGCCTGACGACATCAGGTTAAGCAGAAACAGCTTATAATTTTTTCGTTTTCTGTGCTACTTATAAATTTTTAGACATTCTCAGGTCTTAATTTTTCAGAAAAACTGCAAACATCCATTCCACAAGCATTATATCCTAGAGTAGTTGTCTCATATATAGTTTTACCGCCGATTTTACGCGAAGGTTTCGTTTGTTTTCTTAAGTGTGCAGGTTATATTTGGTAATTAGAAGAAATACAAAATTGGATGGAGCTTAATACTTATACATTCTTTTTGGAAAAGAATTTAACCGCAACTTCACACGGATCCTACCAAGCTAATCAGGGGAGTACTAGTTTCTTTTCCTTACTCACCTTCCTTTATCATAGCTTTGATACTTTCAGGGAACATTGGGGACAATGTTAAGTTTAAGTGTAGGGAGGGAGAATAAAACGAGAACTTAGAAACTATTCTTATCCTTGATTATTTGTCTTGTCCTTGGTAATTTGTGTAATAAACTATGAGAAATATTTGTTAGGGCAATTTTAGCACCAAATTTAAAAAATTTTATGACATGTACGAGCTAGACTTTAGTCTTAATAGAGCGCCTTATGGATAGGAGTTATATGACTAGCACAAAAACCGTTTACCACTCAAATTCCACCCCAAAAATGTGAGGTTCGCCCCTAGATCTTTAGGAATAAAAGCATTCACCGTTAATGCTTAGAGAGTGTACCGGTAGTATAATGGATCTAGAACTTGTTTTGTGATGCATTCCGAGATCGCTAGTGAGACTACACTTGTGTAGTTAGGAATAACTAAGTGATAAGAGGCATTAGGATAACCCTTGTTTGAAACCCGTAATATAATTACTTCTTCCACATCGGTCGAGTAATTACCCCACACCCTTGCGATGTACTCATCTTTAGTACACGATACTCATAGTTAACCCCTCAGATCCTATCCTTTTCGCGGTTCTCGTGATGTTTCAGTTTTTCAGAATATCGATGAAGAACATTATTTACAATCCACCCCTAAATGTACACCCAAATCGCATTAGCCTACCTTGTATGCACTCACCTTTAGTGCATTATTGTTATCATTACTAAACCCTTAGTTCAAATATCTAGTTACTTACAAGGTTGCTAAGTCGAGTCATATCTTTTGTACAAAGTTTTGGGATGATTGGGACTCACGGGTAAAAAGTAATACTTTATGGAGTAACGAGAAAGAATGATAAATTCAAATTCCCTTTGCCTACGTAATTAAATACTCCAAGTGTTTTGATCTTTTCAAATCGGGTCAATTAGTGTTAGGGAAATAAAAACTTAAGTGTAGGGATGGTCCTATAAATCCCTTATATGTTGATGTTATCGTAGAGGATGGTAGAGTAAAAATGTATGACAAAAAAAAAAGGGGCTATCATCCTTCATCTATCTTTATGTTTATGTATTTAAATTTATGTTTATTTCAAGTTATCTAGAGTTTAGTGAGTCGAGTCTTGGCTTAGCAACGCCACGCTTTTCATGCTTCTAACATAAGATTTTTGACTTGCCACCACTAAATATCGCCTATACAACAAAACCCTTTGTTTCCCTACCGTAAGCCTAACGTTACAACCCTTGTAAAGACCTCTTAGATTGTTGTTCCTAGGTGCTTACGTCAAAGTGGTGGAGGTTTGATCTAGTCTCAAGCTTATGGTAATCTATGTACTATGTCAAGTAATGAGTGTTTATCTTCCATTTCCATTTATTATATTTCATATAAACCCGAGAGATGAGAGAATCCAAACACCCCTTGTGAGGTGCTAGTATATAATTTCCGTGCTTGTTATGACTATTGCAGTGCTTTTACTTGTTATGAATTATTTTAAACCTATGCTTCATGCCCCCAACTTATAAATTGATTGGCCAAAAGCACATTTGCTTGAGGACAAGAAAATACCAAGTGTAGGGATATTTGATAAGGATTTAAAATGTACACTTTTGAAGGGTCATTTAAGCCCTTAATCAACCACTTTTATATCCGTTACTGCTTAATTTTGTTCCTTTTCACTTTTTAGGTCTCTTGGAAGCAAAATGCTGGAATGAAGCATTTTTAGACGAAAAGGAGCAAATACATGAAGAAAATGGCAAATTCAAGATCGAAGCCACTCAAAGCTGCTCAAACAGAACCTGAAGGCGTCCCAATCAAAGGGTGACGCTGTCCCTCTATAAAAACTTGATAAAAACATGCACCAGACGGCTCAGTGAAATTTTTGTTCGTATAACCTGACGGCATCACGTTGTGAAGAACAAGGGCGTCACTCAGACTTTTCATCTCAGACGGACCAGATCCAGAATCAAGACGACGTCCCAACTGAAGAATGGCGGCATCACGACTCTAAGGTGACGCCGTCCCATCGATGACTTGGCCAAGACGAAACCCTAATGACGGCGAGCTGACGGCATCCCATCAAAAAGGTGACGTCGTCGCAGGTGTAAATCTATATATATAATTCGATTTTTCTGCATTTAAATAGGTAGACTTTTAGAGAAAAAACCCTAATTCATTTGTAGTTCGATTTGGACAGTATCTTAGGGTCTCAAACCCTATTTTACACATCGAGATAAGTATTTTAATTCAAAGTATCATTATGTCTTCAATTGATTGTGTGTATGCTTGCTTGTTTACCATGTCTAGCTAAATTTCTTGTGTGTTTGCTTAGATCTATGAAACCTAGTTATTGATTATTGTTAGGTTGTTTCTTATCTTAATTGTAAATTGGCTTAGGAGTGCAACTAGGCATCATTCGTTTTGCTTGAGTATGCTTTATGAAAGTGAGGCTTATGAATGAAATAGTTTAAGGGCTAGCCGATTTCGTATGCTAAACCCGAGAGATAACCTCAAAGAGTTAGACACTACGCATACCCTACGACCTTAGTAATACAACGCATTAAGATAAGGTGTGACAATTCAACCGACCAATAAAAGATAACTAGGGAGTAATATTATCTAGGTAAACACATTTTTAATTATCATACGAGCACACATCAAATAGACATAGCTACCCGTAGTAGTTAGATAATTAGATAAGTAGAAATAATCGGTAGAAGTACACCCCCGCCTCCCAACCAATTGCCCCGAGATATTTACCTTAGCTTTCTAAAAAAAACCAATAAAGAGATAAAAAAAGGAATCATCCTCAACCCCACCTTCTCGTAATATATTTCTTACTAGCATTCCTATTCCCCTAGAGAACGATATCAATCCCCGAGTGTTAGGATTTAAAAAATATGGTAGTTAAAGAGTCGGTCACCTCAAGTATATGTATTCGTTAGAAAGCTCGTAGTCGTAGTCATTTAATGTTAGTAAGTAGTTTGTTAAGTAACACCATGGAGGACAGATGGGTCTTTACCCACTGTATGCCTGATCCACAGCCCGTAGGAGGCGTGTCTTGTAAGAACCTATAAATACCCTTTGCCTTGCAAGGCAAAGGGTTGGAGCTTCATAATATCATTTTTCTTTGTCTCACTAAGTTCCCAAAACTCTTCCACTTTCTCTCTCTAGAACCTAAACCATACGCCCCATTATTGTGTTTATTATGTGTTTATGAAAACCAATATGTTACAAATGGTATCAAGATCCATGGTTTGATCACTCATCTTTCATGTTCTTGGATTTCTAGTGGTTTTCATAAGGTTTTTGGGTTTGAATGAGTTTAGAGTAGTCTGCATCATTTGGTTCATTTCTTGTGTTAAAGTTTGGATTTTGATAGTACTTTTGTGTTTAGAATCAATATAAGTATTTAGGTTTTGGTTTGGGAGGCTTGAATCATCGGTTTTTGGATTGAAAAGTGGTGTTTTTGAAGTTTTCTTGGATGCGAGTTGTGTCACGGTAAAACATTCATCTATGCGACTTGTCCCTGTTTGGATCGTTTTCTGAAGCGATTTGTCTCAATTCAGAGTGCGAGTTGTGCGACTTGTCCTATATGCGATTTTTCTATTGAGACAAAACGACAAGAAAGGACAAACTAGTGGGTGTACTTGTGTACTATGCGAGTTGTCAGCCTTTACGATTTGTGTTTTATGCAATTTGTCTGATAAGCGAGTTGGTAATCAGGGTGCGAGTTGTCTTGTACTGCGACTTGTCTTATACTGCGACTTGTCATGTACTGCGATCTGTCAGGACTGCGATTTGTCTAGGGTGCGAGTTGTCTTGGGTACGACTTGTCAAGGGTGCAACTTGTCTATTGATACTTGTCATTTCCTCGTGTTACATATTACGGTTTTTCTTTTGATTTAGTAAAATCCCGTGAAAGAATCTATTTCCCGGTTTAATCAAAGAATAGTAAAATCCCGTAGAATCTGTAATCATGTCTACAATCACTTCTTCTGTTGCTGATGACGTTCAAGCTGCAGGATCTGATACTCGTCCTCCCATGCCGGATAGAACCGGTTATGACTCTTGGGCTCAAAAATCAGACTATACTGCTTAGGAAAGGAAAATGGGGTTAATATCCTTAAATCAATTGATGAAGGACCATATCAAGTTGAGACTACCAGAGACATTCTTGAAACTGCTGCTGATGGTTCAGTTATATTAGGATTGGATGGACCAAAGATGTATGATGAACTTACTGATAAGGAGAAGAAGAGATACGATGCAGACATCAGGGCTTCAAACATCATACTTCAGGGTTTACCTAAGTACATTTACAAGTTGATCAATCACAACACTGAAGCGAAGGCAGTATGGGACAATGTTAAGATGCTTCTCCCGGGTTCTGAATTGACTAAAGAAGACATGGAGTCTCAATTGTATGATGACTTTGAGAACTTTAAGATGAATCCACGGGAAAAGGTTACAGAATACTACGTGAGATTCCACAAGCTTGTGAATGACATGAGGAATATCAAAATGACTATGCCAAATATCCAGCTCAATTCAAAGTTTGTGAACAACATGAATCCCGAATGGCACAAATTTGTCACTGCATTCAAGCTAAACAAAGGATTGAGGAACACAAATTACGAGCAATTGTATGTTTATTTGCTTCAGAATGAGAAACATGCTGTGTTTGAACGAATGATCTTGGAAAAGTTCAAAACAAATGCTGGAGATGCAAGCTCTTCAAATGATTCAACTGCATTCTACACTAATGTAGGAATTACCACCAAAGCATCACAGGTCATACCTACTGGAAATGGTAATCACAAACTCATTCCAGATCCAGGGTATAAACCTCCAGATTCAGACACATTCATGGAACAACTTGTTAATCAACTGGCTCTAATGGTTAAGAAAAACCTGAACTTCACTCCACACACCAACAATCATCTCAGAATGGCTTCCAATCTTTACAATCATGCTACAGTTAAAGAAGGAAATGTAGTGGTGCAAAATGTGCAAGGAAGACAGAATGAACAAGGAATGGCAGGAGCAGGTTATGGAAATGCTGGTGTAGGAGGAGGATATGTGGTAATCGAATAGAGGAAGGAACATGGCTCAAGGTTAAGGGAAGCCAATCAAGTGTTACAACTGTGGTGGAGAAGGACATTATGGGAACTGCACCTCCTAAATGTCCACAAAATGCGAGTACTTCAAGGACAAAATGCTGTTGGTACGCTGCCAAGATAATGGAGCAAGATTGGATGAAGAAGAATTGTTGTTTTGCTGGGGAAATGCCAAAACTTACGATTTGTGATGAACAACCAAAGCAAGGTTATGGGACACAACAATCCCAATGCATTTCAAGTTGCGATGTGATGCATTTGATTCATGTCGATGATGAACCCACTGCCCGCACCATCTTCATGGTTAGTATCTCACCAATGGTTTCTCCAAAGGCTCCTTCACCACAAAGTGCTAGTCCTTCCAAGGAATCAATCATATCGAGGTATTAAAACTATACGATGACGTTGATGTGCAAAAGATACACGACAAGGTACAACCAACTAAAATTATTGAATCGATATTCAAAATATATGGTAATAGCAATGTTGTCCCATATTAACAATATGTGAAACATAATGAAAGTGAAAGTGTAGCGCGATGCATCTTCTCAAGTCAATGATGCCTATATTTTTTATGAATACACTACATGTGCCCCTCATGACTCTATAACCTTTGAACTGAATGCCTATAAAGAACAAGTTGCTATTTGTGAACAACGTGCTAAGTTTGAATTAACTACCCGTGAGCAGGAGATGGATAACCAAATGCGCAATTATCGAAAAATAATTTTAGGGAAGAAATATTAAAACAAGAGTTAGATTCCTTACAAGAAAAGCTTAACAAAACTGTTAAACAAAAACAAGAACTTCAAGAAAATGTAAAAAGTGTTTAACAGAATTCAATGCTAAAGAATCAAAACTTTTAAATGAATTTTCCAACCTAAAAGCTTTAAAGAACAAACTTGAAAACAAGTTGTACGCATAAGGAACACCATCGATCACTGCTTACATGATCACTAAGCATAGAGTTCTAAGTGATAAGCATAGTGTTGCACTTGTAGAAGAACCAAATCCTGAGGCTTGTATTAAAGCAAAAGCAGCTCAAAAGGTAATCTATGATGGAAATGAGATTCTTAAGCCTAGACAAAAACCTACTTGTGTTGAGTGCACGAGGAAGAGAAAATTAGAAGATGTCACTAGAGAAAAATGAATGATAAACTTAAAGATCCTTTGTGCATAAAACATAACAACACATATAAAACACCGAATTATTCTAAGGAAAACCGATTGCCTTTAAAAGTTTTAACCTCGCACCCGCTGACCCCTGAACAAATGTTTTGGAAAAAGGATATGGACAAGCAAAAGTGATGATTTTATTGAAAAGAATTCCCCTTGTAGGAAATTGCCTTCAGCCACTATGTATCCCCCAAATACACCTATGCATCTAGTGCCTAGAACTCTTCCCACACAAAGCAAAACCTTAGTCATTATATATGTAGTTTACCAACTATTTGTTGACTTTGAGAAAACATGTTAGAAGAGAATCACACCAACTGGATTACAGAAGGGAAAGGGGTTTTGAACAAACAAAGGAGTGTTATTTAACTGAGGTCATGCCTTTCATTAAACAATTAAAAGATCAATTTGAGTCTCTTCAAAAGGCAATTGACACCGAGGTTAAAGACATGAATAGAGTGTTTAATGAAATGGAAATTGAGGTAAATGATTATGAACGTGAAGTCAAATGTAATGAAATTGAAAGTAAGAATCTGAATGTCTTAAATGAGAACTTGATCTCTAGTTGTGTTGCTCAAGATGTGTTTAATATCATTTACATATTATTCTATTATCGCTTCTCAATTTCATGAATTATTTGTTGCTTTGAAAGTTTTCCATGATCGTGTCATTGAGCTTGAAAACAGAAATTCCAATGAGAAAATAGAACAAGATGATCATGATAACTTGGTAAAACATTTTTCTAAGCTGGAAGTTGAACATTTTTCTTTGCAACTAAAATATCAACATCTCAAAGAAAATGTTAAAACCTCAAATGTCAAGACATCCTGATGCTCCCTGAGTTTGATGCATTTTTTGAAATCAGCAAACGTGATGAACAAATTCGAGCTCATTGTAACACGATCAGAAGATTGAAAACCTAAATTTCACAATTGAAGGGTGAAAAGAATAATGTGAATGGCTCCCAAATGCCTCGCCGTTAGATTCTCAGAATTCTCAAAACATTCATCTCCAAAACATCATTAACGTTTTACAAAAAGAAAATGAGAGTTTTCTAGAAGAAAATGAAAAGGTTAAACAACATTTCAAAGAGTTATATGATTTCAAAGTTAGTTACGACAAGAACAATGAAAAAATAACTTCTTTATAAAAGGAAATTGAGAATCTGAAGAGTCAGGCAAAAGGGAAAATGCCATATGTCGGTGATGAGAATCTTGTATCAAAGGCATCTGCAGATTCTAAGTATGATGTGACTATAAAGTATATTCCCCCTCATCTTAGAAATAACGAACTTGTGTGTCAAGAATATTTTTCGTATCTTAAGGATAGTCTAGAATGTCTCCATGAGATTATCGAAGAGGATAGCATAAATAAACCCCTTGATAGAGAAGTTAGGTATGCATGCTTATATGCCAAACGATCTTAGGAGCTTTTAGAATGTTTAAGAGCAACATGCCCTAAATCCTTTTCTACTAAAGATAAAGTCATTATGCCATGCTCTATGCCTAGTATTAAGCATGTGACTCTTGATATGCCTTGTTCTACGCCAAAAGTAAAGCATGTGAACTTTGATGTGCCTGCTAGTACTTTAGACCCCATCACTTCTAGATCAGAACGAAAAGTAGCAAAACCAACTAATGTTCCCTTCATTCCCTCTACAGAATTAATCAATGACACTAAGGCAAGCGGGTCAAAGCCTCCATGCAATACAAAGCAAGATAGGACCTCGCAAGCTAAGAGTGATCAATGGAAGAATGTAGAAGGCCACCCTAGGAACAATAAGTTTATTTTGAATAAGACGAATCGTGTTGATTCTAGTATTAGCTATAAGCGCATGTAATTAATTTGAATTCTTCTACTACTTGAAAAACATGTAATGAATGCTTGATTTCTGGTATTAATCATGAATGTGTTGTGAATGATTTGAGTAATGCTGTAAATCTCCAAAGAAAAATGTTAACACTAGAAAACAAGATAAGAAGGTCAGAAAACCATGGTGGAAGAAGGTTAAAAAACATTGGAAACCAATAGGAAGAAAATTTAGTAATGTAGGTTATCAATGGATACCTACTGGCCATAAATTCAATCTTAATGAGTTATGCCCTAAATTATCCAGATCAATGCCCATTAGTAAATGGATGCCCACTGGTAGAGTGATACCTTTAAGAAGTGAACACACTTTGAATAGATCTACTGTCACTTCTTGTTGGAATCACTCCTAAACCTTAATTCAAGTGTTAGTAATTAATATGTAATAGTTAGCTTAATATGGCCTTTATGTTAGTAATTAGCCTTAGGCTTTTGTAGAAGGCCCATAAGCCTAGGCCTAGCCCAATAAGAAAAAGGATGGGAACTAGGAGTTTTGCCCTAGCTTCCCTCCCATAAATACCTCATGTAAACCCTCACTTGAGGGTTGGTTGTTCATTTTATTCACTCTCTTTCACTCTAACGCAACCGTTTACTCTTTTACGTGTGTGTGTGTGTGTTTAACGTGTTCAACCGCCTCTCTATTTCTTCTATTGATGCTTGTGTTGTAAAAAAGTGACCTAACAAAGGGTATCAATCGCCTACTAGTTGAGTGAATCGTATTGCTTTTGAAGTGGGTTTTTGGTCCTACGCGTAAAGCTAACGAGATACTTTGGTTCGCTAAAACAAGTTTTTTTACACTTTTTAATCCAAGATTCTTGTACTTTCAATGTTTTAAGGTGTTAAAATAATTTTTTTTGGCAAAAAGTTTCAAACTTTATGCGTGGATCATAGTTTTTAAACTTGTTTTTGTACGAGAGTTTCATCCTACGCAGAACCGTTTTAGGAGTTTTGGCTCATCAAGTTTTACACTTTTGTGTTATTTTGGTGATATTGAAGCTATCTCATCACAAAAATCTGGTTTAGAAACATCTTTTGGCAAAATCATTTTTACGAGTAAAGCTACGCGTAACAAAACCCTAATATTACGCGTAACTTTATCCTTTGTTTGATCTTCGCCAGGGGTTTACTCCGTCTTTTCTTGCTTGGATAAACCGAAAATACGCCGACTTTGGATATCTTTTGCACTGTGAAGTGTAAAAGATCACTTGGGATAAAACCTAAAAATTACGCATAAGCATAAAGCTTACGTAGAAAATCCCTACGCATAAGATTTATCTTACGCTAAGCTTAGTCTTACGCATAAGGTAATCCTACGCCAAGTTTTCTACGCCTAACTCTTGTCTTATACGCATAACTTTAGTGCTTTTTCCTTACTTACGCAGAGCTAAAACTACGCGTAACTCTATTTGTTACGCGTAACTTGGTGTTTTAACGCATAAGTCCTACTTGGTTTATTGTGATTTCTATGCCTAAGGATACTTCATCAACAAAGGTTCATTTGACTACAAAGATCCATTTTTACCAACACAAGTTTTCAACATGTCACAACCACCATACTCTAACTATTTCCTTTACACTTATTCTCAACGTCAACAACAACTAAGTCCACAACATCAACAATCAAATCAACAACAAGCAATTTATCAACAACAATTTAATCAACAACATACTTCACAACTTGATGCAATTCCACAACCTCAAATGGTTCAACCACCACCAAGTCTTCAAGTTCAACCCTACACAAATGAATTCAATCAACATCCATCAAGGAACACTATGAAGGAACCCACTTGGTTTGCAAAGATGTGTGAAGCCAAGTACCAACAATCAATTCATGAGGCGGATCACTTGATAGACCTCCAATGCTCACCTGTGAAACTACTCATCAATGGTTGATTAGGTTCTTTAGGTTTTGTGATCTGAAGAAGCCACATGGAAATTTATTAAAGAAGGTTATCTTGGAAGGTCCATTTCAGATGCCTACTGTCATCGTACCCGATGATCCAAATGCTAATCCACCAAGAGATGAACAATCAAACATTGCTACCGCAGACCAATGCAGAGGAACTTCTACACTATGAAGCTATTGAGCTTGCAATGCAATATATCCTCTTAGGATTACCTAACCCAATTCTTTAAAGTGTTGATGCTCAAAAGACTGAAAAGGCGATGTGGGAACATATTCATCTTCTTATGGAAGGATCTGCACTCAATCAGGAGGATATGGAATCCAAAATTTACTTGGCTAATGAACACTTCATGATTGAACCCGAGAGACACTAGAGTCTTATCATCATCAATTCTCAGATATCATAAATGATTTGGATAAACACAACATCATCATGCCAAGAATTGCAAAGCTAACACTAAGTTCCCGAGTAGTCTTGGTCCCTGAGAAGGTATGTCATTTTTCCTCCGCAAGCGAAGAACATGCATCATTCTAAATATGGATTGTTGTACGATTACTTGAAGCCTCATGAAAAGAAAGATAAGGACAGGATTCTCCGTGCTCAAATTGCTTCACCTACACATTCGGAAAATCAACAACTTGCCTTATATGCTCAAAATAGTTATTCTCTCAAAGCAACCAACCAAGCACACCACACCATATGATCCTTCACAGCCTCAATCTCAACAAACTCAATTGGTTCCATACAACAACAATAATGCTCAAGCACTTGTCAGTGAAGCTAATGAGGAATCGATCCGCTCGAACATTGCAACAAGGATTTGCTATGATTGCTAATGCTTTAGTTTGCAACAAACAAACAAATCCAAAAATCGTACGCTCCTCATCTAACACAAGGAATCAGGTTGTTGTGAACAATGGACGAGTTGAAGTTCAGAATCGTGGTTATGGTCGCCAGATGGGCGGTGGTCAAGGGTTTAATGCTGTGGGCAGGAATAACAATAGAGCTCAAGTGGTGGAACAGGAAATGCTGAATGGGTTGAATGGTCTTCGATGCTACAACCGCAATGAGAAGGACACTGGCTAATTCAAAGCCGAGGGCAAGGGCGGTGCTTATCACAAAGAGGCTCTTCTCTTGGCTCTAAGGATGAAGCTGTGGAACTCTCTGCACAAAAAGAATAGAGTTTTATGCGGCGCATACTCGGGATGAGGAGGTATACAGGCCAATGCGCCAACCAAGTATGTTGATGGCTAATATGCATGAGCTACCACATATCATTCGACGCATTTTCATTCGACGATTTTTCAAATAGACCCGTAGTCATCATCAATCCCAAGGCTCGGGAATGTTAAATGAGTCGTCCACATATCATTCCGACGATTTTCAAATTGACCCCGTAGTCACATTTGACGATCAAGATGACCTTATGGTTTCCATTGATAATCAACTTGACTCCGTAGTTATACTTGAGGATCTACGTAATGATCATGTTGTGACTCACGTTGAACACGCCGAACTTTTGCCTCATCCAGATTTTGCTCGTTTAATACTAGACCAACAAACCATAGTGGAAGAATGTCATGCAATTAATCAGGACTTGAAAAGTAAAATGCAACAAGAACTAAGGATTTTGAATGTTTACAAAGCTCAACTTTTCAAAACTCAAGAAAAACGTGAAAAAGGTTTTGAAGTAGCCCTTGCCAAATCTCATCAAAACGAACAATATTTAGAGAGACAGATGCGTGATCTAGCCGCTTCGAAGAATGCTTTGTTGTTGAAATAGAACAAATCAAACATGAACATAAAAAGCAAATTAACGCTTCACCTTGGAAAATCAAAAGCTAAGGCGAGTTGTTAACTTGTCAGCCGTGCATACAAAAAGCATTCAACTAAACTAATTGATGATCATCTTGAAGAAATTATCGATTGCAAAACAAACTTAAAGAGTTAAAACTGTTGTTTACAAACATGGCGAAGTCGGTCACGATGATTGAAAGTTTACTTTAAAACCCAATCCAAATGGATAGGACCGAATCTTGTGATTACAAACCTAAGCTTTCAACCAAAGCATTCAAACCAAATCCAGAAGTTTCCAGTGCAGAATATAAAATTGATAACTCTGTTATGAGTGTTGTTGAATATCATCGCCAAGAGGAATTAGATGCAGAAGACGAGAGTCGATCAAAATTAGAAAATGTTGTTTACAACAAACCTTTTTAACTATTCAAAGCGTCACTTTCCACCAACGGATTCTTCTAACACACCTAGGATTATGATAAAAACGTCTGAGTCTTCTAATGTTAATCCCAAACCAGATTATGCACAAACTTATGGTTATTTACCTTCCATCGATGAAGTAAACTCAAAACCCTAAAATCGAAAATTTTAGATATTTTGACTTTTCATGGCCGACCTCAAAACTTTACAACATGAGATAGAATATCATTCTAAAATCAAAGTTCAACATTTTCAATCGCTTCTCACGAGAACAAAGAGATGTTTTTTAGAAAAATCTTTTACCAAATGTTAAAAATTTGAAAAGTTGTGCATTGTCTTCGGAAAAGGACTTTCATAAGGAACTTGATTAATGAAGGTCGAAAACGAAACATCTATTTCTAAACTAAAAGAAAAAGAAAATGTTGAGAAAAGATGTTGATCGACTATTGGAAGATGTTATCTGTCATGTCCATAATACGGTTATTGAATTTTCGACATTTGCATCCGATTATATCTCCGACATCGTTGATTTTGTGGTAACTGCATGTACTTCGATAATGTGCATCGACGAGTCATTAAAAGTTGAAAATGAACCATTGTCAAACGAACTTCATATGCAAAACGCCGTCTTAATTGGTGTCAAAAAGATATTCACGATCAACAACATGCTTATCAAAACTGTTAATACAAATATCGTCATTAAACGTTATTTATATTTTTGATCTTTACCTAAGTTTTGTTAATCAAAGTTTAATGATGAGAAAGTTTAAGTTTTCTGTCAAGTTATAGATATTAAAACAAAAGCTTTTTCAAACAATATATTCATCATTCAAGCATTTACATTTATGATTAGTAACATCTTGATATGACTCTAATCATTATGTATGATAGTAGTTTTTAGAATGTGTTAGGTTCTTAAAACCAAACACTACTTATGTACTGTGCATATTCTAAAATAGAAATACAAACATATGACATCATGTGATGCATCATGGAAATCATTGGAAGATTTCATTAGATATTTTGTGTGGATTTGTACTCTTCATATCTTACACAATCTCACTTAGATAGAGTTGACTTTAGCAAAGATTTGATATCTTGATCAAGGACCGGCGGTACCAAAATGAGACACGGGCGGAACCCTTTAAGGGTTCACGTCCTGGACGCCTCGCCCACTTTGGCTATAAATAGCAATGCCAAGCCAAGTAGTTTTCATCCCTTTCTAACATACTCTCATACATATCTTCTCTCTAACCTTCTAACTCAGCTTCTTATCATATTAGTGATCTCTTTTGTAGCAAAGAAGATCAAGTCATATTCAAGCTTCAAACTAGGTTGGAAGGCTTGTTTGTTTAGTGTTGTATGATCTAGTGTTGATTCATACTTCATTGTTGTATCAAACCATCATAATCTTGTGAGTGTGAGTGGTTAGTATTTTGTCCCCAAAATACATGTGTGGGAGTGGTTGTACCTTTGGAAAGAACTCGCATCTAGCTTAGTGTCTGCAAAATAGTGTGGGCGGTTTTCTCCGCCATGAAAGGAGCTTGTTGACTAGTGAAGTTAAACTCTCGAAAAGTGAGACTCGAGGAGGTGGGAGTAGGGCAAGGAAAAGATTCTTGCAGACCAACCACTATAAACAACTTCTGTGTTTGATCATTTTCCTTTATTTCCTTAAATATTGCTTGTATATTTCATTAATATATCTAAGATCAATATCAATTGAACTTTACAATAAGTTTCAAAACAAAGTTTTTAATTGGTAAACTATTCAACTTCTAGTTTTACAATTGGTTTCAGAGCTCGCTTTCAAGAATTTCTAAAATAACTTGTATTTTATAAACTTGAAACGATCCATGATTTCAAAAACTTTAAAGAAGCAAGTACCTCCAGTGTAAAGTACGCCACTCTCTTTTTAAAACCAATGAATTATATTGAAAACCGCTGAACATATGTAAAATCAAAAGATATAGATCTTTGGTTTATTATTGTTAAGGGATGAATTTGGCAACAACGATATTTCCAAGATTGAACAAAAGAAACTAGTTGCTTTATAAATGCTTTGTACTCCAGAAAAGAATATGAAGCACTTTTATGTGTGAAACCAAAGATATTTGGGAATCTTTAATTGTTACACAT
>OU343223.1:186759752-186776692 GCA_910596185.1 Chrysanthemum makinoi
TTTAGAGGTACTACCAGAACTTCCACTTTTCTTTGCTCTGGTCTTGACTTTCTGAGTAATAATAAGTTCATCCACATGAACCCCCCCACTTAACTTTGATCCTCCCTTATATATGTGTGCGGGGCATCCTTTGACCTTTTTATTGATGAGGCAAGCATGGAGTGGCAGCAACCCTTGTTTACCGAGTGGTGGACCCTTGGAACTAACTGATTTTAGGGTAGGATCATTCTTCATGGTAGCTGGTGTGGGTCATCAAGTCTCTTGGTAATGTCCTCATGCTTCTTGAGGATATTGTGAATGATTAGTTTGGTGAAGCGGACAAAAGGGATCTTGGTACATCCCTTCTTGAGATGCTGCATCATGTCCTCCCATATGAGGCTAGGGTAGTCAATGTGATGAACATGGACCATTCCCTAGAATATTTGCAAGTGCATCAGCTTGGGGTGATCATGACCGTTGTCTCTTCCTGATAAAGACATGGCAATCATGAGATAAAGTGTCCTCTGTGGTTGCGGGATGAATTTGACGTCAACTCCGGAGTGAGTAGAGATAATGCCAATGGACTCATCATACCCAATGTTGATCAAGAAATCCAGAATTTTCGTCTCTGTATGTATCCTTACATAATCAGTTGGAGAGTTGATAGTCGGAAGTAGAAGAACAGCATTGTAACACCCCAACCCGGTAAGGGTAGAAGTGTCACATTCTGGTGTCATATCAGAACATACAAATTAAATATTTACAAACGGAAACCTTAAAACTGAAGTATCAAAACATACACACAATTGACTGACAAGAAAATACAATATCCAGAATGAATTAAAACCCCAAAAAAAAAGTTGTTCAAAATAAGTCCCAAAGTAATAAGGTGCTAGGGTTGGTCCACTCAGATACTCTAACTCTCAGCCCATCGAAGCCCATCTTCAAACCTAAAACTTGCCGCAGGAAAGAAATGCGGCTGAGCTTAAAAAGCCCAGTGAGAACGATATAACAAAACGAAAGCTAAATAAAATCAAAATGCCAAGTGAAACAAGGAAGTGATAACAAGGTCGCAAACGAAATGAGAACAATGAGTCAATGAAGATCTGCGAAACACAATTATATAGATATCCAAAGCACAGATAACAAGGAGAACGAAGCAAAGCAAAGCATCGATGACATATAAACAAGCACATACAAACCAGACATACAAGAACTGAAACATAAGTAAACATAGCAGGCGTCCATCCACAACATATATGTCATACAATCAAATCAAGAAATCAGAAGACATACAAGCCAAACAGATATCTACAGGAAAACGGAAGCAATTAATTAATAAGTGAGCATGACAATTCACACAGGTCAAAAACCTTAGTTGAAAACATAACCGATATCATAACCGAAGTACTAACAGCCGTCAACACATGGCGATCCACGTAATAAGTAGGAATATAGTATAAACGATATAATTAAATGAATTAAAGACATAGAAGGGCAACTAAACAAATTAACAAGCCAGACGTCACAAGCTGAACCATTTACCTAATCAAACCGTAGCATAGACAGAAATGTAAACATGGCAGGTAAACAATAGCAATAAGGACACAGCACGAATAGTCATAGTCCACGGAATTAACTGAACGAAGTACACAAAATAAACAGACAAAACTAACGATTTCACATTAGCATGGTCACCCAAAAATTGAGAGGGTCACATAACAGTGAGATCACATATCATCGATGAAAGCAGGTAACTCATAACTGTATATTAATCATATCGCAACAGAGTAATCAGTAGTCACATAACACATGAAAAGCATAATCAAATCCAATAACATATAATAACCCAAGACGTGCTGAATGAACGATAGTCGAAATAACGGAATGAAAGTGTGACATATCAATGAAAAGGAGTATCTATATCTTGGTAAGAGTGAGTCATATAAAGTGTTGAAAATGAACAATTAATACAGATTATGTGCGTTGGGGAAATATAGAAAGTACAGTATAGTATAGGCATATCAAAGTGTAATGGTTTTGAGAAATCTACCACGACCCAGAAACATATCATATCATATCATATCATAAGTAGCCATTGTATCGGAGGGTGACCTCGAATACCAAACCAATAGGAGAGGAGACCTCAGTAACCAATGGAGTAGCTAGCTCCCAGAATGTGAAGACGCGTATTGCACACGAAATCATTCACCCAACAAATCATATCATATCAGATAACAGAACAGATCTAGGATGCATCCATACGCCCTACCTCACATATACAAAATATGATCCACCACCAAGGGACGTGGCAGAACATCACTCTACTACCCTAGAGTCATGCCGAGGTGCATCATGACACGGCCATGTTACCTTCATGGCTAGGGAAAACATATTTGGCACGGTATCAAACTGAAGGGTCAAAGTATAATCATATCATATGGATTCATATCAAAGTTCCATAACATAAGTTCATAATCAAAAGTTCATATCAATGGCTCATAATTAGAAAGGTTCGTAGTCGTAGGTTCACAATCAGAGAGGTTCATAATCAGAAAGGTTCATAATCAGAGTTCATAACAAAAGGGGTGCATAGCAGAGTCATAGGGAAGCCCTAAATAGAAGGCTTAGAGCAAAGTATAACAGTTCAAAGCTAATATCCAAAGATGTAAACGAATCATGAGAAACCTTAAGAGAAAAGGTCAGAATATCTGTACCTTAGCAACGTAATGAACACAAACGGAAAAGTAACACCGGAAAGCAACGTCGTATCTTCGTCAATGAATCTACACGAATTGATATCATATATTACTTATATACTCATTTTATAAGCTTCTTATGCATGTATAAGTGTTTTACTTATTGATATAATCTTTTTATCTTTCCTTTTCTTAACTTCATATCTGGACCAGAATTTAGCGATTTTTATAAAATACTTAATTAGCTCAAATAAAATCAAGGAAATTCCCAGGGGTTCCCATATGAGTTAAAAGACTCACCAAAAATTGGGGGATTTTATTTCCAGGTCAAATGGCCTTTAGAAAATCATAAGTCCAGACCTGCCCAGAAAGTGGTCAGAAAATACACCTTAAAAGTTTACGCTTATTGGACCTGTTTAGACACCTTGGAAAAATTCCCAAAACTCCCAGAAATTCATTTATATCCTAAATGTCACTCCTGTAAAAGGAGAGCTCCTAATTCTTTATGGTTTGAAAATTAAAAATCAAACAATCCAACTAAATTTCAGGCCCGTTTTCTCAGCTTTGACACTTGATCTTGTAAAATTTAAAAATACGACTTAGACAACTCCAAATTCGACCAAACCACTTGGAAAACTTAACTAAGACATAAAATAAACTTTTCCAACAAAAACCCAGATTATTGCACTTATAAATATCGATCTATGACACACACAAGTTCGACATATGATGCTGTCCAGTTTTAGGGTCCATTAAAACCATTTTAAGCACATGTTTTACCTATCCAAACGCACCCACGACCCATAACGAAACCATATCTTCTAGTCGACATAAGTTAAACCAATTGTATACGTGTGCGTTTATCCCTTTTTAATTCGACCCAAAACAAGTAACTAGATCGTATATCATGTGCATGATGGGTCATAACAGATTCATAACTAAATGGTTTACAAGGGTATATCACATGGTCTTTCTTCATTGGTTACTTTATGTGACAAATTTACTATCTTGTGCAAAGGTTTCACGTTTTCATGCATTCATTGGAGGATCCAAACAGATTCAAATAATATTTCTAAAGGTCGCATATATGGTTCCATCTTTTATCAGTTTAGGTGACATTTCAATGTATCATTGTATGTAGAATTTGCAACGTGATAACATGCACATCTTTGGTTAGGCCCCATGACAGCCATCAAAAGAGAAACCAGGAAGGAAGAAATTACAATAAGGTTATGATATACCTTAGGTGTGTACGAGTGGAAAACAACCAAAGGAACGAGACGAGGTCGAAACAAAAGCAGCCACACCCAACACTCCAACAGCCACGAACCAAGCCTTTTTTTCTAGCCAACACCACGACTAGTAGTGCCTTATCACAGCCACGACCAATATCTCCATTTCTTGCTGTTTGATCGAATGAGATAGAGGAACAATTTGGCAGCCGTCACTTATAAGAACTAGGGTTTAGATGGTTTCATGTGTACATTTTCTTTTCTTTTTTTTTGTGAAGCGTATAAATAAATAAAAAAGATGGGGAAATGCCGGTTTTTAATGATCCATGGGAAAACAAAGGCCAAGCCCAAGTCCAAATCTAATTTACAAGTTAAATGGGCTCTATGTATTATGTGCAAGAAATTGAATATTTAGTAGAATTTCGGCCCATGTAAAAAATATTAAACGTGTGATTAATATTTGTAATGACTTCATTTATCTTAATTTACACATTTATGAGTTAGGTTAGGAACGTACTTGACGAGCTTGACGTATTTTATAAGTTTTAATTTGAGGTGCAAAATAGTCTTTTAACAAGTTTACGGTTTTTAGGGTTTTACAACTCTTCCCTCTAACGTAAAATTTTCGTCCTCGAAAATTGAAGTTGCAGAAGTACATGGAGACGTACCGGTTCAAGGTAGACATAGCAACTCATAGTTTCACACAGATCATAACGATTTCGGTTCCAAAGCGTACAAAACTTATACATAACAGATGTCGGTGAAAATCTCACAAGGAGGTACAGAATTTCAAATGAACACGAGGATTTTCAAATAACGGGTATGAGCTCTAGTCCATTCACGTACCAACCCCAGGCATTTCCCAAGATGTCGTATGATTTCAGTAATATCAAATTATATGATCTCGGTATTATCACGTTGATCAGGCGTCATAATACTTGCATCACATAACAAGTCCTTATTGTCATCATATTCTGTCTCAGGTCATGACGAACCCACATAATCAATATCACAACGAAACACATAACACACAGGTAGCAAGTAACATACCAAAACAGACCATATCACATTGATATAGCATAAACTACACCCAAACAACTTACCATATCACGACAGATCACGTGTTCGTATGATTCTGTCTCTGAGTTCTCATCATTATGTGATGTGGGCTCAGGAGAAGGTTCAGGCTTGACCACTTGAGCGTGTATTTTCCTTTTTGCCACTTTCTTGGAGATCTCTGATTTTGATTTAGAGGTACTACCAGAACTCCCAGCTTTCTTTGCTCTGGTCTTGATTGCTGGAGTAATAATAAGTTCATCCATGAACCCAACACACTTAGCTTGCAGAGCCTCCCTATAATATCTGTGTGAGGGAGCATCTTTGACCTTTTTATTGATGAGGCAAGCAGGGAGTGCAGCACCTTGTTTACGAGTGGTGGACCCCTGGAACCTAACTGATTTTAGGGTAGGATCATTCTTCATGGTATGCTTGTGTGGGTCATCAAGTCTCTTGGGAATGTCCTCATGCTTCTTGAGGATATTGTGAATGATTAGTTTGGTGAAGCGGACAAAAGGGATCTTGGTACATCCCTTCTTGAGATGCTGCATCATGTCCTCCCATATGAGGCTAGGGTAGTCAATGTGATGAACATGGACCATTCCCTAGAATATTTGCAAGTGCATCAGCTTGGGGTGATCATGATCGTTGTCTCTTCCTGATAAAGACTTGGCAATCATGAGATAAAGTGTCCTTTGTGGTTGCGGGATGAATTTGACGTCAACTCCGGAGTGAGTAGAGATAATGCCAATGGACTCATCATACCCAATGTTGATCAAGAAATCCAGAATTTTCGTCTCTGTATGTATCCTTACATAATCAGTTGGAGAGTTGATAGTCGGAAGTAGAAGAACAACATGAAGATCATCAATAGAAACCGTGACTCCATGAGTGTGTAGAGTGACCTTTACAGCATCTTCTCCATCAATCTTCTTCATGGTATGCCAGAACTGATGGATATAGAAGTCAGGGATTGAGGATGACTTTGAGAGCATGAAACGGGAGGGGTACTGAAGAAGAATGTCCACAGCAATTCTACAAAATGATTCGGAGCAGGTAAATTTGTTGAAGTCAACACGAAGTTTGTTCTTGCCAATCACTCTGTCATAACCAGGTGGGAATGAATTGGCCATTGTGAGTTCCACTGGGGCATTGACATCTGCTTGTTGTGCAACCATTTTGTGATATGAAAGTCATTAGCCAAAGAGACAAACATAGAAAAATACAGTGTGTTAGCTTAAGTCTGATTCATTTTCTAAATCCTTGTTTGATGTTATTACATTTATGTTTGTTACATGTCCTAAGTCACATTTGTCCCTTTTCATGAAGTTGTGATGATAAGTTAAGTGAATGTGTTAATTTTGAAGTTTTACATGCTCATTTATCACTTAAACACAACATTTTGGCATTTGTATGCTTATTCGTAACACTTAAGACAATATGTGATGTGACTTATTCGTAACAGTTAATAGACTGGTGAACAGTGTTTTATTAGTAACTTGGGTCCGTATTCGTAAAAATGGAAGCTTATTTGTAGGATTAAACCTAATGCGTAAGACTATGCTTATTCGTAAGAATATCTTACGCGTAAGACATATTCGAAAGCATTATGCTTATTCATAGGAATATGCTTATGTTTATGACTAGTGCTTATTCGTAAGAATAATGCTTATTCGAAACACATTTCCCTTATTCGTAAGAATAAGGTTACGCATAAGAATAAGCCTTATTCGTAAGAATAAAGTCTTACTCGTAAACCATTCCAAATTTACGAATTTCTTTCCAAGAAATTCATAAACCACTGTAGACCCTTCTTATTCGTAAGGTTTATTCGAAAAGAATTTCCTTATTCGTAAAGTTAGAAAACCTTAGCAATCTTTTTGAATAGTCCTCCTATTAACACAAACATGAATTTACTTATTACAATTCAATTCATTCATCTTTTAAAACTCATAAATGGCATTTAAACACATATCACTTTCATATAAACCTTATTCGTAACATTCCTTAAACCCTAAACCCTAGTTTTTCGAATAAGAAATTTGGCCATCAAATTCAATCATTGATTGTTTTTGTGCGAACTTAAGGTGCATATGAGAAGTTCTAAACACATTTTAACATCATTAGCCCACATAATCAAATGATTCATACTGAACGTGTTCTTAAACCCTAACTTTTTATTTTAATAATTTTGAAGATTCTAGTTTAATTATGTGTTACAAACATGTTTATTATCATTATATAACACTTTATTGTTCATAAATCAACATCAAAACACAGCATAAATAAAAGCCCCAAATGGGTCGTTATGAACCCTAATTTCAAAATCACTCAATTGATAATTTTGGGTGAGATTTGTTGATGAAAACATGTTTATGACTCAATATTTAACGTTTTTACACAAATATTTTTATCACAAACACACACAATCAAAAACACCCAATTTGTTCTTACGAACGAGATTTAAAATCCATTTGTGAAAAAACGACCCGTTGGATCATCATAAGATTAAAAACCTTAGTTTATATAAATCATAGAATCCTTTTGACACTTACAAATTTTAGAAAACAGCAAAAAATTGAAGAACTGAATATGGATCGTGGATCTTGGTAGGTTAGGAGTAAATTTTAGAAAACAGCAAAAATATGTTGTTTTACAAATGTGTTGGTAAAGTATTATGGTTTAATACCCTCCTCGGACTCAAAATGTTTATAAAATTCATCATTTGGTTTTGGTTTTGTTAAAAATTAGTTTTCAAAACTTACACATTTAGCCCTTTAACCTCAAAGAGTTTCAACCAAGATCCATTAACTCACATTATGGTTATCAAAATATCATTTTAGCAAGAAACGTGACGATACTCCCCCTCAAATTTTGAAATGATGAATTTTATAAACATTTTGAGTCCGAGGAGGGTATTAAACCATAATACTTTACCAACACATTTGTAAAACACCATATTTTTGGTAAAATGCAAGTACAAGATTTTATGAAACGTGAAAAATATATACATTGTCCCCCTTGATAAGTCAATTGTAATATGAAAATATCAAATACGAAATAAGCGCGAGAATTGCAAACCGACCGTTTTAGGAAAAAGGTCGACACGCAAAACCTATTGATAAGTCAATTGTAATATGAAAATATCAAATACGAAATAAGCGCGAGAATTGCAAACCGACAATTTTAGGAAAAAGGTCGACACGCAAAACCCGCGAATACCCGATAAGTGATACCGGGCAAGTGATTACCCGGGTCGTTTCCCAACGAGGAGTCAATTGACGGTCACGTTTGAGGTTTGTTATTAAAGTGCTTGAATGGAATGGGAATTTACGATTTTGGTTACGGTTACTAAAAATTAAAGCACGGGAACGTAATTAAGGCAAGGGAACAAAGTAAATAACTAAGTTAACTAATACTAAGCATAAGAAACAATAAAACGAAGCTACACTACGTCCTAGGGCATTAAAACTAAAAAACGCGAAAACCGGGAACGCACCGAGCCTAAAAAGTGAAAACTTTGCAATTTAAGGCCTACGGGTGCAAAACCAATTTTCCTACATTCTAAATGACTAAAAATAATTTTAGGAAAAAGCCGGTATTTTTTTCGACTTTTATTTTATTTATTACAATTAAAACTAAATAATACTTAATTAAATTATAAAAAATATTAAATTTAATTGGAAAAATCTGAAAAATTGCATAAAACTACTTTGAACTAAGCTTAAGGTAAACAAAATAACAAAGGTGGAACTTGCTTTTTGAAATAAGCTATAAAAAATCACAAAAGCTTAATAAGCTTAAACTGCCATATGTATTTAAATAAATAATAAAGCAAATTATGACAAGAAAGACTTGATAGGGCAGATGGTTATCAGGTGGGAGCGTGTTGCAGAGACCTGGAGGTCACTGGTTCCAATCCAGCTCCTGTCCTTCTTTGTTACTTTTTTTTTTGTTTTGATTTTTGAGCTTTTCTTTTAACAAACTAATACTAAAACAAATTAAGCATATTTTTACAAAAACCAAACTTGGAAAAGCTATAATAAGCTGTAAACAGCTTATGTACAGCAGCAGCAATATAAGGGCTGTTTGGCTTAACGGCTAACAAAGGGACAAAAAGCTACAAAAAGCTACACAAGCTTGAAAAAGTTAACCAAATCATGAAATAAGCTAACAAGACATGCATAACATCTAATATAAGCTAAAAAAATGAACTAAGAAAAAGGAAAATAAGCAGTTGAAGGGGGAAAAAAAGTTTATGACTTAAGCTAATTCTATGGGAAAACTAAAGTATACGAAAGGTACAATAAGCAATAATTAAGCACTAATTAAGCTGAAATAGAACTAAACTAATCCAAATTAACTAACTATAACCTATGGAATCTAAATAAGCCATACTTAAACACTAAAAGGGGACAAAGAAATACTCCCTGCTGATGCACTAGCATTCAAAACATCCATGAGGGTCCTTCAAGCTTATAAATGAGCAGTCAAATGAGCACTAAAATTCCTACTAAGCAAAAAAAAGCTAAAGTTCATATAGTGAAGAGTCTAAAACTGAAAAATGAACTCAAAGAGGGCATATTAAAAGCTTAAAAGAGACAGTAAAAAGGGCTAGTAGGGGCACTTATGGGACTGTTTTGGAGGACAAAAAAGCAACAAATGGGACAAGAAAAACTATCAAAAGCTTGTGAATAAGCTAACACTAATGAAGACTAAGCTAAATTACCTAAAGGCACTAAATGGACTTAAATTGAGATACCAATAAGCTAATGAGCAAGCAAAATTAACACTAAGAGGTACAACTGTAACAGTGGCGAAACACCCCACTAGGGGCTGTTTTGAATGCTTAAAAAGCTATGAGCTTGCTTCCAAAATATGAAAGAACCAAAGGGATTTACCGTTCTAACATCTAACTTTCTGAATGCAACAAAAGTAATCCTAAATCTAACTCCTAACCTATCTAAATCTAAACTAAAAATGGGAAATGGCTGCTGTTTTAGTTTCGTGGCAGGAAAGAAAAAAAAAAGGGAAACAAAAAAAAAACATTCTAAAAGGCTATTGCATCAATTAACTATACTCAAAACTTAACTTGAACAAACCATTTTAACAACCAAAATGGGTCAAAACTGAGTTTTGACCCATGAAACTTGCAGAACCAAACACCCTAGTAGGGGCAAAAAGAGTTTTGAAATTGAAACTTAGAGCAGTTTTTCTTAAAGACAAATTGGTGAGCTTCAAAACAAGCTCACATGAACTTAAAAACAAATTTAGAACACACTTTTTAGCATCTAACTGGAAGTAATCATGACAGAAAAAAAAATTGAAGAACATAAAGGTTGCATACAATGGAATTAAGAACTGAAATGTAAATTGCATTTACTGAAAATAAAATTACATTTAAATAAAATGACAATAAAAGTAAATGGACTAGAACATGAAATTCTAGACAAGATTTTACAAATGCTTCTAACTCCTATTTATACAAAAAAAAACATAAGTCTTCTCTCTGTCTTCTTTGTCTTGTTGTTGTGTGTTAAATCTGTGAGGAGAGAATGAGAGAAAAGAGTGTGCTACTTCAAAAGAAAACATCACAGCCATTGAAATTATCTTGGGGACCAAGGAGTTGAATCTGAGCTGTCCAAAATTGATGTCCAATGAGTCCTTTGGGGATTGCCAAGCTGTCAATGAGAAGCATGTGATATTTTGTTGGACTCTTCTGTGAGAGAGACAGGATGTGAGAGAGGAAGTGACAATTTTGGGCGCCAAAGAATGGTTTGTGTTACCGGGTTTTATGTTGGGATTTTGACTTAGGGTGAGTCAAATGGTTGGGTAAAAAGGGTATTAACAGGTAAGTTGAGTTAAAGGGAGATGGGGGGGTTAAAGGGTTAATGTGTTTTGGTTTAAAAATGTGTTTAGTAAAAGTAAAAAGATTTTTTTTTTGGAGAGAGAAAAATATTTTGAATAAAAATTGGTTTTAATAAAAATAATTGTTGTAAATAAAAAATGGTTAAAAATAAAAATAATTGTTTGTGGTGAGAAACGTTTTAAGGGTAAAATGGTAAATTGGGTTCGGGTAAAGGGTAGAAAGGTAATCATGGGTTTAGGGTTCTGTTTTGATTTTGTTTTCCCCACTCCCACTCCAAATATGCGTCCCGGGATCCAAAAAATGTAAAAAATCCAATCCTGGCTCCGTCCGCAAAGCACGTTTTTCATTCCAAGCTCATTTCTGTCCGTTTTTGCCCTGTTTTCGATCCTTTGTACCTGAAACACATAAAAACACACTCCAAGGATATCTGTAGAATAATTGGTAATATTTCCGGCTTTTTAGACGTTTTTGTGGTCTTAGATGGGTAAAAATGATGAGTGAATAAGCACTCATCACCCCTCAACACATGTTCGGAGAAAATTGTGAAATGTTTGATAGAACAAAGTGTTGATTGAAATATTGTACGTGCAATTTTTTATTTTCATAAAATAGTAAAATGAAAAATATTTTTGGATTTTATAAGATTTTCTATTTTTGTATTTTGTTTTTGATAAATATTTACAAAAGTGGCTTTGGTGTTTGATTTTTTAAGGTAGTTTTAAAAATTCATCCAGCTCTTCTGGAGTCAAACACCGCATACCAATGCGGTGAACCAAGTCAGAGATATCGGGAGGCAAGGCTTTGGTGAAAAGGTTCGCCAATTGGTTTTCTGTACCTACAAAGTATAATTCCACTGTTCCCTTCTCCACATGCTCTTTCATGAAGTGGTAGCGAAGAGCAATGTGCTTTGACTTCGAGTGTTGAACTATGTTGCACGAGATCACAAGAGCACTTTTGTTATCACAGTACACCAGAATCTTATCGAATACATAACCATAATCCATGAGTTGTGTTCTCATCCAGATGACTTTAGCACAACATGCAGACATGGCTACATATTATGCTTCAGTTGACGATAACGATGTGCAATCCTGCTTCTTCGATTGCCATGACACCTGTTTATCACCAAGGAATTGTAAACCACCAGAAGTACTCTTACGTGTATCTAAGCACCCTACATGATCAGCATCTAAAAATGCTATTAGTTCAAAACCATAATCCTTCGGAAACCAGATCCCCAATTAATTGTTCCTTTGATGTATCGGAGGATTCTTTTAGCCTATGAGAGGTGTTTTTTAGTGGGTCTTGACTGATAACGGGAGCATAGATATACAGAAAAGACAATATTGGGTCTACTGGCTATAAGATACATGAGAGACCCAATAATACTACGATATTTGGTAGGGTCAATCAGTTTCTCATATAAATCAGCATCCAGTTTACTGGTATGAGCCATTGGTGTATTATAGGTGTCACAGGTTTGCATACCATGTTTATTCAAAATTTCAAGAGCATATTCGGACTGACTGAGGAAAATACCACGGGGTGATTGATGAACTTGTAGTCCTAAGAAGAACATAAGTTCACCCATCATGGAAATTTCAAAATTTGTTTTTACTAGTTTTGAAAAAGCATTTGAGAACTTTTTGTGGGTAGATCCAAAGATGATATCATCCACATAAATCTGAACCATAAAAATGTGTGCCCCGCGATATTAAATAAACAGTGTGGGGTCAACCGATCCTTTGATAAAATTATAATCAAGCAAGAAGGATGAAAACTTATCATACCACTCCCGAGGAGCTTGTTTGAGACCATAGAGAGCCTTGTTCAATTTGTAGACATGATTAGGGAACTTTGGATCAACGAATTCGTCTAACTGGCTAACATACACTGTCTCCTTAAGTTGTCCATTCAGAAATGTAGTTTTGACATCCATTTGGTAGACTGTGATGTTCATGTGAGCCGCGAATGCCAGAAAAATTTGTACAACCTCAAGTCTAGCCACCAGTGTGAATGATTCTTCAAAGTCGATTCCTTCTTCCTGTTTGTAACGGTTAGCCACCAGACGTGACTTATTTCGAATTACCGTTCCTTCATCATTTAACTAATTCTTCCAAATCTATGTATTATGCCAGGTAATGAGTGTTTATCTTCTATTTCCATTCATATTATATTTCATATAAACCCGAGAGATGAGAGAATCCAAACACCAATTGTGAGGTGCTAGTGTATAATTTTCGTGCTTGTTATGATTATTGTGGCGCTTGTACTTGTTGTATACTAACTTAAACCAATGCTTCATACCCTCTAACTTATAAATTGATTGGCCAAAAGCACATTTTCTTGAGGACAAGCGAATTCCTAGTGTAGGGATTTTGATAAGGATTTAAAACATATGTTTTAGGGGGTCATTTAAGCCTTAAATCGACACATTTTATACCTGTTACTACTTAAAATCGTTCCTTTTCACATTTTAGGTTTTTTGGAAGCAAAATGCTGGAATGAAGCATATTTGGACGAAAAGGAGCGAAAACATGAAGCAAATGGCAAAGTCAAGATCAAAGACACTCCAGCACACCTGACGGCATCCCAACCAAAGGGCGATGCCGTCCCTCTATAGAAGACTTGATCAAAAGTGCACACGCGATGGATCTGAGGAATTTCTGGTCCTAAAGCCTGATGGCGTCACGCATAAATTTTGGAAGGCGTCACTCACAAGTTTTACACCAGACGCCCAAGATCCAAGATTTAGACGGCATCGCTACTGAAGACTGACGGCGTCACATATCTCGAATGACGCCGTCCCAACGAAGACTTGGCCTAGAAGAAACCCTAATAACGACGACCAGAAGGCGTCACTAGCAAAAGATGACGCTGTCGCGATTGTAAATCTATATATAGAATTCAATCTTTCTGTATTTTGAGAGGTAGAATTTTGTAGAGCAAACCCATACCCTATTTTACATCACAAGATAAGTTTTTTTATCCAATTTATCGTTAGGTCTACCCCATGTCTAATCGTATGTGTATATGCTTGCTTGTTTAACATATCTAGCTAAATTATTCTTTTATTTGCTTAGATCTATGAAACCTAGTTATGAATTGTTGTTAGGTTGTCACTTGTCTTAATTGGTAGATGCTAGATTAAGGAAAACTGGCTTCTTCTTTCATTGTTGCGAGCTTGAACGTCCTAAATAGCAAAAAGCCTTTGAGTGCACATTAGGCCATTCATTTTGTTTATTGCGGGAATTGTAGCTTTAGGATAATAGTGTATTCGGGGGAGATGCTATTGCACTTGCCGATCCCGGGTATTCTAGAGGAGAGTTGCAATTCACAGAACTAGGGTGTGGAAAACTAGAAGGGGGGTTGAAAAGTTTTCCCGATTAAAACTTCGTTTTAAAATATTTAGATCGACTTATGTCAATCTGTTTAAACATGTGTGTTGGATGTTGATTGATAAGCATATGAATAAATAAAAAAAAGATAAAGAGTAAGAAGCACAAAACCACAACGCCAGTATTTATAGTGGTTCGGCTATAAGGGCACCTTCCTTGCCCTACTCCACTCCCCGAGTCACCTGCACGAGAGTTCGTAATCACTACACAACAAAAACTCCTTGTGGCGGAGAAGCATTCACAACGTCGCCTACACTTTTTCCGGTACAAGGCTAGACACCGTGTTCTTCCATGAGGTAGAACCAAACCTATCACAACGTCGCCTACACTTTTTCCGGTACAAGGAAAGATACCGAGTTCCATTACAAAGGAGGAACTACTACCCAACACTACACAACACCTATTCCAAAGGAGACCCACTCCTTATTACAACATCATCAAGGATATTTATATCCTTGGACACAACCTATCTCTATTTGTTCATCGATACACTATATCGATTGTACACCCTTGGCTTCATCAAGGATATCAATATCCTTGCTAAACTCGAGAGATAACCTCAAAGAGTTAGAGACTACGCATACCCTACGACCTTAGGAATACAACGCCTTAAGATAAGGTGTGACAATTCAACCGACCAATAAAAGATAACTAGGGAGTAATAGTATCTAGGTAAACACATTTTTAATCATCATACGAGCACACATAAAATAGACATAGCTACCCGTAGTAACTAGATAATTAGATAAGTAGAAGTACCACCCCCCCCCCCAACCAATTGCCCCGAGATATTTACCTTAGCTTTCTAAAAAAAACCAATAAAAAGATTAAAAAAAATCATTCTCAACCCCACCTTCTCGTAATATATTTTTTACTAGCATTCCTATTCCCCTAGAGAACGATATCAATCCCCAAGGCTTACCCAACACTACACTACAATGATTAGGTTCACTGCCTAGGTGGTTGAAAAACTTGCTCGAAGAAAGGAAGTTCCTACGACCCTGAACGCGCTTCGTACGTGCATCAAGTTTTTGGCGCCGCTGCCGAGGAATAGAATAGCTAGTTAGATCTTTATCTCGTTTAGGTTCCCATGCTTGATTCCTATCAAGTGAGATTTTTTCTCATTTTCATTAGCTTGTATTCTATCCCACTTCGTCGTGACTTTGTTCGTAAATCTCATCACTCATCATGATTCGCATCTTTCGCCAGAGAAACTTTGCACTACCCGCTCCCACTTTGAAAATCACCTAGGGTATAATGAAATAAATTGGCAACAACCTAGACCTTTCTACGATTCGGATTTCGATGAGGAATTTGATTACGGAGAGGCACTTGATAACGGGGAGGTCATCGATGAAGTTAGGTTTGAGATGGAAGAAGACCCCTCCCAATGCTTTGACCCTAGGTGCAGAATTGAGGTTGATGGCCCCTTCAACATGCAATTCCTTTGGAAAATAGGATTTGAAAGTTTTGATGCTTACTTGCATTCATTCTTGCCTTTAAACTTAATCTCAAGGAATCTATATAATTAAATTAAGGTGAATGAATTAGCCTATCAAGGAGACAATGTTGTTGATGCGTGATAACATCAAATAGTCCTAAATATTAAGTGTCAATTTCCCCCGATAATGCTCATATTTTATATCATTTATTTGGATTTACGCTTGTTTTCCTCTATATTTCACTTTCAGGTAAATTACGAGCATTGGAGCTAAAGAGACGCGGATTTGGAGAGTTCATTGAAGATATATCATAGTATGCTCATTTTGAAGATATTACGGCGTAACTCCTCTATCATATTATGCCGTAACAGAAGCGTGGCTCAGAAAACCAACTCAAATGAAGATTACGGCGTAACTCTTTCCAAAGATTACGACGTAACCAACTAGGTCAAATGAGGTTCCGCACCGCTGCAAGTTACGCCGTAACTATTGTCTCATCTACGGCGTAACTAGGATTTATTGAAGATACGGCGTAACTCTTTCCAGATGTTATGCTGTAACCAGCACTTTCAGTGAAAATTTCAAAGATAATGGTGTTACGACGTAACCCTTAACATTAGTTACGCCGTAACCAGATCTGGCCTATAAATACTACTCGATTTCCAGCATTTCTAATCATCCCATTTCACACACAACATCAATGAACGTGAGTAGAAGGTTGAAGGCAGATCTTAGGGAGCATACGAAGCCATCTCTAAGGGAGAAATCACTCCTCTACGATAAGCATTAGCATTTTATCTTTTCTTTACTTTCAATTCATGTATTTTGTAATGTTAAACATTGAATCAATTATTTTAGTTAATATGAGCGGCTAAGCACCTCTGGTGCTAGCCTAGTTATGATTCCTTAATTGCTTTGTTTATGTTTACATTGCTTCTGCATAATTATTTCTAGTGTATGCTTGCATAGTTTGTTGGTAGCTACCCTTGTTTTGGTAGTTTTGATTGGCGGTAGTGGCTAGTTACTTAGGAGATATGACCAACTGACCCTAAGTAGGTAGACTGAGTGGGAAGGGTAAGATATGACCAACTGACGACCCTTTTTGCTTGTTCGATTTGACCAACTGATCACCTACCGTTTGGATGAACTTAAGAAGTCGGGGAAGAGTGTTTAAGATGCTAGCGCCCGGGCACTCATTGTTACAAATCTTGCTTGTAGCCAAACTTAATGACTGACTTGGCTTAGGGGACTAAGAACAACTCAAA